>CM076404.1:19550156-20750156 GCA_038363315.1 Mugilogobius chulae | reverse complement strand
ATTTAACTTTCTTCATGAAACATATAGATGATGCCACCAGTTCAAGTTCAAGTTACAACCTAGAGCAATATTCTGCTTTTGACCTGTAGGAGAATGCAGCCAACTAACCAATATGATACGGTCATGAGATCATATTGCGAAAAAGCCTGGGAAATACTCTGGGCCTGATTTATCAAGCCAGGTAATAAATTGCGAATGCAAACTGTACAAAAAAAATGTATGTGTTATTTTTGAGCGTTTTTCCACTCAATTTAATTTTGGAACATGCACTTATAACATATTACACAAAACAGATATGCACCACCTCAAAATGTATATGTTTTGTGTCTGTGAGAGAGAAAAATGTCAAGTTTTTCCACTTAGAATGAACAGTTGAGAATACAGCAACATAGTGCTAAACAGTAAAGACCCATCGTAGTAACGTGGGCCATAGACTAGCCCACATTTCTGTGGTTCACAACTGAAGTAACAAAACGGTAACAGACCTACTTGATTTTGGCTCTAGGTTTAGCCTTGTCTGTTATCTGCTGTTATGATGTGCTCCAGTTCAGGACTGAATTTAGCTCTGCAAGTTAAGTCTGCTTTGATTAGACACAGCACCTTTATTTAAATTAAATTTACTTATATAAAAAAGTATATTTATCTTGAATAGTACAATTTCTAGTTTGTGTGTGGTGCAGTTTTTTTGTCGCCACCAGACTACAGCCTTTTGAAAAATCTGGTCTATTGCAAAATCTATCTGAAAATCCCTGGCCTAGACAGCGTCCTGTGACCCACGGTGCAGGACATGTTTTATTTGTTTCTAATTAAAAGTAAAAATGACACTATGCCGTTCATGTGCGAGGTGATGTTGACAGATACAATTAAATCTGACAGTGCCGCTTTAGGACACTCTTTTCATCCCAAATCTGCCGCGTTTATAGCACATAAAACTGTCTCCTCAGTGCTTTAAACAGCCTATTTGGACTCATTTGGGCGTGATTGATACACAGAGGCAGGCCTGTTAAAGTGGCAGAAGGGCACGGAGGTGATAAAGACTGGGTCAGCGGCGGACTAAAGAGGGCACTGCTAACAAGCACACGGACGGCGGAAGCTTGAAAGCGTGTGGCGCCAACAGGGAGGAATAAATAAAGACCAATATGGAGACATGTTTTTAGCAAAGAGGAAGAAAGCAGAAGGCTTGTGCGCTATGGGGGTCAAGACATGAGAGCCGCTCCTGTGGTGGGACCCAGAGCCGAGTCGGGATGTCCTGTGATGAAAAAGAGATGAAGATGTTTGTGGGGGAAGCGCACAGTTGGAGCGGTGCGGGTCAGCTGTACATGCGGTGTGACAATTGCACCATCCCCCTTCAAAGGACTGATGGAATTCTGCAAAACCACAGCGCTAAGAGGAAAGATTTATTCCTACCAGTAGCGTAAATGTAATGTGTAAATATCTGTACTTCAAATGTATGGAAATGACTGCTATATTAAACATAAAAAGGAATAGTAGTATGACAGGAAGGTGCCCGGATGTGGAATGAATCACTTACGAGTATTTGTGATGCGGTTTCAAGCTAGGTCTTTATTAAAATATAACTGACGATGCATGATATTACTATTTAACAAAGTCCATATACGCTACCAAGTTTTTACATTTCAGACGAGATCATAATAAATTAATCTGAAAACAGACTAATCATTTTGCTTCTTGTATTTCTTTTTTTTGTTTAAGAATATATTGATTATGAACACCTTTTCAATAACCTGGCTCACGCCAGATGGATATGTGTTGAATTCCTATCTGAGTTCTCACTATATCCATCTGGGACTTGACTCGCTGAAAGCGTTCGAGAAAAGGCGGGGCGTTTAGTGAAATACTTCTAGCTGATTGGGTGTGGGGCCTACCTTATTTGAGCTAGCCAATCACAGCAACAACTCGTAATGGTGTATCCAATGTCCGCTTGGGATAGAACAAGTACGTGTCACACATACTGCTCTTCTTTCAAAAAGAAATTACTCCGTATTTCTGCTGAAACTGCATCAAAAGCAGCAGACAACACGTACATCCACGGGAGCCGCCGTCTTTGTTTAGCTTGAATCAGACTCAGCTGCGGCACCAGGGAGCTAACGGCCCGTGTTAGCCCGCCCTGCTACAATGTGATTGGGCCTCAAAACCACGCTGCTGTGATGTGAGTGGGCCGAACCACGGCCGTTTCGGACTCTCAAACCAATCGAGCCGGACGAAGGCCAGATGGTTTATCTCGTGTTTGTGAATTCACAAATATCGCGTGATAAACCATCTGGCTGGCCAGGTTACCTTTTCAATGGATCTAAACATAAACAAAAACATTACAAAAATTCTTTAACAAGGATAGCCACTTTCCTATTGAAATCAGTGCAATTTTAATATTAGTTATGGTTATGAAGTTGCAATCAGAAAAAAAGTGCACAAGCCAGATTTCAGGGATTCATATAGCATTTTTTGTAAGTGGATATCTGAGCTTGTCATGTTACCTCTACTTGGAGGGTCACAGCTCCAAATATGTGGACACACCTAAAACATTGCCACAGTGAATCAGAGCAGCAAGATAACCCCAAGCTTTTTGCTTAAAACAAACAATGAGTTTGTGCCAACATTTTTTTTCTTTTATCATTATGATTGCAATGACTGTACCAAGCTCCTTATATCTGTATCTTTTGCACTTTGACTTTTACAAGCAGAGTTTATTCTAGACATGCAATTCTACTTTTTGTTATTTTTGTTCACATCACAAATCTTCCTGTGGCCATACCTAGTCGTCAAAGCCTGATTCCGTCAGATCTCAGAAGCTAAGCAAGTCTGGTCAGTACTTGGATGGGACTGGGGAGACTGCTGGAACACCAGGTGCCACAGTGGGACAACAACAATGACTGTCATGTTTTTGGGCAAGACACTTAACCCACACTGACACAATGTCTGCGTACATAAGAAGAGTGAATCCTTGATTGTAAAGCATTCTAAGTGACTTAAAATGTAGAAAAGCTCTATTTAAATAGAGACCATTTACAATTACCATTGCTGAATTCAGGAAGTGTGTTGTATCACTCCCCTTAATGCAACAGTGAGTCGTATACAGTAATGTCTATTTATGTCATATACAGTAGTAGCTGCAAAAAGTCCTTGTGGTCAGAACACTGATAATCATACCAGATTTATATTGTATTACTCAGAACTGAGTACTACATATTATCAATCTGGGTTAACTGTCGCTGAAGCCATCGGTAAAAAAAGAGAACAACATGGCAATATTTGAATCTGATAAGTCGAAGCATTCCAATGCAAAACTCATCAAGTTTTTTGTTAAATTCAGTCTTTCCCATCCAAAGCTACACAAATTAGTCTGAACATGTCAAAATAATCTGTAATTATGCTTAACTAGGTACAAATAATAGGTGTAAATATGTTTTTAAAACCATATTTACAAAAACAGACTAAAAGACATTCAAGACCAAAGTGGTGCTTTGATGTGAATAAACAGAAATCATTTGTATTCACATCTGCTGATCTTTTAAAAGCTAGGGGTCACACATCGGGCCGCAGCGATGTTTTACCAGCTCTGATAGGGCGTCATCATCGTGCAAACATGCAAAAGGAAAGTGACGAGAAAGGAAAACAGAGAAGGCAGGCCTTAATTGCCTTTTCAGTCATTAACAGGGTCCCCCACCTCATGAAACATTAATTACACTGAGCGCTACGGAGATAGGGACGCTTAATTAGAAATTATTCACTGTGTGGCGAGAACCCAGAGATAGCATTTCGTCGGCGTGTAAATCGAGATCTAAAATAAGTGCTGGAGAAGAATCTGTGTTGATGTGAGCTTATCTAGCTTCCCCATTACCACCTTGTGAAGTTCCCTTTCACCTGATAGCATGTTGAGTCAAGTGGGACACGTTTTAACGCTTTGTAATCCCCACCCCCTCCACCTATCCCATACCCCCTGATGGTTTCATAAATTATTTACACAGCCCTCATTCTCCCCCAGCAGACAGGATGTAATCGAAGCACAGGATCTGTCAATTACCCTAACATCTGGGAGGGTCTAACTGCTACATGGCTCTTCCGCAATAGCACTGGCCCGTCTCAACAACTACTTCTGAGGCTGTATCTTGCATGCAGATCTTAGCGCAATGGTGATGTGATGTTTTTTGTGTGTTGGCCGCAGTGAGAGTGCAGTGTCGTAGGTGAACTGGTTTGTCTGATGCCATTGAAAGCAGAAATAAGTAACTAAAAACATGTCCATTAATGCCTCCCCTGACCCTTCCCCCAGGGCTCCCCTGCAAAAGAGATTCTGAATCTCAGTGGGACTTTCCTGGTTAAACAAAGGTCAATTAAAATTAAAATTAATTAAATAAGCAACATTTTTATTTTGCTCGTCTTCACAACTTTTTAAGTCTCTCTGATGGTCACATATGTATTTTAGGGGGGCTTTAAAGCATCTGTCGGCTCTGTCAGCTGCCTCCCAGTGGAAACTCTACTGTCTTTCTCCACTCTCACAAAATGTATTCTGTCAAGTAGCCTACACAGTGACGCTCTGACCTCAAAGCAAGAGGCCCCTGACCCCGAGGCCTGTCTATGTGGAGTTTGCAATTCTCCCCGCGTCCGTGTAGGTTTCCTTCGGGTGCTCCATTTCTCGTACTACTAAAAACATGTCCAGTAGTGCCTCCCCTCGCCCCACAGGATTATTAAAATTTGACTGCAACTGTCCAGCCCTAATTTAGACTTATTTTTACCTATTGTCTAGCTCACATGTGATGTCGCTCTGACCTGGTTGGGCTCTAATTAGTCATAGTTAAGATTAGGTGGAAGATAATTTGATTTTAACTATGCTACTGTCAGTTTTTCTTTTTAACAAAGACAGTTTTTCTCCAAACCCCATTTTACGCCACAACTTCATATCTACTTGGTCCAGATTTAGACTGTGAATAGTCCAATATTTTTCTGAGCATAGCCTTAGAACCGGTGCTCCAATTGCTCTCCAATGATTGCACATTACCTCTCTTGATTGGAAATACCCTTGACACCTCTGCCCTCTCTTTGCCATAGTGAGCCTTTCCACCTACAACCCCCCTTTCCCCCGCTACAAAAATGGTCCGGCCCATCCTTCTTCCCAGGTGTATTGATCTCTCCCTCTTCAAAGTCGATGTGTGTCTCTTCTGCTAGTGTGCCAAGCGTTTTCCTGCGCATGGGATCACACAATGGAGTGCTAATAGTGTCAGCGCACTGCACCTGAGGTAATGGATCGGCCTCGATGTAACGCAATGAATATTAGAGGAGGGAGGTGGTGACATAGAAAGGCCCGGCTAATGCTATGTGGGAGGATGTGGATGGATGAAGGAGAATTTATGGGAGTACAAAGAAATGGAGGTAATAGCGATGTTGGGAGATGTAAAACTCAGCAGACCTGAGCTACCACATTTGCCTTATACATTGATCTGTCAGCGCAGGATCAATGGAGTTGTATCGATGAGATTACCTTGGGACAATCTTTAGCTAATAAATAAGCCTTAACAGGGTTCATTAAGTGAAATCCAATGGATAAGCAGAATTAACAAGGGAGCGTAGAATCACTTCAGACTTTTAAAAATATCATCGCATACAAAAACATGCAATTTCCTGCTAAACGTTTGGAAAATAGGGCGCAAGCTGATTTTTAAGGCAGACATGTTGAAACTTAAAGAGGGTTCTATGCACAGAATTTTTTGTTCAAACTGTAACTCGACATAGTGGTTTGTCACACTTCGAAGCATACACATAGTGCACTTTTAAAAGAAAGTTCACACTTCACTTTTTTCATTCTAATCCATTCTGTCTAAGATTTAGCTATTATGATGTGGACTTAGTATATCGAAGTCAGTAAAACACAGCCATCATTGAGCAATTAAATGGCAGAGGGGCTGAGTTTAAGCTATTGAACTTGATAGACAAACCACAATCAATGTGTCTCATCCATGGCAAGTGAGCACATGTTTGGAGCTAACAGAGACAGGCAAGTTATCAAACTAGTCAAATGTCTGTCCTAGAAAACAAAAGTAGTGCAAAGTCATCAGGCCGGACTTCTATTAATTATTTGACTTGTCTCACAGCAAGAAGACTGCAAGTTGAGATCGTGCGCAGCCTGGTCTTTTTTGTGTGGCATTTGCATGTTTTTCCCCTGTGTCTGGGTGATTTTTCCTCTGAGCAGTTTCCCTCACCAACCAGGATTTTGCTATGATAAATATTCAGGCATTTTCCAGTCCAGTTTTCAAGTTCATGTATGATAGAAGCATTTCACAAAGGCATTTTTTTTAACATTAAGTACGTATGTGAAACTTTCACAGGATACAAGGCAATCTCTCAAGGCACACTGGTTGAAAATAAGGTTCTAAATAAAAGCAAGAACACGCTGCACTTTTTGTGGTGGGGATGATCCATCTGCAGACAAACTTTTATAAAACTGCTAAAATACCTAATAAAAATAATAATAAAAAAAATCGTATTTAAATGGACCAATAATTTGTTGTGGTGTGTTATCTGCAAGTTTTACTGTAAAATATTTCAGAAAAAAGAATAACATCTCCACTGGGGACAAGAAGTTGGTGGGCTTGTAAAAGAGCTGTACTTAGATTTTCTATCTGAACAACGTGAATGATTTATTTTAAGCAGTTTGCAACGTTCCACGTGTATTGCTCACTTACCTAAAGTTTTCACAACATTCAGTTACTCACACTAAGGTCAATATCACTTTTCACAAGTTTCAGAGTGGAGTCGTGGTAAAGGTCACAAAAATCATTCTGCTGACAACACATACAGTATGTACTGCTTTACATCAAAGGTAAAATGTTCTATAATTAGATGAGGATCTCATTTTGACCTTTTAGAATTACATACATTTACAATACATTTATACTAGGGCAAAACCAATTGTAGCAAATTATAAAAAAGTACAGTCTTATAAAACTTTTCGAGAATCACTCAAATATGTGTTTCCCATGTGAGTGAGCTATGTGTATTTTTTTTTCTTATTGAAGTTCCTATTTGAACATGTAACATCCGTCCCATAATTCCTCAGAGAGTGTATAAGTTCTTTGATCTTTACACAGCCCGGTCTATGTACGTCATCGTGGTATAACACACTTACAGAAGGAGGGCTCTTACCTGTTCTTCAGATGCTGAATGCTGCCAAGGCACTTGAAGCGCCCATTTACCATGATGGCCATCCGGGTGCACAAAGCCTCGCACTCCTCCATGCTGTGGGAAATATACAAAAGATTTTTAAATAATTGCATGACAGTTTAAACACCCCAAAACAGAGCCTCTCATAGTTAAGCAATGCGTTATTTTTACAAGGCCATTTTGACACAGTAAATGGACGACTAATCTGGTAATTACAGAGAAAGGAAGGCACCATCTGTAGCTCTTATTATCTCATTTTTTCACTGGGCCAAAGCAGGAGTCATCTGTAGCCGGACCGAAAACCTGTGAAGCCTTTCTGAGGAATGGTGCAATTAGGATTATGACTTTGTAAAACCCAGAGAATGTGCCACTTAACAAAACACTACCACCTGGTCGTGCCATGGACGATTGGACACAGCACGGACAGCAATGCCTACGCTAACAACAAAGCTTTTTATTTTTCCTGAAGGCAGCGCATGTGTTAAGGGTAATACATGTTATCTGTGAGGATACAAATGAATCAATATCAGGGCAAAAATGAAATGGACAAAAGATTTTGGCCAAAGTGGATATTACAGTAAAGACTGTGACTATCGTAAGTTATTGCTTTTAGGCTATTTTTTTATTAAAGGTGCTATATGTAACCTTTCTCCATGGTTCTATTTTAGTTTTGATGCAGCAACATTAAAGGGACTGTACCTGATTTTTGTATTCTTCAAATGTAAACAAACAGAATTAATTCATTTTAAATCTCTTACTTCAGTCTACATGATTTGTTCACATAGCTAATGCATTCTGAGCTTCAGAATTGTTCATCATGATGTGTTTTAATGTTTTTTCACAGCTGTTAGTGGCGAGGTGAGTCACTATGCTAACAACAGTTAGCCACAATGCTAAAAACAAAAACAGAAAAAGTTGGCGACAAACAGTATTTTATTAGACATAGACAGGACATGACTGACTAATTTCCACCTGAATAGATATATTAACAAGATATCAGTGCTAGGGGGAAACTGTTTTTAAGTTATCTTGTTGTAAAAAAATCGAGTATAGTCCCTTTAACAACACTAAACTTTATATACACTTTTAGAGCATGAACACAGACCTCATACATACTGAACAAATTAGTTAAGTAAATCATATTCACACAGAAGGATTTTTTTGTTTATCAACAGGGGCGATGCACATGCACACGACCTGCAGAAAGAGTTGCTGCTCATAGACACAAACAGTGGAAACAAGTCAAAAAAGCTCCGTTGTCAGCTAACTACAAGAGTTTAACACTGTGCAAACACAAAAGTTATGCTGCTATATCAACATTTGTGAATGAAATTCAACCCTACGACCCTTAAAAGTTACATTCAGGAGCCAGACATCTGTCATACCGATTTATACCTGAAAAAAGCTAACTAGACAGACAGCGTGTCATCTGCAGGTGACATGCACAGTAGAGCAGAAAGTGATGTTGAACGATAATCCCTTATACTACTTAATAAATACACTAAGCCCTTGATCAGTGCCACAGAGCACATAGGACAGAAGGTACTCTGAAGGCACTACAGCCAAGCCAAGCAATGCCCGCCCACCTGAAGCCCTCAAAGCTGAGCAGTGCTTGCTTGAAGTGAGCGCTCAGACAATGAAATTTATCAAGTGAGATGGCCTAACCGCATGCTGAAGAACACATGTCTGATTATTTACAGCACAAAAATAAAAACGTTGGAAATAAGGAACAAGTTCCACTAAGCTAACAACCAATAACTAAGGATAAACAGTTTATGAACTAATGTACAGATCTACAGAGTATCACTGCGAAATACATGGTATTTCTACTTATTTTTTTGTTGGACTCTTTCAATCTAACTTGAGTTTCATCAGAATATATTTCTGTTCACAAAGTCCAGTTCTACAGAATTAGGGTTAGGAGTAGCACAGCTTCCTCTTGGAGATAGCTGATCTTCAAAAATTACTTAGTGGCTTTTTCATTTAGTGATTTAGTTACCTGTGGGTTTTGCATCATTGTGAAAGCCAAAATACAAACGCTTCCTTTGAATACCACCAAAATCTAACTTGCTTTTAGACTTTCGGGGAAAAAAATGAACAAAATAGCTAATAAACCACTATCAAACCTAACCTCTTTGTAGAAGGTCATAAAACAGGCAAAAATAAACTGTTAAACGCTCCCTATTGACTTGCAGTAAGCTTTGAGTAAAACCGGCATATATTTTTCCTCAGAAATAGTCCACTGCACATCTTAAGACAACTTCAGTGTGCTCCGGGAAGTCTCGATAATGAAAAGGCTCCAGCAAACATATCGACACGCTCTGTTTTAGAAAAGAATAAGCTCCTATCAGTCAATACAGCTCTGTGCTTCATGAAATCTTTATAGCAGCCAGTGAGCTTGTGGCTGCCAATATTACCTGCCACACAGGAAACAATACCTTTGAGCTAAAGCGGAAACCAAATCAATTATAATCACTAAATGTGCTGCTCACAACCGCAATGTTTGTTCCTACTCTTTCAATAAAGTCTGGCCTCAACTTAGCAGACTCAAGATGGAACCATAAAAACAATAAATACCTGTGAGAAGTGAGGATAACGGAGCGGCCCTCCTTAATAACGCTAAGGATGCAGTCCCACAGGAAGCGGCGAGCTTTAGGGTCCATCCCTGTTGTTGGCTCATCCTGGAAAACAAAACAGAAAAATAAAGTATGGGATGGTTTTTCCAAGAAGTTCTGCCATCACAAGTTTGTTTATTTCAGTTTAGTTGGAGATGTGAGATGATTTCTCTGTATATTCTTCACAGAGGAGATATTGTTTACTGTGCATCAAGTCAAACTCGGACAAAGCTATGCAATCAGGTTTACTTATAGTTACACATAGAAAACACATTTGTCATCATTTAAAACAAAATCAAAATTCTCTCGACCAGGATTAACAGCATTAAAATTGAACTTTTGAGTTTTTAAATTTGTTCTAACATTGTTTCATTATCAAAAACACAACTTTAGTTTAATCTGTGAGATATTTTTAATCTCAGAAAACACTGTTCTGAATGTTCCTGATCTGTGATATTACAAGTACATCTCCGAGATCTTCTGCACAGATTTTAAGTCTACAATACATTTCTGCAGCAGTAGCATATCAGACAAGATTGGTTTTGTCAATTCCTTTGCAGCCAGTAGATTGAACTCTAACTCAATTCCTGATGTGGGAAACATATGACTGTCATGTGTGCTTCCATATGCTTTTCTTTATTGGTTTCAGGCCCATTCCAAAGTGGGGGTGCTCAGAAACATCATTAAAGGACAACAACAACAACATCCTGCTCCTGCAATTTTCTCATGTCTTCTCATTCAGTTTTCCATTTAGACAACCATGTTTAGATATGCATGGACCATGAGAGCTGCTGACTGGCTAATCTACCGATCTGACTCATTTGTCCAAACATGCAAAAAGCATTTGAGAATCATATATTGGCTCACCAAGAAACATGCATCAAGCTAGCTCCTGCTGCAAAATGAAAGGGCACTTGTTAATGAGTTTTCCCAACCTCAGATTAAAGCTGTATAATATAGGATAATGTCCTGTCTTGATGTTTTGTCCCGTCTTAAAAGCATTCACAAAAGAACTATCCAAATTTATAGCAGGCCACACAATTTGTCCACTTAGCTAATGCATTGCGAGCTGGCTAATTATTCAGCTTTTAGCAAATCATTCAGCAGTTTAAAAGCACTTTTCACAGCTTTTTTGCATTAATTGTAATGCCACTAACAACATAGCATGCTAACAACACATTGGAGTCAGGTCAATGCAAACTGATTTCTTCCTGAATCAATAAATTTACAATATATCTTTTCTAAAATTGGGTCGAGCCATTTTAAAAGCCAAATTCAAAACATAATCATGCTGAAATTAACTGTTTAAATAGTCAAAAAGTAAGTTCACATCTAAAACCTAAATATTCATATAAAAGAGAGACAGAGAGTGCCCATCAGACAGACACTTGCAGTGACTTGGTGTTTCTGTGCCTCCTCAGGGCCAGTCTGTCCGTGGCTGATTAGAGAATGACAGTACTCAGTCCATTGGCAGGCTATGGTTCCAGCCCTGCTCCTCTGCTCCTCCAACAGACTCCTACAAATCCCACGAGGTATTTTTCTACTGTCGCCACGCTGCACAAAGTGTCCCAAAGCAGTGCCGGGCAAGCACACAATACTGAAACTGACACACAAAGTGACAACACATTATCCCACAGCCTCGGAGCATGAGAGCGGGCCAGGCACACTCCAGTAAATACAGCTGACCGAAATAGTGCAGTCCCCCAGCGACTCTACCGTCCACACAAAGGTACGCGGGAGGTTTGGGTCAATACCACCGCAAAGTGGGACCATGACAATGAATTTTGATGGTCTACTTTTGGAAACTGAGGGGTGTTTTTTTATTTATTTAGTTTTCAGTGACTTGTTGGTTTCATAACAAAAAAGAAGCATTAAAAAAGTAAAGGGCAATGTAAAAAAAATAATAATAATAATCCTCATCATCATAATAACAACAACAACAACAACGTGAAAGCAAGATACTTTCCAGTTCATAAGTGAATGTTCTAGTTGCTGCACTGTCCTGAATATTCATTCATTCATTCATTTTCGACCGCTTGTGTGGGTGGGGACTGGAGCCTAACCCAGAGATTTTGGGCCTCAGGCGAGTGAACAGAAAGCCAGTGTATCCAGACAAAAAACAACGATTGATAGGAAGAACTTGCAAACTTCAGAGAGATGCACCGCTGTCCAGTAAATTATAATAATAAATGCTAGTAACTCTAAATTTTCTGTACTTTTTCTATTGTTCTTCGCATGGAAAATACAGTTGTTACATAATAAATATATTGTCTGGCCATTGTGTTCCTCTTTCGAATTTCAGTAGGCGTGATTGACAGATTGCCCAATCAGGGGTGTGCATTGTCATGGCTGCTTACAATAAAAAATAAATGGCAAAAATATCACAAATGCTTGAAAATCATCACCAATGAGCTCCTTTGTTTCATGTGCCTCTAATAAACTAAATAAACTAATTTGACTGCACGTTTGATTGTGGAGTAGACTTTGAGACACGACGGGGGTAATGGTGACGTAACACACTCTTTGCAAATTATTATTAGTTTGAGTACTGGATTCCAGCCAATATTTTGTTTACCCATTGAAGTTTTTTTTTTTTTCCCATTTTGCAAGAGGCCTCACAAGTTGCATCAAAGTTGCATTTTTCTAAACACATCAAGAAACCAGATGTTTCTGACCAACCAAAATGTTATGTATAATTATATTTGTGTATATGTGTGTTTTGTTTTTTTAACTTGAAGCATATAACATACCAGTAGTTAATTCAGAGTCATGCTTTTATTAATCTTCCATCAGTGAGACTGGCCTGTCGGATTCTCTTTTAAGTCCTGATGAGCAGGACTTTAATTCGTTCAAACACAGGGCTGTGTGCCTTACTTTTTTTCCCTAAAGAAATTTGTTCATCCTAAAAAGAATAAACCCATGACCTGAGCCTGGCCCTGAAATAGGCACGTTTCTAATCTTCAACTAATGCATTTGTAATCCCTCGAGGAGCAGACGATTTTCCGTTGTGAACTTCAAACCCATCTCACTGTGCTTGATTGAGAAAAGATTGAGTTATTTTTATCACGCTTACAACAGACAAAAATATCAACGCACTGCAACAAATTAGACTCATAAGCTTCAAGATTTACAAAGAGTCTCACAACTTTGTTTATTGAGGGCCATAAATCTAAAACTCTAATTGGATGGTCTGACTGTGCCACTATGCCAATATTCAGCTTTGGTATTCTGAGCTGTTACAATTCGCTTGCAGTCTCAAGGGTCAAGGCAAAAATTTGGATTCTAAGGGTGCAATCACACTTGAAGTTCACTTTATTTAATCCAAAACAAAGCAGAATTGAACCTTGGTTATTACTTAAAATGTTTGCTTTACAACTACTGTGACAACAAACACTTTAACAATGAGCATGACATTATCAAATACTTTTTTACCCTTTCTTAAATTAATCTTTATTCATGCATGTCTTCATGCTTCATAAAATCTAACTTTCTGAAAGATAAAGTAACATTAGTATAAATGTGTAGAAAAATCTCACACTTTTTAAAATAATTTTTTACTTCGGTATGATATATAGTAGAATTATTTGTTTATCATTAGAAAGAGCTGCCGCTGATTGACCAAGCTGAAGCAACAAGGTCTTTCTGCATGGGTATGTGCAGTAGAGCGGAAAGTGACATTGATCGATAATCCCTCTATAGTCTGTTAGCTAAATAGATATAGGGCATTATTTGCCTAAAAAATTTGGCTAGTTGACAGAATTCATTGTTCCTACTGATTATGTTGAAATGCTTGCTTGACATACATGTGCTACGCTAATTAATATCAATGCATCCACACATCTCACCAGGAAGACGACAGGAGGACTACCGATCAAAGCCATGGCGGTGGAGAGTTTGCGCTTGTTCCCGCCGCTGTACGTCCCTGCAGGCTTGGTGGCATATTTGACCAGTCCCAGCTTTTGGATCCCCCACTCGGCCACCTTTGAAGACGACAAACAGTGAACAAAAATAGCATTCAGAATAATAATATACTTTGTCAGTACAGCGCTTGCATGATGGATGGCGGGCTTTGATCTCCTGTGTATTTGTGTTGTGCTTGTTCCAAGGACATTATGTGACAGCTGCCATCACTGTAGGCTCTTAACAACTGACTGCTGCTATTTTCACACTAGAAATCACACAACCTTGGTAAAGGAATGACAGACAAAGACGACATTCGTTTGATTGTGCTGAGGCACTGGACAATTGTTGATATTTGAAGGAAAAAACACACACTGCTAACATGGTTTAGGTGTATTTGAAAATGACCCCATCAATACCTGAATTCTTACAGTAAACAATTCAAACAAATACGGGTCAATCATTGAACTTGGGACTACAAAGAGTGACATAGAGGAGACAATTTCAAACTACATCAACTGTTGTTTTTTTTTAAGTTGTTTTCTATTTTTGAGAAGTATACTGAAAGGGTCAATAATGGCCAAGAAACATGATTTTTTTTTTTACATTACACTTTCAATTGTTTTCACTTCACAAAAAAAAAAACGTTTATGTGATATGTTTGTAGCTGATTCAGAGAATGACCCATATGGACTGTGTGATTATAAATGATCATATTTCATAGTGGTTTTGTTGGAGATTATCAAAAAACTTCTCCACGAAAGCTGCACTGACACAGTTTAAGACTCTTACGTACTTATTTTTTTAACACAAGTAAAGAGTGTATCTATTCTAAAGTCTATGTTGATTAATCTTGTTTAACCTTATCACAAACGGTGTCTGTGTTCAATAATACAATGTTTAGCAGTGATGGTTTAATGTGGTTTAAAAAATCTCTCCAATGGAACTAGAGATTATTAGTCTAAACATTTTGGACATTGGACAGTAGCCAACAGCAGGAAAGCCTTAGGCAATGATACTAAACAGCTGAACACTAAAATTAGAAAGGTTTCAGATTAATATTTTCTTTTCTGTACAAGTTTGCTAAAGACACTGATTTGTGTTATTCTTGTTGAATGCAAACTCAAAACATTTGCAGACAGCATCAAATGCAAATTTTCTCTACAACAAAGCCATTTTTACACAACTTCCCAACAAAGCCATTAATTCAAGCTGTTCAGGTCTGGCTACAAAAGCTGTCTTCTGAGACTTGAATAAAATTAGACATCGCACTATTTGTTTTATTATGCAAATATCTATCCACTAGGGCTGAAATTTGGGTAACATTTCCCTCAATCACAATAGACTTCGGTCAAACGCAGCGCTACGCTAGCAGCGCGCAAGAGGGTCCCACTGCGCAGCAGTGAGAAGATCAAAGTCCTGGCGCTGGTCTAAGGGCCCTGAATCCCGGCAGCCACTTCCTCGTTTGATGTTGCCATGGCTGCAAGTGGAGCGAAGCAGGACGGAGCAGCGCTGGCCACACCACCACTGGGCATGGTGAATAATGCAGAGCCACAACCCACAGCTGCTGCTTTCACTAACACAGGCCATTTTTCATTATGTATGGCGTCTCCCATTGAGGTTATGCATCACTCAGGGACACACTTTAGCTTGCCCTACATGATGGTTTCTCAAACTGTGGTTCGTGCATCACTGATGGTATTCTGGGTTCTCTACCTATTTTAGAAAAAAGGGCTTCCGTGATTAACTTATTATGACAAGCCAAGCATAAAAAATAAACATAAGTACTATTCGCTTTGCATAATAGGGGCATCAGTACACTTCAAATAACTCAAAATAAATGAATGAGTTTTTTGTTTGTTTGTTTGTTTGTTTTTTACAAGCATTCACACAAGATTAAAAATGCCTCTAAAATAACTTGTTCTTAGACACTATATTTTGCAAATAGCAGAAAAATACACATTAATTTATGACGATAACTTCAGTTTATTCATGATGGCATGTCCGTTGATCAGAATCACATCCATATGATTAGATTTCTTATGAAACTGTCATCTCTTTCTTAAATCTATTTAAGTTAATAAAGTCCCTCCATCCAAACTTTTCTGCAACCCCATTGTTGTGGAAACGAAGTTTTCCTTCTGGGTCATGGTTTTTTGTTGTAGTTTGTTTAATGATTAACTTCCTAAAAGCAGGTAAAATGTATTTGATTGCAGAATGATTTGTAACAAATTGTATCAAGAATTTAGCTAAATTCTGATATAAAACAGACCGCAGAGTCATTATGAATCAATTTACATTTGGGTCACGGATTGAAAACACAGACATGACCATACCGGAGGACGTCTGAGTTTGGCGAATTACAGGAGGTGAAATTTGATTGAAACTTTACAGACATTTTTGGACAAATCGCACAGGACTAGAAACTTTTGTAATTACAAAAATTTACCGAAAGTCCCTATTACCTCTATTACCCATATGTCCTTACTAAAATATTCCTTGTGAATAGAACTATGCTCATAAAAAATGTGGAGACCAACCTTTGTTTGGTTGAAAATGTGTTTGAGAGGTCACTGACTAAACTAAGTCAGGTTAACATGACATGCCAACTATTGTGCAGCTCTTTGGAAACTGTTGCATGTGCTATATAAAGACAGGAGATCTTGAGTCATCTATGAGATGGAGAAAGTTTTAGTTACCATGGCAACTTCGTTTTCAGGTACTCCTCGAAGTCGGGCGTAAAATTCCAAATGCTCTTGGCCGGTCAGGAGGTCGTTAATAGCGTCAAACTGAGGGCAGTAGCCTAAGTTCTGATGGACGTCTCTCATCTCTGTGCGTATGCTGCAAAACACACAGAAATATACATCTGAAGAAGAACAGGCTGCAGTACCTCATATTGTAAATATTGTTCCCTTAAGCAGGTGAAATTGTCAGGCATTGTCTTGATTTTATTACACATCTTATACAACATTTATGTGAGTATCTTTGTAATGAAACTGTATCTCAGAATAGTACTTGAAAAAACAAGCCAAGATTACAAAAACACATGATTAAATTATTTGAAAATAAAAACCCAAATGCCAAAACACTGACTTAAAACATATATTGCTGAATTTGTTATTTATTTATTTTTTTAGCTGGATATTTTTAAAATTCGGTGCATGTTTGTGAATTTGTGTAAATTTTCTTGAATTCAGGTTTGTGTATTTGAATTTGTGTGCTTGTTTTGCCCTTCGAGTCATCATCATTTTCAGACATAATTTGACTCCTACTTTACAGTGTAACAATATTTGACAGTTTTAGTTACTAATAATCTGGGATGACTCTTTTTCCTCAGATGCAGAAAAAAAGTCTAACAAGCTGAAGATAAAACTGTGGGCGTTCTTACATCTGCTTTCTTTTGGTTTTACATTTGGATTCGCCTTAAGATCTTTAGAACTTTTCTTTGATCTCTCTCAGCCACATTAATCAACATTAACACTGTGGCGTTAGCCCTTGTTCTGTTCAGCTCCGATCTTCTGTTGAACATAAAGTCAATTACCACATATAGAAAAGAACAACTGTAACGACTGCGATCACAACCAACCACGAGCTAACACACACACGCAGATGCAAAGAGAGAGAGAAGGGGTTTGTTCCTAAAAATAAGACAGTGGCTGGCTTTCCAGCAAGTTCTCATATTGCCAGTGTCAAAGTTTTTTTGGCAGGTACGACGGTTTCTTTTGAGTGATTTTTGTAAGGCTGAGGATAAAAAATCAAGGTACAGGGCGAAGATGTGAAAAGGAATAGAATATGTGCTACAAGAAACACTGTCTTTCTGAGAATAGAGTTTGCAAGAAGACATCACAGGAATAAAGTTGAAACAGCAAGTGGCTGGGAGAAAATATGGAAAGTACTTGAACGTACACAGGAGGGGGAAAAGAGATTCGGTGCAGCTAGGACAAAGCAGCCTCCATCCGCATCAGGGCGACCATCTTGGGTGGCTAATTATGATGAGTTACAGGGTGCTCTATGGGGAGTTAGCCGCTCACCTGTATCCGTTTAGGAAGGCCTCGCCAGCGGAGACCGGAATGTCTCCTGTCAGCATCTTGAATGTGGTGGTTTTGCCGGCTCCATTGATTCCCAACAAACCGAAACACTGGCAAATACATGAAGAATTTGTTTCAATACAGGACTGGTGCCAGGAGATTGCACAGAGACAATGTGATAGATTTCTTTGATTTGGTTGTGTGGAATGATTAGAAAGAGTCTTTTTCACTAACTACACTAACATTTAACGTTTTATTTCTAGATGACAAAACTGACTGTTTCACAATGTAACTCAAATTGAGAAGTGACTAGTATTGGTGGTTGTGCAGGATTTCTCTGCCACTTAAAATCTAGATACGTTTTGTTTATTTTTAGTGTGCATCTGCGTGCAAGTTTATGGTTGGACTAAGTGACGTTGGAATCACTCTCAAGCAAAAACAAGATTGGCAATTCTTGTTCTAATAACAGAAGCACAGTTTGGACATGTCCAGGGGTAGAACAACAAAAAAACAACATTGTGCTCAGCTGCAAAAATATAGGCTAGGTATAGCTTCTTCAAACAATTGCAGTCTTTTTTACTTGTTAACTCTTTGATTAGACCTTATGTAGCCGTATTGTTTATATCTATTCAGACTGAAGACACCTAACAGTTTAGATCTGTGTTTCTCAAACTGTGGTATGTGTACCACTGGTGGTACTTGAGCTCCTTCTGATGATACTTGGACACCTCTTCAGTTCAGTTCTAATGTTTCATATAGTGTGCATTTTATTCACATCCTTGAGTCAAAAATACTTTGGCAATGGTGTATTCCTACTCCGAGTCCAATGTAGCCCTAATCTGTATATAACACATTTTCACAGACAGTTGTCTTTCAAAGTGCTTCACACAGCAAACATCCCTTCCCCGCTCAGTGATAGCAAGCAGCCCTGGGGCAGCTCAGCAGAAGAGAGTCACCTATACATCTGGCGCCTAAAACTCCGACCCCCACCAAGCGTTTCCAAACCTAGATTACAAATCTGCAACCTACAACTGGAGTGCCTGGGGGAAACCACCCAGACATGGGGAGAATCATGCAAACTCCACGCACGGGTTGGTACCTAGTGTAATAGTTTGAGAACCACTGGTTTAGTTCTTAAAGGGACTATACTCGATTTTTTTTACAACAAGCTAACTTAAAAACAGTTTCCCCCAGCATTGATGTCTTGTTAATGTGTCTATTCAGGTGGAAATTAGTCCGTCATGTCCTATCAATGTCTAATAAAATACCGTTTGTTGTTGTTTTAGGCATTGTGGCTAACTGTTGTTAGCATAGTGACTCACCTCGCCGATAACAGCTCTGAAAAAACATGAAAACACATCATGATGAACAATTCTGAAGCTTAGAATGTATTAGCTAAGTGAGCAAATAATGTAGACTGAAGAAAGAAGTTTAAAATGAATTATTTCTGCATTTTAAGAATGCAAAAATCAGGTACAGTCCCTTTAATGAGACATTAAAAACTTATGTTGATTAAAAAAAAAAAAAAAAAAAAAAACTCTGACTCCTACTCTGACTGATTCTGTAATGGAATATTGTTTTCTGCAATTTTTCAATAATTTTGTTCAGTAATTAATATTTTAAAGGACAGTTTTTTTCTCAAAAAGAAAGTGAAACTAAAACTTACCTTGGAAATCGATCAACACTAACCAACTCACAGACTCACACTTGTAAACAACACGTTTGCTTTTCATCATCTGTGTATAAACTTGCTATATTGTTCTTGTACACAAAAACAGGCTCTAAACCAACACTGCACTCACATCGCTGCAAATACTTCACAACGCTCACTGTTCCCTGCAGCATTTCTTGTGTAAAGCCTAACAAACAACAATGTGTGCTTTCCTCTCTCTCCACTGAGCCCCTCGCAGTCATGTGACCTCCCAGCTCAGGTGCACTGACTCTGACATAAATATTTGATTGCTGTCATTCATTGATCCCTGCCTGTTTGTGACCCGGATATGCACAGGCAGGCTGCGTGCCATGTAAATGAATGGAAATGCGATGTGTGTCTTCTCGCTGGCATTTACACTGGGCTTTGGGTAAACAGCGGTGGGCAGGGAGGAATACCAGAGCAAAGTCGGCCCAGCGCTGTCGCCTGTCAGCACGGGAGATTATGTTTTAAATCAAATTTGCAGCAGCGCTCTTTGGTGTGTGCACCTCGCACGTCTTAAACCTGACAGGAGATCGATGCAACACTAATGTTTCCTTGTCTAAATGGTGAAGGTTTTTTTTCTCCACAGCCACTGAGGTCGACATTGTGTTGTACTTTATACTTTTTATACTGTAGCTCATGTGGGGGAAGAACCGGCTTTAATATTGCAACAAAAACTAAACAGAACGCTGTCAGTTTTTTGGTACGCCATGATAAAGATGCTAAAGATTTTACAATAAAGTCTCTGGACTCTGACTGCCTCTTTGAGCCTCATGTAGACTTGATTTGGTTCTGCTCTAGAATGGTATATTTCCAATTTTCAGAAAACATACAAACACAATTCATACTGGTGGTATCTACAAATAGTTTCACAATTAGAAGCTTTATTATTCTAGACATAGGACTGGCACAAAAAGGAAATATCATACGGTACATTGTGTTTGGATAGCATACATATCTATGAATATTCCTAACTTACATGTTTGCTTTCTTATTTGTTTAAAGTGTAGTTTTTGGCTTTTGTATTATACAATGGCATTCTTTATAAACAGGCTAATTTTCTGTTTGACCAAGTTAGTGATTCTGATTGGACAAAAAGTGACTAAGTTTAACTCAACAAAGTAATTTTAGACTGTTTAGATGTGCACTTTATAATTTTTCTCATGGATTGTGATTAATATTGGTGGTGAATATTGCTTTACCTACTGCCCCACGTTTTGACAACTAAATCTTAGTATTTAAAAAAAAAAATCTATCAAAATCAAAACTAAAAAAATGTTCAAGTAGGTGGTCAACCTTCCACCCGAGAGTTACACAGTGCATCTTTAAGGACTACTAAATACACTTAGGACAACGTTGTAAATGAGAATTTGTTCTCAGTCGACCTACCTGGATAAATAAATGTTAAATAAAAAATAAACTTTGGAGGAGTGCTGTGAATAACATTCCTTTTACAAAATAACACTAAACATGTTGCTAATATTTTCAGTTAGATTTTAAAACTTGACAAGGGCACATAATAAAAAAAGGTGTGAGGAGTTTGAATCGACTGTGGTGTGACGGTGGCTCACCTCAGCTGCAGGTATGCCCACACAGAGCCTGTCCACAGCGGGGGTGCTCTTCCGAGGGTACACCTGGTGAGAACACAGAATAAAAAGAATCAGTGAAGAAGAGAGAGGAGAGAGCGCCTGAGACAGAATAAGAGATTGAGCACAGAGGACGATGGCATGAGAAAATATGGAGCGAGAGACCAAAGCGGCAGGGGAGAGGAGCAGGCGTCTAGCAGGTGGAAACAGGATGTGTGTGTCTGTGTGTGTGGGGGAAGGTGGGGTAACAAGAAGGCATCATTTGCACCATTTAGAGGGCACCAGATGGGGAAAGGTGAAAAAACACAGGTATTTCCACAGGGAAGACAGACAGACAGTTGACGGTGACATCAGGAGGGTATCTATCCGTGACTTTGAACATGTAGCCAGGATAACCTTCAGTCACGGCAAAGAGGAATACCATATGGTATGGTATGTATACCATACCAGACCATACCATACCATACCATACCATACCATACCAGTACATTATTTTGTCTGTTTTGAAATATTTGTTGCATCAAAATCAGTTGTTATTACTGTCTACTACTACAACTACTACTGTATTAAATGCATATAATGCCGTGCCTCCCTTGTCCTAATAGACTCTCCCATCACCACTGTGGACTTTATCCACTACCTCAGCATCACTATCACAAAATCTCAATCTGGAGCCGTGAGCTCTCTGATCAAAAAGGCCCAGCAGAGGATGTGGCAGCTGAAGAAAGCCAAGCCAAGCTGCCAGCTCAGACGATGGTGGAGTTCTACAAGGCCATCACTGAAGCGATTCTCACTCTTCAGTGTTCTGTGTTGCATGCTAGCACTGAGCAAAGTTTTTAGTTTGTTAATTTTGTTCACTGACAATGGCAGATTTTTTTTCTGATACTACAAATATCACTGCTGTGTTTTATGGCTCAAAAAATACAAACAGAAGTTTGCCGCTAAGCTTACAATGACCATTTTTGATACCAATTATAAGGTATAACACACATTGACGATCATTTCTTTATGCTACCATGTGGTCTTAAAGCGATAAAGATTACTCAAAAACTATTCAATATATTGCGTTGTCTTAGTATTACTACCACCAATATCAAATGTATACATTTTAGTATTAGTTTAAGCTAGGGCTGTGCGATATTGACAAAAAGAAATATCTTGATATATTTTGACCATATTTCGATGACGATATTTGGACAATATTTTATCAATCGATCAAAAAAGTGCTAAAAAGTGTCTTAAAACTTTTTAGTTGACGTCTACATAGGTTGTGTTAATTATAGGTTGCGTCATTAGGTTGCGTAGAATTTAATAACACAATCAATTTTTGTATTACATCAAATTTTACCTGCTTGATCCTAATCAGTGATCTCTAATTTCATGTCCTAGGCTGTGAACGCAGATTCTTGCCAGACAAATGTGAAATCAATCACAAAACTTCAAAATATGACTTTTGTGACTTCAAATTTTATTTTTAATAAGCGTTTGGGTAGCGTTTTTCTACGTGATGCACAACATTTAATTTTTGGATATCTTGATTCACAATATGATCTAAAAATTCGATATATTGCACAGCTCTAGTTTTAGTAACAATCCTGTAGCAAATATTATCTACACTGCAAGTTCTATCTGCATATATTACTACATAAGCCCTCAGTCCCACTTAACCCAAAAAACATATCATTTTAATTGCAATATGGTACAGCATAACCCTGGTCTACTGTCCAGATGTGCGTTAAAAAATATCCTGGGAGGTTGTTACTGAAGCCTAAAAAGTATGATTAAGATGTTAAATATTTAAAGCCAGACAGAACATATGGTCAAGAAAAAAAATACACTTTGGATTTAAAAAGCAAAGAAAGTTTAAGTTGTTCCCACCCCCTTCAATAATTGGAGTGGAAGTTAAGTAAGATAAATTGGATCACTAGCAAAAATCCTTAGTTTGTTTTGTGACAATGATTAAGATGTAGGACTGTCCAATGTACAGAAAAAAAAAAATATTGGGATTGTGATTCGATTTGCAACTGATGCATAAAGAAAATCAAGATTTGGTTCAAATGTGTTTGGAAAAATTGACAATTGACAAAAAAACTAAAAAAGGTTTATGAACTGACAACCAAATGAAAAAAAGACTTATGTATTTTAAATCATGTTTGTACATGTTTGTACGTTACAGAGATTTAGTGGTTTGTCCGACCTGGCTCTACCAGATGGCGGTCAGCTGGACCAATAACAGTGCATCAGTGGACCAATCACAGCACTCCCATTTAGTTTGGGCGAACCAAAAACATTCAAACCAAAACAGACATGGCGGCACTGACTTTGGCCTATTTTAGCAAGATTGCAAAAAACTTTGACTTTTGAAAAATGGACACACTGTATTTGTGCATTTTTGCATGGGAAAGTGGTTCTCTCAACTGGATTTAACAAAAACATGACCCTTTGGCTACTTTACACTTTGACAAATAATAATTAAAATTTTGCCATGACGTTACCTACAATTTTTCAGATTGACAAAGTGTGGAAGTCAATTCAGAGTGATACACATATCAGTGTGACATGAGACAGGTTAAGTTTGTGAAGGAAATTATGGATCTTCAAAAACCGCTGCAGTTTTGTGCATCTATTCAAATTGCGGTTTTGATTAGATTGTGATTAATCTCCCCAGCTTATACTGAAGTTGTGTATTGTTTTGTTCATATCTGTGTGGATGACTAAGGTGCAGAACTGAACTTCTCCCACACTTCCACTACTAGTATGTGGAAAAGCAGAGGGTGTATAAGCAATGTTGGCCCAATTGTAACTTGCAGTCCTCCCTAGACATCATCTGAATCTTCCCCCGCTGACCATCCTCATACATAAACATTAACACTCACTCTGCATCCTTAGAAACCCTACAGTCCAAGAAACTGTTCCAAAAAAAAAGTGAACAGCATTGTCTTAAAAATATATCAGCTTCAGAGTTTGATGACAGTTTGGAAGCAGCACTCTGTTGTTGAGCCCTGAGACAAGCCGAGGCCTTTGTTGCCATGGCAGATTGTGACAGTTGAGACGTTTCACATCCAAATTCCAAGGGCAGAACTGTACGACACGAGTTAGACACTTGCTTTTTAAAATTTGAAAACCAACTTCAGATACTTGTTTTTTTCAAGACAGAGACGAGATCATTGCAAAGTATGCTGTGGAAAGATGGGGAAATTAACTAGTGTTTTGGAATTAGTCCACATTAACACTAGACAATACGATTTAAAGCAATAAGTACTTTTCAGGACATAATGTAGTGATAAATACATTTCTTATGGACGACAATGTCCATCGTTCCATAGTCCAAATCTTCCTCCAAAAACATTCTCACTTAGTTCATTTAATCCAAGTAGTTTAAGTAGAAGTCAACCCTAGTGCAATACCCTAGAGCACGAGTGCTGCTGCTTGTGTGCAAAGACCATTTTAAATTTCATTGTTAATCAGCTTCTTATACATTACTTCTTTTTAAAATCTGAAGTAATTTTAAGTTCACTGTAAAAACCCAGCTTAAGTGTTCTTTGTTGCATGCGTCGTTCACACACTCTTCTGATGGTTGTTCAAACTGAACTGTACTTAAAAGAAACCCATTGTATTTTTTTGGTAAAAAACTGTAAGATACAGTAGGTAGATTTATAATTTGCATTTTGCTCATTGTAAAACACAAAAATTGGTCAAAAATAACCAGAATTTGGAACATTTTCGTTGGGTGCCTGTTCAAAATTGCAGAACTGATAAACTCCACCTCTTTTCAGATATTATTGATATGATAAATTTGAAATATAAAAGTTTTGCTCAGACAAGTGAGCGGGGGTAGGTGGTAGGTGAAAACAGGGATTTACTTTAAGCAACTGCAGAATAATACAAGATTACTCAATAATGAATGATATAATCTAGATACAACATTGTGTAAACTAATGAGAAAAGATTATTATGGAATAGTTAAAAACACAGAAAAGTGTAGGTCCCATTTAAAAACATCTCTCTGTAAACTCCATAATTATTCATTATTATTATTAAGTATAATCATGATTGTCTCATTAATTAGTAAAGCACATTTGGACACTCTTCAGTAACTCTGCCATCTTTTAAGAATTTTTATAATACAAACAAAGGAATTTGTAAAAGGGCTTTTGACCACAACAAAAACAAAAATGGTAGTTAGGTGTTTATATTAGGCCATTAAGCAATCAATGTAAATACTTCTCACCTTGTAATTAGTAAAGTAAGTGATTATTAGCACTGTACCTTGCCATTAGCGCTCTGTAATTCCTCTGCTTTGGACCATCACTAACACATTTTCAGTTGCTATAAATTATCCGCAGAGCAGCATAAATTTAGAAGTACCACTTGAAGGCTGACAAACAATGACGATACATTTATGGCGATGAGTTGACACAATAAAAGCCTTAGATAAAAGAGGAGATGCATCACTCTTTCTGCGCCTCCTGACAGCCCCACTCAGTACTTATCAAGTTGGATTACACTTAGCACTTTTTAGTGATAGTTTGCTGTGCTAACGCTACATCAAAGCTGCAGATACATGCATGGAGGAAGGCAATTAAGGCATAATTCCCCTCTGACTGGTGAGGCGCAGCATCTGTCACGATAAGCAAGGCCCACATTTGATCAGAGTAAACTGGGAGAACAAACTCAGAAACTTCTAGATTTGTAACGTTAAAATATAGGTGGAACTGCCTTTGATCTGATTGTGAAACCTAAAGTGACAAAAATGACATGTGAAAATAATAAATTTCCAAATAATTTTGCTGGTATCAACAAATCTTAGAATATACTGTGTTTGTGGACACTAGCTGTGCTGTAATGATCATAAAAGGGCAAAGATTTCTCAAACTTTGCAGCAAACAGTTTGGATCCATGAAGGTATAAATATATGATCCCTCAAGACTGTAGTGACTTGATTCTGACCTTTAAGACTTTGGCTAGACCACTGGCTAAATGCTGGCTTTTTCAGAAATGTTGTTCAAAGTCAGCCCAAAACATCTAATGTTATCCCAGCATTAACTAACAGCTCAAAAACTTTCAGTTCAAACTTCAACCCAGTTGAATGAGCAAGTTGAGTGAGGCTGACAGCAGGGTCTCGCAGATGCTCTGAGGGAGTCAAACTTCTCCATTGATTACCACACAGCACTAACACTGGGGCTAAGTGCTAGCTAGCAGGTGCGTTCCTGTGGGCAGAGGAGTGGGAGGAGCTCAGATGTGACAGTTGATTGATGCGCTGTCGATCGCTTCAGAGGCGTGTGCTCAGATTTATGATGCTCTCCAGACTGTAGCCACCGGAGCTGCTCTACCCATTGATCAATTTGTTGTGCGTGCCCCTCGAACGGATGGGGCACAGCTGTGGAGGGAGTCAATGAGGGCACCGTAGGAAGGATCCCTTCTGCTGTGGAGCCATGATGGGCCGCTGTGTCTCATTACAGAGATATACAGTCTGCCAGCACTGAGGAACAGCTATTGTGCTGCTATGCACTGCAACAGACCTTTATTTAAGTCGAGGTTGTTTGCACCATAAGAGTGGTACAATTCAGTTAATAGGAAAGACATTAAAGGCCCTGATTTTGTATGTAATCATTCATATTAGATTTTAGCCACAGTTTAGAGGAACTGTGCAGGCATCTATGTAGGTTAAACCATTTGGGTGTCTCATCTGTATCTAATGATCGAGCATTTTTCTACCCAAAATCTAGCGATCATGCTTGTTGTTGTTGTTAACATGGATAGCAGTTAGCTTTTCCTTGATGACAAGCTCACATAGAATTGTTTTTTCCACTGAAGGCAGTGTGCTGATCACAAATACCTGCTGTTAAATCCCTCACACTGCTGCTCTACACTCTCAGCCCTCCTTTCACCTTCTCCTCATGCTTTTCCAGCAGAATGTTTTGTTTCAAATTTGTTTGTGGGAGGAGTTTAGGGGTTAGCTTCACTTGTAAACAAGCAAAATGTGAACTACTAAACTGAAACTACTAAATGAAAAAGTTTTGGTTCATCGATACATTTCAATGAAGAAAAACTATAAACATTTCTATTATAACTGAAGACAAAAATAAAGCTTTTCAATGGTATCTATGACTCTGAAATGTAGCTACCATTTGTAGAGTTATTGGAATACCTTCTCAAATGCATTTCTAACCCAGCTGTCTGGCCCAGCAGTCTTGCAGTAATTAGCCAGTGTTAGTGAGCAACAAGTGAGAGATGGAGTGGAAGCGCGTGAGAGCAGAGGGAATGACTGCAGATGGCGTTAACACAGGCGGCTGCAGTGACACTTCCTGCTGCCAGCCGCCCGCAGAGCCACAACATCTGCCCACAGACCCAGCATTTGTCTCAGAGTCAGCCACATTCACCTACCGCACAGACGGGAGGGCCAGAGCAGTGAGGAGCACCGGTGCAACAACAATGCAGATCAGTCATTCATCAGTCATTTGTGTGAATGTGTGCATCTGCAGCTAAAGACCTGATGTTTATGGGCTCTAAGTTATTGTGTAAACTATTGGAGTTTTTCAAGTTATAATTAAAGGGGATAGAACAGATTTTTGCTTCCTTAAAGAAGTAAACAAACCAAAATGTCCAAGCAAGGCATGGTAATGACAGTTAGCCACAACGCTAATAGCAAACAACAGTCAAATCTTTGTGAAGTTTAGTGAACGGTACATTATTAGACGTAGACAAGAAGCTGCCTCTGAATAGATCTTCTAAGAATATATCTTTATCTTATTGTAAAAAATCTAGTAAAGTGCCTTTAAAGTAAAAAAGCTGCCCAGCAATATTAGCAGTCTTTTTTCACAAGCAACACAATAATAATTCGGTTATTTTGCTATTAAATGTAGCTTGGCTTGTGCTTAGTTCAGATAATGATGAATGGATTTCCAAATATTCATTATTTATTCTCATAGCCACTTAGAGCTTCATTTATCAAGCATTTGCTCGAATGCAAAATAGGTTAAGGGGAGCAAAAACTTAAGACAGTTTACATTTTTGTTTCACTGACACTATAAATGCAAAATTGCATGTATGTTATGTGGTTATCTTCTAGTAGTAAATTGAGTGCAAAATGCTCAAAACAACACCTTTAATCTGTTTCTACCAGCCATTGATCATCTGAATAGACAAATTAGGACCCTAATCATTATAATTCTGATTGTTACAGCAGCTCTAACTACTCTCAGCTAAACAATAATGCAAACAAAGTAGACTGGCACTGACTCTTTGACAATATGTTATCTTACATTTCCTTCCAGCAATTTTCAGTCTTTTTGAGCAGAAAGTTTGGACTGTAATATTAAAACAACACCCTAGCCAAATGCAGTTGAAAACAGTAAAGTATAAATGTAAATATTACAAATTTTTTAATAAGAGAAAATACAGAAGAAAGTGGTGTTACCTTGGTCAAGTCGCAGATCCTCAGCAGATCATTCTGAGCTTTGCCGCTGTAAACTCTTTCTCTTTCCTTTGCAACATCGATATCCTCCGACTCGTCTGATAAAGACTCACTCGTCGCAAGCCTGCCAGAGTCAAAAAGTCAGCTACACCCTTTCATTTGAATTTACTGCACACCACATTACAAATTATAATGGTTAAAGTTTAAATTCGGGGCAAGCATCTTTGCAATTTTCATAAATAGCAGTAAGAGCGTTGGGCATTAGTAGTCATAGCAACCTGCAGCGAGTAAATAATAAAAACGAGCAAACTGGGATATCGTTTGGCAAACACAAGCAGATGTTTTATATAAAATGTCTCTACAGTATATTACCAATTTAAATGGTGACAAATGGGAAGGGATATCTCTACCAGGCGCTGAAAAAACAGATGGGACGAAGAATAAAAGAATACAAATCAAAGGAGGCAGAGAATAATGGCGCATCAAAGGAGGATATGACTAAAGTGAGATAAAAGAGTGGATTGACGGAGAAGTGTTTTGTGAAGTTGGCACAGTGGGTAGATGCTGGCACCTTGGTTTGCAGAAGAACTTATACTGGATCAGGATGGTGATGGCGAACATGGCGACTCCCTGGATCGACATGGCACACAGATTTTTACCCACCATGTCCCAGCCCAGTGGGTCTTTGAACCTGTCCTCGCCTAAAAAAAACAAAACAAAAGCAGATGGTACGGTAAGGTGAGCTTTAGTGATCCATATCTTGCATCACAAACAGCACAACAGTCTCACATAATGAAAAACAGGCAAGGCGCGTTTAATCATTATCAACAAGAAAAACAAAAGCACAGTAAAACAACACTTAGCTCATGTGTTGGGTCGTTGACAACTTGTTTGAGCTGCTCTGCTCAAAGATGTTTTATTAAGAAAAGGCAATCACTAATAACCTATCTTAGCACATTTACGTCTTGGAAGGTATGAAAAACTAAATTAAAAAAAGTTGTCTCAGACTACATTAGGCCCAGTTCTGGTCCAGTCTCGATGCAGTTCTCTCGCAGAGGACAGCTCACATTCACATTAGTTGTAAAGGGAAAATCGCTGAAGAGTTTGGTCTGGTGAAAGTTGTTTCCGATGAAAAGAATCCGTGGCTCCATAGCAAAGACTGCACAATATCTTAAGTCCAGTGTCCAAAGAAAACAATAAAGTTCAGGCTTCAAGTTACTAAAATGGGTAAATTTAGAACTGGGGCTTGGTGTAGAATAAGATTTACCTGTTAAACCCACAGAAAATGTTGCTACGTGGCTTTAACCAAAGTTTGTGGTTATTTTACGTTTTGGCTTTTCGTAACATATTTACATAAAAAAGACAAGAAAACATGTTCATTATACGTTTTTGACATTCCGTTGAACGTAGAGCTATGTTTTCGGAAACTGTGTTGATGTGAGTAATTTTTATATTTATAAAGAAATGGAAAGCCCACAGTGACTGCATTCAGTCGACCAAAGCTATGCTGTTTGAGCCTGGAGAAAAATAAATCAATAAGTTGAGTTGCTAATACTAATCAGTATATGCTAATAGCAACAATATAGTCCGAAGGATCCAGTGTGGGACACAAAAGTAAGGCAGGGTTACCACAGTCTGCACAACGAATCAGCTTTCACCCTAAAATGTCAAACATTGATTCACACATATACAAGATAATTATTTGAACAGAGCATGAAGCGATCTTACTTTTTCCCCACATAGTTATTCTTTTGCAGAGAAGGGTAACAAAATGTATTACCAAGTTGCGTACCTCAACTCAGAGACATACTAAAATAAAGAAACAGGAAGTGAAAAATCCAATTACAAAATACATAATAAAGAAACAAGACAAACATCCCCATTCTAATTATTCATACTCTGCTCTAAAGCTCACGATCGAACATCGTTTCCAACAGCCTGTTCATAGAGAGATTAGCTTAAACAATATTTTCAAAAGTGAAAAAACAAACAACAATAACAAAAACTCCACATTACTACTACTAAATACGTTCAACACAATTTCAAAAACTTTTTGTAATAAGTGGCTAAAATCTCTCTTGGTTTAACATGAACATTACATGAAGTATGATGAGACAACACAATCCCAAGCTGCATATGGCAAATTTGCATAAATGCTAAATCCTGCTTAGCAAATCTAATGTTATTTGTCTTCTGACGGTTACCATTCTTTAGCAAACAGATGCTCTTTTATAGACAATACCAAACGCTCTATTAAATCCACATCCAGGTTCTCAGATTCTGATTTCTAAAAACCAGTGTCCAAACAAAAACGGTTTACAAGAAGTGTGTTCCTTTCATGAGAGCCAAATATAAAAGCTAGAATCTCAAATTCTGTCAGGTTTTTGATGTGTATTTTGGAAAGTGTCTGTGAATGCTGTAAAAATGCCACTTAGGCTGTGAGGGAATAAACAAGACGTCACCTGTGTCATGAGAGGAAGTGTCTGGCATCATATACTTGAAGTGGAAGCCCTGTTTTGGCTAATGAAGGCATAAGTAAAGAGTTTGACAGCGCTCCACTCGCAGACGGGAAAAACGAAAGCCCTTTGAGTCTCATTCTCGGGTAAATAGCCTCCTCTTCACACCGGTTCTTTTAACTTGTGATTGCTTTTCTCTTGGTCGACGCCGCTGCCACAAATGATTCCTCACACCACTATTTCCTGCTTCATCTCTCCGCTGATAAGACCGCTCTTCCTCTCATGCGCCTCTTCACCTCTCGATTGGTCTACTCAACCTCCAGTGTCTTTAACCGGGGCTAAATATAAAGCAGGTGAAGAGGGGTACGGTGCAACGGGTTAGTGGTCAAATATACTTCTGTCTGAGGTGGTGGTGGTGGGATAAAGTTAGAATGAGACTATAAAGAGAAACTCTTTAAGCAGCTGCTCCTACTTAAAAAAAGATGACAAATTTACATGTCTGAGTGGATGTTAAAATAGAATGGTTTATTTTCTCAGATTACTTAAAAATCAGTGATGTGCCAAGCAGGAGATTTCAGATTTTAATCACGTTTAACTTTTTTTTTTAGGAATGTATATGTATTTTTTTTATTTTTTTGTGTGTTAAAAAACCTAAGGTGTACAAATTTAAGATCTACTGTCTCCACATTGGTTGACTCTTTTTACTTTGTTGTTTATTATTACTTTTTATCTTTAGAACTACTGTATTCAGAATTGACAAAATGTTCGTTATAATGTTTGTTATACGGAATAGATAATAAGCTTAACATTGCACATACATTTTTCTAGTGTTTTTACCAGAAAGAATACTGTACATCATGACATCAAAATTAATAATCTGTGTAATATTTGTGATTGTATGCAACGTAATGATCTCAAATGTTCTCTTGAGGTCAAAAAAGCTTGCTTTGACTTTCTGATTCATAGTGTGTGTGTGTGTGTTATCGATAATTTCAAAAACATGACTTACACTTACAACTTAGCAGAGCATGTGCTGTATAAGTCATTTTAGTTTGTATGTGACGCCAGACGCAAAATAATGTACACAAAAACATTACATTGGCCATTTTAAAACAACTACACTATTACTATAATTCTACAATTACCATTTTGCTTCTTTTTTTCCCGTCTTTCTTACCATTTTGTTCTACTAACTTAATAAAATGCATGATGACTTACCAAGCCCGCTGAAGAGTGTGGCCATTGCTTGGTTCTTGGCCATGTCCATTAGCCCTCGGCCCAGACAGAAATGTGGGAATATGAGCAGCACCTGCTTCACTATGTCGTTGATGCGGATGATATTCTGTAGAGAAGACACAACAAACAGACCAATTACACATAAGCTGTGATCTGAATTAGCCATCAGAAGTCTAATATGTCGCATCTGGGTTCAGGGTGGCCTGAGCCAGAAAGAGACAAGTCTGAAAGACAGCGAATGCATGCATTTCTACCTAAAAACTAGTAAATTTTAGTTTTTTCAAGTTTTAAAAAAGTACATTGTTTGTGTTTAAGAAAATAATGGTCCAAGTAATAATTTGGACCAGCGTGAGAAGCATATATGCAAAACAAATTTTAGTTTTTTTTGTTGTTGTTTTTTTTTTGTATAATTCTTTATCAACACTTTGAGAGAGCATAATCTTTGTTAACATAGCTATCTTAAACATGCATGTATATGCATGGAACTAATCCAGCAAGGGCAAATACAATACATAAATAAATTTGGCATTCATGAAAATTGAAATTTGATAAGTTGCAAACAGAAAAAAAAAAAGAAATTGATGTAAAAATTCCAATTTGGATAATTTTTCGTGTACAAAAATATCCAAAAGTTAAAACTGTAATAAGGACTCTTGGACAGGAAAGTTAAATAATAAGCAGCAGAAAATGGTTGCATAGAATATTGCATTAATAAAAATCAATATAATTTACACCACAGCAAATAAGCAGTGTACCCTGAAATAAAATATATATATATATATAATTATGACAAACTATAGGGTTAGGGTTATCAGCAAAATTACCACAACTTCAGCTTTTCCAACTGTCTGGAAAAATTATAACACCCAGGTAAACCTAGCTATTCTTGTAATATGGTGTGGAGCGCTCCTTTGATTTTGAAACAGCTCTGAAGACACCCAGCTGAGCTGATGTTCATTTTTAGGATTTCAAGGAGCACCTCGGGAGGAGACGAAACGATACCTAGAGCAAGAAGTGCGTCTACGAGCAATGTGTGTTTTCTGAATACGAGAATCGCATAAAAAGGCTAGTCTTATCTCGACAGGATATATCTTGGCTACATTCTTCCTATTCAATTGTTCACACCGCCTCACTTCCTTCTCCCCGAGGCAACACAAAAGTGATTTTAATTACTTAGACAATGCCAGCGACCGGTGCAGGTTGGAGAAAGAACAGTACATGGCAGAATTGAAGAGAAGATTTTAAATAAAACTACACTTGGTTCAAAAGCTAGTTCATGTTTTATGCATGGAGGTTCATTGCAGCAGCCTTCAAAGCATTCACGGAGAAGGACTATGAATTCACAATCATATTTTTGGGTTGAGATTAGTAAATAGCAGACACATGTTGTCAAAAATGTAAGAAATTGCGATGAAACCTATTATTGTCACAGATATTATTCACGCTTGAGTGTAATTGTGCTGTGTGATTTGCTGAGCGGAGCAGCAGCCAGATGCTACTGTCTGTCATCAGATGTTTTTGTCAAATAATTGTCACTAAATGCTGGAACGAAAGGAGATAAAGAAAAATCAGGTAGAGGAGGCAAATGCAATCTGGGAAACCGTCTGAGTAGTTATGCTTAAGATCAAGAGAGAGAAAGAGAGAGAGAGAGTAGGTGGTGGTCAGTGAGTTCATTGATCAAGATGTCAGAGAGAACCTTCAGATGTCCGCAAATGTGTTTGACAATAATTCATCACTGTTTTTATCTGCGTTTACACATTTTCTCTCTAACCAAAGAAAGGCGGCAATAACGTTAAGATGGCAATGTAGAGCCAAGCGTGAATTACACTCAAAATCAAGAATGTTAAACAAAGATTCTGCTCTCTTTGCATGAGCTTTTTACAGTTCTACAAAACTGCTAAAACAGCAACCAAAGCTACATTAGGATTGGTCTATGCGTGTTATGTTATCTTGTATTGTTCGACAGCTGATGTTCGGCGCCTCAGAAAATCCCTGTTTTCACCCACCATCTATCCCCGCCCACTTGTCTGTTTCTACACACAATTACAAAAAAAATCTGATTCTGTTCAAACTCAGATTCAAACGATGTAGGGTTCAAAATGGTCATGCAGCAGGAGAAATGAGTAGAAGAGGACAAAAAGAAGCTTAGTTTTAATTGAGTATTACTATTTTGTAACTTACTCTTAGTTGAGAACAGTTTCTTTGGCTGCTCTACCATCTCATCTGCTAATGCAATGTGAAATGGTACATAGTCACTCTCTATTTATATAGCACTTTTCCACCTGAAAGTTCTTTACAATCAAGAATCTACTCATCCAGTGTACGCAGACACTAAGGCAATGTGGGTTTAGTGTTTTGCCAAAGGACACAATGACAATCCATTCTGGTTGTCCAACAGTGGCACCTGGTGTTCCAGCGGTCTCCCATCCAAGTACTAACTAGGCCCTAACTTGCTTATCTTCTGGGATTTGACGAGATCAGGCTAGCAGGTATGGCTACAAGAAAATTATTTATTTTTTCTCAAACCGATTACTTTTTCCTGTTTATCTGCCGTGTCTTACTACAATTTATGTTTTAAAAATCGGACTACCCAAGAAAATAGACAATAACACTGAATTATGAACTGACAAATAAATAAAAGAGTCAATCAATTATGTATTTTATTCCATGTTTTTACAGATCTAATCTTCAAAATTAGATGTTTATAGTCAGAATAAGACAAGAAAATGTGTGATTTCTTCAAAAAATTGCAGCATTACGTTTATCAGTAGCAGGTTATACTATCTTTCTGTAGTCGGGCAAACAGATGTAGCTTTATTACATGAAAAACCTTGAGCAACAATCAGGAGAGGACTTAATATATTCTGTTCCCTTTCATTTGATAGTGAATAACAGTGTATGGAAATTCAGTATTCTACATTGAAATACAATGAAACACAATAGGAATGACCTTGGCTCTGAGAACCAGTGCCTGCAGCGGAAGCACACCAAGAGCCTAAGACCTCATTTGCGATCAATACATGAAATAAGGCCTTTTCTCGAGTGGGTGTTCATCAAGGAGATCTGAGGAGCTCTTAGCTGTGGACCATGATGAAAAGCTGGACAATTTCCACTCTTATGTTTGCACTCCACGCCCATAAATCATTTTCAAATGCTTCTGAAGGTGGTATGCCGAGTGCGTGGTGCTTATCTGACCCATATCACTAGCAGCGCTTATTCCCAGCGCAAGGCTTCATTCATAGGGCCTGGAATCACAATGAGAGAACAGACACTGGTATTGTCCAACAGCTATGTTAGATATGCAGCGCAAATCTGTTTTTTAGAGAGGTACATTAGCTTTTAAGACGATAAAAAAGATTTCAACATCAAGTTACTATTACTGTACAAGGCTTTTGTTATTAAAGGCTACTAAAACTTGTTTTAATAATTTTGAAACACATTCCACTTTTAAATGTATTTGTAGCATAACTTTCTGCTTCGATTAGTTAAATATACACAACGCACAATAAACACAATATTCAGAAGCCTGAGTAGAATTATACTATTAAACAAAACAGAAAAGCAAATTGCATAGGTTGCGAACTACCAAAATTCTAACAGATGCAGACAGCACACAGTTATCCTATTTGGACATCGAAATATGTATTTTTAAACTGTTTTCTGAGCTTATTAACAAATAAATGCCTCCTACTGTAAATACCTCACCTCAATTATTTTGAAGTGTTACCATGACTACTACAACTGCACCAAAAATGAGCCTGTCTAGGGCCTCCTATCACGAATGTTAAAAATGAAAAGCATCTTTAAAGATGTATCTAAGAGAATAGTAAAAGTACATTTCCTTCCAAAAACGTTCCCGGTGCCTGGGTACCTGGAACAATGGCAGACCGGTGGGTATAATCTCACAGATCTATAGAGCCTGGGGTTATCTGTGAGTGGCACGTGGAGGGGTATTGACCCAGACAGGGCTGTAAGGCAGGCGGGGATTGATGTAGTTGGCTGGGAGCGGGACTGTCCTGAGGGGAACACGCTCTCTCCGGGTTAGATTTCAGACAAAAGTGGGGCACCAAGTCTGCACCGCACCATTTTTACTCTGTTTGAGACAATGCAGTGTGCCAAAATGTATTCCCACTTTATTACTTTGAAAAAGACACTCTTTTTTTTGATAGATTGTCTTAAGTTTTACAACGGAATAGCGGAAGTCATTAGACAGATGCACATGCCTGCATGTTTGTGTAGCTTACTGTCAAAGAACATCATTAAGTTTATGTAAAAGAAATTAGGAAAACAGCTATACCATTCTGGCTCTCAACTGCTACTACTAATTATTACACCAAATTACACTTTATTTTGCCTACCTTTACTTCCTTCTGCAATGGCTTTAGAGGTGCAGCTGAAATGACTTTTCTGGTTGAGCGAAAATTCAGTTTGTGTAAAATGTTCAATCTTCATATGCGTCAACAATTCAACAATGCACTAAATCTGGACAGTCTGGTAGAAGAATAAAACTTATTCACTGCGGCTTGGGGTCTTTCTATGTAGAGTTTGCATGTTCTCCCGTGTGTGCTCTGGTTTCCCCATCACACAAAAAAAAAAGTCTAGTGACCCTTCTTTCTCGACTACAGATGGAAATTTGTTGTAAAGCTATAGTCTGGCACAAGCATCTCTGCCATTGTGGATAATGTATTTTACATTGTCCTAACATAATTTCAACCTTAGACCTTATCAATAAAGTAAGTTTGATGAAAAAAATTATCATGATTATAATTTTTTACATTCTCATGCAAGCCTAACTAAACCAGAACTAATCCCCAAGACCAAATTAAGTCAAGACTAAACAATGCTCACAAGTGTGTCAGCTGAATGATATATTTAAACAGTTGATGTGAGCAGACAGTCAAAACAGACCAGAATGTTTGACTTAAGATGAAAGACAGCTATCTTTAAAGATGAGGAACTAAATGTTCACTTTGGTTTTTATTTCTAAAATAACATCATTATATAATGCAACTTTGATATGCTGTAACTACAGTTGCTTAGTATGTACTTGAGGCCAGATGGTCAGTGCATAGAATGTATGTTATACAGTGTCAAACAAGTTAAACAGAAAAAAAAAAAAAAAAGGCAAACTCAGCCATGTTCCAAATCATATAATGACAGTGTGAATACATCAGATGTGCATAATTAAGTCCAACGTGGATAGAATGTAAACGATAGTAGTTAAAATGTATTTTTTATCTGGTCAGTGAAAATGGCTTGTCTTTTGAATAGGTCATATCAGGACATTGTCGCATCTCTCCTGACAGATCGGAGAAAGTTAATCAATACATTCCTTGTGTATCCCGGAGTTTTACCATTTGGCACGAAGCTCTGACTGATGCTGACCCACTGAGTTTGATATCAGCGGAGGGATCTAGTCAGATTAGGAGCATTATCCAGGACGGACGCTTCTGTTGAGTCACAGCGCAGCCTCAGATGAACCCTCTAACCCTTTCTCCAGCAGCAAAATGAACTACTGTAAGTTAATCAATGCATAGACCACATTCTTGTAGAGATAATAAATATAGAGAATCGATGCATAAGGGAAGATGCTGAGATTGCACTTTTGTAGTGTTATTGGAGAAAAAGAAAGATTGGGACACACGCTCAAACACAATCTAGTAAATAATGGTCAATATTTTTCAATCCAATACAAACAAGCCAATATTTGTGTGATGTATTTGCTGATTACACCTGGGTACAAGAGCCTCTGTTAACAATGTGTGCAGAAGGGCTCAGTAACGTGGTTGCCAAATAGGATTTAATTAAGTTAGAATAAATAATCAAATACAAATTGTTGATATGAAAATGTTTAAATATTGTCTTCCTGATATCGGCAAGTATTGTGTATTCTGACTTTAACATTAGAATACACAATGTTTTATCAAGTGCTTTTATACACTTGAAAAAAAAAAACAGATTAATATATAAAAAAGAGAGTTGCATTAGCAGTAGTTTTATACACATTATCAAGAGCTTTTACTTTTATTCTTTCTCCTTTACTTAAAAAAAATGCTCTACAGGAAAGGACAGCTATACAGTATTCAGTAAATGGTTGACTACATATACTCACAAATCTGAAGTGAAAACAGTCATGTGTAACTCCATAAATTACTAGCAAGCACACAACCATTTCTTTAATATCGGTAAGTGACTTTATATTTGCATTGCCAGTCAAAAAAACATGCTTCTCTAATACTTAACTAAGCTGTGCAGCCTGACAAAGTTTTACAAAGACACTTTTAATTTCTGTATCCGTTAATTTGGGGAAGCTGATTTAGTTTTAATTGATGGACGACTAATTAAACAAATGGTTTAACAGCTCTGTTGGAGTTTGAACTGAACTCAGCAGAGTTGGTGACCAGAGTTTCGATTTATACTGGGTATCGATTTTTTCCAACCCTAAGAAGCACTTCTGTTTGGGGTTGTAATTACTCACCTAAATGTGACTTAATTTTATCTTGTCTCAAAAAAGAACCACAGTTTGTGATTTAAAAAAAGCAATGTGAACAATTTGATTTTTTTTATTGCTAAAAAGTAATGCAAACTTCAGATGAGACAAAAATCCACTATTTTATTTCTTTAAAAAGTAGAAAGTCTTTGAAAATGTGTGCCCTGTTTCTTCTATTATGGTACGTACAAACAGTTTGATTCAGACAGACACTACTAAACAACACTAAATACTAGGAATTGTGGTTCATTATGGATTTCTGAAACAGATAACCCAATACATAATATTTGGCTCGCTATTGTGATTAATAATATATTTACTGATGCCAGCATTTAAATCCATAGTAAGGCCTACAAATCTATTTTATTGATAGTCGTATGAAGACTTTTCTAAGGAAAGGCGTAAATCCAGTAACTGTGTTTTTTGAAAAGTTCAGATATTTACTGGGTCAGTGAGTTACTTCAGGAATATAGTGTGTTTGATTGGCAGACTACCAGGCAAATAGGTAATGATGCAGCCTTGTTTTGTTTACAGATTACAGACTGTATTTTTCCTTAAGAAGAACAACTATATTTGATCAAGTTCGAAAACTAAAATACTAGTTCAAATCCTCCATGTCTTCAAGTTGAAAAAAAAAAAAAAAGTAGAATGTTAAGAAAGTTTCTGGGATATAAAATACTGTATATAAACATTACAGTCATAATCAAAGCCTAATTATAATTCCATATTTCCAAAACTGTGAGTGACACATAAGCACACAGAATGGGGCAATGCAAAAAAAAAAAATAATAATAATAATACTGGCGTCAAATGTATCAATATTTGCCAAAAAATATGAGATACCAATACAAGAACTTTATGCACACTTTACAATAAACAAAATAAAAATTATATGAAAAGAAAGAAACCGCAGAATGGTATAATTACAGCTTTGTATAATTGTGATAACCTTAATAAGTTTTGAATTTGAATTGCACAGTTTTATTGATAGTTGCACAAAGTGTGAAATAAACTGTTGTTGTATCCAATAAAACCCCATTGTTCTTCAGAATTCGAATATCAAAACTATTGGGTTTTTGTTGCTATAACTTCTAAACAAGCTATAGATGTGTCAGTGTTTTGTTTTTTTAATGGGTCAAATTTAAATAAACCATCGCTATGTTATTATAGTAGTTTCCACCTTAGGCATTAAAATCTGTCACAGTCGTTTTGGCCCATTTTTGAAACATAACACGATTTAAATCCTAATCAAAAACCCAGTGAGTGACAGTCAACAGCTTTGTCCCAGTCTCCCTCTCCACAGTCAGCTCTCCATTTCTTATTTAGCTCCCTTTTGGTGTCTTTGTCTTTTGATTCCCACGAGACCTAAAGCGGCGTGCAGTTTAAAATGAACACTTGCTGAAAGATGGATGAGGGAAAGTTCTCCAAGACCCAAGTCTCCAAAAAGTGATTAAACATTAAAGAGAATGGGAAAATTCACTCCGTCTGAGAAATCCTTGGGAGGATAAAGGAAATATATTGCAAATTATACCAGGTGGGCACATAATCCACCCACTCGGCGTTCTTTCACTTACAAAACAGTTTTATGGAAGTTATTAGCTGCTCGTTGTGATCTGAGCTCCAAAAATAAAACAGCTTTGAAGTCTGCATAAATGTGTAGGAATAAACGTGGTAATGGAATGTGTCACTCACTTCGTCGTCTAGAAGCTCCATGATGAAAGTGGCCACGCTGCCGTTGATTCCGATGAACAGGTTGACGCAGGTGAGGACCACGTAGGCTGTGCTGGGGACGCTGAAGATGAATGAGGCGGGGTACATCATCGGAGTTATTGCCCACCTAAAAATGAATAAATAAAACAAATAGAAGAAGAACACCAGGAATTGCACAAAAACGCGTGTATGAATCATAACAGGTCTCTAAAAGTAATACATAAAACTGGTTGTTGGAGATGTGTATTCCCTGTTTACATACTTCTGTTTAAAGGTGCATTATTTATTTCAGTTTTTCTTCTCGAAGGTCAGTCTGTTAAGTGTCTACACTTTTCTATGGCGTACAGCATGGTATTAAACTTTATTTAAACTTTTCATGATGGCAAAGGAACATTTCCATTGACAAAAGTACTGATAGGAGGTTTTGCCTGACCTATATCCAATCAATAAACTCAGAGATTAAAGTGCGTATGACAGGCTTCTATGAATTTCCCATTTTAATTCAATTTAGCAGATTAACACTAGTTGTAAATAAATAATAGTTTTGTATGAATCAAGAACACCTTTGTAAAGAAAAGTTTGAAAATATGTTCAAAACAACAGGAAGTAGAGGGAAGGAGACATTTTCAATTTTGTCACAATGTCACAAACATATTTTAGTGACCCTATGAATATTAATTTAACAATATGAGTGTGTTGTGTATTTTTATCTCCCAAGAAGTGAAAATCTGTTACATTAGAAGAGCTTTGGCTCAATTTATTAGTGTGATGTCATCATCTATAAACAAAAAGTACATTTGTAATCTGAAAAAACAAACAAACAAAAAAAAAAAACAGCGAAAACTGGGAGAAATGTTTTGTCAAAACTTAAAAACAAGGATCTTAACTTTGTAACTTTGTTTTTCGTGAAATGAGTAGTTTAACCTGTCATAGGCACTTTAATCTGTCGTTACTGAATAACAATTTTACTGCAGTTAAACAGTACATTCAATTCAGTTGAGAACTTTCTTCATTTAAATGATCTCTTATTTTAAACTGTTTTAATCAGCCTGAAAACTTTTGACAGCATCGTAAATAGATTTCATTATTTGAGGTGCACTGGTTGTTGCAGATTTTAAGTGGTCCTGCTTTAAATTTTCCAGTGATATTTGATTTATTTGCAACTAGCATTGTCCTTTGAGCATGGCAAATGTTAAATGTGTTAATGGATTTGCATGGCTCCAGTTAATTCAATGTTTTGAGCGACCTAGTAAATGTCACTGGACTCACCCCCCCACCCACAGTGATTCTTTAAGAGGCTTTTTAAAATAATGCATTATCTAACCTTTAGCTCACCTAAAGCCAGAATTGTACCATTAAAATCAATGTTCACCACTTGTGTTGTATCAATTTGGTGCACTTACAATTATTCAGAATATTTTGTGCTGCTAATGCTGACAGTAGGGCAATAACAGATTGAACACATGCATGTTCTGACAATATTGCAGAACACAGTTTGCTTACCCGTAGAAAATTAGGAGCAAAATTAACGCGGGCAGGTTAGGCGGGGAGACGTAGGCTTTGGTTTGGAAGCACAGGAAGAGAAGGATCACTATGAAGCAAGGGATGATGTAGTTGCACTGTGAAGAGAGAAAGAATCAGAACACATTAAAGCAACAGAACACACTTTTTCAGTCAACATAACTAACCCTTATAAAGTACATTTTGCTTCAACCTTTGCTCTGGCAAACATCAGGCAATACTTTTTTTCCCATTGTACTTAGTCATCAGAAAACGACAATAATGTCCAAATAACTCATCTTTAAATATAAATACATAAATAAACCCCTCTCTAATAACTTATACAACCGCTGATACAGTGTTGAGTTTAGAATTGTCCAAATTGCAATACATTATCAGAAACAGACAATTTGGAGTCTGGAGCTTGAATGAAATGGTGCAGAATTGCTAGTTTGGCAGTTAGTGGCGTAATATCTACATTAAAGTTGAGGCAGCTAACCTTGTAAATTGTGCAATATGATAAATGCAACACTGTGCAAAAGAAATTAGATAAAGTTGTCAGATTTAAAACATAGATTGTGTTTACAGTGTGAAAAACAACTATCCCACCTTAAAAGCCGTAAATAAAGCCAACAAACCTGACAATACTAACATACAGATTCCTTGATAACAAATGCAAAACCTTGTGTACACAAAAAAATAATTCTAATATATCAGGACATTTCTCAATACATTTTTGTGATGTTTATTTTCAGGAAATACAGCCCTTTTCCTACCTTTTATAAATAGATTCTCTATTTAATACATCCTTTACACTAATATTTTCTACCATATTTCAATGGTTGGTTTCTGTGGGTATGATCATACGTTTTCTTCTTAAGTGCGTTTGTTTTGCGCACCAAGGCTTCTTTTTCACTCATAATGACGAGTGGGGCGCTCTTGCGTCTTGACTGAAGGTAGCTGATGAAATGTTTACTTCCATTACGCCGGAGGGGAATGACCTATAAGCCTGTCAAGCGCCACCGAACAGGGGATAGACAGTGCTGATAATTATGACACAGCCAATCTCCACTGCTTTTTCAATGTAGCTGCAATCTCAGAGCTATATTACCAATTATAGAAAAAGCGGGTTTTATACATAGCCTCAGGTGGACAAAAACAGGAGATACATAATCAAACAAGGGTGAAGTGAGGACGTAGAGCGCGGCGTTTACCATGTCCCAGGCAAAGCTGGCAAGCCAGTAAACAGAAGGGTTGACTCCGCTGACGAACTGCAAGTGTTTGGCTTTAGAGACACGCTCCTGGATGAGGAAGAGAACGAAGCTCGCTGGGATGAAGGACATGGCGAAGATGACGCAGATGGAGACCACAACGTCGTTAGCAGTGGAGGCGCTGGAAAACACAAAGAGAAGCATGTGAGCAAAAGAGTTGGGAAAAGTAACTGTAATTTTAGCACTATGGAGCAAAACTGAATATAAGCTGCAAGTACATGTTTAGGCCTCACTTCTATATAAAGGGTCAATGAAAATCCATAATTTAATTGTATTGTTGTGTAAGCTGCAGTTTTCAAGGTTGTGAAAATAACCACAACGTACGGGTATATCCTAAAAAAAATGTAAACCACAACAGTAATGTAAACATGAGCCCTGAACACTGTATGTTAATTTATCAAAAGCCATTGGTTATGCTGGAGTTAAAATAAATAAGCCAAAAATACAATTTAAGGTAATTTATTATTTTTTTTAGAAATAAAATGATTGTTGAACTACCAACAAACTTCTTTTTTAATTTTAATAATTACTTTCTGATCAGCATGGGATAGTGTAACTAATTCTGACAATAAATAATCCATTTTGTGTGGATACAAAGCACTTGAAAAAAAAAAAAAAAGTGTTTTAGTGCAACTAAAGTATGCTCAGGAAAACAAACTCTCTTCCGAGTTTATTTTTTAGCTAAAAATAACACAATGGACCTTTCATTGAAAAGTCGCCAGACAATTTTTTGTCAGTAATATCTAGTCAATAGCAAAGTTTATGAAATGTCTTAGTTTATTAAATTCTTATATAATAAAATAGAATCGAAGACCTTTAAAGAACAAATATGCTCACTTAAAACTGTGATTATTGTTATTACCATATCTGCTAATTAGCAGATTTGGTATGGTTGTATTATGGATGATATAATAATAACTTTGGGTTTGTCTATAACCTTACGGGGCTTATATAATGTATTTTTTTTATTTTGTTATAATGTTTCTTTGTCAAAAACACATCTGATGTTATGTTTTATTTAATTTACATTTTAACACAAATCCTGCACATATAAACTGGAATCATCTGTCAATGTGAACACACTTTTAAACTTCACGGACATTCACTAGAATCATTTGAATATTTCAGCCTGGAAATTGCCCAATTTTGCAGCTAACATTTTTGCCTTGTTAAAACTGCATGATTGCTTGTTGCCACGGAACTTATTAGAGACTTTTTGTACTAATCCAAAGTGAACTGAAAGAGCAACCGACTGACTACAACTGCAGTTATATTTTACAGTTATAGAGTCTAAATCAGACTAAACAAAGATGAAAAACAAAGCATTTTGAACTTTGCAGATATAGTCAGCAACTTTGGGGATGTTTTTAATGGGGAAAAAACTTCACTTGAGTCAATTTGAATATAGGACGTTTAATCTATCTAAGTTTTACAAATGTTGCCAATTACTTTATCCTTGATGAAAAGTATGTTTATGTGCAGTTAAAATTTAATCAAGGCATGTTTCTGAAAATCTCTCATTATAAACAAACACAGCTGCATTACACAAACTCTGAAACTGACTTCACAAATACTGAAAGCCATCCTCCTCGCAGCACTTTGGATAAATGTATCCATATGAAATGCAATAAGGAGATTTAGCTCAAATGAAATCATAAATGAAATGGTCTCATGCTTTCAATGAACCTGATTAAACTTCCTGGGTAATATTCTCTTCATTCACATTTATTTCTAAGGGAATACTACCACGGCCTGATTTTCCAATTCAGTGCACACCAGTCATTGCAAGTATATGCTCCACATTAAAAAACATAATAATTCTTATGGTGACACTAGTGAGGAAACGACTAGGTTTGGGCAAGTGTGTGGTGAAAATAAATATGCATGACTGAATATAGTTTTACTGAAAACGTAATGAGACAAGATACTAACTTCTCACGTCTCCTTGAACTTTTTCTACTCCCGCCAATTTAGTTTTTATTTGTTGAGTTGGATTGAAATCGTCCTTAGTCATGAACGCTCAATTAGCATCAGATTAAGCAGAGGCGTATGCTTTAACCCCCGCTGCCACCCATGGCCCAAGATAATGTGTAGGAGATGTCCCGCAGTGTAATTAGCATATTAAATAAGTTACCCTGCTTGGCTAAAGTGGCTGTATCCATCAGTGGCAACAACACACAATTAGGAGACATTCACTTTCCACAGTGGGAGGATGCTTCCGCTGAGTTTGACAAACCAGGAAAGATCTTCTCTTAAATATTTTAAGATCATTTGAGGAAATTATAGAGCAATAATATGTAGTTATTTTGTATTAATGACAAACTATGTATGATTTGAGTGCGTTTTTGAAGTGAAACCTATCTTAACTGCAACTGCAATAATTCAGTAAACTAAATTGGCCCTATTTTTGTCAATATGACCATAATAACAATATTGCTGTGGCATGGCCTTGAACTGAAAGCTGAAGCAGCTTGTCACTATATGGCGATGTAATGGTTTTGGCTGAATTAATCTATTAAAGGGTATAGAGGTTTTGCAGATATTATTTTATTTGAAATAATAGTAGCTAAATTGTTTGTGTCTGTCATTGTTTTGAGTTAGAGCTGAATTTGAGTCAAATATTGATGTGCACAGGTTTAGAAGCTTTTGTCCAAGTGCATGAACAATGGCTTCTAAATACGGCATTTAATTTTCAACATGAATACTTTAAGTTAAATCCACAATCAATTAATACAAGAGAAAAGCAGAAGGAGAGATGGGGAAAGAATAAGCAAAGAGAGGGATGGACAAACCAAAATGAGGGGAAATTCCCCCATCCCTCCCATCAAATAACCTGGTTAAAGTGAGGCTAAATGTGGTCAGAAGCCCAAAACTGCACCCCAAACAGACTTGCAAAAGTGGGAGACGCTTGGAGGTACTATTGACAATGAGCTTGGGATTGGGAGATTTTGGGCTGTACAAAAATGTATTGATTTGATTTGTTAGGCACATGAGCTTATGTGAGCAATTTATAAAATTGAAAATGAGAAAAAAGAAACACTGATGCTAGATTTGATCCTCCGACCCCTTGCACCGCGCATCACACGCTTAGCCATCTGAGATACATAACTGATAATGTCATTGTGTAGCAGGTAACCGCTTTCCAACTCGCTACAGCAGCGATGTCTGAAGGAGGACGCCACAGTCAAACTTGCCTGGGTGGCTTGGCTGTGGCGTCAACTTGATGTGACGTTGGTGTGTATTAAAAATGCACTGACAGCATTGCAAAATAAGTGAGTTTGCACACACTCGTCCAAAAAAGACCCAGAAACAGTAGATAATTAAATTTTGACCTTGTGCACACAGATTGACAATGAAAAAAAGTTGATTCTGCGTTTAGTTTCACTTTAGGGACATTATCTCTGTATAACTCCAACTACTGTTAGCCAACAAGCTAGCTTTTCATTATCAAAGTCTGTCTGACAGACAGACAGACAGACAGACAGGCAGACAGGCAGGCAGACAAACAACTTTATACACTGAAATGGAAACCAAAAGTAATTTCACTGAGCCATATACAAACTTTTGAATCAGTTGTGTATAGCATCTAATGGACTTCTCCTAAAAGTGTAGCACACAGTTTTAAGTAAAGTTTTATTTTCATAGTTCACAAACTTACTGTGGAACTTTATGTACCATATTTTGTCCATACATTCCTGATCTCACTCACAATAAGTTGCGGTATAAACTTGTCACAGACTAATGATCTATTTTGGTGTAAACATCACTCTCTTGGCAGAAGACCTGCTTTTCCCCAATTTTACGGAAGCTCAATTATATGATGTATGTTTGTGCCTGTGTGCTCCACCAGTAAGACAATTTTCAAGACTGATTACAACTAAATTACGCCTCAAATTCACCCGTGTGGAATGAGCAGAAGTTTTTGTCAGCTGCTAAATTGACATATCTTGACAATTAAGAGGCAATACAGACATTTACATAATCAAATGGTGCCAAAGTCTGACATTTTGGAAAATGACTGAGAAAATGGTGACGCGCTGAAACATTGCGTGTAATTGGGAAGGAAGTAAATACCAATGTTAAATGTTTTTGCGATCTGGTGCATGACATTGATAATAGGAGCATAGATTTGAGAAGGGTGTCACCACAGATTAGAGGGCAAGTTGTAATTTCATCGTCTAAAACCTGGAGAGAAAACAAGTCGTTAGTAATGATTCATGCGATCGATAGGACTATGCTGATAATGAAAACACTTGTGCCAATTCTTCCCATGGCATTAGCAAAGTGTCACCAAGTGAAATAATAAAATGTGCCACTCACAGTAAATTAACTTGCAAAAAGTACAAGGAGAGTTAAAGGTGAATAAAAGTTAAATTCATCCAAGTGAAAATGAGTTTGCTAAAATAGGGACCAAATCAAGTAATTGTGAAATCAAATCTGCAGTAATTATCAGATTCATACATTTTAATTTTCATTTTGCAATTTTATTCTCTGCTCAAGTACAAATGAAATACATTCTTAAAGCTTTTCCCCGGCACTATCAGCTTTGATTGGTCAGACAGATGATTGTAATAGCAGCACATGCCTCTAATTAAGTTCTGTCTTTTGTGAAAGGAAACTATGTTAAAGATTCCAAAAGATTCTTCAGGAGTCCTTGGCTCTGGCATTGGGGCTTGTAATAAGACTGAGCAGAGGAAAATTCAATTTAGTTATAAAAGAAAATCATGTTAAAGCCTGCATTTCTGTGAAAATACTCATTGTTGCATTTAGAAGGGCATTGTTTCACTAGACAGTGCAAACGTGCAGTGATTTTTAGAGCCTTACAACGATAAAATAACTTTAAATAACGCTTTTTTGTCTTTTTTATTCTGAAGACTTAAATTCATCTTGTAGGTCAGCAAATTCAAAACTATACTTACATTACTGCATTTGAAAACTTTTATCTATCAGTGTTCAATTTTTCATGTCATTCATCATCACCAGAAAGCATTCTGCAAGGTTAAGCACCCCTGTCCTAAATAATTATAGGAAGAAGTTCATACAGTTTCTATAGTTGTACTGCATTCTGTAAAACAGCATTTAACTTAAAGCAAGCAGAAAAAAAAACAATAGTGTTTGTGTCTAAAAATGTAATAATCTTATTTATAGTGATTGTACGTCATTTCCAAACAATTATGAATTGTAATATTTGAAATGTAAAATTAACCAAATGTGCTAATGGGAATCTAATAAACAATAATCTCTCATTTAAATCCACATCATCCAGATCATAAAAACTAGGAATGCACCGATCCAATACTGGGATCAGATATCGGTGCTGATCCAGGACATTTTGCTGGATCGGGTATCGGCTCTATAATATCGGTTTAACTGATACCAGTGTTGTGCCTTTAATTAGACATAATGAGACTAATTTACTTTCTGGTGTTGATTCAGAACATCTAATACTGTTTGACATGTTATTCAGACTAAGTTGTGAAGTTGTGACTTGCACAATATACAGTATAATAGTTACATGACACTGTCTGCGCGATCTTGCCCCTTTAAGACTTCCCGTTTAGACCGGTTAAGACAGTTATTCCTCTGTTGGCCTCTAGTGCGCTCTCTCCAAGAGCTACGCCGTGAGTGTAGCAGGTGTGGTGCCCACCAGATGTGTGGGGTGCAAATTCAATTAGTGAACGGCCTAGACGTGTCATGTCTGTGACACGTAAGCAGTGCATTAATATCACAGCAAAAGTTACTACAAGAGCTTCAGTTTGGGAAAAAGTGTAATAATAGAAATGTATTTGGTAAAAGTCTATTCAAATGACAAACTTTAACAACTTTGTCTAAAAAAATGTATTTTCTTTTACATAAAGCCTGTTGACTTAATATAAAAAAGAATTAGATTATAGAGTGAACATGAGACAGTGTTAAGTGTGAATGCAGCTCTGCCCACGACAGAGCAGAGAGATAAAGACAGGAGAGCACGGTGCTGCGTGAGGTCCGGCCCCTTCAGCGCTTTTTGGGTCAGCGCGGGTCGCGGCCACGTGCACCAGGCCGCTGGACGTTTCTGACCAGAGGCTGTCAATTTTACGGTGGTGACCACTGTGAGTGAGCACGTGGAAGAGCGCGGAACCGTTTGGCACAGTCTGGACCAGAGCCCCGCGCTGTGCTTTACCTGGACCACGGCGCGCATCCAGAGAACCGACCCGAGGTGGACACAACCCTGCGCTCGTCTGTACAGGGGCTGCAGACGCGGTCACACACGAAAGACCCTCCGCTCGCATCACACCGGGACCGGGAGCCTGCTTACCGGCAGTTGTCTCATTCAAAAGGATTATAACGAGGACACGCCACTGCTTTTTCATAAACTTTTCACGCACGGATCAAGATTCTCAGGTAGGTCTTACCACGAGCATCGGATCATTTTTATTATAAGTTTAGGTCGACACAACATTGTATTGTTAAGGGAAAAACATATAGAACAAACTTATTGAAGCCAAGTCTGACTAAAAAGTGAATCCATTTTATTTTACAAATATATTGCCTAATTCAATAACTGCATTTAACGTGGCTTTTTCTAACTACATAACAAACAAAATTAGAATTGATGGCAAAATATGATTATTATTATTATTTCTTATTTCCAGTGAACTTCTTGCACTGCTCCACGGTTATGTTGTGCAGGTTCACTGATTGAACTGGCATCAGACTAGGCAGAGCAGCCGTGCCACGAGCTGGAGCTGCTCTCTGGAGCTCATAGCGGCCAACACAGAGAACTCTTTGCGCTTTCGGCTAAAGTATTAGACCGGCGGGGGCAAGATTGCGCGGTATATGTCCAAATGTTTTGATAAGAAAAATAAGGTATTTCAGTCAGCAGATGCTTAAAGCCAAACTATTGGAATCGGTATCTGGATCAGCGCATCACTAATAAAAACTAACAAAATATTATTTTTTATTATTATTCCATTTGAGAAATGCTGTATTTGACAAACTCTTTATATAGACAATATAATAGATATTAAGATAATATTAATTTAGTTTCAAATTCTAAATGTGTGTTTACATCATCTGTGGTTAGCTTTTCACAACTTTTTTCACTATACTCGAGTGTTTCTAGACCTCTGTGTTTCTACCCATGTCAGCTCTAATTTCAGTTCTAAAGATGCAAGAATACAGTTATCAAATTCAAGAATACTTTTTTATACACATATTTTTTAATACAGCCCTACAAATGAATGTGTTCTACTTTTTAGCAAACATTATTTCTTCCAGAGCCTTTCACACACTCCCTTAAATTTCCAATTTAGCTGAGGCCACTGATTTAACCAACACAAGTGCATATTGGAGCGAGCTATAGTAGAAAAGCTTGTCCTTCATTGTGTCCTTATCTATATTCATACTGCTTTAACAAAGTGGGCACAAGGTCTGCTTTGAATGTGGCCTGTATTATCTCATATTAATGGGTCCGAAGCATTTAGTAATTCACGGAAAATACAAGCCCCATTGGTCCTCTTGTAAGGATTTAAAATTTAACTGCATATTGTTAATTTTCTTTTTTGCTTCTTTTGCTTTGCTTTTTTGTAGTTGACAAATAGCTTAAAAGCAAATCCTTTTAAAATCTCCACTAGCATGCCAACACAACTCAATTCACTCCGGCTTCTCAAAGTTGGGAAAAAAACAGTCTTTCCATTTTTAACTTATACAGATCTGGTATGGTGTCTTTAAGCTACAGTTCACTTACACAATAGATCAGTCAGCCACGGTCTGTTGATTCAGTAAAAACAAATTTTTTCCTCTCTTTCATGAATCTTCCTCGCAACTTACACACAACTGTGTCTTAGCTGATGTTGTCGACATGGCGTCAGGAAAGTAATCTGTCGATGTTAAAATACAGTATGCGGCACTGACACTGAGGTAGTATTTAGCCATAACTACAGCTTCATTAGAAAAAAGTCTGAAACATTTAGGTTACTGAACCACTCATAACTACATAGAAACAATGTTCAATTTAGCTATCCTCCACATGCTTGGACTGCAGAGCTATACTGTCTGGTCCCAAAATTCTTCTTAAATAGTTGGAAATTTGGCATTTTTGCATCGTGACAACACTAGTCCACCTTTAATGCATGTACATCCTGCCTAGTTTGAAATCCTGGACTACTGATCTCAAAACCAGTCCACACAAAAGATAGATCTATATGTTATGAGGCACTATGTTGTGATTTAGCACGTCATTAATCTCAGACTCTCGTGGGGAGCTGCTCTCTTTCCGAGCCCAGGGATAAGGCAACAGTAAAAAAAAAAAAAAAAGCTATATTCTCTACAGTGGCTCCCAGGGGCCCCCCAAATCTGTGCATACTCAAACAAATCCTCCATCTATCTATCTGTCTCATATGGTTCCCGTTTTATTGTCCCGTAGTCATCTGCTCTATGCTCATTGTTCGGGCTTCATTGTTCTGTCCTTGCTTGGCGAACAATCAGTCTTCTTCCTTTGCATAAATCTGTATTGTAAAAAGAAATGTGCTGAATGCATATTTCTCTTTTTAAAGGCCACAGTTGCCTTGTTTTGAAAACCAGATTACAGCGAGACACAAAAGACTGGAAATGAGCTGGGGAAGATAGTATTTTTACACTAAAGGCATCAGAGCACTCAGACTTTCAGAAGTATTGGCCGTATATTGCACACACAGAGATGCATTTGCAAGATCAAGGGCCCTATCTTCCGAACGGCGCTGAAGATGACCTTAGTTTTTCTTACGTATGCCGCTAGTGGGCTCTCTCCAAGCGTTATGCGTGTCTAGAAGTCTAGTAGGTGTGACCACAACCAGATGTGGCTGACACAATTTCATTCAGTGAACCTGTCAGGAAGTGTGCACATCTGTCATTGTAACAAGTGAGCAGTGCATTAAGTTAGAACACATGTAGCAATGTATTCTATTCACATGACAGACTTTACCAACTTTGTCTAAAAATTTGTCTTTTCTTTTACATAAAGCCTACTGATTAAAAAGATGATCAGTCTGACCTGTGCGAGAAGAGTTCAGGAGCGTCAAAGGCAGCTGTGTTATGAGTTATGCATCTTTAGTGTCTGTGTGAAAGCAAAATGTCAGCTACGGCAAGTTTTTGCTCACTCTAACCTGTTTTGCACATGAGCAAATGCTTGATAAATCTGGCCCAGAGTGTTTTGGTCCCTAGAAGTCGAAGACATGTGCACTGCCCTGTCCACTCGCTATCAGGCCTCCATGTGCGCGCAGTATGACCTTTGTTCGTCTTCTCCAGTCTTGGTACAGACGTGTGCCAGAACGATCCACTCCAGCCTCTGTACAATGTGTCTTTAAATCGTGATCTGAAATCAGTACAGATGAGCGCGGAAACGTTCCATCCAGCTCTCGTGCGTGATGCGTTCTTGAGTCTACATCCTTGTAAAATAAAACAAGGGGGGCTGTGGTCCAGAGACCGAGGTCTCTGCTCTGTGGGATTCACCGTTTTCACACTGATGGTATTTTTAATGTGGGATTTTAGTTTAAACAGCCTATTGTTAAAGGAAAACAGAAAACACATGCTTTTGAGGCAAAGTTGATTCCTGTTTAAGCTTACTAAATTTTGCAAAGCCTTTTTCTAACTGATGACATAGTCTTAAGTTTGAATCCATAACATGTCAGTGTTTCCTTTGATCTTGCGGCACTGTTCATTTTGCATGTTGGCAGATGTGCTGTGCTGTACTGTGGCACTACAGTATGGCGCTTTTTCTTTCTTCAAAGATGAGTTACCTCTTACCATACAGCAAATTGATTTTTAATGTTTGTCTAACTGCTTACTAGTTCTCACTAATCCTTCAGCACATGGTTAAAAGATACATGCATATAGGCTTAGCTGCATTAACTGTGTAAGAACATCTTTTTTCAGACTGCAAAGTGAAACTGTAGACCATGCAAGCACAGCCAATCACAGCTTTTAGATGACAAATAAAACACTTCATTACTTCATTATTTAATTCAGACAAAACACAGTGGTCTTATTTTGTCAAAAAGTGGTGCGTTTGCAATATACTTTTTGGAGAAAAAACAACAACATTTCAACAACAGTTTTACACAACATTATTCCCAACAGTATCCATACTCACAAAGCCACATAGTTGAGCTGCTCCTTGGTGAGGTTCAGAGGGTGATTGGATACAGAAATCCCATAGCTGCGAGGGTCCTGTCCCACTGGCAGATTTCCCCGCAGGATGGCGTTGTTGGCAACATTCAAAAAGGACACCAAGCCGTGCCAGGCCTTGTTATAGAACCACACCTGCCGAGGTACAAAACACATAAAGATTAGTCTGAAAATAGACACTGAAATCCCCTACATAAATGTCTGCTAGTGAATAACGACACTTTTACTTTTCCAATAATTATAGACGTTAACTAAAAGTGTGTAATCTTTTCAAAGTTTACTTAGCAATTAGAGTTGGCCCCATCGTGCCCCTGTTTTCAAAGAACCACTCTGTGACAACTGGTGTCATCCCAGTTTGAAATGTTTGTTTCTTTATTTGGCTTTGTGCGCGTGATAACAAATGGAGAACGCAGGTGGCAAAAGGGTTCAAAGCCACATAATTGCTAGTGTCTGCCTGGTGTGTTGTGATAGCTGGCTTGATGTAATCAGGTGTTGTTAAAGGCTCTTAAGAGTGCTGTGCAGCCAATATTGTGGCTGAATGGATGCTGCAACAGCGACAAGCAGGTTTCTACACAGTGGAAATAAGAGTACTGCACTTTCATTTGAGATGGTTAAGATCAAAACAGCTGTATGTAATATGTCTAAGCTAAGACTTTTTTGCCAAACAGCTTAATTTGAAAACAGGTTCACCTCTTTACAGCTCTGATTCCATTACATGCTCATATTCATACTGACATAAAAAAGGCCTGTAATTTTATATAATTAAAATCTGTGTTGCTTGCATGTAATTATGTGAAATGAATTGACAATGTGAGGAATACTAGCTCTGTTTTCATGTCTTTAAGACAGAACAAATTGGTACATTACAGATAGTGATGCACCGATCTGACTCTAGGATTGGATGTTAGCGCCAAGAGTACGAAAATGTTGAAAATGGTATGCAGCGATCAAATCGCTGCATAAGTTTGATTAAGCACTAAAATACATGTGGAACCACTGACCTACACACAAACACACACAATATGTTGTTAATATATATGTGTTGTATAATGCACATAATAATACAATAATAGCCACGATGTTTGAAAAAACTTGAGCAAGACCTGACTGAATGTGCATTATTATGCTGCGTTAACAACTGATGGTGGACCTCTAAATATGAACAGTATATGTTTACTGTACAAATGTTCATAAACAATACAAGTTCTGGGCACTCAGAAAAGTGTAAATTATTATGGCTTAATTTGGGTTTTAAGGCAAAAAAAAAAAAAAAAAAAGTTAATAAACTAAAATTGAAGAAAATTGAAAATCGTGGCTGCAAAATATAAAACTGAATTGAATTGTGACTTAAGTGAATCCCTAGTCCCATGATATTCTGGGTGTCTTTAAATGGACGTAATAAGACCTATTTACTAGATAACCAAGTACATCTCATAACGTTGGAATGTTTATTAAAGTTACAAGTAATAATTTGCATATTAAATAATAAAAAGTAATAAATAAAAAAAAAACATGTATCACTGTTGGCCAGGTTTATATTTTAGATCAATTTATGCTATTAGATGTCTTTCTTTCAATCTAAGTATGCACTTTTCACCTTTTAAAGAACAAATTCGTTTATCTCAGCATTTCATAACATTACAAAGCGACACTGACAAACAGAACTTTTAGTCAATGGAAGATAAAGGCTTCTTCTATGTCTACTGGATTCCCATAGTGCCAGTACATGCTAGCTGCCAAGGGGATAAGGAAGATTATATTGAATATTTTTTTAAACATTTTTTTCCTTTTAATGCAAGGCCCTTTCAAAGTGTGTGGTGTCTGGGGCGTTAAGAAGAAAAGGATGAGACAGAGTAGGGCCCCCTGCTGTTGGTGCGCTGCTAATTAAGACTGGATGGCGTTTGAGTGTCAGTCTAACAGAAACGCTGTGCGTCACAGAAAAGTACAGCCACACACAAATGTTGGGTTTGCATGTCTGATGGGGACTTAACACTGATTTACATCTTTGTCTGGAAACTGATTGTATTCTATTATCAATACTTTTAAAACTTGAATTCATGTTGTCTATTTTGAAACATTAGCTTTTCATCATAAGTTAGGCAGCTCATGATGTGATTGTGTATACAGAGAACTCACAGTGTGATAAATACCCGGTCATGACATAGTTCCACAAAGTCTTTATCCTTCAGCTTTTTAGTAACATGTCTTACATGTCCACTGTAACTTTTAGCTAAACTGGCATCTTTCCAAAATTGTCTCTTTTATGGAGTAGTAATGGGCCTCCTGCTGGTTTTCATGTTGCTCTTTTAGCTGTAATATTCAACAAATGAAAAATGTTCCAAGTAATGGTTTTCCCTTTCTAATTTTCATGGGATTAAGCAAGTGATTTACATCCTTGGAGGCAATTTTCCACATTTAGAAGTTACATGTTGTCATTTTAATATTTATTTATGTATCTAGCATTGTATCTAGCATGCATTTTATTGTTTACTTGCAATGTAAAAAGTAACTAACATCATAAAGTAACTGACATTAAGTACAAACATCAGTAAACTGATGTTTGTATTTTATGTTTACACCTGTGTAAGTGCAGTGCAAGTTGTACTGTTCCTCCAAATTGTAAATAACTCTTAATGTTTACTGAATAGCTACTGACCAGTGTTTGATTTTCTAGCATTAATCTTTGCTAAATTAACAATCTTGAGACGTCTTCAGAAACAATTAAAATGAATTGATCTGAGCAGTTCATTTTCACAACTATCAATCAAACACTTTTCATCTAAAATGTTGCACATTATCTGCACATCAACATAACAAGCTTGTAAAAATAAAAATAGCCAAAATCTTATCCTTCATCACTGACCCACAGTGGAGTATATTTCAATTATTGGTTTATGGCATAGCTTGTTTAATCATTTCTTGTAATTACAGCTTTACACTTAAAATATACTGAACTTTTTAACATACTGAGCGATCCAAAAGCTGAGAATCACACGTCCTAAATTAGTGTGAAGAAAAGCACTAAAGTACATCAACCCCCAAACAGTCGCCTTTGTAAGACAGAGTAATTAATTATACTGAGTTATATTTAAGATTTTTAATCACCACTTTCAGAATTGCTACAGGTATACCTTAATAAATCAAAGTGAAAATAATCTGTTGCTAACTTAACATGGAAATTAATGAATGCACTTTCAATATAGAAGTTAAAATAATGTGTAATTTGCACTTTCGGTTATAAAGTATTATCACCCTAACCCTAACCCTAACCCTATCATCAACTAAACTTTTAACCTAAACTCAAGTAAAGTTTTGTCTGTGATAGTGTTCAGCAAGTAATTTTAAGTTTTCCTTTACTGGAAAGAATGCATTATTCTGTATTCTGTATTATTTTTAATTAACAGTACACACACAAGAGGTTGGTAATGTAATGTTATAACCTCTGAATTAATTAAGCATTTACTTCTGAATAGATAACATAAATAAACAACCATTTTAAATGGGCAAAATACATTCTGAGTGTGCAAATGTAAAGTACTACTCGCTAGACAAATTTAATTGTGAGAAACACCAATGTAATTTTGTATGCCCAAGTTATTAAATAAGCACAGTCCTTCGCAAACACTTTAGCCTAATTATGACTCCAAAGTCCCCCCACCCTTTTTTGGTTTAAATTAGAAATTGTAATCTATAGGCCAGCAACACTTTACCTTGAGGTTGTCTCTGGTCCCAAGCTTCTTGAACAGAATTTCAGCCCGCTGCAGGATCTCATCAGTCACATTATCCTAATAAAGACACAAAAAACAAGAAGGAAAAACATGTTGGAGAGTTGGAGTTAATTGGACACACTTGGAAAATCGCCAGGGCTCTTTGAAATGCAAAACATCAAGAGCAGGCCGACAAAAATTAAGACTTTTGGAGAACATTTGGGTTCGCTGAGCCACTTACTTCCCACAGAGTTGGAGGGGAAAGTGTGTCCCTGTTAGCTTGGCTTCTTGTTTTTCTTGAAATGTCTGTTTTATTCAACAGTGAGGAATAATTAAAAGCAAACCAGAAAGGGGAAATATGAGCCTAAAATTTAATGTTACAACTCAATAAAGTATATTTATTTGTGTACTTATCTTAGGGGAATGAGTGCATCTTTAATTTTGCAACCAAATAAGCATATTTACAGCAAAACAATTTGAGCATTCATAGCTTATTTTTACACAAAATTGCATTGGTTTTCTGAAAATTAAACAATGGCAACGTTATTTAGTTGAGACCATTCTGGGTTTGATGAAAAGATTTGCTAAATTATTTTCACAAAGATGTAGTGTGAAAATAGTTCATAATCACTAAAACAAATGTTTGTTTTGACAACTGATAATTCGCTTCCAATGCTTCTAGCAATTCCACTACTATAATAACAACAACAGTGTCTGCTTTCTTCAAATTGTTGTATTGTGGCGACGGGACGAGATGAGAATGTCTGAGAGAAGCTAAAGTGGACATATAAAACCGGTGCTGTACTCGGCTAAAGCTTTACGTCAAATGAAGCTTGGGATGAAAGTTTGAGATGACAGGCGTGCGATTTTCCCAAAGTGTCACGTCAATGCACCGTGCTGCTTGTGGCCTCTATAAAAAGCAGTGAGCACATTACGGTTTGTGATATAAATGCAAATGTACCTCCTGCTGGACGCGGCCTTCATCATTTGGAGGAAGAGGATTTGGGGGCGGGGGGTGAAGAGTGGTGACAACAGGCGAACAGGCGGGAGGTCGAGAAATGAGAGGAGAGAAACAGAGACGTTCGCGTGTGCTCAGGTGCCTCCAGTGAAAGAACTCAAATACACCGGTGTGTGGAAGATAGCAGCAGATACGTGTAGCCCCGAGACAGGTTCCTAAAAAGATCATAGCACGCCTTTGTGGTTCCTGTCCCACAATCCTTCACTCCGACGCCAACGCTGTGCTGCTCTGTGGCACCTGATAAATTTAGAAACGTTTTAAGAATATACTCGGAGCCTCCCTTTGCTCTGTCACGGGTGCTGCCTGCTCCTTTACCATCTTTACCATAATACAATGTTTACACAGCATCTCAGCTACACAGTAGAACGGCGCTGTTTGCCTACAACAAGGGCAAAAGTGCAAGCCGGATAATGGCAGATGAGGGAAAAACATTCAAAGCAAGAACCTACAAGGAAATGGTATTGCCACAACTTTTACTTTAGAACAATTGATTTATTAAGTAGAGTAATAAATAGTACAATAAATACCTATAGCTATATATGGAATGCATTCTATATTGTTGTATTCACCTGCCTATTTTTCTTGGCAGCACACTTCCTGTTTAGCTTGTTAAGGAAGCTTACATGTTAGCTTGTCTGTCATGCGGAGCGATCTCAAACAGACAAGTGACATTTAAAATATTGCGATATATACAGAACCTAAGCTTTCAAACAAGGTACAGCTTATGTATGTGATCATAACCACATCTATTGTTTGATTGCTGCTAATAAGTGGGTGGGAAAGGCTATTGCTTCTATTTTAAGTACTATGAATGCTTGTAAAATGTGACTAATAAAATAGCTCAACTGTTGGTTTTTACTACTGTGTCAGGTACAATTCAATATCTGTTTATTCATAGGATTAGGAACTAGAACAAAACTTGCATATTGCCCACTTGAAAAACCCACAAAAGCCTTTAGCCTAACTGGTGTAAACTGAGGTTCATGCTGTTGAGGTGGGCAGCCTTATGTAGCAGAAACAAGCAGTATTTGTGAGGATTAGCAGTGTCTAAACCCAGATGAGGAGCAGCCCGGTGGCTGCCTGCACCTAATCCTTGTCAAACTCGTCCCAGCTCAAGGACAATGGGGCTGCTGTGGACCTGCCAGAGCCCCGGACAACTGTACAGCAAGGAAGCTCAAGTATGGCTGCGTTCTACAACTGTTAATCCACTAGGAGATCCACATATTAGCCTCTGTATCATCTGGGTACAAATAGGGGAATACAGTCACTGGAGATCTATCTATGGAGGAGTCTCAAGGGAACTTTGATGCATGTCAGTCTTGGACATTATACATCTTTGCAATCATGTGCATGGACCCATGAGTCACCATGGTTCACTCAATAGGCTTTACTGGACTTATCAACCAAAGCACAAAATGAGAATGGAATAGACATTTTGGAAATGGAAGAACCTTGAAAATGAACCCACAATGCTGCCACAATAGCAACCACAAAAGATAGATGTTCTCACTACTGCAGCCCCAGCAAGAGGGATTTTTCTGTCTGGGATTGGTTAGTTTGGGAATAAGTTGTATCATTAATGATGACAATAAAATAAAATAAAAATGCTAGAATATGCTAGTTTAGGACAAGAAATATGGTCAAAATTTGCATTAGGAAAACAGCTTTGGGTTATTCCTTACCACCTTATTTCAACCTAAAACAAAAGTATAATGGTGTGGGCTTATTCAACGCAACAAAAACTTGCAAAACCAATAATACATCATCAGTTACGTTCATCTCAAACTTTTTCTCTTTTTTTTTCTTTTTCTTTTCCTTTTGCTCTTTGTTTTAGTGGGTTTTTTTGTAGACAGCAGGGTCAAACTTTAGACGGGACCACCGTTTATCACAATGCTGTGAGTCAATATTGTCTTTATTTATTGACAAATGTCCATTTCATTGCTTTCTAACTGTTTCTGCTGGTCAAATTAACAACTTTTCTTACTGCTTTGTGATACTGAACAAAATAATTGTGATATAATTGAAATTGAAGTTTTAACAGTTAGTCAGTTAACTGGCTAATTGTATCTAAACTAAAATGCAGTGATTAAAACAGAAAACAATACCATGAGTGCTTTGATATTGTCAAACATGTCTAAAGCATACATTTATGTACAAGTTCAAACTTGGAGCTACTACGCAGATGAGGAATATTGGACAGGTATATACAAATAAATCGCAACTGCAACAGCCGAAAGAAATAACAATTATTTATAAACTCTCACAGAAACAACCAAAATACAAACGCTGTCTAGACCCAAATAAAGTGTATAATTTTTGCCCAATTAATTGCGTACCTTGACAGAATAGTTTCTTTGGGAATAGAATCCAGTTTGGTGTTTTATGACAGTTAATCTAACCTAATTAGCTACTATAATTAGCATGTCTCGTATCATGTAATGGAACTTGTCATCCAATTTGTCCACAATGACTTTGATAGGAAAATGAAAGACTTCTTCTATCTCTTTACGATGGGGTGATGTAGAAACATAAACAGTTTCTACATAATAACAGTGTGCCACTTGAGATTTGTTTTGCCTTAATTACAAGTTTGGAGCCTGTGGACTTTCTTCTCCTCATTCTTCCCAGCCTGTCTTGGAACACACAGCCCTTATATTTTTATCTACGAGACAAGGATTGCAATTAAAGAGACATTTTCCGACCCCATTTCCTAGTTTTGGGCAGGTGCAAAAATGCTGGTGGTTGTGTCAAAATGGCTGCAGCAAGACCAGCAGTTTCCAGGGAGTCTTGAGGTGTTTATAAAAGAGTATGCATAGCAGGTTGGTAAATGCCGTTAGGGCAACACCGCGGCTGTTGTTGGTATTAAAGGCATATTAGCAGACAGCAGAATTTCCACAGAAAAGGGAAAAGCGAGTGGGAAGAGATGAAAGTGATAAGCCAGAGGGCAGGGTAATGTGCTGATCTCACAGTGTCCAAAACTTGTTTAATGTTAATGTGGTAGAAGAGGCTCTGTGGAGACAGGGCCCAGCAGTAGAAATAAAAAGAGTTTTACCATATGTTTTTTTTCCATTTATATTCTTTATTTTGTTCAACTTTTTGATAAGTAAGACTGATAATAGATAACTATCTAACAGCAATATTCTTTGGAGATTATGACTGTACAGTATTTGTGACATATCTCACCAAATGTCATATTGAAACATGAGGATCTTTCATAAGGGCTTTAATTTTTTCTCTCCTGTCATTACAGGGACTATACTTGATTTTTTTTACATAAAAAAACAAAAATACATTTTCTCCTAGCACAGATATCTTGTTATTGTATGTATTCAGGTGGAAATCAGTCCGCAATGTCCTGCCTACCGCGTATAATGTCCTGTTTGTTCACCAAAATGCACTAACTTTCTGTTTTTGTTGTTGTTGTTGTTATCATTGTGGCCAACTGTCATTAGTATCTCGCTCCTATCAGCTGTTGATAGATTTAAAACCTACCTTGTGTTTGTAATGTAAAAATTAGCTACCCCACCTTTAAGGAAGCAAACATCTGCTAATTGCTAAATTAATACATGACTCACATACATGTCAACAAGTTTTTAGATGTTTTAACTAAGAAGATGAGATGACATAGTATTTAATTATTTGTAGGGACACACTGAGCCTTTTCTTTCTGTTCTGATAATACTTTTAGTTTTCAGTAATTGCTGATAACTGATATTGACTGATACCAGTGTTAGGATTAAAAGAAGGTTTCCTCTCAAAAGTCAGTCAACTTATATTAGAAACTGATCAAACGGTGATATGTAACTGCTATTAATTGAGCAAACAGCGATTTAACAACTAAATGTGAATAAAAATGTACACATTATGAAATAGTCAGTGCATTTTTTTATTACATCAGAACCAGGATAAAGGCTGAACTTATACTATGGGGTCAATACCTTATACGGTAAAATGCATGGCGCCGGTATCTGATCCCAGTATCAGATCGGTCACGGTGTATCCCTAATTATTTGGAAAATGATTGTCTTTTGATTGGTTGTTATTGCAAGTCTACTGACAACCATGCTTTTGTTCATTTAATTAGCTTACTGCTGTGGGAACTCGAGCATGAGTAAACCTCTTTGTTGTGAAGATGAGTTCTCTCTTATATAAACACACTTATGGACACACTTTATTTAGGTACTGTTATCTTTCTGACCTGCTACTTGACATTGATGCAAAGCCAGATTGTCTCTATGAATATGTTTAAGTGCCGTTTACATGTATTTTGATGCTGATTTCTTTCAGGTTTCCTATTCTGTGTCACTTCCTATTTGGCCTTGTGCGTTCTGCTAGTATCTTCTTGAATTGCAGTGCTTTCATGCTTTAACATGTACAACCTCGCTTTTATTTGTTCTAAACATTGTTGCCTTCTAATGGCCCACTCTTCCATTTTGGCCCTGTTAAGATAAAAAAAAAAATGTTTTCCAACGTGACAGTTTAAAAGGTGAAAATTTGCTGAATGCTCTGGACCTTGTGTTTATCCTTCCTTTTTGCGTTGAAAACCTAGATTGGTCCATTTACTCAAAGCAATGGCTGTTGCCATGGTCACTCAACAGAATCCATTTTGAGAATTTAACCGCATCCCTTTCTTTCGCTCCCTTTTCGCCGTTATTATCCTTTCTACATCTTTCAAGGCTTCAAGCATGGCTCTGCCGCAAGCAAGCTCACCTGTATCCAAGGCACAAAGCTCCACGGACAAAGAACGCCACGCTCCATTTAGAAAGAAGACCGGCAAACCACAGTCTCTACGGCAAAATAATGGTGGCCTCAACAACCAATTGGAGAAGAAAAGAAGTAGAAAGTTCTAATAAGAGAGCAGAAGTTGGTAAATGCCACTAGACAAATGTCACAACAACAGTAATGATGATTAATTTTGACTTATGACATTTAACACGGAAAGTTGAGTCAGAAAGTGGGCAAGAGATGGCCAGGAAGGAAATGTCATTGAAATAAACAATGCGATGATTGTGGACACTGGTTTTGTTTAGCTAATTACTATGGAACTTTTCTAAGCTTATTACTATTGTTACTAAGTTGAGTCACTATTCTCAGTTCATTTGCAAGAACATGTAAAAAATCTTGTAAATCGTCTAAGCTGTACTACTTATGTCCTAAGCTGAAACATAAACTTATTTGTTGCACATGGTTTTGTCAAAATTGCACTTTATTTTTATCAAGTGTCCTATTTAGAATATGCACTTCCTTTTCTGCTCATTAGTTTGATGTCTGTGACAAAAATGTTCCTCTTGATGAAAAACTACTTTTACACAAGTTTTCAGAGAAACTGGGGTGAAGTAGGTTAAGTGTCCACTGTCATTTGTGAGATCCGACGGGTTCAGAGATAGCCAATATGACTGTGTTTGCACTTAATAATATTCAACCTTTAAAAGGATTAAATAAGGGCTGCTAAATTTAATTAATTAATCGTACAAAGTATATAATAATCAACAGCAAATGTATTAATCAAATAATTGCTTGGTTAAGTATAAAGCTTCAAAGCCGTCATGAGCTGAAAGAAAAGGTTTTATGACACAGATGAAGAAGAAATTAGTTCAAAATAACACCAAAGTAGTGAAAAGGTGTGTTACTTTTGAGCAGTAGCTCTTTAGCTTCATATTGATTACATTTTGTTAAAGTCTCATATTCAGGGGCCTTTTGCAATCCAAACTACAACATGATTAACTGATAACCAAAATATTCATTAATTGCAGTTGTAGTGAGTATTAATACCATGGTAAATTGCTCTTCACTCTACAGCCACAATTGGTTTGGAGCTTTTGGATAGCTCCATGTTACTAACCTGACTCAACCAGTCGGATTCTCATGATAATTGTGATACTGCTCAAGAATCTTTCTGGAGAGAAATCCCTGGTGTACAGTTATAGATGGCCACTGTCAAATGGACCAATCACTTTACAGCAGCAGACCAAGACGCAGCACAATGGTTTGGGCAGAAGCGCATGTTCAAAGCAAAAAAAAACAAAAAAAACATGGAGCCTATATTAGGCATATTTTAGCATATTTAAGGACAATAAAAAACTCGAACAACAAAACAATGTAGGAGGTAAGTGAAGTGTCTTGCTCAATGCCACAACAGAAATTACTGATTAGAGGTGGTGAAAGAACTGAAAATATGGTTGTTTAAAATCTGTTACCCTTACTAGGCTACTGATACTTATACAGACCATTTAGATGATTTATTATTCACTACTCCTATACCAAACACCCAGTCTACACCTCCTTGTCCTACGCATGTCTTATAACTGACTGACTATTTACAATACTACAATTACTAATACATATTTCTGCAGCTAGTCTCACTACTATTGCTGCTTTGTTGCATGCAGCTCATGCAGTTATTTCAGTAGTGTTTGACCTTTGACCGCCCCCACACAATACGCACATTCACTTACAACAGTAATTCAATATCTACAAGTGCTTGTTGTGTGAAGGCCATGTTCAGCACCAACCTGCAGAGAACTCAGGATATCTTTGAGATCGGTGAAGGTGTGTTCGATCTCTGCTTCAGTCAGTCGTGCTTGGGAGTTGATTCCACCAACTGAGATGCCTCCGAATCTGTACAAGTTAAGACAGAAAAAAGTTCAAGAAAAGGTTGTCCAAAGACAGACAACTGTTGAGGTTTCATTATGAAAACTATGCATTTTCTGAGCTTATTTCTTAGTAGGCGTTAAGAAAAAAAGTTGCTCAAAAAATCTTTCAGTTTGTACAAGAAATTGTTTTGTACTATCTTGTGGCAAAATACCCATGTACTTATGTAAAGGTAGAGCGGGTGATGGTAATCAATGCTCATGTTTTAGCAGAAAGCCAAGTCAGAAGGACAGGTAGCAGTTTACAAATTGCAAAAAAGAACTTTTTATTGCTCTGTTTGACATACAGACTTTCCCTTGGGTACATTTATTTTATACAGATAATAAATTACCCAGAGCTTTTCTCACTTTTCTGGTATGGAGGGTCAACAACCAGATATTAAACTTTTATATCAGGCACGGCGGCAGTCCGGTTTCCTCACCAACCAATAACATAAAGTTTAGGGGCGCTTGGTGTTGGTCAGAGGTTGAGGCGCAGGTGTTTAGACGAATAGCTATTAATACGGGTCCAGACCAGATTCGAGCTATCCCTGCTCTCTCAAATGGAGCGCAGGACAAATGCAGTTTTATGCGCGCTGCTGGTTCCGCCAGGACCGCCAGGGAGACCAGGTGCAGCCACTTGTGTGAAGCTAATATTTATAAAACTGTACACCTGGAGACTGCAGTCTCATGAACCCTGCTTACGAGAGCACATAGGGCTTCATTCAACAAAAATAACAATACAGAGAGAGTCGATTTGGTCTGATTTCAAGAAGATTAGTTGCTTTGACCAGGAACGCTTGAGAAACAGTGACTGCATAGTTTTAAAGTTTTAAATACTTATATTTGTTCTTAGGGCTTGTTCTTGATTTCCCATTTCTCCATTTGATGCATCTGTTTGTGAGTTGAGTTGCCAAGTCCACTTTTTATAGCGACTTTGGGTTTCTTTTTTCAAAGTCTCATGTGAACTTTGAAAGTTCTGTTTTTTTGGGCTCCACGTTTTAAATGTCATGAAAGGTGCATTTAAGCCATTTTAAAATCCTTGTATATTCATTTATGGCAAACACCATTTTTTTTAGCATATTTTCATGTATAAGAAAATAGTAATATTAATTTTTCGCAATATCATCCAGCCCTATTTGTAAAAGTGCTTTTATCTTCAGCACAGAATTCTTGTTCCACTTCTGCAAGCCACCAAAACAAAACAGCCAGCGAGCACTTTGCACACACACCGTCCAAACACTTAACAATTAATCATTTTTCTGGGTGACAGTCGGCAGTGAATGTGCTCATGGCGTAAAATGACAGGTTAAAGGAAGCGTATCTAAGAGTGGCCCAGCAGGATTTGTCAGAGTGTGACAAGAGCGAAGCACGTGGCGTCGAAAATGGCATCGCGGCGTGCACCATCGTGTCCTTTCATTCATACGAGTATTGGCTGACCTTCTCAAAGTGGATGCACAACAGTAACCAAGCTAGTGGTTTCTGCCCTCTTTTCAAGACCTTTTTGAAATCATTCTTTCAAATATCAAAGTGCCGAAAGAGCTGAGACTATAACACATTGTTCTTTGTCTGAAAAGTGGCAGTAACATCAAAGGATTTTGTTTTGTTTTGTCTTTTTAAATCTTGTAACTGGTACAATATTGGAAGCAAAAGTACCTCTTTTTCCCATGATTCTCAAAGGTTTTGATGAGAAAATCAGTCATGTTTCTGCCAGTTAGATTCTGCAGGGTGTCTGTGGTGTTCTGGACTCTCTGAAAAAACAACAAAGACAAATAATTAGAAGATTGATTTCAATTCTATAAGGACATTTCGTCATTCAAAACAGATCTACAAGTCTTTACAAAAGTGTATCATGCAAAATATTAAACATAATGGACAATAACGTAAAATATATATATGAAATAGTTATAATAAGAGCTGGGCCCAGTACTAGGAAGCTGGATTTAGGGTTTATCGAGGTAAGTTCAATGTTAAACCTGGTGTAGCGGTACAGAGCAGAATAAGAAGATAAGTTAAAAAAAAACAAAAAAAAACATATTCTTTTATCAATCTATTAATGAGGTGTGCAAGGATTTATAAAGAGGAGTGATGAGATCTTTTATCTTGACAATGACTAGACTTCACATGTAGATAAAATGTGAATATTTAAGATTGTGTAGATAATAACACTACAAAAGATAGATAAAGATATATGTGAGCAAAAACAAATAATAATACAAACATGCAGGCTATTAGTTTGAGTTTAAAGACTGGTCACTTTTGGTCTGAGCATTACATTCTAACACTTTGCTTGGTTTTGCTTGCAAACCATTTGCAAGTTTGAAGCCACTTTTTAATTCTAAGTATGACAACTCTTCTTCTAGTTGCAAATCGAGACCAAAAAATCTATTTAACATGGCTATAAAATTACAGAAACCCCGTTCCCTAGAGACTTTGGGGTCAAGTGCTCACTTTATGTGTCGCCTCAGTTTCAGCTCGAAGTTTTCTACCGACTTTTAAAGTTTGCAGCCACAGCACAGATTACAAAACTTTGGATATTTACAATATTTTATGCAGCATGAGAACAAAAACTAACCAAAGTTTTTTTTTTTTCCTTGTCTTTGTTCACTGCAACTTTTTGATCACTCTGGCAAACCACAAGCGATGCCTAGCCACCCATAAAAACCCAATGCCAAAATTTCCCAAGTAAAAGGGGTATATTTCACAGGTGTTCCGCTGTGAAGCACATTCTCTCAACCCTATCATAACAGTCAATTAAGCTTGGCTATGGGCGGCCTTTCTAAAACTCAGACCCCTACCATTGCCTTCCAAGTAATATGTAATGTAGGGAGCCTTAATTAGATGGCCTTCTGAGGATAAATGGGTGCGTTCAAACATCCAATTAAGAGAGCACCAACACTGGGCTGCGTGCGGACGGATACAGGCAGTAAATACACAGCCGTGGTGTCGGTTTGGAGAGGGAACACAGGGGTAATTAGCAGAGTGATGCTTGATAAAGAGCCACTAGACCCCTGCCTACAACCTAATTTATGGGAGACCCCCTGCTTGTCACGCACTACTTTACATACAAAAGAGTGTGTTGCATTTGTCAGACAATGTTGAGTTTTTGAGCTAACGTCATTGAGTTAAACTGTCATATTACTTGAAGTTCATGTGAAAGAATAGTGCATTTTTGCCAAATTCTAAAAACTCTGACTTAGTATGGAATTAAAAATTATATTAAAAGTAATTTCAGTTGAGTAACTGGAATTTAAACATTACTTAGCAAAATTAAAATGGTCCAAAGTTTGATCACTTGTCAAGAAGTCACATCTGTATCATTTACTTAAGTCTTATGTTGCATTCATGAGGTCCTCAGGCGCTCAGGTTTCCGAAATGAAAAATCGGCATTCCAACTTTTTTTTTTTTACATTAGTTTTCAGTGTTAGCAATAGTTATAATAAAAGTTGATGTTCTTGATAGAGGCTCAAATGATACAAATTATTTGATATTGGCTGATTATCGTCCATCTCCACACATCAGATGATGTCAAGTGTTGGTGTCAAGCAGCTGCGTTTGATTCGAGTTTCCGACCGGTTGTTCCAACCAGTTTGAGTGTGCATTTTCAACTCGGAAAAAGCATTTCCCTGAGTTCTCCACATGACCACATGAACACTCCATTAGGCCCACATTTACAATGTGGTTGAGAGGTAGGTACATCACATCTAGTGGACAAAAGACAATCATAAACTTCATTTAAACAGCCAAACTGAAAACTGAAGTTTGAAGGTGATTTAATTAAAAAATGCTCAGAAGAAGTCTGGGAGTCATTAAAAACCTATGATGTCATAAAAATTTGAACGGCAGTATTTTTCTGAGACTCTGAGCAGAACAACTTATTGAACAGGATTAATCAAACAAATCATACAACTCCAGGGTTATTTTTTATAACATGTTTTCTTTAACGTTGAATTGACAAGAATAAGTACATTTTTTCAAGCGATGTAGAAAAAAGGGAACACTCAAGGCAAGTAATACACAACCTCATGGAGTTGACAAACCCTCCACCAGAACCTTGCATAAAAACTAGCGCCACATTAAAAAAGATAATTAACCTAATTACATCTAGCGCTATTTAAATCATTATAAACACCACCGACTTGGACTGCAATGGACTCAACGTCTGGCTTTGCATACACTATTTTGTTTTGCCTCTTTTGTGCTATTGTGACACATAATTATACACACTTTGTTATAATTCATAAAATATATGCAGTAAATTGAAAAAAATATATATAGTACATCATCAAATGGAGAGAGTGAGTGGAAGCTGAGCTGAGCTGGCTTAGGAATCACAGATAACATAGACTAACGCCGCAGTAACCTTGGCTTATCTCTAAATAAACATACTTCCCTTTCACATAAAAACATTCAAAACACACAATGGAAGAAATGTACACTTATACACGGGCACACTGCGTACATCGCCAAAAGAACGCAGTCGGTTTAATTATTTTGGCTTGAGTCCACATCCTCATTCGAATTGAGCTCAAATAGGCGTATTACATTATAGTGTCATAACAGGTCTTTCCTCAGCAGACTTCCTTGTATGTTATCTCGGCTGTGTTTGGGATTCAGTCCATGACATGAGCTCCCCGGCACACAGCAGTAGCCTGATAGCTGGCGAAGCAAACAGGGTTGAGGGAAATGTAAACTAAGGGGTAATCAAATGGGGTGAATGAGTTGGCATGCTCCAGCACTGCGGAGATAAGAGACTGCGGCGTGTTCATATAAAACTTGGCGTGCGTTTTATCGCTCGCAACCTCCAAGGTAAATGTTATCTTGGGCGTATATACAAAGCAAGCAGAGGTGTAAAGTTGTAATAATTAATGAGGTTGCTTTTATTAAGATTTGACCCAATTTGTAATGCCAATGATTTGAGTGTGAAAATGTATGTCAGTGTGATTATCCAGGAGGATGTCTGTGCATTTTTGAATCAGAAATCTGTGTGTTGTATTTGTTAGGCTGTATAAAGGCTTGAGCTTGAGCAGATACTTGAAGTCAGTAGTTGAACAGATGCTTCAGAAATTAAAACAATAAGCAATCACCTAAAATTTCTGGTGGGGCGAACTTCCTTGTACTTAAGATGTTATTTGCTGGATTATTATTATTTTTTAAAATAGCATTCCGACTTTTTGTATTTCTGCTTGGTACAACAGTTCTTCTTATATTTTGGACAATATAAATCTAATTATTAAAAGGTACTATAGCCAATTTTTGGTTCCTTAAAAATGTAAACAAATGGATATTATTAATTTTAAACATCTTACATCATACATGAGTTGGTTGTTCATCACAATGTGTCTTAAGCTTCTGATTCAAAAAGCACACCTACATTTTTGCTGATCTGGCCTGAATGGATTGCAATCTCTTATTCCAGTCCTAACCCAGACTGAAGGCTGGGTAAGGTAGTCATCTGGGGCATCATTTATAAGTTTTTGTGCACATGAAGTACATGACTTTTGTTCATATTTCCAACAAATATAATAACTTTAATCTAATCACTACTTTGTAGGGAATGAAGACAGCGTTTTGTAGCTCACACGTTGTCATACGTATAGAAGCTGTGCTTCCATGCTTTGTGCACAGGAGAACCTGAAGTTATGCAATCAGTGGACATTCAGTTTATCAGCAAGTGTGCTTTATGCTAAAGAGCCTGTGGTCTCACGCACAAACCCACAGAGGCTCTAACAACGTTAAGCCTACAGGTTCACTCGCTGCTCCTCTGCTCATTTTCACGTCACACACACATCCCGGATCCCGGTTTCTCATCAGTTCGTGCATATGTGCATGCTCACACTTCGACGTGCACATATATCATCACGCTTGTGAAATATCATATCCCGTTGTTTTGCAAATACTTACTGTAAACCACAGTTCTAGACTAATGTCGTCACATGTACAAAAGGACATTATCAGAGAAGCCAAGTTTCCTTTCAAAATCTTCTCTGCTGCTGTACAGTTTCTCACTCCTCCCCTTTTCTCCTCTGTGTGTTAGTCAAACAAACTTGCTCATTAATGGTTCATACATAATGTTTATTAGATTCACATTTCTATTCAGCACCTAGCTCACCCTGTATAAAACATTTTTGCGCATGTCCAAAATGTGGTAAGCTCGCATTGACAATATGTTGTGTAACCCCAGTGGGTAACCAATCAACAGCTGTGTACCACAATTAAAACAACTCTAACTACTCTGCTGCCGATAATGAGCAACCCAGCCACATATATCTGCATTCAACAACTGCCTTCAACCAGACGCCTTCTGTTATGTTCAGATACAAGCAGTGCCCTTAATCTATTCTCCACACTTCACTACCCCTTACCTTTGTGTTTTTCTACCACAATGCCTCGAGAGGACGCTTGTGGACAGACTGTGCGACGACAAAACGGATGTGAGAATTCAGGGGGAGTCACGGTGACAACTTAAAAGAGTGGAGCAGGGAGAGGATACGTCAGCTGCTGGTGGGGCTCTGTGGTTCTGCTGCAGAGACAAACTGCACTTAGCTCGGCGCGTTGTCGGGGAGGAGAAAAATGTTCTCCAACTTAAGGTTTACACATTCATTATCATTTCATTGACTTGCATGAATAAATGATAACATAAGACAGCAATAATCTGTCAGAGCTGCTGATTCGATGCTGGGAATCTCAATGAGGGAGCCGCGAGAAGTGCATAAAACAGCCCAGGCAGTGTACTGTTTTTAAATCAACTTTTGTCTGTCGGCAAAAATACAGTGCTTAGACAGATGTTGCTATAAGGATCCTGATGCTCTTTTTGATATATGACTACAACAGCTATTTAGACCTAAATAATAAAATATTTGTGATAATGTTTTGACCACTATAAGTTGTGGAAAAGTCTTCCCATTGTAATGGTTTCAGCACTTTTGTTTCCGTGTTCTACTTTGAATTTGATACACTACAAACTCAGCACAGCTCACAAACAGACACCGCTTCCCTACATGAGTGTGCAGCCAAATTTGCGCGTATCTGGGTGAGTTTTATTTGGGTATTCAGCCTCAACTTAAAATGTGCAAGACAGACAAAAATGTCTTACTGCTTAAAGAGGTCAAAAGAAGAGAACTGATGCCCACAAAGTGAACCAGTAGAACTGAAGGATGAGTCAGATGTAAAGACAGCTTTGCTTACAAGAACAAGCCTTCATCCTAAAGTGTACTGTATATGACAAGTAAGAATACATTTTTCTTTCTAAACATTTAGCTTGGTTCCATCCAATTTGTCTATTTTCCTTGTCTTTTGTCCAGCAAATAGGATATATGGTACCAAGCAACCATATGGTAAATATGGGCCACACAATACATTTTTACCAAAAGGAAAAACGACCAAATTAAACTAAACTAAAAAAATTAAATAACAAAAAAAAAGGGTTAGTGATATTCTGTAAAGCCCATCTTTAACAATTAAGGAGATGCTTAGATTCTGTACTAGCAGATGTCTAAGTTATAAACTAGGCTGTCACTAACAATTATCTTAGTATTTGTTAAACAATCACAGAATTGTCAACAAATAAAACTAATAATCTGAATTTGTGGTTGAACAATGCCACTGTCTTGGGCTATAAAAAGTTTGTGTTTAATGTCAGAATTGTCCAGTTTACAATGACAAACCTCAAAATACAACAAGTGTATAATCAGCTGGTCAAGACAGGTCAATTCATTTTTGTTGTCCTAATATAAGTATACAGTGAATGATGAATAGAGTAACAGATACATGACAACAGACAGGTTTGGCGTTGGCATTGAAGTGCAAAAGACACACAATAACAGCTCAAAACAAAATGATAACCCAGGGTTACACCGCATGCTTCCAAAAAACAATCACAATGTTTGTTTCACAGAACTGACCTTTGCAGCTGTTGCTTCCAACTCCTCTCCCACACAAATTTCTCTCAAAACCTGACTTTACTGATTTAAGGACTGAATTTAAGAATTTAATCTTAAAAACTGCAAGATTAAAATGTTGTAATCATCTTGTCAACACAAATTAAACTTTTGTTCCTACTACAAATCTATTGTTACAGAAGAAATATTGTAACATTTTCAAATCTTTTAACCATGTTACAGTGTTATATCATCATTAGTTTTAAGGGTATATTTGGATTGTTTGATTCATGCACATTTGAGTAATCTTGCATTGTCTCGTAGCTGGTCCTTGAGTGCTCAGAAAATTCCCTTTTTTACCTACCTTCTGGTTTTTTTTCCCTGCAGTTAATTTTGATTAAAACATGTAGGGTTCTAAATTGCTATATGTCAAATTTCCAACAACAAAAACAAGCAAGTTAAAGCTGCAGCAAGTTACAGTTAATCTATACAATGAAAAGACTGGGACCTTAAAGTAAAGCTCACCGCCTAAACTTCACCCACAAACACATTTCATTCATTCATTAATTTTCTACAGCTTAATCCCATTAGGGGTCACGGGTGACTGGAGCCAATCCCAGTGACTTTGGGCCTTAGGCGGGGAAACACCCTGGACAGTGGCCAACTCGTCGCAGAGTTAGACAGACAACCATTCACTCTCTCCTTCACTCACTAAGGGAAATTTACAGTGATGCCCAATTAACCTACACATACATGTTTTTGGAGGTGGGAGGAAACCGGAGTACCCGGAGAAAACCCACGGGGAGAACATGCAAACTCCACCCAGAGAGATCGTGAGATGTTGATATGGTCCGACGCGGGAGTCGAACCCACCACCTCCTTATTGGGAAGCCAGAGCTCTAACCACTCTGCTACCGTGCACCCCAAACACATTTCAAACACTGCAAACTCATTGAAAAGCAGAGAAGCAAAAAGCAAAGAAGAGCAAAGGAGGGGCTGAGAGTGCAGAGCAGCAGTGTGATTAGTTTGACAGCCGGTGTCTGCTTTTAGTGCTCAGTTGTGACGGGACAATACAAGCAGATGTCACACAGAGTCTAGAAATGACAGTGGCCTTTGCACTGAGACACGGGAGGTATATGACTGTCTTGACCTGAAACTTGCTAATATGCTGAGTTTGCACTAAAATTGGCCAAAAAAAAGTTAGAACATTAGACAATGCTATTTAAACACTCTATACAGTTTTACAACCAAAAAAATAAAGTAGTTCTTGGGGTTTAGATTCCTTTAAGAGTTCTCAACATAAAGTCAAGACACTTTGTTTTGTTTTGATGTTTGTTTGGTTGTTTTTAGATAAATTTTGTGTCTTGCAAAGAATATAATGTAAAATACTACTGATCTTTCTACGTATGTCATATATTATTACTAAATAAACAGAACAACACTGTCTTTTTTTACATTTTGCTTATTTAGTCTGGGTGTATGAATGAATGAATGCGTGTTTTTATACAAAGAGGCTGCTGCAACAAAATCATCAACCTCAAATTGTCTATCTATATCTAAACCCATTTCAGACCGAGTACAACGTACAAGGTTTACATAAATCATAAAGACAACTGCAGACTGATCTTCCCTTCTAGAATAAATTAACTTGTCTGATAATACTGATTTATGACATCAACGTTTTCATTTGATGCACGATTGATCTCGCCCAGCCTGATGTGTGCAATAACAAAGAGATCATCAGCATTGCCCACTCCCCTTTAAGTGGTCATAATGTTTTGCCTGATTGGTGCACAAGCAAGCCCTATGGTGGAATGATTCAGACATCAATGGCAATGCAGTAAACACGTGAGGCTATCAATTCCACCACACGTTTGGACCACTATTCATCTTGGGAGGTTAACATTGCCGGCAAACTGGAGTCAATAGCTGGGAATTGATAATGGGTTTACTGTTGCCTGCTATTTCCATGGCAACAATGATCCGAGTTTCCCTCCTGCGGTGTCGGCGCTTGCGATTTCTCCTCCTTCTGTTCAACCATTTCTCAAGGCCATATTGCGAGGATGGTCAGGATAAGGGATGAAAAGGAACGGTGCATTTTGTCATGATTTATTCAGACTGGAGTGAGGCTTTCAGGTCAAAAGGAAGGCACCATCACAATGCAGTCGTGTAGGTGGACAGCTAATTTCCCAATGCGAAAAAGTATGAAAAATGTATGGTTTCTATAGCATATGTGCAAACTCTAAGTGCATAGAGCATATAGTACTTTTCCTCACATGTGACGATTGCAGAAGTCAATCAGGAAATGGAGGCCTCTTTAGATTCCATATAGGAGAAGTTTTTAATATTACATGACAGCTGTATTACATAAAAAAGACTTTTCTTAATGCATGGACGTCACTAGCAAGTGAGCAATATAAATCTTTTAGTGTTGCCCATGATGAAATGATCTACAAAGAAAGAACCTCCGTGTGAGGCATAAACAAGAATATGCTCAAAGTAAGTTCAGATGAACCGTGCCTTTAACCATTAAAGTCATTGTCAATCCTTATGTAATTTGTCTCAATATGGAAACTGAATATAATAATGTATGTCCCAAAGGCAGTTGCCATGCAAGGAGAAGAGCGTCTATTTACTTTTACAACATCTGGACTGAGACAAAATAGAGATCTTGTAAATACAGCAGAAATGATGCAAGTGGAAGTAATAGGCATAAGCAAGATGTAGCCTTTTTAATGGCTCTTTTAAAGAGGAGCTTCCACATACCTATCAGAAAGCACAGTAAAACTCTGTACTACCAATTTTACATTCTGGCTGTGTAATATAGCTCTGCTACTTATTTTATATAAAAATGCTACGTATTATAGGCTGTACAAAGCTTAAAAGGATGAAAATGTGCAGTCTGTTTTCTGACCACGTTGCATATTTTTTGTCAACAAAGTATAGCTACCTTGGTTAAGCTGCTGTGATGCTATAAATACAATTGAACTTACAAGAAAACAAAGAACATTGTTTTGTGAAATAATGTTACTTCTCATGATGGAATCAGAAAATCAATTAATACAATCTAACAAAATGTAGAGTAAGTATTAAATACAAAATCGAAACATACAAAATGCATGCAAACTCTATTTAGAAACCAAAGGATAATCTTTGCCGTGTCCTATATGTCCTTTTTTTACCGGTAGTGTAACTTTATCATGGGACAAAATGTACCCCTGGAATGTCTTCATAAACAATTTAGCTGCTCCCTTTTTTAAAATTCACTATAAGATATTAATTATAACATTTTTGTAGAAAAGGTAAGTTCAGTGCATCATATAATGAGTAAGAATGAATCAAATTCTTGATTTGAATAAAACATGTACATAGTCTAACTTGACCCACTACAATTCATCTAAGTTCATTAAACTTTTAAATGAGATTTAAATTCTGTGAAAATAAAAGCAGAGGCGATTCATAAAAGCATTTTTTAAATTAGGCTCGCTGTGCGGACAGTAAGATGAAAACAAAAAAGGAGGTCAGGTCGAACTAATAGCTTGAGCATGGCAGCGCTGAAGATGCCAGAGATACAAGCGGCAAACGAGAGATCTCTTGACGAGGCTGTCACGAGACAGGGCCGAGTGTCAGGTTAGGGAAAAGGTTACACAAAGGGCGTCGCTTTTGTTGGACTGTCTCAACAATCATTCTCTAATATGAACCTGGACAGTTGCTTCTTCAAAGTGTCTGCGGATGGCCCTGTCGCCTTGTGGAGCGCGCTGTGAGATCAACGAGGCATTGTGGATCCGTGGGGAGTGTGAAATGGGACATTACATTGTGTGCCGCTTTGCTGCAGGAAGATGTGAGTGGAAGGGAGAAAAAAAAATCTAATGATGAGGTTTTTAGATGTTGTTTCGTGCCCTGGTTTAGAACGGCACTGGTCTCCCAAATATGTCTTGTATTAGAAATGCGAATGAAAACTAAGGCCTGGAAAGCGCAAACTCCAGCCAAGACATTGTCATAATACTAACGCAACATATTGTGGAAGGTAAAGCTGCAACTGGTAATTACTTTGCTAATTGATTCACCAAGAAAAGATTTGATGCATTTAAGTATGTACATATCACTTTTACAAAATTAATTCCAGCTAAAATGCCAAAAGGTGCCAGAGTGCAAAGAACTCAAAACTCATCAAGACACATCAGAAAAAGAGAAGATACATACAGTACATTCATTATAAAGACTGTCACTAATAATTCTTTTCTGAAGCACTATAAATTCATTTTCCTTCTCAGACAATGTTGTTCTGACAAGTCATTGTCTCTTCTTTGTAGTTTGGGCCAATTGTTAGCAGCACACGTTAACTCTGTTCAGCTTTAATGTAAACCAGATTAAATAGAGAAAGCCTCCAAACCTTCAGCTGTATCCTGTGGTTCACTCCTGCACCAACAATCATAAACCAGAAAGCAATAATACACTAGTCACACTATTTGCCAAGTTAAAAAAAAAATCTATTAACTTTTCATAAGCATGCTCAGTGTCATTTCTTGCTTTACTTTTGCAACTTTCTGTGTCAGTGTACAGGGTCACACTCTGGTCAGCTACATGTATAACAGTTGTTTCATGCAATTTCTGTGTTGCAATTTATCAACTTTATTTCTTCTATTTCAGACGAAATACTTAATCTATTGAAGCTCATTTGAGTTTTGTGTTTACAGTGGCTAAAGATTCTACAAACGGATCAGATCAGATAGTAATAAATATTTACATTTAGTTATACCTTTAACTTCCATTAAATTACATTTCAATGCAATGCATCACCCAGTAGAACTACACCAACAATAGCACTTTCTGGATTTCAGAGATAATTGAGCACTGTTGCCACAGCAAAATGTCATCTGTAAACAAAAAGCTGGAAAGCATGAATAGCAAAACATCTTAGCATCAGTGAATAAAGTCGGTTCTTTCACCAAATCAGACATTTCCAACCTGCATTAAACATTGTCTTCTCCGGTAGCTGAGCGCATTTTTAATCCTTGAACTAAAATCACAAAACAGCTCACTTCTAAAAGCAGCGAAAACTTAAGCACAGAAAGTTTATCGCGGCCTCAAGTGATTATAATTCCCCATTGAAGTGTCATTTCGCAACTTAATTCAGTGAAAGGGCTTCGGGGCTCTGGAACGCATCAAGTAAGACATGCCATCTGTGATCTAAAATGTCAAGAGAAGGTCAAACTCAGTCTTTCTCTATGTTAAATACATTATAATAGGGTCTTAATATGTGTAGGGGCAGACAGACTCAAATCAATAGTGTTACATAAGAGCTACATTTGCACACATTTGTTTTCTGTGGCAAAATAGTGTCATCGTTGTTGTGTGACATGTAGAAGAGAAACAGTAGATTTATTATCTAGAGTGATTCTATTTTCTTTGTACTGTGATCTACAATGTAGTTTTCCCTCAATATTATATACCATGACAAATAATTAACTCATTTAAAATCTGGTAGTTTCCTTTTGTGTTACAACAAAAAATGACAAGATGATTTTTATCTGCCCTCCACCTGAATGAAATATCATTGGCCTGTAGAAAGTCCTGCATATATAATCTATGTTGAGCATTGTCCAGATGATACATTTTGTGATTGAAGATACAGTCCCTGATTGTCTTACTGAGATGTTACTGTTTTACTAAGAGTAGTATAAATATTAGAAAACATATTTTTTTAAGTGATGGTACTAATAATGTCACTTTAAAGTTCAATCTGACCCAATTGTAAAATATTAATCTGTGTAGGTTGTTTCCAGGTGCTCCCTCTACTGCTAAAACATGTACGTACAATAGACCCTTTTTTCCCCATGATAATCCGGAAACAGAAATTCTGATCCCAGAGGCACTATATGGTTAAATAAAGGTCAAGAAATATATTATAGTATTTTGACAGCTATACTCTCACAGTATTTTTTATTTTTTTTGAGCAATAAAAACACCATAGGTGCAGGACACTAGATTATTCGAATGGAGGCAAACAAGTAGATTAACAAATAACAATTACAAATACATCGCTAATATCGCTTTGTTGGATACTCAAAGACACTTAACATTAAAATGTGATTGCTACCATGATAATATGAAGAGCATAAGGTTTTAATAGTAGTTTGTATTTTCATTTTTATTTAGCCTCACTGATATTCATAATGTCTTTTGAATATGAGTCCTAGCCAAAGCAGCAGTCAACACAATAACAGAAAATTACAGAATATGAGAAAAACAGTCACCACATTTTTCATTTCATTTACTTGAATGGTAAAGGAATTCCATATAAACTAATCACTTAATTCTCTTTGATAGCACATGTGAACATATATCTATGTCTAGCTCAGGAAAAAAAAGGACCAAGCATTGAGCATCACTGCTTATAGCTCACTCCTATTGCGAGCTGTTAGTATGCAGCCACATGCCGCTAAACCTCAGCAAACAGACAAAGCCATATCTCTAGTAAAACCACACAGAGGCGCAGGTGGCAGGCTTATTATTGCTGTGCGGCTGGCGCAAAGCATTTAGCTGCAAATGAGACTTTCTCTGTGCGTTAAAGCAGCAGATGGTTGGACTCGGGCTTTCTCCAAGTTTCTCATCGATCCAACACTATATGAACTCTCCCCCAGGTCAGCGCGTCCAGCACAGTCCCTATAGTCGCATTTGAGTATGTCTATTGTTAAAGTAATGGCTCTTAAGTGGTGAGTGATTGGTATTGACTTTGGAGATGAGACGCACAAAACCTGCAAAGTCGGTCTTGACAAAATCCAAAAAGTGCGACAAGGTGAAAGCGGATTAGAACATAGTATATTGGATTTTATTAGCAGTGGTGCGAGTGCTAACTGCTGCCAATGACCAGTAAAGAGTTTTCTCACTGGAATAATCTTCTTTTTTTTTGGCCCAGCATGTACGCTATTCCACAAAAGAGAAGCAGCACAAAAGGCTGATTTACATTTTGCAGTGCGATGCAAATTCCTTGTTAGTAAGTGCCTTTACAATTTCAAATCAAAATGATGCTGACTTGGACATTCGGGCTGCAAGCCAAAAGCTTCGATGATAAGCATTTTTATTGTACTGTTGTGTCACCAATTTATTTCTTATTTTCACTCCTTTTCAATCCCGGCGCATAGTGTTTGGCTTTATGACACGCATACTGTGTATCCATGCAATTCAGTCAAGACGATACAAAAGATGATCGTTACATCACGCAGTAGTTTGTGAAGGGCAATTTTGAAACCTTGACTATAGAAAATGTACAAGTAAAAGCAATAAGAGAGAAAAGTCTGTTTGAACAAAAGGGCAAAGCTGATACTGCTGAACATAAAGTGCATACATACATACACTGCAAATGCAAGTACAGTTGCTGTAATAAAAAAAGATTTTTATACACCTAATAAAATGCAGTGCTGGTCTTCAAAAACAGACTATAATTATACCAATGGGAAAATGAATTTGAGTCTAACAGGTGTGAAACTTTCCCTCCTACACACACCCATGCAGGGTTCTGTACTTGCTGCCCTACTTCAGTTGTTTTTCCTCTTCAAAAATGTGGGTTCAACTATGTTACGAAGCCATTTTTGCACAGACCCCAACTGTGAACTACAGCGAGATGGAGTGTGGAGCAACATGGAACAAAGAGTATGATGACAGATGTAGTGTTAAAAGGGAAGGATACAATCAGTTTTGCAAGTGAGACTAACAGAACCTAGTCATGCTAAAAACAACAACAAGCAAGTTTGCTGTGTTTCAAAAAATAAAAATATCCCTAAAGAGCTTTGGAAGTGTCGCGGCCCCTTTCGTACCGGAAAACACAATTCGTCTGGAAGTTCCTTTTTAGGCCAAATACGCCTGTGCAGACAGAAATTACGTCTTTTAGGCACATTACTTGTAAGTGTACAGTTAATATTATTTCTTTATATTGATATTTATGAATGTATCTTGCAAAAGTTTGCCAATAGAAAGCTGAAAACGGCACATTTATTTATCACCATTTTAAGCTAGCAGATAGCAGCCGGAACTAGCTTAATCAGGCATTTACTGCTTTAAACGGTAAAAATCTCATTTTACATTAATTTGCTTTGTTGAAATCTGTCAGGGAATTTTGTGTTTTAACTGTTTAGTTTAGTTTGTGTTTAATTGACAGGAAGGTAACGTCAAAAGTTCCGCACCGCAGTGGCGTATGGGATTGAAGGCGCCATGTTGCAAGACAAAAAAAAGGTGAGGTGCATTAGGAGGCCGTTCAGAAGTGCAAATTTCTGAGCATTTAAAGTGCCTTTTATTGTCACATAATTGTTCCAAAAACTTGATATAAGATTGACTGTACTGTCAGGTCACATATTCGAGTGGGTAGATGGACTTTATTTTCACGAGATTTTTCTGTGAGTGCATCATGAGGAAAACTTGTCAAAAAAAACTTATTGTGTTGTCTCCAATAGTTTTTTGTGTGTCTGCTGCTAATATGACATGATTTAATGTTTATAGAAACGTTTGTTCTGCATCACAAGTCACTGCAAATGAAAGTCAATCAAAATTTGATTTTGTAATATAAATGATGTACTGTACTTTATTCAGTCTTCACATTTTTAATATGTACATGAGGATATTTAGTGTTTTTAGATTCTCAGACCAAGAGGACAAACTGGGAAATCACTTGGCTTTTAGCTCAGATGCAGCTGTTCAGAGCTATTCATCATTTCAAATAAAACACCCAAACATTTGCACACTTCACAATGACTTTTATTGAGGCTTTGAACTCTCGTAAATGTAGTTGATGGATTTGTATTTACTAAAAGCCTCAATTTTTTTTCATAATTTGCGTTTGTTGATGGCTAATGCTGATGGCCATAGGTCCAATTCTGACGTATCTATTCATTATGTCTCTGCACCGCACATGTAAAAATCTCAGCTTCAAAAGACAAACACAAACATGACCAATTTTGCCAATAAAATAATAATTATAAGAATAAAATTTTTCAAAAAGCCAAAAGCATTGCGATGGTTACCGCGTAACACAATGCATTGCACAGTGACATAGGTTCCAAAACTCTATATAAAAAAATCCAGGAAGTGCTTAGCTTCAGTTAGTATAACATCACGGTTCAAGTCGCACTGGCTCTAAAAGTTGTGAACCACCCTTAAAAACATGGTGGCATTAAAAAGCTCAAAATGCATTTGGTTATTTAATTTAATTAAATATATATATACAAAGTTTAAAATCAATTTGTCTATTTTGTGTGGAGTTTTAAAAAAATTAATATTTGATATAGCTCGTTTAAGGTATTTAACTGAAGAACAAGAAAAAAAAAAAACATATACAGCATCAAATGGTCTTATGTAAAAAAAAAAAAAAAAAAACTCTTGTTGTAATAAACCAGCACATTCTTCCCTTTGTTGAGATCTACACAGAAGGAACACACTGGCCAGGGATTCTATTATTAGATTACACAACTGCAGGTCCATGATATATACACCTGGAGCAGCTTAAACAGCAGTGCATTGTCACAAAGCAGAAGCTCCAGTCGCAGCACTTACCTGAGGCGGAGGAAGGCCCCCTGCTCCCGGCGGACAGTCAGGTAACATAATGGAGCGTTTAGGAGTGCTGCACTGACACGCGGGAGAGGGATTAGCCATGCTCCAGTTGCCGTTGAGGAAGATGTCACTGACCGACTGATCCACGGGCGGTGTGAGCCAATCTGAGGCACCAGGGGAACACGGCAGCTTCCTGGGGGAAAACAATTAGCCCAGTGTGAGTTTTCGAAAGGTAAACACCAGCCACCTCGACTCAAAGAGAAGCAGACTTTCAATTAGCACTCAGAGTTTTTCATCCCAATCATCGCACACAAATAGGTATTCATTATTCATCTTGTTCTGATTAGGAGACACCTTGAAAAGCTTATTATGTATTGATTAAACTTGTTCCCAGAAAAGGCTTGTTAAAATCATGCTGAGTGCTGGTGTAAAGTGAGAGAGCTGGGCTTCTCACAGCACTGGACTCATTCTGCAAAAGTAATGATTTCTTTCTTTTAGTGCCATACACGGCTATACATCTTTTTTTAAACTATGGATAAAAGTTTTCACTGTTGTTTCAATCAACTTAAAAGTAACTAAGAGTAACAGCTCTCAAGTCAAGTAAGTTTGTTAGCTTGTTTGTCTACATCTTGTATAGAGTAGATTGAGCTTAATCTGTTTCTGTTCTTAGTGTTTTGATGTTAACAATCTTTATTTGTACTCATAAAAATGATAGTTTTACAAAAATTAGTTTTCTACAGCAAGGAATGTTGATTAGTTCCCTAAAACATTTCCTAAATGCTGTAAACAAACTTTCACATAACGTTGAAGGATTGTTGCCACCTGGCCAGTCAGATGAATCATCTCGTAATATTTGTGAATTCACAAACCCAAGATAATACATCTGGCCTTCCAGCAGTCTGATTGGTTTGGGGTCAGACACAGCGGTGTTTCGGCCCAATCAGCAGTAGAGGTTGGTTGGTTGGTTGGTTGGTACAGGAAATACCGCTTGATTCAAACAAAACAAAGATGGTGGCTCCCCTAGATGTACGTGTTTCTGCTGCGTTTGATTCTGTTTTGATTCTATCTCATGAGACTTGTTCTATCCTAAAAAGGACACCCAATCAGCTTGATGTATTTAATTTAATGTCCCACCTTTTCCCAAACGCTTTCCGCGAGTAAAGTTCCAGATGGATACTGTGGAAGAACTCAAATCGGAGTTCAACACATATCCATCTGACTTGAGCCAGGTTAAAGATTTTTTTTTCTACTCAAAATCCAACTATTGATCAACATTTAATATTAAACAAGTGCCCTTGTAAAAATGTTTCCAAAAGGTTCTCGGAATGTTCCTTGAGAAATTCACCCAAACCAAAAGAGAACCACAGTATTGTAATTATGAAAATGCTTTTAACAACATTTGGACACCAACATTACTTTCTGATTTGCACAAAATAAAAAAAGTCAGATGTAAACTGTGTACAAAAGCAGCTTTACAGAGCTTTGCTTGGACAAGACAAATACTGCCTTATTATTGCACAAAACTCTGTTAATATTTTATTTAAGATGATGTATTGACTGAGTCTTTGTAATCTTTACTTTGAGAGGTGCAATAAAATGGTGCAGTATTATTGCTTTAAAGTACTTACGGTATTGGGTTTCCGTACATACAGCGGGTGCCAAAGCCAGGGTTATTCACTAAAGTCTCCACCACTCGAGAAACCTCTGCATTATCTGGTCCGTCGTTGCTGCAAAATTTATAAAGGTTGCACAAGTGAAAATTTAATACAGAGGAAAGGAATTGTCAAAAAAACTGCAAGGCCAATATAAAAGAAACAACAAGTGGTACGGGTTAGAGTAAAACTTGTCCAGCATTGACTGGTTCAAGGAGAGTTTGACTGCCAGGTCAACAAACATCATTCTTAAGCTTGACACATGTAAAATAAACATCTGTTTATCAAATGATCAATGTAAGTAAAACTTTAAGTGCATTGTACGACACTAAAAGCTAAAATCTGAGAGATGAAATTGTCTTTCAAATGTTACATTTCAGCTTAAAAGGTATTTTGCATAAAAAGGTTTTTGAATGGTATATAACAGAATTTTTACAGGGAAAATAGAAAAATTATATTCTATTGCTTGGTTATCAAATAAGTCAATACATTTCACATGTGTTTTTACCATACAAAAGCTAAAAGAGTTTAAAAAAAAGTCCACATAAAAAATGTATTTCTTAAGCTCACTACTTAGCCCATAGTGTAACCTGAGCAAGCCTTCAAGCATTTTCATAACAATTTCATTTGCAATCCTTACGGGAAAAAATGACTTTAGAAGCCAAGCAGGGGGTGGTGCCTGTTGAGTCCACACCGGAGGCACCACTGTACAGTTGTTATGCTTTGAGCAGTATCTGAGCGCACTGTCCACTAAGACCTGAGTCAGGTTTAAACAATCTTCGCAGTCTAATTTGACTCTCATTACAGCCCACGCAGCTCTGCCCTTTATCTTAAGGCTACGCAGGGACTTAAAACAGAGCGCTTCATAAAGACCAGGGAGATGGCACGAAGCCAGAGCGTGCACAGCCAACACTTTGGATTAATTCACTGTTCATTGTCTCTTTGAGAGGCGTCTCCATGAAGGTCAACCGGTCATTTCCTCAGCCACCACTGAGCGCGATTCAAGTGGCGTGATAGTAAAAATGGATTATGTGCAGCCATCTGTTTTGCAATTAACAATGGCTGGGCTAGCACCTTATTCAAGATAATAAAACTATTGGATGGTCCCGAAGTGTAGACGGGTGCATATACTCTGAAGAAGTGGAACTAATGAATAGTTATCACAGTGGGTCATCAGCACGAGACAGTTAAAATAGCATTAGACAACGCAGCATCCAATATGAAGCACGGTAAGCACATATTATGACATAAAATGAGTAAAAGCTGACTTTATCATAATATTAATAAAATGAAAAGCTCCCATTTGTGCTGGTTTCATAATTTTAGGTAGTGAAAGTCATCAAGTCTTCCAAATGGCATGTATCGTTATCAAACATTCAGGCTTGAAAATATAATAAGGGTTTATGATGTGTGCATAAAGCTCTTTCTCTAAAGAGCAAAGTTACAGAAGCTCAGTGCTTTTAGTCACACGCCTGTCGCGGAGTAAAATGACTGTAACAAAGTCACTCAAGAGAAAAGGCAGTGTGCAGTAATTGGCCCATAGGAACGTCAAGAAAAATATTTGAAAAACGCTTCTTTGTTTCAAAAATACGTCCACAGAAATGGAGCAAAGTTTAGTCGAAAGAAAAGTTGACTGTGAAAAGATTACTTGGTGACAGCATTAGCACTGTAGTATGCACCATTACCAGAAGTTGAACTTTCAGCACCATGGACAGAGGCAGCTGGTGAGCAGGGTTGATTTTGTATTAGAAAAGAACAAAATAATCTAAAATATTTTCTATTCTTTCACATATGGTGAAAGAATAGAGGGATAACATCTGCTAAAGCTAGATGTTATCCCTCATCTAGCTTTAGCAGGTTTCTATTTTATGTGTATGTCTTAATGCACTAAATAATTACTACAACTTTGCAGGTTTGCATCTTCACAAAATTGACTGTTACATGGCCATGATGAACTTCTACCTGGTTAATTCAATGGAAATGTTGTTATTTTCACTATAACTTTTTATAGTATTGCATCAAGCGAGAATCTACTAAATCTATCTTGAAAATAACTTTCTATTTACATGAAATAATGCTGGAGATTTTTCCTACTTCAGAAAAGAAATGTATGTATGACTTTCAATCAATTTTGTTAACATAAACTTGCAACTAGCATAGACTTTTATTCAGTGCCATTTCACATAACAAAAAGAATAACTTACTCCTAACCCTAATTTTATGAATACAAAGCCTGAACTTATACATGACTATTTGAAATGACTGTGTTTGATTCAATTTCTTACCCTGCTCTATAGGAGAATCCATTCAAACTGTACACAAAGTATTATATGAGAGATACCACCTTTGCTTCTATAGGTGCCTTTCCAGTAGATACTTTAAAACTCCCTCATGCATTCAGTTTACTCGTTCTCACAAGCAAAATCTGCAGACGAAGGCGGGACCAGATGCACACTGATGACCTCAGCAACTCAAAGATTAGATATAATGTTTAATTTTCTGGGCTGGTACGTACTGTGTTATGTTTTTTGCCTAGTTATTCATTCACTCTTTGCTGCTGTTGATGCTGATGCCAGGATTCCTGTAGCCGTCGGCGCTTACCTGTAAAATGTGTTTTGCGGCAGGCCGTACATCCAGGGCTGCAGCTCCAGACTGGGGTATTCTTTGAATGGAGGCAGGATTAGTGAGAAGATGAGCGAAAGACAGACAAAAAAAGCAGGCAAAACCACCTAGAAAGAAAACAATAAAAGTAACTATTAGGTCATTAATCTTTTTTGTTCGAAGAATAGATTAAGGAGCTAAATGTTCATTAATACTGAGAAAAAAATCACTGAAAAAGTTTTAATATGGGTGCTATCACATATCATTTGATATGTGATATTGTTGCAAAATCAGTTGACCAATGAAATTAAAAGTGATCTTAACTGTATTTTAAAGACGTGTTGTTTGCATTGGATTGAGCTTCGGATATGAGTAACTTTGGTTTGACATCTTATAACTAAGAACTTTAAAAAGTGAATGTATTGAAGACTTTTGATCAGCAAACATCAGGGTGTTTGCACTCTTTGTCAGTTCATCAGCAGGCTAAAAATACTAGATTTTTTTTTTTTACCTTGGTGGTCCAAAAAATTGCTAATTTATTTATTTTTTTACACAGTTCTATTAAAAACAACACTATGTAGCTTTTTGGTAGTCAAAAGTGACTTTATTAGTTATAACTATTATTTATAAGATATATGCTTTCTGCCATAATGCAAAGAATTTAGCTTTGTGTTTAATCAAGTGCTTACTAAAATAAATTATTAATGCATTTATTTATTTCAGTGTTTCCAGTATTACTTGCTACTAGTCCAAAAACAAAATGCTTTATTGTATAGTTATCTTGCTCTTCATGTGCTCGAGCGTGGCAGCAGGCTACATTTCATCTTGTATTAGACTTTGTGCCATCATTACAAAAGGAACTGATGCAATCAACACAACATACACGCATTAATATGCGCACCATTGACTTGTTTAGGCCTCGCTTTGTGCTTTATGAGCTTGATTAAACATTTCCGACAATGCCGTCATCATTGTGGGACTCAATGTAATTACTCCCTTGTCCTCCATTGTGCTACATTTAATACCAGACAGAAATACCAACCTAGTCTGACTCTGTTTCCAAGCAATTCCCATCCATTGTTAGAACACAGGATATCTTTTTTTGTTTAATCATTGGTAGGCTCTGGGAGGTTTGCATACTTGATTAATTGCGTAGCGTGCAATTTGTGAGGACAATTGAAGAAGCTCGGATTGAAAAAAAAATACATTTGCTACGGCAATGCACTCTGAGGGAAAGATAAAGTGTTGCAGTGGGACTGAAAAGGTAAAAAGAACAATCCATTCAGTGTTGCCATGTGTTTCTCTGGCGTGCGGTAATTGCAGGTGACAGCTGCTACTTCTTCTATTGGAGGAGGGTGGGAAAAAAAGAAAACAGGCAGAAGTCATTACAAAGCCAAAGTGCTCCCATGAACAATACATGAGTTTATTGCTTTTGCGACTTTGAAGGGGATTAAGAAGAATAGGGAAGGATTATATGCAAAACAAGCGACGCAATTAAGACACGTTTTATTCAGAGCAAAACTCAAACGTCTCATCATTGCATTAAACTTGTTTCCCCAACAAACATTTATCTCACTTCAGTTGGAATCTGTAAGGGCTACATTTTTCACAAGTGCTCTAAAAAAAAGTCTGTAATACTTTTAACACTTACACCAACCACACTTTATTAATGACTCTGTACCCCATAAAAAAAAAAGGGAAAAAATTACGATCTTGAGAGATTTTTCTTCTCTTTAAATATATTGGGAATAGTTATGAAAAGTTTGAGCAGCGATAATAAAAAGTCTCCTTCACATACAGACTTGTAGCAGACTGATTCTGGCAGAGAACAGTCTAAACTCTGTCCCACTTTTTATTTCATAGTGACAGGCCAAATATTGACGGAGATAATTAGTTCTAAGCCTTGTAAAAAAGTTTGCATCTAATAATTAAGCCTCTTGCTCCTCAAAAATCGAAATACAGCAATACTGTATATACATGATAAAATAAAAAAAATATATATATATTAAGTTTCCGTAATTTGCTTTGTTAAAATTTGGATTAGAGACAATTCATGCAAATTACTGTTTTTCAAAATCTCGCCAATTCTGTCTTCTCCCACCCCTACGAAATCAGAAAACCAGATTTACAAATATCTTGTTAAAGCAATTTTTTGGGGGTAAAAAAGCTGTGCACATGTAAATCTGAACCATGAGGCTTGATGTTTTGAGTATAATTTAGTGTTGTTAGCTTCTCCAGGTTTTAGACAAATTGTGGAAAGCAAAATATGATGCAGCAAGTTGTTTTAAAATAGTTTATTAACATTTTAGCAGGTGACTTTAAGGCCAATTAAAGGTGGGGTAGCGTATTTTCACACTGCAAACACAATTTAGGTTTTAAATTTGATGACTTCCTCACATGAATCCTTTGATGGTTAATATCGACATGTATTCATTTTGGTTGCATTTATGAATTATAAACTTATTTTTACAAACAACAAAGTGAAACTGGAGAGGACCACCCCAGCTCAGCCAATCAGAACGCAGCCTTCAGCTCCTGATTAGAACTAAAATTCTTTCTTATTCAGTACAGACAGTACTCAGAGGTCTAATTTGTTCACAAAGTGTTGTATTTACTATATACTTTTTAGTGGAAAGCACAAAATGTACACATTTACAACTTAAAAGTTTAGCTACCCCACCTTTAAGCTGAAGTAAAATGGTACCAAAAATCAAGTAAGAGTATATGATTTGAAGATATTGAATTATGTTTACCGCTTTGCTGTTGTAAAGTAAATTACACGTCTATAAAGAAAACAACGGAAGAGTAATTTTAGTGATTTCTTTAGACTAGATATATATTTTTAGGTTACATTTTGATGTTGTGTTTGATTACTTCCTAAACTGCTCTAAATGTAGAAAATATTTCATTAATTCATCTCAAATTTCAAAACTGCAAACTGTCTTTCCCCTGTGACATTGCCAAAGTTGCTTGTGTCCTAGGTTTCCTCCCCATAAATCACTGCTTTTGTGTCCCCTGCCATAATCGTATTTATATTCGCCCTAACCGCTTGTATTGGCATAGAATAGATCATTCCAGCTCTGAACAATCATATCTCCTGACAACGGGAGGTGTTGACATGACTGCAGAGAAAAAACCTTAAGCCAAAATGAATAAAGAGAAGAGCAGGAGGAACAGTGGATGTGTCCTTGTACTGGCAAGATCCTCTCTGTGTCCCGCTAAAGAGGGACGTACCGGGATTGACAGTGACTAATGGAGATTGGGACTGCAGCAAATTACAAGAGCGGAATAGATACTTTGCTAGAGGTGAGGGCCTTTTTGCTTTCACGGGCTAAAGTTTCAATGCATTTGCCTAAAATGAAACTATAACATTTCTTATGTTTAGGTACTATTATTACATAATAAAAGAAAACTATTATGTTAAATTCACTCTTCTTAGTTTTTAGCCATGTCATAACAATGTTCTCTTATGATCAGCTTTCTCAAAGTTGAATTTGATTGATTCATGCATGTTGGAGTGTAATGTCCTTCAGCTGATGCACCAGTACTACTCCAGTACATCCACCTACCACCTATCTCTGATTCCAAGTAAAACATGTAAGGTACAAAATAGTCATGTAACCACTTTCCAGCAACAACAATAATAAAAAACTGTGATTTCAAATCTGATGCCTATTAAAGTTACATGGTATGATGAAGAGGTGGGGTTTATCAGTTCTGCAGTTTTTAACAGGAGGTCAGTTAAATTGTATTTCTAAGCTGCAATAGATCAAACTTGTGTTTTACAATGAACAAAATGTGAATTATTAATCTGCATTCGTCATAGTTTCTTCCTATACATATGCTAAAAAACACACACACACAATAAGTCTCTTTTAAGTGCATGAATAAATTAAATTATATAAATGAAACTATTTTGGTAATACAAGCACACTAAAAGTCAATATTGAGTAAACAGTCTACATTAAAAATAAAACTCTTTTACTGTACACATACTTAACATTTAACTGATGATTTATGCCTAATTAAATGTTCATTTCTAAAAATCTTATTATTTGGCAAACCCTGTTCTGCTTTTAATTAGACGTTTGTTGAAACTTAATTTAAAACTGTACATTACTGCTTGTTGTTATGATGAAGAAAAAGACTGTTAATGAAAACCAAGTAAAAACTAAATGCCTATTACACTAGCCCATAACAACATAATGACGCACTTTAAACAACTGCAAATTAATTTTCAGTATGTAGTTCAAATCCATTCAACCACAACACTATTTTCACTTTATACAAGAAATGGCAAGTAAGAAGATACATAGTATATGAGTACAAATCTATGTATTTAAATAGGTAACTGTTAAGTAATTGTTTGGACTCACTGCATACATACAACGATGGTTCTCAAACTTTTTCCAGTACCACTTAATAAGTTATTCCTTCAGTGCAATCAGATTAAAACTCTGAAAATTATGAAATACTGAAGAAATCCTAATCTTAACAAACTTCAAGCCCCAGACCTACTTTTAAGGGTCCCCACAATGCTTTAACCAAACACATGTCTAGCGTCTCTACTTAACTCTGTGAAAAGTCGTATAATAGACACCAAAAGCGGGGTGGAAAAGTGCAGTATAGCTAAGCATTTCCGCGAGACTGTGTTAAAAACATAGATTTTTACTGACTTAGCAAGGTTTCTGAATAAAAGGAATAAAGAAACTTCAAAAGCAGCCTGAGTATCACCTTTGATAAACACAGGTCTACAAATTAGCATTGATATATTGAGACAGACGATACATTTGCTCATCTTCCTATTCTACAACATTAAAATAATTGACTTCACAAGAAAAACAAAATGTGAACAGTGAGCAGAGTATTTATTAACAGCCTTAACTAATGCGCCCAGGCACCAAGGATTCATTGCAAGCGTCATAACCAAACATGACATTTACCTAAAAATCTATTTCATTTACAAAGCATGTTGCTGAACTTTTGGGAATAAATTGCTATCTACACAAATTATTTCTGACTCATTCAATTATAATTATTTATTGATTTTGACTTTCATGATTATGTTGGAGAGAAACAAAATAATAGAGACATAATACGAACAGCAAAGTGTCGTCCTTGGAACTGTTGTGCGATCAGGTCTGATACAAAGATAATGAAACGACATGATTAGCATGTGGCTAAAGTGAAGGGAAAGCTAATCACAGGTGTCAGATCGCAATGCTAGCGTCAATCACACAAGCCAGGTGACAGGATTTAACAGCATCAGAGAGACAGTACGTGTGTCTCAGAAAGGTAGAGCTGGAGATGGTGTAAAGTTGTGAATTTGAATTTTAATGACAGGTGGAGCGATCACTTTTAGTGCTAGCAGAAAAGAAAAAAAAAAAAAAAAGAATTGTGTTGATTGTACCTTATGTGAGCAAATTTACAGTGAATATTCATAACTATAGATCAATGCTAATGCTCGTTACTCTGTTCTTAATTTGAAATGTTATGCATTAGAACTTTTCAAAAGTGTAGTAAGGTACACATGACAGCCATGTGTTTCAGACATCAACTCTATTGACTGACTACAAAGAATATTACACAAATAAAATGGTCAAACTGATACTGCCTGCTGTGTTCATGCTGGAGAAATGCTCAAAATGAATCTAGACAATTTATTTACTTAAAAAAAAGGCCAGAAAACCTCCGCAATTGACCTTTCACAAAGCAAATCTAGAAAAATGTTTTCTTAGGTTCAGATGGAAAAGAATAGTTTCTCACAAAAGTACTCCAGATGAATCAATGTGAATAAAAAAATACATAAAAAATGCGGCTTTAATTGGTAATTTTTTGAGATGCCACGTCACATATAAAATAAACTGTGAAATATTTCCACAATAGCTATTACTTAAATGATGATGTTTTACCAAACAAGTCTCACAATCTTCTGCAATTTAACATTTATAAGAGGAATTCTTTTCTTTAGCAAACATTTAAGCCTTAACCATATTGTTAACATATGACTTAATTTAGCTGGAATGCTCCGAAGTTAGAACTGGGTACTTCAGGTGGAAAATGCCCACTACTTGCCTAAAACTGACAGTATTCATTTTCAAATAATTTCCTATGGAAATTGTCTGTTGCTGTGGAGAACTTAAAATATTTATCCATTTTATTTTTGTTTTTTTCTAATGTAACTTTTTAGTTTTATTCATTTTTGTATTTAATCTACATAGAGCACATTTAGCATCTGATTTGCGTCCCACATAATAAATGTCATAACATTGTTTTAAAGTTACCCCCTTTTTTTTTTTTTTTTTTACAACAACTACACTACTATCGACCTTACCCAAGATGGATGGCATTACTTGTTTCCCCGCAGGTCTCAAATTAGCTTACTCGATCATACGTGTCATTAATTGATTTTGAAAGCCGGCCTGTATTTGGTACAATAGTCCAGTCGTCCCCGGTGAAGCGGCAGTAGCCTAAGCCCTCAGATTCATCAGAGTGACAGACAGGGCCCATTACCTGCGCGATGAGTCCCTTGCGGCTCCTGCGGGCGTGGTGGAAGCGCTTGATGAACAGCGCCAAGAACTGCCTCCTGATCAGTCTCCACCCGCCAATCACCACGGTGCCCCGCCCACTCTCGCACTCCAGCTTCTGGAGGTCTGCGGCGAACATTAAGAGAAGCATATTTATCATTTATACATGTGTTTAAGACAGATAATGGCTGCTCATAAGTAATAGCAATGGTGAACATGTCAGGTAATATGCTTTCACCCTTCCATGTGTTGGACCATATAGAATTTGCATGCTCTAAAAATGTCAGATGAGAGTTAATGCTGGTCTACCATACACACACAGTATAGGCAAGCTAACGATTTCTGAAGTTCTTCTGTTAGAAAGCTGTATAAAAATACAGATGAAACATTTTCAAACATAAAAGAGAACTACTGTAATTTCCGGACCAAAAGCCACTACTTTTTACAAGCTTTGAATCCTGCAGTCTAACGATGATGCTAAATTACAGATTCTCATGAAAATCCAATCCAAGTCTATTTATGAACTTTTTTTGCTTTCTTTTTAAAATCTAGTTGGTGCAACTTATATTCAGGTGCTCTGAAAAGTGCAATGTTGGTACAAGTTTTCAAGTAAAGCTGCTTTCTATTCATACAAGCTTTTAAAATGTGAGGTCAACAGTAAAAGTATCTAATTTGTAGTTTAGGCCTAGAACTGGGCAGAAATTTGCATTTCCAGGAATTTAATAAGAGTAAATTAAATATATTTGTGGTTATCTTGTCCTGACCTAGAACAACTAGGGGTGTTGGAATACCGCTTTTACCATATTTTGTGATACTCAAACTCCCTATTGACCCTATTTTGTCCCGCCCACTTTTCTAGGAAGTGTACTTCCTGTTTAGCTGCATTTAGCCTGAAGACTTCAGACGATGGGTTTATTTAAACTGTCATAACATATGTTTGAAATTGCCCAACGAGACAGACAGACAAACATGTAAACTACCGTAACAGAGCTAAACAGGAAGTGCAAATCCTAGAAAAGTGAGCGGGACAAAATATGGTCAATACTGATATTTTTGATGACGTCTTGCATATTAATGAGGATGATTTACTTCCTGGATTTCAACCGATTTCAATGTCTCTAGCAGTTCAAAATTGGCCTTTTCAGCCAAGACAATAGATTCAAACAGTCTTTTTGGTGCCACTGCAATATTTATTTTTACCTACCTTCAACTTTATTGGAAAACTTTTCTTTTAAACCTGAACAAAACAAAACAAAACAAAACAAAACAGACAGCCATAAGTTTACAGGTCTCATGAAAAATGTTGGTGTAAGTCAATAAAAATATGTTGTTCAACTTGCCATTTATTCCGTTCTGGTTTGCACTGTGGATGCTGGCCACGCTGCGTCTTTTGAATTCACGCGAGCTCCTCTTCCAGTCTCGTACCAGCGGCTGTTCTTTGGCTGCGTTGGGAATTACAAATAAGATATGTTGTTTTGGCCTGACCCATTTTGGGGTTATAAATAACAACAAGGATAGCTCCCTGCCCCGTGTGAAGCCGTATTATTCCTTGTAAAAGCACAAAGCCAGGTGTTTAAAAACGTGAACAATAGCATTCGGTGGTAAAACTCGAGCGTTATTTACAACAGAGGGGAAATAAACGGCAGAAAATATAGAAGAGAGTTATTCATCCGCCGAGGGTCAATCAATAAGGAACCACAAAAAGGGACTGAAAGTGACTGGATACAATGTGCTTGTACAAGAAAGCCAAATAAAACACAAACTAGACACAACAGAGTCAGGAGCAAAGGCACCTAAACGTTTGGGGAAAATAGTTTGAAATGATTCTTTATGTTAAGCAAAGCAAATAAAATTCCAAATGTCAGAGCAAGACTCACAAGACATATTAAGAAGTATTTTTTTTAAATGACATTTGTAATTAATATTCAATGATCTACTGTGGGAGCCAAATCATTTCACCAAAATAAAATTTAAAATGGACTGTGGCCAAGTCTGTAAAAAATCTAATTCATTCACTCATTTTCTACCGCTTGTTCTCGCTAGGGCTGGCAGGTAATCGGAGCCTATCTCAGTGACTTTGGGCCTTAGGTGGGGGGCCTTAGGAGTTGGCCCTGGACAGTGGCCAACTCACAGCAGGTGACCTAACCATGGTGGTTTTTTCGAGGTGGGAGGAAGCTGGGGTACATGGAGAAAGCCCATAGTAACATGTGAAGAACATGTTTTTGCAGTTTGTTGTTTTGTTTTTTGTTTGTTTGTTTGTTTTTTTAATGCAGTGTTAGCATGCTACAAATTTGTTAGCTTTAGGGTTACTGCAAAACTCGCACAGGGTTCAAAAAGTTTGTAAATGCACTTATAATCTCAAGGGAATGTTGTAAAAAGATTAACATTTTATCATTTCTGTTTTTAGGAGAATAAAAACCCTTTATAGCGTCTTTAAAAAAAAAACAACACAATATTTGTTCTATACATTTTACTGTATTATCGCTAGGATAAGTGTGAAAAATATATGTGACAATAAAGTTAGCTATTATAATACGTGTATGTGCAAATCGCTCAGCTTCAGGTCAATCATGTCTGACACCATTTCCAGCTTCTCATAAAACAGGAATATGCAACACTGTGTAACTCACTTGGTATTTGTGCATCCACTTTAGTATCCTCAGCTACTTTCAGAAAAATCTGTTTAAAAAAAATCAACAAACAACAGATGAGTGAAAGAGCGTAGGCACATTCTCGGCATCATTCTCACAATACACTGAATATTGCAGAGTGTTGACTTGTATTTTGACTTTTCCCTTTGCCCGGTCAAAATTTCGAAACACTTAGGAATAATTTGAGTTATGTTTACTTAAAATCGCCCGCTGAGATGGTAACCTTTGCTTGAGCATCTGCCAACTGGCCCCTGTGAAAGCAATTTCCACCCTAGGTTTTTTTCTATTAAATTAGGGCCATATGTCAAAATAACACATCCTTCTGACCTTCCTGTTTTTATGTGTTGTGAATGTGTGCTGAGAAGTTTTCAATATATCCTAACAAAATCTTGGGAGGTGAACAATAATTTGTATTTGATAGCATTCTACGGTTGTCTACTCAACCTGGAGAAAGTGCTTTTTTACCAGTTTTGAAACTCTTGACTGATGTGAAAATAAAGTAAACATTGTGTTCTGGATATAGAACACTCAGATATTGACTATTTTGAGCGTGTCTTACAGACAATCTACTGTATTTCTTCTTGCTATAAAGTTGTTGTGGATCATAATGTTATATTTTGCACAATTTCAATTGCAATGTTGAAATGACTGTGCAACAAAAAAGTAGTAATTTAAAATCTCTGCTGTTTATTTTCTCTGAAGAGACGGGGCAAAAGAGTTAAAGGACCTGTTTCTATTTCCAAGCAATCTAATCTTTGTTTATTCTGAAACTTGGGTTTCACAATGAACAAAATGTAAATTATTGATCTATATAAGATAGGTTTTTGTTTGTTTGTTTTTAACTTAAACATGAAAAAAATACAATAGGCTTTCAATTGCAAGTGCAATTTGAAAAAAATGCATGTGCTTTTTGTGAACATTTAATTTCACTACTGGACAAGCACATGTAACATCTTCCACAAAATCAATTTTCACCACTTTAGATGTTAACAAAGTTTCAGGAGCAGGACCACAGCCCTTTCGCACCAGGACACCACGCCTCGCTCGTCTTCTCGGACACACCTCCAATTACCCAGAAGCCTCTACTTAAACCGCCCTTTCCTAACAACACGTCTTGTCTCAGATCTCTAGACCCCACCCCCCACCCCATATCTCATCTGTCCTCCTGCTGAAGACATCTCCATCTACAGGTGGGGGGGTCCTGAATCGGCTGAACGGATCGCTGAGACAGAGCCCTCACCCACAGTCTCCCCGATCCAGCCATCGATCAATCAACAATCATCAATAAATATATTAATTGCATTCTCTGATGTGGTGTGGTCCTTGCTAGTGAATTGTTTTAAATGTTTTGTGTCTGTGCTCATGTGCAACATATTTTGCACATGAGCAAATGCCTAATAAATAAGGTCCTAAAATTGCATTCATGACACAGAGCCTGCAACACAACTAATACCAAACTCAGTCCATAAAGAATATATAAATGTGTGTTTAACCAAATCAATACAATTAATTATGTGAATATGCATAATTTAAACTGTCACTGAACATGTTGCTGTTATTTACCAAACCTCATAATTACATCTGGTTATTTCAATTAGTAAACTGTTGGACTTCAAAAGAAAGCAGAGGAGCGCGGTCTTGTCAGGAGTTTGACATTCAGAAGGAATTATTCACATCGCCCGCGGCCTGGTAGTGTCTGATTCATGTCTGCCTTACAAGAGCGGCATTAGCCAACAGTCACTCAGTTTTAGACCCCGGCTCGGATCCGTATGCCAAACACGGCCATGACTCAGAGCTACAGCACAAATAAGAGACTGCATTCATAATGATAACTACAGCATGACTAAGACTCCTGCTCCGAGACTAAAGAAGGACATGGTAATAACTTCTGCGAACATATTGAGTCTGGATAACTAGAATGAGAATAGTAAGAAATTCAACAGTTAAAATATTACAGGTTTGTTGAAGTGAATTTCAAAAAGTAGTATGTGTACAACTTCAAGTACAGTGAATATAACCAAAGATAATGTCTAGTTTTTTACAGTAAATCAAAAAATCCACATCACACTTTAATCATACAGAAACAATTGCTTTAAGTATGAACTGTTAACTATCACAGATTTTGATCATATGAGTCGCCAAAACTCTTTTTCTTACACTACTCCAGTCTGTGTGTGCTTGTGTGTCATTCTGTTTGTCATCAGTGAATCAGATTTGCCTTTGTGAACAGACATGAGACAAATGGGAAAATGAAGAGAAACTTGGCTAAACATATGCCTGTTTATTTGCGTAATTTTGCAATAAATGATTGCACATTATAGATTTACTTTCATGAAGCGAAAAGTTAATGAGTTTTCCTTCAACTTTAGATATATTTTTGTTTTACCTTTCTTTGGACAGATCAAGTAAATAGAGCTCAACAGTGAGAGATCGCCCTGGCTCTGGAAATACCCATTCCCTTTATAAATTCCTATGAAAAAAAAATAAAATAAAAAATAAAATCTACTATTAAGCCTAAAGAGGGCTAACCAGCTATGTGCTAACTCAGATCCGCAACTTTGTTGTTTTCTGTCTGAAAAGCACTTGTATAAGTTAAAATTTGGCAATTACAAGGTTTATAAAGTTTAAGAAACAGACTTTAAATACAACTGTAGGTCTTACACTCATTACTCATGACATAACTGATTAGCCTCAAGGGCGTTTTCAAACTTTTAATAATCACTTTTTCTGAATCCCTATGGGAATTTATAATGGAAAGAGGTAATTCCGGAACCAAGGGGTGGGCAATCACAGTTGAGCTCCATAATAATCCATAACGTATATGGTAAGTGATTAGGTTAATTGTAGGTTCATTTTAAATTTAGCTTAGCCTTATTTGGAAAATTAAAACATTGAGGTTTAGATATTACTTTAAAATTACTCCTTCATGAGTTTAACCCAAACCAGCAGTTTGTTCTACAGTTTGTTAATATAGTTTTGTTGTCTTGAAAAATATGCCTGGCTTCATGCCAATCCTCAGAATTTGGCAACAGCCTATACACACTGAACTGAATAAAACTGCATTATAAAGTGTTATGTAACATCATATTTTCAGAAAGCTAAACAGCGTGTAAACAGTGTATTCTCGTGATCTTTCTGTGTCCCTCTGTATGTGTGCACTTGAGCTAATCTCTGGCAAGCCTGCGGATGCCACGCTCAGCTTACCTCCTCCAGTGTGGTGTCAGAGATGCCGTAGCTGGTCAGCCCGAGGTCAGCCAAGGCCGAGTCTAGTTCCCCGAAGAGCAGGCCAAAGGTGCCATTGCAGGCGCCGGCGTAGGGCAGGATGTATGTGATCTCCTGACCGATGCTCTCTAAGAAGACAGCCTCCGGGACGTGGCGGCGGACCAGCTGACTCACTGCTGTCAAGTCTGCCAAGCAAACAGCATCAGAATTATACACTCCAAGGCTCTAGGACAGAAAAAAGACTAACTGAAATTGTCTATATATCTTTTTTATCTTTATGAATGGAATCTTTTTGTATCCGCATGTTTGCTAGACGTCATGATGTACCAGGGTAAAAATATAGTTAGCAAAAGCACAAGTCAGGTAAGCAACACTAGAATTCTACACTTGAAAGTTCAAATGCAAGACTGGTAAAAATGTGGCTTTATGAATGAAATCTTGACACGTTTACAGGTTGCATTGAAATGGCCTTAGCATTTCCAAGATAATACCAGAATGGCAAAAGGTCCCAGACCGGAAAAGGTAAACAGCTGAGAGACAAATAAAAAATAACTTATTAAATGTGTAAATAGCATATTGACTAGACTTTATGGCATATACAGTACAGTGGCTAAAAACATATTTCATATTTGACTGATAAGTATCAGTCAAATATGGTTATTTTGAATGACCACATAAAACATTTTATTATAAAACCAGAAAACAGGGTAAAAGTAAAATGACTGACAAAACATATTACCATAAATAGATGGTTGAAAAATATTGAAAATGGCCACATGACACAGTGGTACAATAAGTGCATTAATTACCCCAAAAACATTCTTGTTTTGGGGTTTGGTCAATAATAATACATTTTAAACTCACTTCAAGTAGAATAATTGACAAAATTCTGAATCACTTTTTGAGGCAGATTTGTATAACGTGCCGGCATCACAAGGGAAAAAAAAAAATAATAATAATAATTATACAATTTAATACAAAACTGTTTAAAATTTGTAATTTCAAAAAGTGCCACGACTGAAAGAAATCATGCAAAATGCAAATAGGAAAACATTTGCTATTACCAAATTCCTACTAAGTTTTTTATCTAGAAAATGTGTATATTTTGCTGTTTATAGCAAATATACATTTGTTTTAGTTACCTTGCTGCCTTAGCTAACCAGAACAGAACCTCAACGTATAAATAACAATATGATAATTACACAGGCTGCGTGCCCAGGTCTGCTTACTGTTCACCCTTTGTCCACCGCACATTTACAGAATCAGTCACTGCAATCAGCACATACCTGTCTGACCTTTAAACAGAAGATCCAATCAGTGGACATAATTCTTTGGTCTCATCTATTCTGAAGCCCGGCCTCACTGTGAATCAATCTGGACAGTGTTGCAGAACTCACCACATCCATTATTGATTGCCAACCTCTCATACATAATTACTTGGCTTTGCATTGCCGCAACAACCAGCGTCTTACTTTGGAATCTATGAAGAAGTAAAATGAGTTGGTGCCGCACTGAATTATTTGGTAAAAAAAAAAAAAGGCATGTAGAATTATTATATGAGATATGACTAGTGTGTGTTGTTTTTTTGTTACATCTAAAGTACATTGGATCTGGTACTTGATAGACAAATACAAGAATAAATGATCAAAACAAGGCTCAAAATTAGGGATAGACCTATATAGATTTTTTGAGCCACTACAGATTTTTTGGCCGCCTGCTGTGGCCAATAACTGACTCACAATTTGAAATCCATAGCACTGCTCATCAGATTACAAACATACGTTTCACTTAAGTAAAATGTATTTTTCTGGGACAAAAACTATTCTGGGCATTATGAAGTAAGTATGTAGCCATATGTTAGCTTAAATGTTTGTTGATTTCAAATGTTTTATCTTTATCTTTTGTTAAAGATAACACATTTGATGCTTTGAGGTCAAATTGGGACTGACACATTTGCACACAGAGAATAGAGAACCTTCTTTAAAAATATTGACGTAGATATTTTACAATATTGATCATACCGATACCATCAAATAAGCATTAATAATGACCGATACCGATATTGTTTCTTATTTATATATATATATATATATATATATATATATATATATATATATATATATATATATATATATATATATATATATATATATATATATTGCCCATCCCGACTCAAAATTCTGGTTTGGCTTCTTCGATTTGGTGAACTATAACACACAGACTGATAAGTAGTGCTATATTTATAAAAGACACAACAACTGCTGACTGCTATATGCGTGTGACAGATCAACAATGGTGAAGAAAAAGAGTTATCTACACCGACAGTACCATTACAGTCAATAAAGAATGCCTTTTATCTGAGCAATGTCAGATCTTACATACTATGGGAATTGCAGAAATCAGGGAAAATATATAGCAAAAGTCACCAATCATTTCATTGTGACATAGACCCAAGGAAGAACTGCCAACATGTATGTGGGATCACATCAATAATGTAACTAACTGTGTGTTTCTGTAAAGGAACATCCATGTTCGCCAGGCTCGCCAGGCTATGACAACACAGAAATATATGTGATCTCTGAACATTTACATCGGCAACTGGGCCCGAAATTGAGAAAGGTAAAGTTGGTGAGGTCTTTCGAAAGTTAATTTCCTTTAAATGGATTTTTTTCTGGTTTAAAAGGTATGCTCTGTTTTTAATAGCTTGTGTGTAGAGCTGGATAATTAAGCAAATTGTGATCAAATGTAGATGATATTTTTTTGTATCTATATCAAACTACTGCCAATACCGTAGTAGTGCATGTGGTTTGAAGAAGAAATTAGGATGAAAAGTTAAATTGCGCTTAAAATGTATTTTTGTATTTCTGTTAGAATTGCTCAGTTAATTTTGTATTTGTTTTTGCCATGTACAACTTTATCTGACCAAAGTGTTTCGAAGTGCAAAACACAAGCATCCTACATAGAATCAAAATACAAAAAAGATTATGAAAAATATTAAAAACTTTTTAGGGTATGGTTAGCATTAAAATACCAGTGACAAAAGGTGGCTTTTCAGTTTGGCCTAAACGGAGTTAGTCTAAAAGTTTGGTATGTTTATAACTTTTCCTTGGTACCTGAAGGATCATCTCTGCTCCAGTTCTGGCTGCCAATGCCGTCGTCTGGACTGTCGCTCCTCAAAGGACACTTCTCCTCCTGTTAATCACAATAGGATTAGAAATGCTTTTCCACTTACCATGATGAACAGCGCCTCCTTGACAACTCCTGTGTCGCATTAATCAAATAATGGAAGCCGTCCAAAACATTTGATGTAATTGCCTTAAATAAAGCCGTATGCATGCGATGACAGATAATGCGGTTTAACCTGACGCTACAATCTGTTCAAAGTCCTTCTCCTGTCTAGACAATAAAGAAGGCCATAATTAAGGTAGGTTGAAAGTGAGGAGTCATTTTTATAGTTACATGAAGTTTAATGGTAGAGAAATAAAATGTTGCCCGCTGTTGAAATTGCGGTGCTCTCAATTACAAAGTCATAACACTTTGGTTGCCCATCTACCTTCCCTAAAATAAGGTGTTTATTTATTTCCCTGAAACGAACAGGTCCTCTCACCTCAAAGAGCCAGCAGACTAATGGTAATTGCTCTGGCCCTGCTGGCATTAGCGCTTCTTGTTCATTTGCTCCTATTGATTAAAAGGAAGTGTGTAAGAGCCCAAGTGAGAACCACCCCGCTCCCCTGCCACAATTAGAATCATCCAGCGCATAGGAGTCTGCCAATTCTCATGCTGGGGGGACTAAACATGGATCATTACAGGGAGGGCGCACTGCACTAGAGCAGCTCTGTGTCAAGTATTCAATGATAGGCTATGGATGAGGCCGCAGTTGTGCACTAATAGTAAAAAATCTTCAATCCCTGACATTTTTTGTTGCTAGTTAGTGACTTTTGTCTTTTCCACCAAAAAGTATATTGTAAATGCAGCAATTAGTGGCAAAATTACACAGTTTTGATGGATTTGGAATTAAATAATAAAGTATTTAATTCCTCATAGATACACAAAAGTAGTGATGTGATTGGCTGTGCTTTGGTGGCCCACTCCAGTTTCGCTTTGCTGTCTGTAAAAAGATGTTCTTAAGTCGCAATTGCAGCCAACAAAGAATGTCAGTTGGTGCCAATTATGTGCTGAATGACTTGTGGGACCTAGACAAAAGTTAAATATTTTATAGTTTTATAAGGTGAAAATCAGGCGCTCCACCTTTAAGCTACAGTAGTTTTCATTTGAAAGTTATCAAGATTGAGAGTGCAGTCATAAAACATGTAGTCAGACGGGGGTCCTAATCGGCAAATGCGTTTATCTTCACATAACAAATCCACACATATGCACTTAAGCGCTATCTGCTTTGGCTTTGTGCATTATTAAAGAAAACCAGTGGAAGCCTATCTCCAATGAAAGAAAACAACTGGGAACCGCAAACTCAGCTAAATGCCTCAATTAACAGTAATGTCTATTCTTTAAATCATTAATGTGCAAAAATGGATCCCCTCCAGTGCTTTTGCTTATCAAGTGCAAGTAAATTCTTGTTACTTAGCTAAAAATCGAGATTTAGCTCATTTGGGGAGATGTGTTCAATAAGTGGTGCTTTAATATAGTTTAGCAGATCCTTACTAAAATCAGAAATGTTTAAACTTCAGGGGTTTATTTTCTGTCATCTACGTTTTAGTTTCATTTCTGGATTTTTTGCTTGTACCTTGTCTGTTTATATATGTATAACATTTTTTAAATGGCACAAAAAATTTAAACATTTAGAGCAGTTTTGTAATTTACAATTCATACAACATTTTTGAAAACTTGCTTTCTGTATCATATTATTTGTATTATAGAAACATTTTATGAATACTGCAGGCCAACAAGTGGAAGTGTTTTGCCCGAGGACGTGAGTACACTATGCCAGAGCGAATGAATGATCTCACAAGATTCTAATTTTCAAGCGGAAAAGGCAGAATAATCTTAAATGCAACTTATTTCTCGCAAACTAATTGCATTATTTTTTATTTATGAGTGATCACAGTATAAATCAGGTATTATCCCAAAATTGTATCATTAGCAGGACTTCCAAATCTACGTACATTGCTCACCAGTCAGATGCAAATATTACAAAGCAGTCCAATTTAGTCAGGTTGCTTTTACTATATATTCTGGGGGGGAAAAAAACATAGCTTAGCTTGAATTGTTTGTACCTCAGCAGTCTGTATCATCCCTGCTCGTTGTGTTGTCATCTTCTCAGATCCGTCGCGGACCAGAGTGAGGTAGTAGCCGCTCCCAAATCGTTTCTTGAGGAAGAGTGAAGAGCCACAGCAACGCATTTTTCCATGAGAGATGATGGCAATACGATCACCCAAGATGTCCGCCTCGTCCATGTGGTGAGTGGATAATATAATGGTGCGACCTAGTAGAAAAAAGGTCCATCAATGTATTGCTCATGAAAGCATACAATGTCCTAGGGATGAACGGGGATATTGTACATGTACAACATGAAAGAAAGAACTCAAATGTAGAAAAAAATGGGCTGTAACCAAACAGTATGTATCTGTAGCAAAATGAACAAACATCACCTTGGCAAAGATCTCTATGCTTATGTGAATGTTCTCGTTACAGGTGTGCCCGATAAAAAAAAAAAAAAAACTTTTAAAGGCTAAAGGAGTCGTTAAAGGTAATAGTTTCATTCATAATCACAGGTCAACACTACTTCACTTTAACATTTTTATCAGTTTTTATTCAGTCATGAGTCTAGATAAAGATCAGTCATTGCTATGACTATTGCATTTTGCTTTGCTTTATATTGACCAGTCTACTCACCAGCATGGACCACTACTTTTCAAGGTGTATTGTGGGAAATTTGAAGAGAACTAAATTTTCTCCTGTTGGATATTCTGACACCACAAAAATGGTATGAGCCTACAAGTACGGCTCTAAGTAGGAGGTAGGAATATTGTTAAATTTGGACACAGTCTATATTTGTATGAACATGACAAAACAATTGATGGTATTAAACCCAGCAGATATAAAAATACTTGAACAAAGATTGAGATTTGATTTGTCTATCAACAAGAGAAGCTGACTTTGCCGGTTTCTTTGTACTCTCTAATCCTTACGGCAACAAAGCCACTGCAGAGGATTGTGTGGGCGGGAATCTGGGACAAAATTAAAACTATGATCAAGGCCAAACTCTGAGTCGCTACTTTTCAATGTTTCTTATGAGACCATGTTCTGATGCTTGGTTTCGAAAGAAGTCAAACTGAAGGCAATTGTAGCACTGGCTTCGACGACAAAGCGTATTGGCGAGGTTATTCACAGGTGCCTAATCCTTTCATGGCTTGTCGAATGAGATAACACATTAATTAACACATAGGATAGAAAGCAAATGGAAAATAGAAAAGAGACGAGATGTGCTACGGAGTCGCAGTGTGGTCATGTCCCTGGGGGCGGCATGAAAGCTCTATCTGAAAATCTGGGGTGGATTTTTGATCTCGACAAGTTCAAACATAATAACTATTTGTAGCGTGCAAATGGAAAGATTACGAGTCTAGAAAATCAGGGCAACATCAAATTATTAGAGTGTTAATAAAGACAAAGGAAAAATTATCAATAAGGCAATGTATTGGTTTGTTTTGTATTAATATAATGATGCCTAACACAGTGTTTTACAAAGCTTTACAATTATTCATTCACATCACACTGATAAGCTGCCAAGTCACAGCTGCCCTGCGGTAGAACTGAGCCATAGGCCTCTCTGGCAAACTACCAATCACTTATATACGCAACATATTCTTACATAGTCAAGGTGGGTGCCAGATTATCTTGCCCAAGGATACAATTTCATTACGTGCAGGTCAAAGCAGGACACATAATTGGCAAAAAGGGAAAAAATAGTAACCAGAACTGTACAAAAACATCCTTTCTGATACCTTTTCCAGATTTGTTAAAGCAAGTGTAATTAATAATAAGATCTGTTTCACTTTAACTCAAACAGTGCTAAATATATTGCATGCCCTGAGATGAACCCACTGCCACACTGTTCTGCCTTTTCTGTGCATTTTTCATCTGCCCTTTTCGCTGTAAGACACTTTGTAAACCTGTAGAGTCTTTTATATGAAATGGCTGTAGAAAGTGCTTTTTGTTTTTTATCAGAACCTTGACAGTGTTTAATTGGCAGAAAGAACTGGAGGTTTCAAGTGAAACAAGAGATAACTGATACCGAGATCAATAATGAGCAATACTAGAAAATTGTAAATACTGAAGTCCTTGCACATAGTCTGCAAACGCTGGGCTGGAAGTCAGCGCTAAGGAGACACCCACGGTAAATACTGATGAGATTAGCTTTTAAATAAGCCACAACAGGATTCGTAAAAAATACATTTGGTTCCACCGGATAACATTTTTGGATATTTATTTATCTATATTTATCATTTCAGCCATGGCCAAGCACCAAACTACATCTCTGAGTCTGACATGCAAGTGCCAAATGAACCATCTCGGATTCTAACTCCAAGCTTAGTCTGCATCTGGTCTAGCTCCGGTCCAGCTCTGGCAAAGTCACTGTGGGTTTTCCATTTTTAAAAAAAGAACTTTTGGGATTCTTTCTGTTTTGAAAGAGCTTTCATCAGACCACCGGAGCTCTCTACAGCCTTTTTCCCTCTATAAAAACCCATTCCTGTGAGAGTAAGGTCTCACATGTGCAAGGATCAAAGCTGGTGACAGCAACAGCTCCGAAAGACTACCGGGCTAAATGTGAGCTGTCCTTCGCGTGAAGACTGCATCAAGTGCTGTCTGAGCCCAGTGTGAGGACTTCCAGCTGGTGCCAGAGTCAGGTCTAAACATTGGGAATCAAAATTTCAGTTTTGCCCATCTATAATAGTCTTCCTGAGGTGGTGAGGCAGGTTGTTACTCTGAAAATGTTCAATTATGCTGAACATCGAAAGTATTTTATGTGCATTTTTTTTAAGTAAACTGTACAGTAATTACAAATGTCTTTATTTTTTTGCAATTATTTCAATGCACCCCTGTTCTGTGAAACACATGAGCCACAATTGCTTTGTGATATGAAATGTGTCATACAAATACAAAAGGACTGGAGTAACTCGCAAATCCCACAGCATAATAAAATGGATGTCTGTAATAATTTATATAAAAGTTGGATGCCATTATTTTAGTGGTTTATTGCTTTATATGACCAAAATTAGGTCAAACACGCTTGCTTCCAGGATTCTATTTTTTTTATTATTTTTTTCCATTGACCTTCATTTACACAGAAAAGTCCCACTGAGATTCAGAATCTTTTTTGCAGGGGAGTCCTGGGGTAGGGGAGAAGGGAGGCATTAAAGGACATGTTTTTAGAGGTAGAGGAAACTGGAGTACCCGGAGGAAACCCACGTCGACATGGGAGATCATGCAAACTCCACTTAGAGTTGACTGAGAATTGAGCTCAGAACCTTCTTGCTATGATTCAAGAACCTAATCGCTTTGTCATTGTGACGCTGTGTCTTTAATAAATTGTCATAATTGTAAAACAAAATCTTAAAAACATCTTGCGACCCCAAAATTTTGCTTTGTGAACCCTCGAGGAGTCCTGACTCCCATCTTGGGAACCACTATACTACTTTATTGGTTAATATCTTAAAAGTTATATAAAGATGGTCAACTGTAATGAAACCAAAAAAAATATTTATTTGACTATCTAAAAGAAATTTGTTCTGGATGATTAAAAAAAAAAATTGGAAGTAAAATTACTAAATGAAGAGTTGAACCTTTTTAAAGTTTAGCACTCGTAATGGAGAGTAATTTTACTCTTTTCTCCTCCATTGTCTAGTGTTTACAGCAAAAAGGTCAGGTACTCCTGCTGGCATTTTTTTCCCGCACTAAGGTAGTAAATGTTGTATCCTCACCGGTCACATTAGCCCAGGTACAAGGACATGCTCAGAGGTCATTAAACTGCAGTCCAAACCGGGACATTTTGCTTGACCCACTATTTCTGCTAAATCTTTCCTGCTCAGTATTGCTGTCTCATGCAACGCCAAGCACATACCCAGACAAGTTTAAGAAAGAAAGTTTGTAAAAAGTATTTTTTTGTCAGTGCTGCTATGAAAGTGTGCAAATAAGCTCATGATTTTCCGGGAGACTTGTTGTGGTTTACAATGGGGAGAAATTCTAATCAAAACACAGTGAATCATAGCTGGGTTGGGGGTAAAACAAATTTATTTGGAACACAGATGGCCCACAAAGGTATTCTGATTTATAGCGAGTTGCGGTGTATTACAGCTCTAAGTGATATATCAAATAAGTGCAGAGCGTTGGGGTAAATTGGTCGCACTTTGAGCCCTGGAAAATCTGCTCTCTGTTATTCAACTTCCTGCCTTGTAAATCTACCCACTAGAAATGGATTTCACAGCGAGATTGTAGATTTATGGACAGTTTTAATGCTTTTATTTCTCTTTGAATAAATTGAGGTAACTGCTGCCTAAATAGCTGAAGTCATCTTAGATTAATACTTCCGAAATAATGTCTTTGAACAAAAGGCTCGCTGCTTTGAACAGCCGATAAAATAATAATTGTGTGAAGTGTATGAGGCTTTAAAAAGATGTCAAAACAAAACAACAAATGCGATTTTATAATGAAACCAGAAATGTCCCCCCCCCAAAAAAAAAAAAGTTTCATCAAAGAGACAGAGAAAAATTCCTCGCAGCTAATAATCAACATTATATTTCCAATGTCATGTAAATAACAAAAGATTTTAAACGCTTAAACTTGAAACAGAAGCCAATATGTTTTATGCCATTTGTACATCAAGAGCATCTTCAGTAGAATCATTCATTTATAATTTTCTGAGCTATGCATTATTTATGACTCGTTCAAATGAAAGTGAAAAAGAAACATAAAAGAATGACTTAAAAAAAGCATTCAAAGAACAGTTTTAATGAAGTTTATCCCTCTATTACTAATAGAATGATGTCAGGGTTGAGAATTCTTTGTGGAATACACTATACAGAAGTAATGTGCAATTTACAACAATTTGAAGGAGCGGGTTTGTTTTATTCAGGCTCATAATTGCTAATTAAAACCTGATTGCTAACTTGGAGGATATTAATGTTGTATTTCCTGTGATTAGTGTACTATTGAAACCAGAAGCTAGACAGAAATAGCGCAGATATATAAGCTGAGACCACAGTTGCTAAAATATGCTATAGAATCTTAATCGATTTTGCCTAAAACACTAAAATACATGACTGCTTTTTTTCTTGATTCCTCTTTTTGCTAGATTGTTACTATTACGGTGTATTGTCTAAGCTGATGATAGTGGTTTGTATTTCCACAATTACAAAAAACAGCATGTAAATTTGATGTTTTTTCTTTGTTTGTTTGTTTGTATTTTGTTTGTTTTACCCTGTCCTACATATAAAAATGGTAAAACAAAAGTATGCTTTGTTTGTATCTTTTTTGTAAGTTATTTTGTTTAATTGTTGCCTGTGGCTAAAATTAGACAATGATGGTTCAGTCGTGACAAAAAACAAACAAAAAACTGCTTTTAACTAATTACTCAAAGTTGTATTCATTGTCAATTGCAAAATTCCTTTGAAACAGCTCTGTAATAAAACAAGGCTATTGACTTCCTGTTTCAAACTCCAGGGGGGCGTAAGCTAAGCTAAGCTGCAGGGGTGGATAATTATTTTACCCTGCGGCCATATTCTACTCCAGAGAAGTGGCAGAGGGCCGGACGGCGATCATCGATGTAGTCAATTCTCATTATTGCAAGCACATTTCTTTAAAGCATAGATTGCTAGATCTATTATTTTGTCAATTATTTGTGATATTTATTAAAAACACAAGTGCAAAGACATGCTCTCTATCTAAATCAACGAAAAAACAACATTTTTAAAAATCTAAATCTCAAAAATGTGCTAGGAGGCTAGTTATAACAGTTCAGCACTACAGTCTGTCAAAACCAGCAGCCTAAAAGACACACATCACAATACCATCAAATCTTCTGATGAAGATTATGGGAATGGCTGAACATTCCCTTAAACATGTACACAAATGCCTCTGTTTGACTGAAAAGAAATGTTTCACCTAACTGAAAAAAAGAAGACAGAATCAACTTTCACCAAATGTCACATTCCATACACTTTTTCCAAACTCATTTGCAAAATTAATTCAGCGACCTACAAGCATAATTTTCCTCAGTGATGATCTTTCATTAATACCTCAACCTTCAAAACCAAAGAAAACTGCAAAGACTCGGACACTATACTTGTAATGATTCATCCAATATGTTCACATCAACTTTCACCATCACGATCAATGTACATTCTGCTCACCTTACCATAAGTACAACTGAACAGCAGCCAAATGCATAAGTGAATCAAAACAACACCCACTTATGCCAGTCTCGCCGCCCCGTCTGCTCTTGAATCCTGCTTATTTAATTGCTTCTGACTAACCGCAAGAAGCCTAGCCCTTCATATAAATCCGCTGGCTTTTCTTTTCTCTCGCTTAATGACAAACCTCGCTAACACTGTGGTACAAATACGAGCGGAGAGGCACAAAACACTAGTCATTCAAGCAGCACAATGTGGGTGTTCTCATTATAAGCAAGTTATCTGCAGCTCCCAGTCGCCGTGAAAGGACTTGATTAGACCGCGAGAAGCTAATGACACAACCAAGGCGAGGTGTCACTCAATGCACATTAAAGATTTAGACCCATAGTATGTGTTGCTAGCATGTGAAAGTCCTGCTTGAAACTAACGGTTGCCATGGGAGTCTGTAGGGTCATGAGGCAAAAGAGAATGTGATACAATTAAGAGGTAGTGCGAATAATCTATAGTCACCACAGCGGTCTGTTTAAGGGTGACAGACTTTCAATACGCATGTTCTTTTTAAGATACTTACATTATAGAGAACTGTAAATTCAATTGTAGGAAACCAAACAAAAAACAAGGCATTTTCAAAAGTTTGTATTCAATATTGGCTTTTAAAGTTTGTGAACTTACTTTTTACCTGCAAAATTGAGGTAACTCCGCCGTGCAGAGTCTTGCGATCCTCACTGAAGCATCAAGCATAAACTAAGCTTTACAAGCCTTGGCTCACCCAATCAGCTCTCCTCTCTAACGAGAAGGTAGGATTATTTAAGAAAAAAATATATATATATAGTCACAACTTTTTCCCTCATATTGATCAATCTCAATTATCAATTTAATTTTGTTTAACCTTTTCAAAAACAAATACAAAATGGCTCTTTTTTTGTATTATTTATATCAGTACTGCTTTTTTTTTTTTTTACTTCAGCTTCAAACTACATTTTTGCTGACAGAGAATTGGTTGTCAATCTTAATCTAAACAGTATATGACAGTTTATCTTTTTTCTTTATTTGTATGTATTACATAGTATTATAATGCTTGATTATTAATGTTACTATGCAACAAGTTTTTGTTTTTTGCTCTTCCTTATATATTTAGCGCACACCTCTGCTAGGTTTGTCCTTGTGCACTGATGAAGGCCGTGTTGAACAAAACGCTTTGGTGCGCAAGTTTTAATATTTAAAAGCATTTCTGTAAGAGAAAGAGTGCCTTGTTTTATGTTGTTTGATTTTCAACAGAACATTTCACCCTACAGACAAATACAAAAAACAGCATTCAGGTGAAAAGTAAGCCCTCTCCAAAAAGCACCTGTCTACAACTGTTGTCCCAATACGATGCTTGTTGTAAGAGTATTTTTGTAACACGTATGTCCAAACAGCTTCATGCAAAACTGCTAACGTAAATACAAAATGTTTTAACAGACTTTAAAGTTGACAAAGCCTTTTAAAGTTTTAAAATTCGTAAACATGACTGACACTGAATCATTTATAGATAGCATTGCTTTGGTAAATGGCAACAAAGCAATTACTAGTGTAAGATCATTGTCAAGTTAGAGAACATTTGTAGGAGGATGCCTTAGCAATCGATGGCTCAATAATTGGAAGTAAATTGCAATTAAAAAATAATGATAAGACTCATTTTTCAGTAGACCTACAGGGAAAACGACAGGGAAAACAGCTGTCTTCATTTGTTTACATGTACTTTTCATTGGATCATTTGCGTAAAAACTAAATACATTACAATGTTTCTTCTTTTTTTTTACATTAAAAAAAAGGGCCTTTCCAACATGATGTCTGTTGGAAAGACCCTTGCGCTTGTGCAGCATGTGAACGTCATGATGATGGACCTGATAAAAAGTGGTAACAGAGTCGCAGTGACCCGCAGACAGCGGGAGTGATATGACAAATAATCTCTTATGAAAATCCTTTCTCCGGTCACAAATCTCCGAACTGGTAGTAGGCCACATGGGGCTTAAAATCGGGCCAAAACTCCTCTAGTCTGCAGAAAGCTTTACTTGACAAAAAAATCTGCTCAAACCAAAATATGTACTGTATGAAATCAAGAAAATTACAATTTTTTGCGGTATTACTTAAACTTTACAAAATCTCACATTGACCATTTGCAAAAAACATTTGTTTAGTTGCAGCCCTAGTTATAACTCTAATTTTTGTGTTATTTCAACAGTTGGTACCTTCTTTATATTTCAGAAGCAGTTCCCAAATTCCTCTTCTTGCATACGGATCCACTCCAGCTGTCGGTTCGTCCAAGATTACTATTTTGGAGCCTCCAACAAAGCTATGGCCACTGACAGCTTCCTCTGCATGCCACCTGGAAAACAACATCTGACTGAGTTTTGGTCCAACAGTGACAAAAAACATGTCAAAAGCAGAGCTGACGTAAAGAAGATGCTTGTCTGAGTTTAAAATTCTACCAGGCATCGCTCCACAGACTTAAGCAGACATGGGAGATATTCTGAAAAATGTCTGTCTTTGTTGATGTTTGAATCTATATAAAACAAAAGAATATTGTGTTTATAGTAGTAGACTTAAGCAGACATGGGAGATATACTGAAAAAAGTCTGTCTTTGTTGATGTTTAAATCTATAAAACAAAAGAATATTGTGTATATAGTAGTATATATAGTAATCCATAATGTATATGAAGATTTATTTAAAAAACAACGACAACATTAAAAAAAGTTAAATTTCTGCACTTATGTTGTTATTCTGAAGGTTCATTCGTTTTCCATTGCACACTTCTACTAAGAGCAAATTTCACCATTCAATCTGATAGACCAGGGTGGGCACCGAGGATCATATTCAAATCCAGACAAGTGGAGAAGAGTTGGGCCACAGTCATAGGTGCAATAAATTCTTATTTTAACTAGCACATATCTGTGAAATATAGGCTTTTTAATCTAGTAATATTTTTATTATAAACACTGGTGCGGACATGTAATCTATAGCAAAGCCAGTGAAAAAAATCTACATAAAACGTAACACTTTTTCTCCAAAACTTACAGCAGGCTTGATCACAAAGCTGCATCTTTGCCCAGGTCGGTGATGGACAATACTCATAGCATTGCACACAAAATTACTAATGCAACAAATTTTCTATAAATTTCTAGAGTCTAAACTTACACTACGCAATATTGCCTGGAATATTCACAGCACAGCTTTTAATGCTGGAGTCCCAAGCTTTTTTGTGCCTGTTTATTTTAAGTAAACTGCAAATGTAGCATTTTATGACAAAGATCAGACTGCTGTGTATGTACTGCCTGAATCTAATAATAAACAATTTTATTTCTCATAGATAACTGAAAGCAGCTTTCTGATTGGCTGTGCTCAGGTGGTCCACCTCAGTTTTCAAGAGCTGTTCAAAGGCTGTTCATGGTTTAAGCGAAAAACTGTATAATGTATAATAGCCGTGTGCCGAAGGGTTAGTGAGAGTGAGAGCACTACAGCTTTAATCACCTATTTTTGAATGTGTGGTCTGAAAATCAAATACCCCAACTTTAACTTACATATGCTAAATTATTTATTGCTATTCTTATTGCTCAGAAGCATAATTTCCCTAATGCTATAATGCTCAATATTCAACTGTTTGATTGTATGTGATGTAAAATGATTGATGTATTTCCGGCCCTATTTGAGTTGCATCACAGATTCCACAGGATGCATCCAATGTACTGCTAATGTAGTGGAAATGTCAGCATAGATCAACCTTGAAAGTCATATTTCAGTGATTTTGCTCACAAGCAACCAATGACCGAGGACAATTTATCAAGCAGGACTCGCTCATGGCTCACTGACAATGACTTACAAGCTTATGTGCAGGGGATTTTAAGGCCAAGTAGGCAATAATATGTGTAAGACCATAGTGAAATGTGAACAAGAATGCATTTGTTTGGGCGTTGACAACACAGGTGTACTGGCCAATAGTGTTTATCAGAACTAAAAATCAGGTATTAGTGTATATAGCTTGATGGTTTTTTTCTAGGTGAAAAGTCAAGTAAAAAGGTAAAACCATACTTAGGAACATTGTGAGGGGGAATAAAAATGTTTTGCCATTTTTGTGGCATTACAAGTTAGTTCAAAGTAAGAAAAAAAAACATTTTTACTTTTTATACAGTGCAACAAAGACATCTAAATACAAAAAAACATTTTATTTTTATATTTAAGTCTTTTATTTAAGACTATTTTTGGTCATGGTGTACCTTTAAATGATAGAAACACGAGTTTAAACTACCAATTCACCAAGTCTTTTAGTGTAGCTAGATGATTTCAAAATGAAATATAATGTTTTTTTATGATACTGAAGAATTGGCAAATTGGGTCAAAAAAAATTACAATTTTATAACACAACGTGAGTCGTGGGTCAATTGTGTCGCTTTTTTAGTGGACCATTTTTGAAAAGTTTGAGAACCCCTGTCTTAGAGGTTATATATATTCCATAATTATTTCTCTCTCCCCATGATTTAGTTTTTCCAACAATACCAAAACATACCAGACAGGTTTTTAGCCAGATCCTTCCTCTTGTGCGGTAACCCCACGTCCTTGATCATCTGTTCCATTTCCACCTTCACCTCATCTTTGCTGCGACCCTTCAGCCGTGCATAAAAGTAAATGTGCTCCTCCACTGTTAGCCTGCAATGGGAAAATGATAACAAAGGTAAAAGAGTGCTTGACATTATGATCTATTTTTACATACTTCCCTTTGTTTCTATACACTGATTCCCAGTGTATAGAAACAAGGTCAGTAAAGGGTTAAGTTGCGAATCTTTGAGAAGCTGTAATAAAACGTCTTTACACATTTAAGAAGTTTTTAAGCCACTGGAACCATCTGTGTATCTTCTTTCAGTCTTTAGTTGATTTTTTTTTGAGGAAAAGATCAATAATGGTATTTCTTTTGTTCTTGTTTTTTCTCTTATTTTCCTCTGATATTAACAAGGGGCACTGTATTTAACCCAACCTAATTCGGATGCCTTCACTGTCCGGGAATTAATATTAATGGAAGTAATTTGCAGATGCTTGGGTATAATTATGATGTAGGGCTAGTGTCGAGTTGGAGGTAATCAGTTTGGGGAGGGAGAGGAAAGGAGGGGACGTTCAGGTGAAATAAAACAGTTGCAAATGGTGCTTTGATGAGTTTTCACAATGGAGTGGGTGAGCAAAGTTGAAACAAGGAGAGGATAATGATGTGATGAACATAAGCCAGCACACAATCATTATTGAACTCAAAGGTATGTGTGTGTGTTTTAAATACATAATATGATTTTAACTGTTTATAAAATAGTACTTTTAAATTGCTATATTAACTTCCAATTGAAAACTGCAGAGCTGAGAAAGTTCATAGCACACTGGGCATCATTCTGTAAAAGTGGCTAAAGTATGAAGAGTACACCTGATAAAATGAGCTTATTGGCAATTGCTGGTCGAAATTTTTTGCTTCACAGAATTAATTAAAATCACCTTTACTGTTGCCACGGCAACTAAAACATTTTTTTAAGCTCAAGAAAGATAATGACTTCATCTGTTTGTGCTCCTAAAGTCAATTAGAAATGTAATTTTTATGAAAGCTTAGCAAACCTGTGCTCCCGTTGTTTTTCTGCTTTTCTACAACTGTTTACATGATTTTCTCTTTCTTTTTACATGCACAATCATCCTTCAGCAGGAGTTGTGCTTGTAAATAGAGGGCGTGGCGACCAGACCCACTCATTGCAGTATGCTGGAGTGTGGGTTCTGGACCCCAGGCAAACTAGAGACAGATAAATGATAATGAGATGTATGTACAAGTGTTGATCCAGCAGGTGATTGGTTGTCCCATACCAGTTTTGTCAACTTTTTTTTTTTTTTCTGTAATTAATTTTTATGAAAGCTTAGCAAACCTGCAACAAACATGGTGGATTTTCCATTAGTTCACACTAACACCATTGTTTTTTAATGTTTTCCCAGCTGAATTTTTGCAGTGTGCTCTTAAAAGAGAAAAATGTAATTTCTCACACTTGTTTGCCTTTCACTGCTTACATTTAGAATGATGTGATGTCATCTGCATAGCGTCTATAACAGAGCTAAAACTCTTCAGTTTAACACAGCATGGTATCAAATGTACATAACATTACAGGGATTTCTTAAGCCTTTATTTCACTGTAGAAGTCTACAAATAAAGTCTGAAAATAATCCACTTTCTCTTTTGGCTAATACATACTATACATTCATAAAAAGCCTAGACAAAGCAATGACATCTCGACATAGATCCACTCTCAGGCAGAACTAGACAAAAGAACTCACTCGTTGAAGAGAACATTGTGCTGCGGACACATTCCCAAATACTTCCGGATGGTGTCCATGTCCGAGTGGATGTCATAGCCGTTGATGAGCGCAGAACCAGAAGTTGGAGGGAAAAGCCCTGTCAGAATAGACCTTCCACAACAAAAATACACACATCATTGAGTGATTTGAAAAAGTGTTAAATAAGGTTTTAGAAAACTGGGTACATTGCATGCTCCAGTTGTTTGTATTAATTTAGTCTCATTATGTTCTTTAAAGAGATAAATGTGGTAAATATTATCACAGCTGTCAAATTCAAGATTTTTTTGGAGCATTGAAATAATCTTACTTTCAACATGTAATTTGTTTTGCTTGACTGTGATGACAGTTTTCTTGTTTTAACATCAGGGCATAAAAACACAAATTAACTAATATCTTTAAATTACTGTGATTTTTGTAAATAACAAATGTTTAGAGAAAGTTTGTATCTCAAATCGGTTTATTCTAAGCATTCATTGTTAAAGAAGATAGATGTAGTATTTACCAATTGAACTGCAACCTATAATGATCTGTGATGTACATGTAGTTAAATGTAAACTGCAATGTTGACCTAAAACTGTGTTTAAACACGATATTCTACCAACCAAAATCATACTATTTCACACTTATTTTGCAGTAATATTACTTTATAATGCATATTTAATCCAACCTTCAATATCTCATTCTACCCTAGCATTCCTGAGCACAGCAACTGAAAATCAATGCTCTAGAACAGAGATTCTCAAACAATTTTGAAACTTTTCAAATGCAGGGGGTAAATGTACATTCATATTTGCTGGCCAATAAATCATCTTATCCAGGCATTTCCTGAAACTCAAACCACAGGGCTTACAAACAAAAAAATCAGGGACTTGGCTAACCTTTTTTAAAGTCTCACTTAGTAAAATCTTGACTTTGAATGTTATCATATTTAGATATGTTCCACAGTTGCAAATAGCACACAGACTCCTTTCTATGACCTACCTGTTTGTTGTGCTCCGTTATGTTTTGTTACAGCTACACCGAGCTCCCCATAGGCCCTTAGTTTTGCATCACTAGCTCGCTCCCGCTTGTTCTATCCAGGCCAGTGGTTTTCATTTATTTCTTGTCATCCCCTGAACCTTAAAACCTTTCTACCAACTTCCCTTTTTTAAAACAGCAATTAGATAACTCCCAGTGTAGCCCCACCAGCTGACTCTGTGTGATAAATGTCCTCTCTGAGAAGCCACTCTTTGAAAGCAATGACCTCTGAATTAATATGGCCTCGGTGCAGTCGGCATTGTGTACGGCTTAGATTAGCTTGTGTTGGTGAAATTACACAGGGTCGGGGCAAGTGGCTCAGCGTGGCAAAGGTAGATAGGGCTACATACATGGTGGTGGTTTTGCCTGCTCCGTTATGGCCCAGGAAAGATGTGATCTGATTTTCATAGAAGTCCACGCTCAGACCGTCCACAGCCAGCTTTTTCCCGTCTTGTAGATTTTGACCAGATTTCGTACAGATACACCGGCTTTCACGTTGGGAGGTGGCTTCTCAAGGTACTCTGAAAAAGATAAGATTGAGAATGTTTACATGTAGAGCAGCTTGGGCAGCTATGATAACAAAATGTGGTGACATAGTGGTGGGAAGCTACTGTACAATATTGTTGTGAAGTCCTTGAGCACAGTGAGAAATGTCACCTGCTTTTTCTTGTAACTTATTAACTTGTGCATGTTAGTACTTATGGTACTTGGATTAGAGTAATATGACAGCCAGAAAAAATTGTTTAAATACATGACCATGTATTGAAGCAATTTTTAATCTGTTTCTATAACTTGTAACTTTATGCCAGGTTTTAAGTATCATTAATTAAGATGTTTGGCTTCATTAACATTCGCAAAGAAAAAAAAAAAAAAAAGGCTCTAAATGTAAACATTTTAATGAAAAAAATATATACATAACTGGTAATATATCAATTTAAAATTCAAGTCTAAATGCTGAAATGCTATAGGCATTGTGAAAAATGGATAGAAACAACATACATATTCAATTTTAGCTTATTCCAAAATTACATTTTACAAATTAAAGGTAAACGGATGGCAATGAAATCAAACAATTTACTTTAAAACAATTTCACCATCTTAATATTACTTAAAATGTTTAGATTTCAAAAGTGAATCTATTTGACTTTTGCATAATGTTTTCTTTTAATTAGTGTATTTTCTGGACTATAAGCCCACACTTTTTTTCACAAGCTTTGAACTCTGCAGCTTATGCAACGATGCAGCAAGAGTATAGATTCTCTTAGGCTTACTATTAACAAGTGTAGCCAATATACATACTGTATGTACTTAATATTTTTTTTACATTAAATATACCGGTAGTTGGTGTGGTTGTATTCAGGTGCGCTCAATAGTGCGGAAATTATGGTAAAATACAGACAACTAGAAAAAATAACTCATTATCTATATAGAGATTTTTGAGTTTTAGGCAAAGTCAGGCCAAGACCTTCTCAAAAGGTTGTAAGAAATAAGAAAATTGTATACAGGCCTACCTATATATATATATATATATATATATATATATATATATATATTTTTTTTTTTTTCACAAAGTTGGGCTTCCTTGTTTTTTTTAAGTGAGAAGAACATTTAAACAATTTCTTGAAAACTAAGCAAAATCATTTTGACTATCGTGAGCATCTGGGTTCACAGAGTTACAGGCAATTGTAAATTGAATTATAAAGGTCATTTGGGCAATGTTTAGACAGATGACCAGTGTTGGGTGTAACAAATTTACCGTAAGTAACTTAGTAGTGTAACGCATTACCGTGAAGTCACTTAAAATTAAGTTACACTTAGAAACAAAATATTCCAGTCACTCGCAAGCAAAAATTAAAAAAATCCATCGACATAACTTTTTATGTCAGGTAAAGCACATCAGAGGCACAATCTGCAGCTGTAACAAGGTTGTTACTTATTTCTATCGGTGAAAGTAACAATGAAGAAAACACTGTGACTTCCATCCAAAAGTGATGATTTTTTAAAACAATGTCCAGATAACTACATTTGACTAACTACCCTGACCAAAAACTTGCACTTTTTGTTAAGATCCAAAAGTAACATAGACTTTGTGGCAATGATACAGCTACACGCAGGTTCTGTCTCTTTAAATACGCTTGAGCATCTCCCTTTAAAGTTAATTGTAAATAGTTTTTCCCCTAATGGCTTCAGTGCTATTATCACCTATCATGAAAAAGCAGGCGCTAATTTTCACTTGTGACCCATTCCAATTAGGTCGCAGATGTTTTTTGAACCACATACTCCCTTTAGTCTGTTACAAGAATCTAACAAATAGAAGAAGGTGAGAATTGAAATAACAGCTAACAGCTCGCTTTACCATTGTGTTCAGTCGAGTCCTTGAATAAACTGGGGTCACTGTCGGACACAGCATTTCTTCCACACCAGTAAGACGACGTGAACGGGAAGTACCAAGGCTTTGGGATGCCGTATTGTCCTGAAGGCAAAATAGAAAATAATGCTCAGTTTTTATAACAAAATCACTCAATGTTCTAATCTATCAGACAACTTAAAATGTCAGCGGGACAAAACAGGTCCTTTCTTAAGCACTACAATTTGTAGAAAAATATACACAAAATATCATTATTTTCACTCTTAATAAATAACATCTAAAGGTTTTTTGTATACTACAAATGCAAATATTTGGACTCTTATATCAAGTCAATATTTGTGTGTAGTTGTCTGGGTTTAGATTATTCACTGCCTCCAAAAATTATAAAGTCTGTTAATATTGGTTAAAAAAGTATCATATTCAAAAGAAGGGCATTCAATTTGTGGTTCCTGTTATCATAGATGTGTACATTAGAGTATGTATTTACAAATACAGCTTTGAGAGACACTAAAAACTGTAACTCCAACATGCAATTACCTACTTTTTTGTTGGATTGAAATATATACATTTATACATGCCATGACTTTACGTGTCTGACGGAGTTATAACTAAAATAAATGGGGTAAAAAGCCATTTTTCTACAAACATACAAACTTGACTCTACAAAGATGTAACACACTCAAATATGTACAATGCGTTTGAAAAAAGTAATTTTATAACCAATTTTTGTCCCAATTCTTAAGAATCACTGATGTACTAAAATATGCACACTAAAAAAGGGTAACACTTTATAATACCTACATCCTAATCAATCTTAATAAATCCTTAATAAAGCAAAAACAAATACCGAATTCATTCTGAATAAATAACAAAATAATGAATTAAAAAGTTGATTAAGACTTTTTAACTTTTTAATTACTGCAAGCCCTTCCCCTCATTCCTAAATCCTAACCTTAATTCTATAGATAAGTACTTATTAAGCTTGAATACACTTTTTCCTTCATTAATTGATAATTTGCAAAGCTTGATTTGAAGAGGTTATGCTTATTTTACCTGGAAATACGTTCTCAATGTACCAGGTGAGGAGCCAGTGCACCAGTGAGTCCAGCAGCATCATGCCAATAGACACAATGAAGCTGTATCTCCCCCTTCTTCTGGGCTGGTCGCAATGTTGCTCCACTGAATTCCAATACCTTGCTCTTCGTACTTGGAGAAGTTCTCACATCCGTATCCGAAGGCCACACATGACATTAGACTCTGGAAATAAACAAAGCTTTGTCATTAACTGCAGGATCATAATGCTTAGCTGGAAGGAGCATTTAGAGATACTTGTAGCGCAAAAAGCAATTTCCTTTGATGACTGAAGTAGTTTACTAAACGTGAATGATGTGCACTATAGTTGTCACCAAGGTTATTTTCTGAGAAATACAGACACATGTGTAAGCAAGAATGAATGAAAATGAGGAGGACTATTTTCAAATTGTATTGGCAGATCTTGGACTCAAACATGTGTAATAATACTAAAATGTTATCTCTAGTCAAAACAAATGGGATCTGTGATTGGTAAGTAAACATTTTATATTTTTAAGGAGAAAGGCAGACGTTTTTAACACAAAACAATTACTATATTTGCATATTGTATATATGCTGTTTTTATTTACTACATCTGACTGAACAATGCTTTAGCCAATAAACATTCTTTGTCTTGCTAGACGAGTCGTTTCCCTACATCTACAGTCTGTTCATCCATGGGAGTGGATCTCTTCTTCATTGTGGTTCTCATTAAAATAAAAAAGTAAAAAAAAAAAAAAAATCCAAGCCTTTAAGCACAATCTTCAGTTGAAAAGTTTATTCACAAACGATACTAAACATCATCTGCCTTCTGCGGACTGTCATTCTGCTGCCATGCGCTGCCAGCTGTTTCTCGCGCCTCATTTGCTTACACCGCTTTAAGTCAACCACAATCATTTGCCGACCTTGACAGAGAAACCGAAGCGAACACTTTGATGCCTCTTACAACTACTTCAACAGTGACAGAGAATCGCTACACAGGACACAACTTTGCGTGTCATGTTGTGCTGCCCAGATAAAATCAAGCAATCAGCAGTGAGTCGGCAAAGGATGGGAGACATTTGGGGACAGAGTGGGCACCCATCCTTGACCTCCGAATGAAAGGCTGACAACACAACAGGCTTCTTTGGAGTCTGGGAAAAAAGGTGTTTGGGAGGTGCTCAAAAACAAGCCGCTATTGAACTCAACAACACACAATCAGTGACAATTTTTTGACTGCTGCCGTACAAAGGATGTTATTAAAAAGACAGTGATCACAGTGTGGCCTTGTCGTTTTACAACAAGTGTGATTTCAAGTTCAATAGGCCGTTTTTCATAGTTCTGCAAAAAACAAAGTAATTATTATTCCATTCATATGAAAATGTCAAACTCCAAGAAAAGAATTTGGACAAAAAAGTCTCTGTACACCGTAGGTCACGTATTACTAATTTATCTGAGAAAAGTTCATTCACCAAAAGGTCATTTTTTATGAATCTCAAAATTAATTCGGAATGTAAAGGACCTGTGTCTGGCTTAATTTCAAAGTTGAAAGATGACAAAATGTCCTAATAAAGCATGTACTAAAATAGGTTGTCAATTTGATGTAATGTGGAAAGTTATCCCTTTGGCAAGGCAGTCAGATTTAGAAAATGTTTATATAAAATTAGGTCATTTTTGTATGCGAGGAAGATCAGAGACATTACCAAGGACTATGAGAAAGGGTCAATTTGTATGCCCCGACACAGTGTAGTTGGACTTTTAGCTGAGAGGAAGAGCACAAAAAGAGAAAAATCTTTGCACGACCACATCTGCTAAAGAGAAGGGATGAAGAGGATAGTGGTTTGGTCACAAGAACATTGCTCATGCTAATTGGAAGGCTGGAGGGCTATCTATCTAACGGGAACGCCGGAATAAAACCCAAAGTGCCAAGGGAGAAGCAAGCGGTGGCACCAAAGATTAAATAAGGTTTGGCCTGCTTTAGATGTAAAACGCTTTAAACCTGCATGGGGGAGAAAATTAGGTTTATTTTTAAGTGAACTTTCAAAGCCAAAATTGGCTTTGCAAAAGTTAGCGGTTTCAAGTCAAAATGTTACTGGCACTGGAGCTGTGCAGTATGACAAAATATGCAACCATATGCTATGGCAGTAGCGTAGTTAGAAGAGTTATTGCCTGCTAACATTATTTAAATGATCAGAATGGTCTAGTGCAGTGCTTCTCAAACTGATGTACATGTGTCGTTGGTGGTACAAGGCAGCCTCTGGTGGTGCAACACAACAGGCTTCTTTGGAGTCTGGGATAAATGGTGGTGCTTGCATTTTAGATCTAAAATGTAACTAATCTTAGAGCAAAGTAGGTCTCAACATACTACAAGCCAATAATCAATCAATCTGTGGCAGGATAGACTGCAGGCAGCCTAAATGCCACTTAGAAACAGTTTTCTGATTAGTTAGCAGTGACATCATTCACCTTTAAAAGCGCTTCCGTTCCCACCTTTCGACCTCACGCTCTTACTTCCTGTCTCCCGTTATGTTGACACCGCTCGCTCACCACTCTCAAGTAGTATCCAAAATTCAGCTTTATGTGCAAAATGCAGTAGGACTGATTAAATGTTTGAATGTAGTGCAGCTGCCATGGGCCTGTGTAAGCTGCAACACTGTTGTGTGCTGCCCTCTGTACCGGTGGTCGGGTGTGCGTCCTGCCTGGCGTCTCTACCTGAGCACGTCCAGCTACTAATGTCAGATGTGCACCATGGAGCTACGCGGTGCACTATAACCGCCTTGCCTTTACTTCAAATTGCCTTACATCGCATTGCCTTGCATTTGGTTCTCACGTGATGTTTCGCCCAATTGAACAAACCAGCTGAATCCAGAAGATATGGGTTAAACTATGAACATTGGACCGAGCTAGGGATTTTATGAACTATAAAGCCCTTTAAAACACTCAAGTCACCAAACTGAAATCCAAATAAAACAACATCTAAAACAGCAATTTATGTCACAGCATTACAGTGTTAAAAGCCATAAATAAATGTGTTTTAAGTCTGGATTTAAAAAGGTCCAGATCTGTGATCGTAGGCATGTCAGGAGGCAGTTTGTTCCACAGCCTGGGACCTGCCACAGAGAAAAGAATCATCACACTAGTGTTTGAGGCGGGCTCTGGGAACTCCCAGCAGAAGGGTAGGGGTATTTACATTGCTTTAATGCAGCTTCTGTTGTAATAAAAAAGGTAAATGTTTCGAGTAATCAGATATTTCATGACGAAAACAGTACAATGTTGTTCATAGACTAAACTGCCTTTTGCCCACCATCTGGCCTCATGACATCGTCACATTCTAAAACACAAACAAAACCAATTAGCTGAAATTTAAATCCAAAAATGTCAGAGGGAAAATTTTGTTATACTCGGAAAGGCACATACTATTCTAGGTGGTGCAAAAGTTTGAAGTTTGATCAACTGTATTTTATTAAAAAGTGGTGTGGGGTTTGTTTTATTCTTGCCTATATGACAGGCTCTCTTCTCTCCATAACCTAGAACTTGAACTGATGCACTCAAGCGCAGGTGTTAGACCACCAGAAAAGTTATGTAGTGCATTTTTAAATAAAAATATAACTTTTATCTAATTGTCACTAAAGACTAATTTTACTCGTCAACAACCAAAGATTCTGGTCATAAATACTGTAGTTCACTGCATCATAAAGGACAAATACATTTACTTTCCTTCAGTACTGCAAAGCCTTTTCTGATAATAAATTTGCAACACACTGCCCTTACTTCTTATCTTTTGTTTTTGAGATTCGATGACTTTACTTGACCTGATACAGTCTTGTTACAGCTCACAAAAGAAAACATGAGCTGATTGGAATTCTGGGATGGCTGCAGTCGGACACAGAACAACAGAGATTGGAGATTTTGCGCGTCTTTGTCAGTGGAACAGCACAGCTCGAGGACAAATGATAGCAGCGCCGCTATAAAGGTCACACAGAAAGGCTGCACTGAGAGTTGAGCAATGGTACACTATTTATCTTTATCCTTTAAAGGAGACCACAAAACCCCAAAGCCCCTTGCTGCTTAGACATCCTTCAACATACATTTTCTTTTCAGACTGAGTGATTTGTTAAATGGGCTTTATAGAACTTTTTGGAGACATCATGATTATCTTGGAATATTCCAAAGCATGACATTTCTAGTTCTTGCGGGAGATTTAATTACTAATAGTGCACAGGATAGGCTTTCATGTTTTACTTACTTATTATTATTTTATTTAATTATAAGCTCAAATTCCATTTCATTAATACCGCATTCTACACGGACCCCAATACTGCCAACATTTGCACAGTCTGACCACCGATCAAATCAAAACTGATGGAGCAAAGCAAACACATTTGTTTACATAGGCGCCATAATTATCATTCACTGTATCTGTGGTTCTAACTGGAAAAAGATAACACTTTTTTTTGCTTATATGGTTAACAGTCATGAATGCCTCGCTTGTTTGTATGTCTTTTTAAGTGCTAAAAACAAAAGAACACTTACCACCAGTACTTTTGCGCTAAAGCCCATGACATCTCCCCAGGCTTGGCAGAGCACGTGAGGTAGGTAGAGGAGGAAGTAAATAAGACCACCACACGCTGCAGCCAGATTGGCTTTGGAGAAGAAGACGCTGATGAGGAAACACTCAGTGATGGTCGCCAGGCAGAAGACCAACAGGAAGACAAAGATCACAGAGGGGTCACTGTACTTCAGCACCTGACCATACTGCACCAGGAGGGCAAAAGACAAAAAGGTCACTTGTGGACAAAAAAATAGCAAGAAAGCACATGATTGAAAATTGATTAGGACATGATTTAACTTGGTCTTTAAAATGAGTTTTTCCAGACCAATGTTAAGAAGAACCCAGCTTTTCTTTGGATAGGAAAATATTCCTTTTGGCATAAATTTGGCATAATGATATTTTTGAAGCATACAGATCTCCTGCCCACAATGAAGTTTAAGGTTTTGCGTTTTATATATATATATATATATATATATATATATATATATATATATATATATATATATATATATATATATATATATATATATATATTTTTTTTTTTTTTTTTTTTTTTTTTTTCAAAATCAATCAAAATTGCAGATAATGATGCAATTGTTAAGACTTCTGATACATGTAGAATAAATTCTTATCTTTTCCTACTAATGATAAAAGACCATTGCAAGTTGACAGTGAAATTAGGCAATAACAGAATCTTTCAAGTGTTCGATCTAGATCAGAAAAAAATCTGAAAAAGTTGGGTTCTCCTTAAATCAACAGAATCACTTTAAAATCACCTTCAAGATCAGAGCAATAAGCAAAGCGCTGAGAGCCAGAGGCAGAAAACCCGACACTGCCCAGCTCAGCCAATAGATGGAGCTCTTCAGGCCCATGATTCTGATGGTTTCCTTTAGTCGAGCCTCTTTTTCTGCGACAATGCTCTTAACAATCATGGCCACCGAGTAAACCCAAGCTAGGGTCATGAACAGTGGGAGGGAGCGGCTGAGGCGGGTGAGAAACCTGAAGAGCAAAGGGGCCACATGGAAACAGAGCTGTCATGTGCTACACAATGTACAGTCCTCACACCAACACCAAACTGCCCATGTTTTCACGCTGAGCTGGATGGAAGGTCAGAATTTTACAACAGAATTACAATTTTAACAGTCAAATTGTAGATATTTTGACATTGTAAAGCTTATTATTTGAATAGGCTCAGACTTAAAAATATAAACAAATGCATGTTGTTTAATGTTGGTGGAATTGTCTAATACAGCGGCCCCAACCCTTTTTTCCTGTAAGAACCAGTAAAGTCACAACTTTCTTTTCCAGGAACTTGTCAAGATTGGAGAGAGCCAACAACAACGATATAAATTACATACAACTGATTATTGCGTACATTTTTAGCTCTCTTATTGCTTGAATTTGCTGCTTAGTGGGTTAAGTAATGTTAAGTAATGTTTTATAGTAAAGCAAATCAAGAAATTATAGACTAAAATAAAAATAAAATACATTTTAAAAGTTTTCTAGAGTCTTGTAGTAGATGGCCCACGCACCAGTTTTGGGCCCCTGACCTCTAGTCTAATATATTTCAATTACAATTGAAAACAATAGAGGAAGTATCTGTCTAGGCCACTATCTGCTCCATGGCGTTGGTAGACTCCAAAAAGATTCTCTACATGTCAGGCCACTGAAGCGTTGCGACATTTTTTCTTATCCTTTACACCAGGGTGTCAGGCTCATTTTGACAAAGGGCCACATTTGCTTTGTGGTTGTCCACCAAGGGCCGGTTGTAACTGAAATTAACATTACTCATCTTTGACATACTACAAATAACAGTTGTATTATATTATATTATTATATTGAAGTGATAACAGCTGAATAGACATCTGTATTAGTCTGAAAAATCACTTACACTCTTTAAGTTTCAGAACCAATTGTTTCATTAAGTTAAGACATTTAGATTATTTCTGGCACTAAAATAAGTAAACCTTATAAGACCTTAAGGGCCGCATGAAATGAGGTGGAGGGCCGCATCTGGCCCCCGGGCCTTGAGTTTGACACCTGTGCTTTACACGTTTACCTGAATGTGCACATTGGTCATTAAGATATCCATTTCATTCACTAATATTGATATAGTAGCAAAGCGCTCAATTATAGAAAAAAATATTTAATTGCAACTGCTTGAATCATCACTGAAATCATGATTGATTAGATGATTATGAGAATGAACAAATGCATTGAAAGTAAATCCCTCCTATTCAAAACTTAGCTTATGGCATCATTCAAGTGACTATATGAGTCTCAAATAAAACTATTTATATAAAAATGAGGATGAAAAAAACAACAACTTCAAAGTAGTATTGTTCTTTGTCAAGTTGTTGAAGATACTAGAAAAAGAATGTACAGCTGATCAAATAAAGCATGCACCAAAAAGTTTGCATGATGTTAAAAATAAGCAGTCTAAAAGCAGGCAAAAGCTGTGCAGTAGTGAGATAGAAATCTCAGAATAATGTGATGGTGTTCATTAATTAGCAGCAAACAAGCTGATTGTACAGAGTGTCCTCATCCTCTCCATCAGCATATGTTTTGTTTGGAGTTTTTTCTTTTTCTACAACAGCTTTCATTTTGTTTGTCTGGCTTTAATTAAATAGCTTATCCATCACATGTTGATATCCCCTTTATAAATTTTGCACATCTTATAAATCTCATCATGCCATTCTTTTTGTCCGGTTCTTCTAATGTAAGGAAGTACCATATTTAGGCGTCATCACATATCATCTGATTATATTATCATTTTATACCTGACCTCTTTCTTCTAAGTAATAGCTAAATGAGGGAACAAACTAAAAATGAGAAGCATAAAGACGCAACTGACAGACACTTTAATTTAATCAGAGATGTATAAGAACCATGAATGTTACTAAGCCATTTCTCTATCATGGTTCAAAATGTGAGTGAGAAGAAACTACAGTAAGTAGGAGGGACAGGCCATTTATTTAGAAACCTAAACATCCCTCATGATTCAAAATCAGATACAAGTCTGTTAAAAAAAGACATATTATGCTACATCTATGTTATGCAATTTGAACCTTGCTAAGACTTGTTTTCATCTTCATGTCATGTAGAACCTTTATTAAAGAATAAGACAGGACAATTTGCTGCCTGCTATAATCACATATTAATATGAAGAGATCAATGAACTTGTTCCTATAAAAAAAACATGTTATTTAGATTTTATATTGCGATCTACAATGAACTAAATGTTAAATTGTTGATCGTCCATTATAACTTCTCGTCCCTTCGTCTACATCTACTCCTACAATCAGAAGAGGGTGGGGGCAGGTGGAGCCAGGTGAACCTAAATAAACAGCACTAGTTTCTTCCCACTTGGTAAAATTAAAATGAGAAACATTACTGCTGCTCAAATGAGTCAGGAAAACATGGCAAGTTCTCAAAGATTAACAACGCAGCAAGAAAACTCTTCTACAGGTACTCTTTGTACAAAGCAACTACCGTGTTCATATTTGTATGTGGTCTAAATGTTCATGGCTTATGTGTTTGGCAAAATGGCATAAAAAAAGTGTAAAATAACACATTGTTGGGTTTGAATGTACATTTAAAATACTGTACTGAAATGCTAATGGTAAAATGTAGTAAATACTACAACATAAATCATATGGCTAACTTTAATTCAAATACATTATGCAGTCAAAAATAGTTTAAAAATGTGATTCATTATGTGCTTGTTTAAAAGTTGCATAGTTAAAAAAAAACAAAGTTAAAAGATATGCGACTTAAGCTAAAATTTACTGAAAGAAGCATTTAAGTCTTGTCCGTAATATATCAACTCTTTTGTTAATATAAAAACATTTTATATTAAACTAATTTATATGTATAAAAGCTTGCCATTTTAATGAATGCACAGAACTTGCAATCAAGTGTCCAAGAGTCACAAGATATAACCAATGTTTTTTGCTCATGCACAACCTTCATTAAATAAAACTAGAGGCTGCGGGATATTAATATGCAGTGCCTCAGCCATAATGGGAACGGGAAAACAAGTGTAAAGTGGCAGAGGGCTCAGGTGCACACGACAAACTCGATTGTTGTCACACCTAATCCAGACACAGCCTTACGATAATCACAATTTGATTTGCCATTATTATTAATGTGCTGAAAATGCCTGTGAAATCATTTAGAACAGGCCCTACGATCTGCACACGCACCACTCCTCCAAGGCACTCCACTAACTCAATTTATTGTTATTAATGTTTACAAATTGTCGATGACTTGCAAACACATTAGGCTGATGGGGAAATAGTGTGTCGGCCAGCTGTTCAAATATCACTTTTTATTTACCGCTGCTATTTTCCAATTAAACTGAAAAAAATTGATTATCATTATGCAGAATTATCATGACTTCCAATCATTTAGCATCTACTGAACATGAGACAAACCATGTTGTAGACAGTGTATTTAAAAGAGTTGACTTATAGCAGAAATAGTGTGATCAATCCTGCATCTAACAAGTGTCTTTCGGTCAAAACAGCTTCAAACATTGCTCATTACGACACGTGTAACATCAATGCATTTTCACCGATTGTAATCATGCTAAACAATGCGATGCAAAATAGTCTACAGTTCCCAAACGCCATTCATTATCTTCAGAGCAATTCAAGCATGCACTGAGCTTTCTCTTCTACAAACACAGAAGGAGAAGAGGTGACGCAAGCGCAGGGAAATAAAGGCCACATACGGCTTGGCATGACTTTAATTTGATGTAATTGCAGTTTTGGATAGATGCACACTTAATTAAGCACCAGAAAGCTGATTTAACGAATTATGGATAATGATTAGATCCAGTGCTCTTTTTATTAGTGATGATTAACAAGGAATGAAAATACCAAATCGCAGAAGCAAGAAGCCTTTGACTTAATGGTCGATGTGATTATTTGGTTGGGTGAATATGTTGACACTTGTTTTCTTGTTAAAAAATCAATCGTTTTGCAAATGAAAGTAATTTGTACAATGCTTTCTTGCTTCGCATTTTGGTATTTTTTGACAGATATCTACAGACCTTAAGCATGACACTCAGAAGTGCGCAGGGGATACTGAGGAGGAGAATGTTTTCGATAAACCGGGAAACCCAAAGGGCACCATTTTCGATGCCCATGGCTCGGAGGACCTCCTTAAGGCGGAGCTCTTTTTCCAACACGAGAGCTTTGATGTTCATGCACACTGTGTAAATGAAGGCCAGGACAAGGAACATGGGGAGAATGTTGCCGATACTGGCGGTGAATCTGAGGAGAAGTTGTGGAGGTTAGAAAAGCAAGAAGAAAAAAACGTGTTTCATATTTGTACACAAGCTGCTATATATTGAGAGATTTTGTTTTATCAAATTCAAATGGTTGTTGAATTAGGTGAAAATGATTAATGTTATGAAAAACATTATTTAATATTAGTTAAAAATCTACTATGTAGAAAAAAAATGAATATAAATCTTTGTCTCCTTTAAGCAGCCTTGCAAGGCCCACTAAATAGACTAGTATTTGGCCTCATGTTAGGCCTCCTCTTGAATGGAAATGTTATTCCTGTAGCTACATTTTTCTAATTTTCATCATTTCATTTTATCCCACATTGAGAATGTTCCAAAAATATGATTTTAGCAGTCAAGTTTGATTGAGTTTTATAGTTTATTTTTTACCCCAGAAAGTCAATTTGTAAGCTGGGGAATACAACTTTTTCCCCCATAATTAATTTCTGTTTTCCCCGCAAAAAAAGTTTATAGTAAAATCATAACTTTGTCAAAATATAGTGTCTACAAAATGTCTTCATCTAGTTATAAAACATTATCTTTTCTAACTAAGAAGGAGCAATATGAATCACTATACAGTATGAATCTTTTGGATAAGAGCTGACTGATTATGCAGGAAGAGCAAGAGATGAGTGAGAAAAGCTGATATATTTCATTTGTAAATTAAGTACATCGGCCCAAAAATTATAAAAATTTCTATTGACTTTTTTTTTTTTTTTTGTAAGTCAAAGACAACATTAAGTGGTTTTGAAAGATTCCAAGGTATTTTCTTGATCAACAACAGTAAAGCCTGTGTCTTGTCTTGTTCTCAGTCCAAATTATCATCAATTCCTTTATTCTTTTCATCGACTCTTGATTTCCCTCTGGGCTCACTTTCATAAAACTTGCACATGGTTAGCTCAAGTCATTTGAAATCTAACGCAGGGAATGTTGTACAGTTTTGATCCTGTTACAGCAAAATAACCCATCATTAAAGCACCTCCCTTCATAATGCCACCAAAATGCCATGTCGATACAGTCTCCTGTGCCAATATTACAAGAGCTTCCTTCGTTTTATTAGACCGTGAAGGAGAGAAATCTAATAAGTTCTGACAATGTATGGATTTTGCATAGCTCTTAAAGTCTTATAACACAGATGATAAAATACATAGTAAAAAATTGAAAAAAGTATGGTACTACCTATGTTACTTGAAGTCTTTTTTTTTTTTTAAACAAACCTGTCCACTGTACCTTTATACAGAAAGAGTTTGTTTGAACAAACCTGAGTGAGTTATTTTTATAATCTCTAACTGAATCCCTGCTGAGAAAGAATGGCCTGATCCAAGCTCTTTTAACAGCCTAACTAGCAATTAAGGAAGGAGACTTTATGTGAAAAGGTAAAGTGGACCGTGAAAGTTTTTTCTTTCTTTCTTACAACACAATATAGCAGGAAAAGGTAGAATTGTGTTAACAACCAATAACTTAGTGTAATTTTTATGTCTTATTACCACTTTTCTCACATGTTAGTTAAGAAACCTTTTTTCCCAATTAGTAAATTGTAAGCTCTAGCTTAGATTGACTACGTATTTACAAATTAATGAAAATATGGTTAAATGTTTTTTCTAATGTGCGTACAACCCAGATAACAAGGACGATCTTCAAATTTATTGTTTTCAGTGATTCAGAATTTATTGAAATAAAATAAGATATTAAAAGTGATTGAAATAAAATATATGAATCTTGATTTAAGTATATTTAGCCTAGGATTTGCTTAAAAACAAAATAATTTTTTGCTTTATATTTTAAAAGCAATAGTATTTTTTTCTAAAGTTAGAAAAAGCTGGCCCTTATTGTGTTTTGTAAGGGTATGTATAAATACAATATAATATATGCAGATAATTAAACGACATGTGCAAAACTGTAAAACTGATTAGCCCCACCTTCTCATCATCATTTTCATGAAACAACCAACAATTTGTATTGTTGTAACGTGGCTATGTGACGTTTTGAATCATACATGCATCTAAATCTGAATAGGTGATACAGTAGGTGAGGACAGGGCTTTCCTGAGCACTCAATCATCTGCTGCAGGAAAATACAAGATTACTCAAACATGCCTGGCACAAACTTAATAAAACTTTGAGTAAACTATTGATGAGAGAAGGCCATTATGACAAGCTTAAAAACTTTTACACATAACCTGTCTCCTTTAAGCAATATCGAATATTTACAGTTGCAATCTCAGTTAAGTCAAAATATACTTAAAACAAGGTAAATAGTAATTCTTTCAAGCACGAAATAACTTGCATGTTTTCCCCCATATCTAGAAATCCTCAGAAATGAAGACAATGTTTTTTCTGTGTCAATGACAACAAAGTGTGAGTAAACTCCATTCCATGCCACCAGATGCTGTTGAATAATACATCTGTGCATCGATCGCAGAGGTGCTTAAGTAATAGGACTCCAGACAGGGCTTTGGTTACAACGGCAGAGTGACCTAAATTTAGGGAAGACTGATTCCTGGGTAAATGGAGAGAGCGCAGTGTCCCCTGAGGTTGCCGGGGCGATATTAAAAGAAGCTCCAGGAGTCATCTGGAGCAAATACATCACTGAGGTTGGAAATGAGCTATTCATTTAAGGCTATATACTTGGAGGTGTAATAATTCTGGGTAAGAACAATTGCTTGTTTGAAGAAATATACAACTGAAAATGTTTAGTTTAGAGGGAAAATAATGGAGCTCAACAATGAGTTAATGAACAGAGCTGATTCACCATTTTAAAAGATGTGTCTACAACTTAACTTATACTCTTATAAAGTTTAACAGTATTTTCATAAGAGCCTGTACAGTTTTTTATGTCAAGTTTTGCCCCACTGAATGTCCCATATTTCAAAAAAATTACTGTTGTGAGCTCTTAGCCATTTTAGAATATTATTTCACCAAAAACATCCAGTAAATTTAGGTTAGTTTTATTCACAAATGTTTGTGTTAAGCTGTCTCCAAAAATGAACATGCCCTTGAGACCTTTTGTTGAGACCTTTTCTACATAGTGTTTGTTTAATCTTTTCTTTTGCTAAGATTTCCATAAAGACACCATAATCTTCCAGTAATCTGTGAAGTAAAGAAGCTTAAACAAGGTAATACAATAGATCCAGTTTTAAAGTTTGGCAAATCCAATAATATTTAGTTGACTAGTGAAAGACTGTGGAGTAAGAATAAGTGCAGAATTACAAATCAAAACCCAACTTCATGTATGTTTTTGATGATAAAACAACATTTTGAAAGTTAAAAATGTGTGTTAGAACATTTTTTAATGATTCCATCCCTCTATCAGTACTTACTAACCTGATATGTTTTGTGAATCAGAAAGTGTACTGTTGGCATGCAAATGGTGGTAAGCAAAACTTGCTCAGATATGTGGGAATAGTGGTAATAAACTCATTGCCATGAACAATTAAGATGCTTGAAATGCATTTATGAGCAACACGTTGAAGTTTAAAAATGAACTAATTCTATCCATGATATTGAAGTAGCCTTTTACACATGAGAAAAATAAAACAATGCTTTTGAATAGCTTTTGTTTTACTGCCTACACTTCTCACAAACAGGTAATTAAGTAAAAAAGATATTATTTCTAAATTGATTTAATAACCTGTTGTAAAAGTTCAAACTTATGAATCATCTTTAAAACACAGCTCGACTACTATCTGTGTATTACTAAATGCATTTTTTTTGTCTTTTTTTTTTTAACATGGCATTTTTTAAAGGCCAAACAGTGTGCGGGCTTCGGTAGCACCAGAGTTTTATGTCCGGGAATGGATCATTCCTGAAATGGTGCAACATCTGCCGCTGGGCCTCGGTCCGGTGCTCCACAGTGGCAGCTCTTGTAAAGTGTCACCCAGGACAAAACAGAATGAAAAAACACCAGCGTTAATGCACTGCTATTACCACGCACTCAGCCACAGCCTAATGATCATGTTTATCGGCCTTGCGCTTTGGTGCCACGCTGGCTGTGAATAATCAAATAGTGGTGGAAGAAAAAAAGAGGACGATAAACTGGTTTCAATGTGCATTCAAGCATGTAAAAGTCAAGAACTGTGGCTTGAATAATTAATAAAGAAGTTAAAGATTTTTTTAACTGGAACAAGTTGTGCGAGAACACTGCTCACGTCAAGAAGCTGACATTGTCTTTACATTTATGTCCAGACTCAAAATGTTCCAGAAATTGCTTATTGCCTGCTCAGAACAGACACTAAACAGATAAATAAATGAATGTTGGTCTTGGTTGCTTCTGCAGCCTGCAACTGTGACATTTATCTCACGTTTTCACTTTTTTCTACTCTGTTTTTTGGAGTTTTTTTATTATTATTATTATTATTTTATACTTGCTTCTTTGCTTATATGCTGAGACTATAATGGAATGAACAATCTCTCTATCATTGGCAAATTAATGTTTTATTGTTTGGTTTTCTACAAATTGTAGGGTTGGGCAATCTGGGAAAAAAATAGTCAAGTTTTTTTTTTTTTTTCCTCATATTGATCGATCTCAATTTTCGATTCAATTTTGTTTAATCTTTTCAAAAACAAACAAAAATTGCCATTCATGAACATAAACAAAACAAAAATTTTAGTTATTAGATTTTTTTGAAACTATATATCAATATTCTGCCTCAAAGTTTGGCTTTTGTTCCAAACTAAATTTTTTCCTGACAAAAGATTGGTTTTCAATCTTTCAATTCAAAACCCAAACCCAAATAACTGATGATTCGGTTCGATCTCTCGATATTTTGATTATTGGCCCAGCCAAAATAACTTGTTTGCCGTAATGAAATGGATCATATGCTTCTGTAATGTTCCAAACTGTTCCACAAAGTTTTGAGTTGGATTATTCTTGCTTTTGTTTTGAAATTGCAAAAAATATACACAATCCAGGCGTAATCCTTTGTTCCAGTTGTAACCAGCTGCTCCAGTCACTAACAAGCATGAAGGTTCAGAGTTGCGAAGGATCACTATTCTCTAATTCCATTAAATTAACCCCCTCTTCCGAGTCCACCTGTTACGGATTAGGTAAATTCACTGTTCCTTCACAATGTCAGATCTCCTCTTGGACCCATTTGAGTGTGAAAAGCTGTTGATGTAGAGCCCTAGGATTGAAACAAGAGATTGGGGAGCGTGCTACGGCACAGGGGCAGCAGATAAAGGGAGCCGTTTACGTGCTATCAGGTCCAGTAGGGGTCACGCTTTATCCAGCAGCATCATCACAATAGGACGGCGCACGCACATAGGGATTTAATACAGTTCGCTTATCTGTGGTTCAAAATGCCAACAGGTCAGAGCTGGAGGAGGAAAAGTTCACTTACGGTGCAGACATTGAATCCAAAGAGGAAATGAAGAAAACTAGCAAATTATTTTTGGATTATGAGTTTGGGAGTATTGCTTTGTATCAAGGTTGTTTCCAGACAAAAAACTTGGAGAGATTGAAGAAAATCTTATGACTGACTAGACTAGAGACATACAGTACCGAGAAAATATGCAAATCTATGTGTCCCTGTCAATTAAATAAATAAAAGATATTTCCACATAAGTAGGGAATGCTTTTGAGTTTGACTTTAACACGCAATGCATGTATGACAATCTAACAACTTCAGTCAGTAATTTAAATTCACAGGTCTTTTTTACTGTTGTGTAATCCTGAAATAAGATCACATTCTCCTCTGTGACTTAGAACCATTAAAAACGCAATTATCTGTAAAATGTGGCCACCAACACAGAATCTCTATCACTATAAATAAGCCCTCATTGATTTCCTATACAAGAATATGTTTTTTAATTCTTCATTACACTCCTGAATGGACCAGACGCCTGAGGTTTTCCATAAATGGCATTTTAAAGTGAGATTTCCCACTAAGCGCCGACATGTTCATCTGAATACAGAATGTTCTCTTCGTCTCTTCGGCCGGGGACGCAGCAAGATGAAAATAATTAAAGTCAAGGTTCTTTCCCATCATGCATCTGTATGTTCTTGCACAAGTCCTTTGTGTGATTTCCCCAACTCAATAATTTATGAATGAAATAGCAGTTTTAACAGTTAATAATTTATGGGAATGCCCAAATGGCTAAGTGTGCAAGAGACTAAATGGTGTAGCTGTGGCAATGCTTGACGGCCTCCATTTATCATGAGTAATTATTTATTATTATTAATCCTTTGTTTTAGGACACGGATAGAGAAGCAATAGAGTCAGAGTTTGAAATAGAAATTGGGTAATAACTTGTCAACCGAGGTGAGAGACATATTGAACAATGAATAATATTTAAATTTTTGTTGCGGAGAGAAAACTTTGGAGAGAATGTATAATTCATTTTTCAAAGAAGAGTACATTGTCTCAATTAATATAGAGCCTTTCCACCTCACACAAAGCATTTTACATCAAGGAACTACTCACTGCAGACAATTCGCTCTAGCCTTCCCCACGTGCCAGCAATCTCAAAATCAAGAACTAACCAGGCCTTGTACTACTAAGATTCTGAAAGCTGACAGGATAAGACTTTGACAAGCTAAAGTTCTTGTGTGTTACTGTTGCAAGTAAAGAGTGTGATTGCAAAAACAGATTATTGACATTTAATAAAAGAGTTTGCAATATGGGGCCCGTGCTGAAACACAGTGCATTTGATCTGCGAATGCAAAGATCTCGCTTGACTGTTACAAGCCACACCCACACAAGCGGCAATGTGGACAAGGGATTTCATTAATTGACATTTAAGACAACTTTAAAAATAAAAAATCAAAGGGATGTGCGACAATCCAGGCAGAGCGGTGGAACATGCATATTCACTGACGGCTTTGGCTCAAGTGGAGACCGCCGCGCCTCAACTGAATCATGATGTGACGTCAGTGGACGTTTTGCGGTCACACTAACTTGGATATTTTTCACATTAATTTTGACAATACATTTTGCAGATTTACATGCAGTGGGGACACAAACAATCGCTGCTCCAAAAAGAGCTTAAGATCATTCAACTAAAAAAAGAACCATCTGTCAATCTAAAGCTCAATGTGAGTCAAGTTTTACAATTTTCCGCTGTGCAACCTCTATTCAAGCTTAATGTGAACCATTTCCTGTGAGTCATTTTCTTGAAAACTTGAACGCTGTTTTTTTTATTGACCATTTGCACGTGTCGTCACGCTCCTCGAGGGAACGCCCACTTCTCCATGCTGGATGGCAAAAGCGCTGTCTGTGCGCTTTACAGCAATGGAAACTTCGCCGAAAACTTGCTCGTTTTTAAGTAATTTTAATTGATTTCAATTGTAAAATGGCTGTATCTGGAACACGCTGCACTAGCAGGCAAGATCGAGGTTTTTAGCCTAAACCTGTAGCTTTTTCATTTACATTTTGATGAAGATAGAAGACGCTAGTGGATGGCAGCAATAAATCAAAAGAACTGGAATCCCTCTAAATCGCTACAGATCTGCAGTGAACACTTTAAACAAGGTAAGTCAATGCTTAAGAGAAAAAAAAGACCTTTGACAAAAAAATAAATGCAATGAATATCTGAAACAGCCTGCATTATGCGTGGCTAACACTAGCCTCACATGATATACAGCTAAGTTACTGAAAACCAACCTCATGTAGCTTTTAAATCTGCTCCAGTGTAAGACAAAACCCTGTTTACCACATAATGGTGCAAATCATGAGGAGTAAAGTCAGGCAAACTTGAAGATTTTATTTATTCGGCAAACATAGCAGGAGGAAGAGGTCATAAATCAGCTAGCATTCATTAGCTTTTCCAAATACCTTGTTTTGTGTGCGTCTAAAAGTTGTCCTACTTCCACAGACAAATGTACTGAACATGCGCTAGAAGCATCCACTGCTTTCTTTACGGAAAAATAAGGAAATATGTGAGAATTTGTCAGTTTTGTGCTCCTGTAATGCTGCGTACACTCACTTCTGCCATCCAGCATGGCGTAGCCACGTGATCAAGTGACGTAGGTGCAAATGCTCAATAATCATAGGTTTTGCAAAATAGCCCTTTGCTTTTTTCTCTATAAATTGTTGTTCAGTGAAATCCACATTGAGGCTTGTGTGTGAATGGCTTTTAACAGTTCATTGCCAATTCACAGTTGCAGATCAAATGTGCAACTTTTCACTGCCACTTCATAAGATAGGGCTCTTTGTATACCACTGTTTTCAAAAGCCAAATGTATTTTCACTGCATCCAAAATTATACATTTTTTTAAACAAAGGAATCAATCTTAGCAATTACTGTATACTCTCTCTTCAGGTGTATTTTAGTTGCCTGACCAGTCAGTCCCTACACGCTTTGACAGACAGCTTTACAAAGACGCAAGGTCTGGGATCAGAGCTCCGGGTTTCAATTTTGAGGACGGGCATTCTGAGTGCGGAGTCAACCAATCACAGAAAACCCAGAAATTCCACCAAAACAGCGACGCACTAAACCGGATGTTATTGTAAATATGTAGTGCAAGGATTTTTTCAATGAAGCTGTTACCTATGGCCTATGTGAAGGCTCAACATGGTTTGCTCCGGTTTGATTGATACGTTCCTTTTTGTTCAAACCCAAAGCTAGTGACGAAGAAAATAATCTGCTATGTCTGCCATCTTGAATGTTTTGAAACACTTAGAAAAAAAGTTGCGAAATTGCGGAGTGGAGGGGGGGGGGGGGGGGGGGGCGTTTGTGATTGGATCGTTCTAACTTTGGACGACAAAATTATTGCCCGTGTCTTTGGTTTCAGACCCTTCTGCATTCAAACAGAATGTAGGAGGGGCTGACTGGTCAGGCAAGTATTTTAGTATAATTAGTATCCTCTGAATATTATCACAGTATGTAGCAACTGCCATGTTATTACTTTTGCACACATTTCATACTTAAATGCACACAGCACATCATGGTCTCATTTTGATCCTAAGAGATTTTCTCAGGGAATATTTATTTTTAAGCTATATCCATTACATTTACAAGACTCCAATGGTAGTATTTTTATTTGAAGGTTATTGGCTGAAATTCCTTGTATTGTGTATAACATCAATCCAATTACAACTTGAAATGATCCTTGCGCCGGATAAGGCCCAGCTAAGTGCACCCTCTTTGGTAGTTAAATGCTTGTAAAACATGGAAGTGAAGCCAGGTGTACTAATGCAACAGCAAAATACTAAAAAGAAGTAAAGATGCATTTAATCTGAGGGTCACAATGTGACTACAAATCAGGGTCATTTTACTGAGAGCCAATAAAATGCATCTGATAAAAAGTAAATCACAAGAAGCACTTGAAAACGGTCCCTTTCTGCAGTAAATTCATGGCTCAAAGCAACATGCCTTAGTGTCATTATTTGACAAGTAAAAGAAAGATGTAAATTACTAAACTAAAGCTATTTCTTGTAAGATGAACTATTGCTTTGCTTGGAACATTTCACATGACATCAAACTTAAATACTTTAAAGTGGATCTTCCAAAATGGAGTTGTCCCAGGAAAGGAATATTGTAAAAACATAATCAGGAAAAATTCATTCACGTTACCATGCCTGCATATAAATATTTTCTACTATGAAGCCATAAAGTCCGCTGTAAGCATGATATGTTGGTATTAGCTTTACTCTGAAGGCTTCTGAAAAGTATTAAAGCATGATGACTGCAAACTGAGGCAAAAAATACTACTATTACAGTAGTTCTGGTGTTTGTGTTTGTAAGACAGTAAAAACAGAGTCCAGCACCTTGAATTGGTTCCGTCATATGCTTGTCTCCATGGAGATTTATAGTTTAAAAACGAGTTATGAGACACTCTTGACGTTCAAATGACTAATCAAGCAACCCACGTGTTGAGCTTAGAGTGTTTTGATGCCTTTTGTCAGAATGTAGCATTATACAGTATTTTTTATTTGATAAAAAATATTTAAAATTAAATTGTATGCAGAGACAAATTGATTTCCATGGCCATTCAAATGATCTGCAAGCTTGACCTAGATACAAACTGACAAACCTTTGATCAGAACAGGACTTTGTAGAGTTAAAAGCATGTCAGTTCTTACCCTAACAAAAATATATTTGTATCTCCTCTGTAATATTTTGTATCTTGTAAATGTCTGCTATGTAACGCTTGTGTTAAATCTCCCGAGTAATCACGTTCCCTCAATCTCTCCCTCAATGCCATCACAAATCTTCTTTATTAATGGAGATGATAATGTTGTGGAAGCAGGCTATTTCTAAGGCGCAGTACAAGTTCTGTCTGTGGAGGAATGACAGAAATACGGCATCGCTCGTGTCCCTACGGTTTGTCGATCTAACATGATAGAAGCAGATGTAACGCAGGTGGAGTGCTGCCATCAATCGCTCTACATGATCGGCCCGGGCTCATTGTGAGACAGAGGAAAGACAAGAAAGCAGGCAGATGCTTGTGGTGGTGGCTTTAATAATTCAAGATTCATCCGCTATTCAAGAATTTCCTGTGGTTTGACAATAATCAATAGTGTCGTCTTTTGTCTTTCCCTCGTCGACCCGTTATTCATGATTAAATGCATCCTCCAGGAAGTTACATGTTTATTATTGACTTTTGCCAATGGGTTTCACAAGGCCAAAGTCCTTGAAGTAACTATTAGTCATATTACAAAAGGTCAACAAACTGCAGCTCAAATGATGAATGAGTTACCCTGGAGTCTGAAGCGATAGGCAAAGAATAAATTAATATTACAAACAAAAACATATTTAGTGAAAATGTGTTAGGCCAAGGTGAGTGGTGTAAAAGGCTGGGGTATTGAATACTTTTTTTTTTTTTTATTAGCAGTTTGTACAAGAAATGACTATATCATAACTAAAAGCTGCTAAAAAAAATCTGAAAGTTAGTTTGCCAGGGCATAATCAAGTGCATAGAGAGTTGGAAATCCAGGTATTGTTTATACCAGAGGTTTCCAATCTGTACTTGATCAAATTTCGCAACAACATGCTGTTTTCAATGTAAAAAGAAAACAAAGAAACATTGGCACCAATTGCATCTTGAAATCATCTTGGGAGCCTCAAAGTTTGTTCGCGACCACTGGTTTACACTAATATCACTGTTATCACTGTAATATTCAAGAAATGATTGAGATACTGTCAATGTTACCGCTTGAGGAGCTGCTAAAAGAGTAAGAACAGAAACAATCCTATTTTGTGTGCTGTTGTGGAAGCATACTAAGCTAAAAAAAATTTTAATTAAAAAATATTAATCTATATATACAGCAGCACCAGCAACTTTCTCTTCCAACATTATGCAATATTTAGTTCACCAGTCCACTGTTCATTGCTATTCAGAAGTTGTTACTCTGTCCCTCTCCCCTGTAGGGAGTGAAACTGTTTCAGATGCTGCTGCTGCTTACCACAGTGATAACTAGACCTTAGATGGGCCCTTTTTAGTCTTGATCCTGACCTGTGGAGCCAGATTCTCCACCTGGACATGTCTTCACCCTGTTCATCCAAGGAAGTGGATAGATCTCTGCTTCAATATGCGCTAGTTTTTTTTTTCTTGCTCAGGAGGGTCTAAGACCAGAATATGCTCTGAGACAGTTATATCTGTTTTTCTCCTGTGATTGGGGATCAGTCTTCATTCTATCTGACTGTACATGATTTGTTTTTTAACTGTTACTATTGAATTAGGTATACAATATGGAGATTTACACTGGGAACACTTTAGTTTAAAGCACACATATTATCTACAATCTCTTAATTATTGTACATGTAAGAGGTTAGTTTGTAAATATTATCCCATATTAATATCTTATTCTGCATAATCCTATTCTGGTGCCATCAGAACATTTCCGTAATAAAATAATTATTGCTACTTGTTAGCATGCCACTAAGACATTTTTGAATGACCGAAATATAAATTATATATAAATATAGTGATATCAAGGTTTCCTGTATGTAAGTTAAGGTGAATAGTGCTTTGTTGTTGTTGTGCATGCCTATACCCACCATAACCACAATTTCCTGATCCCAACACATCATTCCACCTCAATTTTGTCAGCTGTGAACAATGCCAAACTCACTCATCTTCCACGTAGCAGGGGTAGGGCATCTGCTGTGCGTAGACCCCGAGCGGCTGGGTCCTGGCAGTGTGCAGGCGAATAATGGCGTGGTCCATCATGTCCTGCAGGTAAGAGAAGCCGCCCCATATATAGCGCAGGTCGTTAAAGCCGTTGTCCCCGGCCCCAGGAGACCATGACCTTATTAAAAGTAGACACAATGGGATCTGTCTTAGCAAATGCCAGGTAAAAAACTAAGAGCTAACTGGTCAAAGAATACTGGCAGGATAACACAGCAATTTCCTAAGGTCATATTTTCTCATGGTTAAGTTTAAACGGCCGTAAAAAGATTGGTTTCTTTTAATAGAGAGCTGAGGGCATTAAAAGTCAATAGGTGGAGAAATTATCATGGATTTATCTATTAAACGGGCACAAAGGTTTTGTTTTACTTTAATGAAGAAGCTGTCAGACAAAAAGGTGCACTATGCTACTTTTCTGATGTCCCATGATTGTCTCCATGGATATATGACTTTGGCTGGAATGTTCCACAGTATGGCGTTGAGCTTTTATGGCGTGCATTTATTTTGTGATCAGTGTTTCTGTTGTGAATGAAGGCTTCTAGATTAGGAAGAATATAAATGGACAAATCGTATTATAGATGCTAAAACATATTCATGTTTTGACTTGAAATAATGCTTTTGTCTTCATATATATTTGTCTGTCTTTTAGTCTGTGCAGATAAAGTCATGATTACAATTATCAAAATACCATAATTATGCATTTTTTTTACACTGTAAATATACTGTAGATAGTAATATTTTTGTTGCACCCAGACTTGACAAGTGCATTTTTGTTCTCTGTTAAGTGTCACAAACCTACTTGACCTCATCTTCATGAAGTTTAATGCCAAGAAGTGGAACTCTTAACTAACAATCAATTGTTAATATCTGCTTGAAGCTATGAGAGTTTCAATGCAACAAACAGGTATGAAGGATATTTGGAGGGTGGTTGTTACCTGGTCTGTATTTTGTCAGTCCTCTCCACATCATTTATATCCATGCGCAGTTTATACTTCATGTAAGGAGGTAGATCAGTGGAGTTTGTGGTGATGGTTTCAAAGACAATTCCAGCCCAGTACGTTCCATTATCCAGAAGATCTAATGCTCTGCTGACCAACTGTCCTTCTGTTGGCACCGACTCAAACTTATTTAAGTCCAGACACTGTTGAGTACATAACAAGACAAAGACAAATTATAAATAGGCATGGAGGAGTGCACAGTAAATTCAGTTTTTCTGTGCTTTGAATTATTGAGAAGTCATTGGATTATTGAATAATTTGTCTCCAAGCAAATTCATTATTTCACTTCGTCTAAACTGGTATAAAATTCCCAAACAAAAAGTACAAATGTATCCAAATGCTTCTCATTGTCTTGGTCAAAGTAAATCCCTGTGTGTCTTCAGCAATCTACATCGACTTTCAAGACTTATACAATAGTCTAATATCTTAAGTACAGGTATATCTTTCCCTACAAGAAGCTTAACTCGACCGCAAAGCACTTTCTTTTGCCAAAAGATGGTCAATAACTGAGAAAAACAAAACAAAGAAGCATCACAACATCACTGTTTCAATTTTCTCAATAACAAACCAGTTAACAATGAACCAACTGGCTAAACAGAACAATAATAGCACTAACCAAATGGAGCCACACACACCATGTAATAATAATGACATGACACGCTGGCAGATTGGTGCTTAGCGAATAGCATCATTCCACTATGGACTAACCCACCAGTGTGGTTCAAAATGATGTGGTGGTGCCAGAGGGTGGGAAATGTTTTGGGCCCTGGCACAGACACACTCAAATGAGATACAGCACCCCTTCTCTGTAGCCTCGGCCCGCCATTCATGAGGCGCTAATGAGCTTGGCGTCCCGGGAGCCAGTCACTCCTGACAGCTGTCCGCACATCTCACTGCTGCAACAGTTTTGTCATTCCCAAATTCACAAGTCGTTATTGTGAATCTGCTTTCGGGAGGAAAAATAAATTGTGTTTGTTTGCTTAAAAATACAATGTTCATGATCCAAACAGGGCTATGCAATTATTTGAATTTTAACAAAAGGTGACTTATTGTGATTTTTCTGTATATTTAGGAAGAAACTCTGTCATATACAGAACAATATTTCAAGTTTCATTGCAAAATAAAAAAAAATATCTAAAATGGCTTAGAAAAAGAACTATCGACTTTCTCTTCGTCCACTGCTGAATTGATAAGCTCCTCCTCTTCATTGTAAACAATATTTGCACCAATTTTAAATTACTATTTTTGTTGTTGGAAAGTGGCTACGTAACAAATTTGAACACTACATGTTTTACTCTGAATGTGAATTTTTGAGTAATCACAAGTAATTACAGACAAGTGGTCAGAGATAAGTGGTAGGTGAAGACAGGGATTTTCTGACAGTTGGAGCATCAGATGCAGGATGTCACAAGATTACTCAAACATGCAGGAATCAATGCAAATACAACTTTGGATAACCTAATGATAAGAGAACACTGGAATAACATAGTTAAAAACTCAAAATTCCCAAGTATCTCTGCCATTGGGCTTAATGCAAAAATTGTACATTGTCCTTAATAAACATTATAATAAACATTATAAAAAAGTAGATTTTACTTAATGGGTCCACTTTGAGATTACTGCAGTAATAAAAATTGTGTAATCGGGTAACTGTGATTTACCTTAACTTCTGTTCACAAATTTCCTTGATATAGAAAATATGTGGTTTCTTTACAATTGTAGAATACATTTACGTTTATTTCAGTGAGATCTGTCAAATTTCATTTTATCCAATCAATCTCTACTTTTAAGGGACACTAACTAATTCAATTGTGATTTAAATAATCGGGATTAGCCCTAGATTCAAGTTACAAATTTTAAGTGATTGTGATTCATCGTGTCTTCATTTTTTTCACACATGTAGTTATGTTTTGACTTGGGAAAATGGTCTCGCAGTGTGTACTGTGTCCAGCACTAACAAGAGCCGGACTGGACTTGACCTAATTTGTTGATATTTTTTGAGCAGCACAAGCAGCAGAGCAGACATGGTTGCATCAAGCTGTGTGGGCCAGTGAGTGATAGGACAGGCGTGTAGTTATTGTAGAATCTCATTATAAACATGGAGCTGCTGCCCGGACATGAGTTTGTGTCAGAGTTTATGTAACCTCATCGAAAATGAAATGGATGTGTCCCCTGTCTACGGGGAGCATGAGGGGTCAGCAGACTTCAAAACACTGTCAGACATCAACAGAAATGGGATGGACACATGTTTGACAAGGACAAGAACTTTCGAAAAAACCAACAAGTCTCCCCTTTCACTCATCGCCTGATGCAACAGCTTTCTCGGCACAAGTCCTTAACTTTTAAGGTCGCCAGGACAAAACATAAAATGTTCTCAGGTTCAGTCTGTAGGGAAATGCTACTAACAATACATAGAAAAAAAAAATTGTTATTTTAAATGTAAATAACAAAAAGGAGTCGTTTCCTAAAATCTGTCATATAGGGAAAATAGTTGATTACTTTTTTGCTATAAAAGTCCGCAAAAGTGTTCAGTAGTTCAAAATGATAGTTCCAAATATGGCTAAATACACTGTTATTATTTCTTAACTAAATATTTTTTCAGTCATTTTTGTTATGTATTTGTCTGTCTCTTATGTACTTTTATGATTCCAATGTATCTGTTGTAATTTATTGAATGAAGAAGCTCTCAATGAAAAGTGAAATAATCTTTGGACATACAACTCAGTCCATCTTTGAGTCCATTTTAATGATACAACCAAACATGTCACCAAGTTAATAAAGCCTTTCACACCTTTGACAACACTAAACATGTCAGATTTAAAAGTGTAAGGTTCTCTCACTTCTGATTAATTGGACACATATATCAAAGACTAGTGTATTATCACATAGTACTTACATGAAGAATAACGTGTTATTCTTATAGGGCTGTAGTCGACCAAAGAATTTCTTGGTCAACTAAAGAAATGTCCATCAATTGATCAGTTGGTTAAAAAGGTGCAGCAAATGCACTGAAGCTTTTAACCATTTATCTGAGCGAAACTGTACTCAAGCAGACTTCATATCCAATAATTTAGACAGAAAATTTATAGGAAACCATGTGTTTATAGAAAAAAGCTGAATAAATTAATGATTTGATCACACATTTTCAATGTGTTTAATAAAGAAAAAAAAACATTGACTAAGATTAATAGATAACTACAGCACTAGTTCCTTAGTGACATTAAAAAGTAATAACTTGGGAATAATCCCAGGCATACAACTCATTTCTCTTGGCAGCAATAGAAGCAATTACAACATAATAAGGAAAAAAAAAAGTTGCACTTTGGCTGTCACTGTCTAATTATGAGACCAATTAAAAAGTTCATAGCCCGGATTTTCATACAAAGCAATGTCAACTAATCATATTGATAATTCAATAGACAGGTAAATTACAAACAGCCTACAAATGTAAATATTGTGCTTTACAAAATCAGGATTATTTTCTATATTTGGTATAGTAAAAAAAAACATGGCTTACAGTGACATTTTGAGAGTATATATTTCTACATCAAGAATCATCAAGATAAAAGAATCAAAGCAAGTTGACAACGCCCATTACAACACAGTGACCCATAGTGTTTTTTTGACTATCACACAAAGAAACTTGCTGAATGCAGTTGAGAGTCCCATTACACTCAAACCAAAATAAAATCATGTCTTACCCCGAGAAGTTTTGAGGTTAAATTGAAGATTTGTGTAAGACTTTGGTATAGATCCCTCCAGTCGTATTGTGGCAGCCCTGGGGGACGATCCTCAGGGGGGCCGTTGTACAGAAAGTTTGCCAGTAACTCTGCAGTCCACCCAGTTCCATTGAGCCGCTGGTCCACAAGTGCAGCAAACACAGGATTCTCCAACATTCTCTAAATTGGAAAAAAAACATTATTATGAACACTATTATAATTAATATTAATGATAAAAACGACAACGATAATAATAATAACTCATTTCTTTTTCTCAAAGAAATATAAATGACAAAAACAAGCTTTAATTCAAGCCTATTTTTGGTCAAAAGTTACACAGTGCACCTTTGACGTCACCAATAGGTGGTTGGTTGGCTCACTCAGGCTTTTCAAAGTTGAAAAGTGCTTATAAACTTATTTTGGTGAGTAAGTAACAGAAGAAATTGTATAATGCTGCAAAAAGCTAAAGATTAAATAATTGTTTTAGTATTAGGATGTTAAGATATTATTAACATTGAGACAATTTCCTTTGAATTTAAACGGTAATTAACTTTACGAAGGTGCTACACTTGACACACTCACATACATTCTAAATACATTTTTAGATTCCAAATCATTCACCACAATGTGCTATAAGCATTTTTTAGAAGCATGCTGTCTTTATATGCGAACAAGAACAAGCTAATTTCCTAGATTTTCGTGAACCAAAGGGTCGTTATAACACGTAGATGAAAAACTGTAAAATAAAATTTAAAAATCACCTTCGTAGACAGACAGACAGACAGACAGACAGACAGACAGACAGACAGACAGACAGACAGACAGACAGACAGACAGATATAGATAGATAGATAGATAGATAGATAGATAGATAGATAGATAGATAGATAGATAGATAGATAGATAGATAGATAGATAGATAGATAGATAGATAGATAGATAGATAGATTTCAAGTTATTTTTGTAAAAAAAAAAAAAAAAAAAGTTATCATAATAATCTATGACTGTCTTTAATTGGGTCTACTAGAGCTGATTTTCTTTGCATTTTAAATATTCATATTCATGTCTTTTACATCATCAAGTAATTCATTTACACAGAAAGAGAAAAATCCCTGGAGACAAACTCAAAACTAGAGCTATTGCCTCAGCCGATCATTTGATGTCATTACAATCATGTACAATCCACATAATGTGAGGTTAGAGGATCAAACTGCTGTTGCCCTAATCAGATGATAAATAATTGAAAGAGGCGTGCTGATGTGAGGGCAACTACAACCTCCATACCACTGCAACAATTAATGAATGTTTGAAAAACGTTTTGGCAGCAAGAAAAAAAAAAAAAGAAGTCTTGCTAGATCAGTGCACATTAGCTCATAATAAGCTAGTCTCACTCCTACTTGTTGGTTAAATGTGTTGCCCTCCATTTAGTTGCCACAACTGTTCCCATTACTCCCACCTTGTATTTGCATAGTTGCCTTCAGCAGTGAAATTACCGCCCAAGTAATAGTAGAGCATTGTAGCAGTAATAATACTGTGATTACATAGACTAAAATTAATCGTGATAATATACCTGTCATGTATTTGACGCGAGACGAATGTGGAGATTGTTTTGTAGATTATATCTTTTGATGATGCTAGCGTCACAATGTAAAGGATGACAAAGGTCTAACACGTTGGCTGAATAACAAATAACAAAACTAGAGATTATGTACAATGCACAGAGGAATGAAACAGGTGGATGTAAATTCATGTTTCTCATTACTGCAGGTGAGAGATTTACACTTTATGTTTTTTATAGTACGACGTGCACTTTGATATCTTGTACGTGGTTTTAACTACAAAAGGTAATTAAAATTAAACTCGACATAAATGTGGTAACTTTATTATACAATTACGAGGAAACTAGTACATCTACAGATAATTTTAGTAATTTTAAGTGATATAAAAAATGTAGAAATGATCACATAAATGATTCCGAGATTAGCTGCGTTCCCCACTGCAAAAAAAAAGTACTATTAAATCTGTCTAACTACTTCCTTGGTCTCACAATTTTTTCTGCAATTTGTTTTATAACTGTTGCTGCAATTCTGACTTAAGAGCATATTTTTTACAGACAACAAGGTATAAATAGAGCTAACCACCCGCAAACAATCAGAGCATAGCTTTTGGCTCTTGTTGAGAAATAATACAATTTATTTTTGAATTAAGACAGTAGTAAGACAGCAATGTTATTTTCGCAAAGTGCTACATTTAGAGAATAATTTTAGTAGAAAAAAATAAAAGGTTACAAATTTAAAACTAAAAAAGTAAGGTACCTCAACATGATAGTTAGTGCTTTGCCTGAAAGTTGTTGGCATTAAGCTTGTCAATCATTAATTTAAAAGTGTTTTTACTGCTAAAGTCCCTTTTGTATGTAACTTTCTTCTATGTCACATCTGCCATTTTTATAACAACTCTATAGGGCATGCAGAGAGAAAGCAGACACACAACTTTGCCCAGAAAGATGAAAAATTAGAATATGAGTTGTGTCATTTTAAGTCAGAACGCGATTATAAATTTTAAGAAAAACAACCCCGGACTTGTAACTTGGTATCATAAGTTTTTCTCTATGGTGACTGATAAATTTGATGCAGAAGTAGATCACCTTTAAATTGTGATGTAGAAATAAAGATACAACTAGATGCAATGATACCACTGTGCCGCGATGCCCCAACAGTAAATGTCCTTCTCCCTATGTCTTCCTCATCCTCTGTTCCCTATCTCCGATCTGGTCGTTGTTGTGATGGTAATTGGTCCATCAACGTAAAACGCGTCTGCGACCTTGAGAGACCTCTGAAGATGACGGACCGTTGGGAGCCTGAGCGCGGAGGTGGGGAGAGCTGGGTGAGGAGAGAGAGAAAGAGAGAGCGAGCGAGGCAGGGAAAATGAAGACAAAGGAGCACTGCCGGCCCATTTGTGTAAAGGTTAGGGCTAGGGTAATGAATACTCGGGCTGTACGGAGCGCCCGGTGTCTGCTCTCCTCCAGCTGCTGCCTATAAGCTCATTTGGAGTGACACCGGAGTGATGTCCGTGTCAAGGAAATACAGAGGGAGGCAGAGAGGAGGCAGCAAAGTGTCCATGTCCTCTACTTGTGCAGATAATCCGTCCTGCCACCACCAAAATTATCCTGCACTTATCCATAATTACCTCCCCCTGCTGTTTCCACGTATAACAGCAAGTGCCACAAATTAGACATACACATAATGTGTGCATTGTATTATCACGTACATTCCATTGTGGGTGCATGCAAGGTCATGAAACAGCAATGGAGTATGTAAATGTGTATGCATAGTAAATGACAACATGCAATAAGGAAGGAATTAGTAATGGTTTTATTCTGATAAAATATGGTGTCCTTGAACTTTGGATAGGGATAAAAAATTTTAATATATGTTGAGTCACTAAAGCTTAGTGACAGCTTGAGGGTGGAGCTTCTTTTCTCTAAATGCATTACGATACAACATACAAAAGAATAAGAAAAACACTGAAATCAAGGCCTGATGACTAGATTGTTTATTGCCGTTTATTGCTAATGTTTCAATATGTGTTTGAAGCAAACATTATGTGTCAAGAAAGAAAAAAATAATGCACAGACAAAAATTGGTATGGACAGGCACTTACCCGAAGTGTATTGATTTGAGAACTATTTTGAAAAAAGTCATAGACGCGGGGTCCAACATCTTCCCATGAATCCACCAGCTCTTTTAACATGGCCAAGGCATCAAATGTGCTGTTTGCCTAAAAAACAATGAGAGAATAATCATCATGTTATTCAAAACTGAAATACAAAGCTTTTTGACTTGCATCAACTGAATTATGGTTGTGCCTATGATTTAAAAATGCAAATTTGTACAGTTTTTCATGCAAACAAACGAACTACATACAGTAGTTCACTTTTAAAGGTTAAAACAAGTTTTGCTTTAACAATAAAGCTAACAACAACATAGCATGTAGGCAGCACACTTTATGGATTTCTATATACTGTATCTATAATTAAATGTTAACAGGTCAAATACATTAAAGAACCCACATTAATGCAATGCTGTGGAGCAGTCTTGGCAAAACATAAACATGGTGACAAACAGGTGGATTACTACACATTTAAAGTGGAACAATTTCAATTTCTAAGCCACTACAGAACAATTTCAAGATAAAGATGAAATATTTTTTAAACTTTTGTTCTTGACAAACTCACCTCCTGCACCATGAGGTGAGCAGCGGGCGTATCAGGTGTGAAGAGGACTTTTCCTTGCACTAGCGGCTTGAAGGTGCTCCAAATGTAGCGCAGCTGCGGCGTTCCCTCCAGGGTGTCAACCAGGGTCTGACAAAATGCATCTGGGAATAGAAGAGGAGAAAGGAAATGTTAGACGGCACATATTTCAAAGCAGCGGTATAAAGAACTTAAAAGCAAAACATCAACAACAAACAGGTTTGTATTAGAGCTAGTACACAGACTAATTATTTTTAACTTTGAAGCTCAGAAAAAAATATCTTAATATTATATGTGTTACCTGTACCACCATTTTTATTTTTTTATTTTTTCAGTTGCATTCACAGAACAAACTAAAGCATGTTTGACTTGATTCTGAACAGGAGCTGTGGAACAGAAATACACACAAAAATCCGACTCACTATTGGTCAATAGTGCCTCCATATCAAGATCTACACAATCTGAGTCTTAACAAACAAATATGGAGTGGGATAAAAAACTTGTTTTTGTGTTTTAATGGATCTATTCCATGACCTGACCCACATGTGCAACTCAGTGTGAGTGAGAGCCAAAGAGGTTGCACACGGACATATGCCTTCATTTTGAAAAGATAAGAAATGACAGAAGAGCCAGCAAGATATCTTGTAGCCGCAAACGTGTGACATTAAAAGAGTTTTGCATTTATTCATTAAGATGTGTTTCTACTGCTTGAAAAGCCTTGAAAAACTTGTATCCAAAACTCAAAACATAACAATTAAGTGTTTTACTAGACAGGTGCAGAAAATTCTAACAAACACACATACATCTCATTGAATTTGAACAATGAGATGTATGTGTGAATGTACAGTACTGTCACTATGGCGAAATATATTAACATATGCCTTACTTCATAAACACTGTCATAATACAGGAGAGAAAGAGAGAGACGGAGGGAAAGAGAAAGAGGGAGGGAAAGAGAGGGAAAGATAGAGATAGAGAGAAAAAGAGAGTGGGAGAGAGAGAAAACGAGAGCGAGAGAAAACTTGCTCATGGCTTTGTGGGCACAGAAAATCCATGCAGTGGCACGGTGAACATTATTAATTTAGCCTTTCTGCCAACATGAATATCATCGAGTTGGTAGAGCAGAGCACAGAACAGGTCAAATGAGGATTTCCATAGAGCTGGAGTCTGAAGGAGGTATTTGATAGAGTGAGGGGCTCGTCTGTTTAATAAACTGCCATCCTTTCCAAGTTCCGAGTCATCTAGCAAACAATACCTTCACTTCTCTTTTCTCATCTCGTAGCAGCAGCCCCACCTGTCATTACATCAAATACCCTTTTTTTTCTCTTCAAGCCTTTTTTCCTCGTTTTGCCGACCGACCATTTTCTCACCATCAGGGAGATTTTAGAGGCCATTTTTGGTGCAATTAAATGTTAGCCTTTCTGCCTGCTGGCCGTCTTTCTCAGGTGCTCCTGGGAGGTCTGTGTGCGGCGAGCTAATGTCTAGCCTTTATTCTGAGCATGACCAGCTGTTCCCTCCAGTCGAGAACACACAAGACACTTTCGGCAAACCACATGCGCAAGGCAGCCGACAAAAACTATTTTCTGTAGATGTCATCTTGCATATCAATTGCCTATGTTCAAAGGTTAAACAATAATCATATTTTGAACTTCTGTAGCGACTATTGCCGCTAATAATACTCTTTTTTTTCCCCACACATTAAGAGGTAAACAACACACAGCTTCTCAGAATGACATGTCTAATTACCAAGTTCAAACTCAATCTCCTCCCTGTACATATTTTTTTATCATTTGTTGATTAAGTACAATTTAATTCATTGTCTTTTAATTAATGAGGTGACTTGCAGCAAACTATCTTCCAAGCAACCTCTTTTCAACTCCCAGTTCGCAGTAATCAGATATTTTTTTTTATGAATGGATACAGCATTTTTACACCTACAAGCGACCAGAAGAAGAAAGTACTAAAAACATGCTCGCACACACAGACCTCAGTAGGTAGTCGTGTTCTGAAGAGGTTTACTTTTTAACTTTTATTTTAACTTTTCATTGTTGTTTTTTTTTTACTTCTACTTGAGGTAAAATGTGAATTCATGGAGAAAATGTCATTATTTCTGATGTGCAAAAAGCTAGTTTCCTTTCACTGTTAAATGCCCACCATGTAGCTTTTTAACCACAAAACAGAGACTAAAACATGCTTTTTACTTGGATGTTTTTCTAGGACAAAAAAAAAAAAAACATTATAAAAAGGTGCTTTTGATCTGAGTGGGCTTGCCTTTCTCCAAATCTGACACATATGTCCAGGAGAAGGAGATCACCTTGGTTATGTTAAAATGTTTCTGTAACTATATTCCACAGTGAAGTAAAAAACATATGTATCTATTAACACTGTTCAAAGTTATATTTTTCAATTAAAATGCCAGGTAGAGCATGCATGATATCCAAATGCAAAAAACAGAAGCACTAGAGACCTTATTGACATGCACTGCACAGAGATGCGCTAACAGAAGCATCCAGAGATTTCCTGTGAGCTGTTTGTATACTGGTCAATGAAAGTCATGTCTGATATGTTAAATATTCCTTCTTTGCGTCACTCAAAGACACATCAGTGTGAGTCATGAGACCGAACAACTGATTCTGTGCTTGAAGCCGAATTCAGCCGCAGTCAAATAATTGCTTGGAGCCTGCAGTCTGCCCCTCAACTTACCTGTCAAATTTAATCAATTTGAGTCGCACCCTGGAGACGGCCTCATCCCAGCTGCTGCCAGACAACACCGCAGATGCAAAGACAACCAATCAACAGTACTTTCCCCCCACATAAGAAATGACACTACAGCTGACAAGCAGATGCACATACAAAGTTCATATCTATGTTCAACTGCACGTGTCATGCAAGTATTAGTTTTCTCCATATGTGCGCATCAGGTGTCTTTGATGTTCTTGACGAAGGCAGGTGCAATGAATGTAACGGGCCATTACCAACTTACAGCCAATGCCAATTACAAAGTGTGATATTGGAGTTTAGACACATGAAACATGACAAACAAGAACAGAAGATTGTGGGCTTTAAGTTGAGTCTGATGTGGAGAGGAAAGGAATACCAGAGCACTGGAGCACAGATGAGGCTTGGTCCCCGAATATCTAGTGCTTAGATTTAAACGTCTCATTTACTGCAAAATTAACTTCTGTGAACTTTTTGCCAAGTTAGAATTTTGTGTTTTCACTTACAAATGTTTGAGTAATCCTGCTCACTCTATCTGCAAAGCTCAAAATGCTTTGCTCTGTCTTGTGATGTCATTACATGGTAGCTTTAATGTTAATAGTCATATATATAAAACAAAATTATAAAAATAAAAGCCATTTTAGCCTTATTTTGAACAAAACACTTTGCTGTTGTTTTTGTTTTGAAGAGTTGGTTTCTCCTTTTGTTCAGTTGAAATTATTACAAAAAGGCTCTAATGGTTTTGTCGTAACAAGCAATCAAGCTGTTTAAACAAGGCAAAAACATTAGCTGCAACGGCAATTTCAAGGCTAAAATGTCTGAAATAATTTTAGTGGCATTGCGTGGAGCTTAGAAATACAATGGATCATTTCTTGTATTACTATATAATGACATCACAAGGTGAAACAGCATGTTTTCAGATTGACAGAAGAATCCAGTCTATTTAAAGAACATGTGTATGCCTAACTGAGAAAGCAGGTATTTTGTGCTAAATAAAATCATCCTAACTGAGAAAGCAGGTATTTTGTGCTAAATAAAATCATCCTAACTGAGAAAGCAGGTATTTTGTGCTAAATAAAATCATCCTAACTGAGAAAGCAGGTATTTTGTGCTATAAAATCATCCTAACTGAGAAAGCAGGTATTTTGTGCTAAATAAAAACATCCATTAAGTCAATCTTGTTTATGTGGAGGAAATGTATTTTGAAAGGAATTTTACCAAGACCAAGCTAAATCTAATGACACTAGTGACGAGCAATAAAATTTTTTTTGTCATATTGCCCAGTTCACTTTGGCAGCTAACAGTAATTTTAAGAAAAGGCTCCACTCAACATAGAACTGCAAACACCAGAAATGCTGTGCTTGAATTTCTAAACCAAGGGAAACAAAAGACTAATTATTCAAAGAGACACCCAAAGGCAAATACTAGAAGGATGACAGTGAGTGCTGAGACGATTAGGAAATGTTATGAGCGATATCGGGGGAAAGTCATACCAGGCAAATAGGCTCATATAAATGGAAGGGACGGCTGTTTTGACAACATAATGTGAAAAGCAGTGGGAGCAAATCTCATCCACTGCAGTTAGATAAAAGTGCCCATAAAATAGTATGGTACATAGTTTTGTTTTACTGTGCCAGAGGAACTGTTGGACAACTCCGTGAAATGACTCAGAAGTTTCCAGGGATTAATTGGAGAGAGGGGACACTTCTAAACCTTTTACAAAACTCTGTCTCTATTATGGCCACTTAACTATCCCTTTGAGTGCTTTCCCACTTACAAAGGACTTGTAATTGGCCATTAAACAGACATGCTGCATTTTCAACATTTATTTAACTGTACATACAACAACACAATGAGATGCCACGGCAACTCCAAAACAGCTATTAGCATGCTAACTGACGTGTTAGAGCTTATTTTGCATAGATGATAAAATGTTTTGGGTAATTCAAGCTGGCACCAGCATGCAATTTCACTTCACAGAACTGGGTTATTTCCTGGGAATAGAGAAGCTTATTAAAATGTAATTTTGTGCAGTTTTCTCTAAAGAATAAATGCTAATGAAGCACTATGGCATACGATTTAATGAGGACAATGCCATGAGAACCTCACAAGAAAAAAAAATAGAGGCTCTTACGTTACAGCCATGTAATTCTATCAAAGAATATGTACCAAAGAACATCACGTCTTGAAGCTAAAAAACATCTGCAGAGTTCAAGAACAAAACTAAAGCATGAGAAGTTGTTTATCCCCATGTGGACACACTCCTTTTTTTCTGCACACTAAAATAGATTCCAGAGGAAATGATTAAAAGTTCTTTGGACCTAGAGGGAACATGCTCATATATCAACATCAGAGGCTGGGTCTGGGCTTGTTTTTAACTAGTCAGGTGGGTGATCATAATACATTACCCTCCAGAGGGCACCATACAATAAATCAAAGACAAAATGTTATGCTAACCACAAGACTATAGCCTGACAGGTTATCTTCAGACAGTAGTTACCTGTAAAAAGCTTTGTGTGATGAGGTTTACCGTAATCAAAAATATACTTAGCAGATTGATGTGAAATATATCCAAAAATGTGAGTTGACAAATATACTAATTTGAAAAACTGTAGATAGGATGATGCTCACACAACTACACTGTCTCAAAAGGTAAACACTTCATATTTCATATTCAAAGTACAAATAACTTTCAGTATGCTTACTTGGAGCATGTTTATATTTTCACAATTTACAATTTGTAAAACTAAAGAACTCCTTGAGATTACCACCCATCACTGTAGGGGATGTTACTTCCAGTAGCATGTGATTTTAGGTAGAATAAAGTTCCTTTGTGCAGTGATGGCCATACATACAGTAAATTTTTTGGGGGCATGACTGGCAGGGACTATGGCAACTGCTATGGAGTTTCCAATGAGTTCTTGAGCAATATCACTTTACCTGAGCCATTGTTTGCTGAGCCATTGTTTGGACTGAAGAAGATATTCTCTCCTGCCCTTGAAGTGCTGGAGCGCGAGCGGACTGTCCCACCGGTGGAGTTGAAGTTGGGCTTTTGTCCACACAGAAACATGTTGACACTGCCAAAAACGTCTTGTTGAAAATCTAACGACCGGGCAGCTTTTAGGGCAGGTGAATTCTGAAATTCTACAAACTAAATGTAGCAAAGTGTACATGTAAGTTTATTAGATAACATAATTTACAACAGAGAAATATATACAAAATATATATATATAAACTGTGACTTACAGCCTCCAAAACTGGTAATGCATTTGCATAGGTGCTTTGAAACATTTCAGACATGGTAGCTGGGTCTTGACCTGTGACTGATGGTATCTGGAAAAAGAAAGAATACTTAGTCTATAAAGACAATATATTAAATAGGATCTATTATGTAAAATTTCTGAGTTTTAACCATGTTGTCTCAACATTAGTTTATATTTGTATTGGCCTGTAACTGATGCTCAAGGGCTCACATTTCTATTTCACCTACCAATTTGTCTTTATTTACTTATGATAACAAAAAAATAATTTCCAAGTACAACATATGGGTTCAAAATGTCATGTCATTTTAAGTTAAGTTTTGCAATGCAGAGACAGGGTTTATCAATTCAGGAAGTCAATGCGCCTGCTTATAAAGCTGTTTAGAAAAAAAAAAAAAAAAAAAAAAAAAAACAATAATACATCAGACAGCATAATGCAAAACTTTGTTCAGGTTTTCTTAAGTTTGGGTGAACCTCAAACACTTCCTGTATAAAACATGAAAAAACAGATGAACCCTGACTCCTCCTCTCATCCGTCTCCTTTACGCATCATTGTTATCAAAATCATTCTGTGACTGTCAAGCCGTAAGTGTGAAGATTTGATGTTCTTTCCTGTCTGTTTGCTTAAAGCGCTTAGGAGATTTTTTTTTTCTCTAGTAGCGTATCTTGTCTGCACCGTTTCTTCTCCTGTGTTGAAAATGCCTGTGGGCCTAAATTGTTCAGATGCTCTCCTCTACGAACTTCCTGCCTTATCACTTATTTATTGGATTTTCTGTCCCATATATTTTCTCTCAAAGATAAACTCAAAGGAGAGTGTGCAGGCTTTCATCATCCCCAAAAGGGACCGGGAGATTTTTAAAGGAATTTGAGAAAACATTGGTTCTGATAAATAATTTCTAGCATTCTAGTAAAATCAGCGTATGGCGCGCACACACACACACATCTATAGTGCAGTGAAAAAACTTTATTGATATATTTTTGCTCAGAACGGTCATAATTTATATATGAAAACATACGAAAAACATGATGTGCTCAAAATCCATTTACTAGTTCAGTTTTGTACAGGAGGAGGAAACAAAATACAGTATTTGACTTTCTAAATTGGTTGGAGCTGAGAATCATTATAATTAGATTAAATTTGTTATAGGCCCGGAGAGATTAGCAGTTGAGAGTCTACCTACTTCATTAATCTGGAAAACAGCTTTGTATTACTGTATAAATTATATTCATGGAGTAAATTACATTGTGCAGTCATCTTTACATTTTACTTTTGACTGGTGGGTAGCAATAACAATTTATTTCTACTTGTATGTTTTATTGCACATCATAGTTGTATGTATAATGACACATAAAGAACTTAACTTTATGAAGAGGTTTTTTAATATCTAAAACTCATAGCATTGCATTCTTTCACCCACTTAACACAACAATGAGAGACAAATCCTCTGTAGTCACAGTTGCTCTAGTGTCAACTGACAGACGTGAGGCTGTCAATCTGCGCAATCAGCCCCTCCGACCACTATCAGTCACACCCATATTGTCCAAGGACCCAAAAACATGCACTAGTTTGAAAAAGTTAGCATGGGACTAGTAATTGTGACAGAACTAAAAGAAGTGAATTTTCTACTGATTGTTCCTGTTTTGGGTTGCAGGTGATTGGAGCAGAGCCTATTCCATTAACTTTGGGTTTTAGATGGAGGCGTTTTTACCTGAGTGTAGAATGTTTTCTGAATATTTAGTACAGGTTTTAAAACTCTGTATCAGTAAATCAAAAGAGTGTGCTTGGTAATGTTTCAAATAAAAGTTTGTTGGACCTTGTTAAACCTGAGAAATCTATAGAAAACAATATAGTTTAAAAGTGCTATACATATATTTTTAAAACATTAACAGAAATATTGAATTCAACTTTTTAGGGATATCAGTGAACAAACTGTACATTATTAGACAGAGACAAGACACTACAGATTCATTTCCACCTGAATAGATACATTAACAAGATATCTGTGCTAGGGGTAAATCGATTATAGTTTATTGTAAGAAAATCAGATTTAGTACCTTTATGGGTCCAACAAGGCTTTTATAGATGATCAAAAGAAAAGCAATGTTGTGGTATAGCTTAATAGTCAGAACTAGCTAAGCTTAGTTATAGCTGACATCTTAGAAAACAGTTGAAATGTCTCTATTTCAAAAACTGTGTCAACGTGATTTCCTTTTGTACCGTTTTTAATGGGCCATTCCTGGACAAATGAGGAATTAATCAAGCCATTCATATGCTTTCTTTTCTCCACCACTCAAATTTTGTTTTTACAGAATATGAGGCAAACCAAAAACATGGTCCTATTTAATGGTGACAAGCTGGAAAGAATTAAAAAACAGACTGGCGACACCGCACACTTCTTGCCAAAACATTTCATCTAAGTTTCAATGTGTCAAAGCGCTGACATGTTTTGAGATGAGCTTGTTGTTACCTCGGACAGCACTTTTCTGGCGTCCAGGTTTTGCAGCAGTACTTGTTGTGTGTTAATCAGCTGCTGCGGAGACAGGGAACAGCTGACGTTCTGAAAGGCTTCTCTCTCGCCCGGGCGGCTAAATTGGATGTAGTTGTCCAGCTCAGTCCCCTCGCACACGATACGCCTCAGATTCCCAGGTGTTTGGATGTTCATTGTCTGAGGAATACATGGAAAGTTGACAGCTAACACTGACAAAGAGAAGCTTGCTCTAGATATATCTACATCGGAGTAATAAAAGGATAACTAATGGTGAGTTCCAGGCAATCGGTAACTGGATTTTCCAACCTTCACACTAAAACTAGTAATTGCTGCTTTTCAGTTTGAGAACTTCCATTTAACAAAATAGATGCATTGTTATTTGATTAAAATGTCACGGTTTCAAGAATGAGGAAAACATAGCAATAGCTGTTTTGTTTAAATGCAAGTTAAACATCGAGGGCTTTTTATTGAATACAATTGCACTAATTACCGTAATTTCTGGCCTATAAGCCGCTACTTTTTTCACAAACTTTGAACTCTGCGGCTTATACGGCAATGCAGCAAAATATAGATTCTCATAGACTTACTATTAACAAGTGCGGCCTATATATGTACTTTGTCATTTTTCTTTTTTAAATCTAGTTGGTGCGGCTTATATTCAGGCGCGCTCAATAGGGTGAAAAATACGGTACTATGATACCACTGGTCTAGAACAAACAGTAGCATACTTATTGTCATTTCAATTGTTATCTATGCTCCAAGAAAAATGCAATATGAATTGTTTTGACATATCATCCACTCCCACTATAATTTACACTGATGTTAAGCAAATAAAAATTACAAGGTATTCATAATGATGTACACTGGGATTTACAAATGGAGAACATTACGGTGACATGTAGGCGGCATCGGTAAAGGAACCTGTGTTTCATCAGGGGACCATCTATAATGAAGTCCACAGAGCCAGCATTTACTAACAAGGAGGTTCTTTAAGCACCTTTGGGAATGTAAACTGTTATTCTGTTTTATCACAACTCTACAGTGTAATAAATACCATAATACTAAGAAAAACTGAATTGACACTGAATTTAAGTAATATAAATGTGTCCATTATCTGCTTGGGTCTTATTATCAAGTGGAGTGACGTGAAATTATTACTGTGATAACAAATTCAAATAGCTTTTAATAGTAATTTCAATTTCCTAAAAAAACAAAAAAACAAAAACAATACAACTGGGTGCTGGAAATCTGTACACTGGTGCAGACCATTCAGAAAAAAAAATGCTGACTACTGGCATGACTCAATGTAAAGACTGAAACAAACCTGTCTCAGATTTGTATAACAACACATCTCAATGTGTTGCTAATGTTCAGGAAACTAATATAAAAATGACAACAGAGTAAAACATGCTTTTGATCATTTTAAAGTCTTGTGTAATACTGTAACATTCATGATTGACAGTTAAATTCATTTAAGAGAATATATTATAATGCCAGCAGCAGCTCACCCATATGATAGTACTTAACAAGCTATCGCTGATTTGCCACATACGTACAAGTTAGCTTATAGGAGCAGATACTATGGAGGCAAGGGTGCAGTGAAGAGGAGTTGAATGAAGCCATTTGTATGCATTATATAGTGTCAGCAGATTTGTGAAAAGCTACTCACTGGATTGATCTTTGCGTTCAGCAGGCTTTGGATGACTTCTGGTGGAACCGACAGATCATCTCTCAGGTAAGTGGAGAAAGTCTCATTCTCTCGCAGGATTTTTCCCAGGATCACTGATTGAGCAGAAGACAAGAACAAAGGCATTTTTATTTCTTAGAACAAAATCATAATTTTTGGTGCAATGTGTTGACAAGCACTGGAATGACTAATTTCTCTGCTAACGTTGAACAACGGTAATTTTATTGATTCATCTTAACTTCTCATTTACGTTATAAACTAATAGCACAATGTGAAACAGTCCTGTCATAGAAATAAGTAGATGGCAAAACATCCTCAAAAAATAGTGCACTTTGCAGGCAGAACCAAATGTTTGGGATCATAAAGTAAATCAGTTCTGTTCTAGTAAATATACATTGTAAAATCCTCTGTACGGGTCAATGAGGCCACAGTGTGCTGTGTCTTCATCTAATTGCAGCATTGCTGTAAAATTTGCTGTGCTTCTGGTTGTGACTATGAGTGTTATAAATGTGCGCAATATGTTGCAAAACATTTAAAGAACTCTAAACTACCACTGTCAAGTACAGCATCTTTAAGAATTACAGTATGTGAAAAAAAAAAAAGAAAGAGTTGTGGGAATTTGGATGGAGAAGCTGGCACACTGGCACGATTTGCCAAAAATAATGAGAAACTAGCTAACCATAATCCACAGGGTAGCCTGTCATGCAGATGATTACCATTATTAAAAATTACAAACGTTTTGCTACATATGCTACGGACTCTTAGCCATTAGCTCCAGAGTTGAGAATCCAATTGACTCCTCAGTGCCTCCTCAGTGTGACAGAACACTCTTATGGCAGAGGTCTATCTTCAAGTGTATTCAGGCTCTGTGGGTCCTCTCCGATCCAGTGCCGTGATAGAGGCGTTGTTTAATTAGATTAGCCGTTTGCAGATGTAATAAATGGAAATCAGTCCATTATTAGGACGTGGAAGTGGCTCTCGACTAAGTTATTCAAGGGGAAGATGAATAACATGCATTGTCTAGAATTAATTATGCGTCTGTCTGATATTGCTTCGCACACCTTCTGATCCAAACATGTGTTATTATTATAGCTCTATTGAAGGTTGGATTATAGGATCGCAAGTTCTTCCTCTTTCTAATTGAAGTGACCACCCCAGTCTTTTAATCAACCTTTGGTAAAAACAAAAGAGGACATGACAATCACCCCTGCTATTCTAGTCTTCTGGTAGCACTCCATTCCCAATTCTCAACATGACCTTTAGTCCTCCAGCCACAGACAGAGAATCACATTAATTATGCCCAGGCTTTGATCTTTGATGGATTTAATCTTGTATATTACAAGCCGGCGACCCCGAAAATGCAAATGAACTGCAAGGCGTTTGTCCAACAGCGCGGCACCGACCAACCACAAGCCCAAACCCCTCCCCTTCTGCTACTTTGCAAATTAAACTCCGTATGAAAATCTGAATATCATCAGACTAAATGAGCCTAATGCAAAGGAGCAGCTTATCAAGACAAACGATCTGTCAGTCCAAGCGGCGAATTGCATCATAAATAATCTCACTGCATTGTTTTTGAGAAATAAAGGGGAATAACAAATCCTCCGACTTGTCATCAGCGTGAAGGGTATACTTTTGTTGATGGAGAGCACTTACCAAAGATGTTGCTATGGGATCGTTACAATGGCGCAGCGTTTACTATAACAATTATCGCAGAAGTATGAGTTAGAAGTGATGTGACAAGTGATTAAAAGAAAACTCTTTGACCCAGTTTCTTTCATGAGGCACTTGTCCTTCTGCTTTCTTTTCACTAAAGTGAAGACATACTCATACCAACTCTACAAATGTAAAGTACTATCCAACTTTGACATTACTTAAGCTAGTAGGTTAAATGAAAGCAACACATTACCCGTGAACAACTTTGTTAGGAAATTTTGTAGATTTTCTTTGGTACTGTTTAATTAAATTGTCCAGGTTTAGAAATTATAACTCATTCCATACATTTAACTCAGATTAACTCATGTATCAATTTCATTTAACCATTATGGTGATATTGATGAATTTCCTGTCTAGTGTGTGATCGATGTTTTTTTTTTTTTTTTTTAACTATTTATTTTCGATAAATAATGTTTTGAGTATTACCTCATGGTTTTAAACTAGTTCTGAGGTAGATCCAGGACATTGTTTGTGGCACTTCCAGCGTCAGTACATAATTTTGCAATAGCCCAAAAAAAAAAAAAAAAAAAAAAAAAATCTTACTATTGTTGTAATCCGCTTGTGACAGCAGCAAAGTCCATTGGTCCATGTCATCAGCCAAAACTTTCACATTACTCAGAGTAGATCTGTTCACCAAAAGATTCTGTAGCTCGATCAAGATTCCAGATACTCTACAACACATACAGTATATATGTAATTTTTTTTTTAATTTATTCAGTTTTTGCAGTGTGTCATCATAGAGAACTTATTAAGACTCACATGGAGTTGTTGAAGTTGTTGACCTGCCCTGGGGCCTCCCCTGGTGTTGGGGAGTTCAAACAGGGATTGTCAATGTTACACATCATCCCCTGAATCCATGGCAACACTCCGGCTGAAGGCATAGGCTTATTTGGGTAGTGGCCTGGTGTAAAAACAAAACAAAAAAACAACACATGTATTAATTCAGTATGTTAAATGTGTACTGACTTATAATTGTCAACATTCCTATTGTATTGCATTACTTACATTGGCCCTTGTGGATTGGCTTAGTTGTGGTGCGCACCCAAATCAGTATGATGAAGAGGACGAGTGGCCATGCAATTTCAATTACAAGTCGCAGCTGAATAAAATAAAAACAAGAATACATTAATCAAATGCCACAAAAGATCTGTAAAGACACATGTTGGCCTACCAAATGATTCTTGAGTTCAGGGATTTTTGTCATATGGCTTCTTCCAGTTTTTGAAAGAATTTTGTTAAACGGAAAGACATAATATAAAATCATAGTAAGATATAAAATAAGGGTTAAGTGTACCTTAATCCTAATTGCTATGGCAATAGCATATAATAGAATATTCACGGCAAAGCAGAAGCATCTTCAAACAGACTAGCAGATCAATCAGAATTGTTACACAGTGCACCTAAGACTAAACATACAAACAGTACAGTGAGGCAAATAAGAATTGAACACTGTGATTTTGTACTTTATCTGACATGGAAGAGTCTAAAATGTTCATCTTAGGTGCATGTTCACTGTGAGAGACATAATCTAAAAAAAAAAAAATCTGAAAATCACATTGTATGATTTTATAAATTATATATTTGTATGTTACTGCTGCAAATAGGTATTTATCAGCTGACCCTCAAAGACCTGTCCACCTTTAAAAAAATCTACCTTCAATGCACTTACTATTCTAAATTAGAAGCACATGTTTGAATTTCACCTGTCCACCCCATACCATCAGTAAGACTCTTATTACTGACATGGCCAAAGCCAAAAAGCTGGCCAAAGACACCAGAGACCTCCACAAGGTGGCAATTGCAAAGCAGCTTGGTGAAAAAAGCTCGACTGTTGGAGCAATTAGTACAAAATGGAAAAAGCTAAACATAACTGTCAATCTCCCTCGGACTTGGGCTCCATGCAAGATCTTACTTTGTGGGGTCTCAATGATCCTAAGAAAGATGAAGAATCAGCGCAAAATTAAATGGAAAGAGCTGGTCAACGACCTGAAAAGAGTGGGACCACCATTTCCAAGGTTACTGTTGGTAATAAACTAAAATTTTACACTAAGACTCTCTACAGGCATTCTACAGGCCTGTTCTACGAAAGGAGGCCAGAACGGATAATAATAAGTCTATTTTGTTGAAATGTGACTATGTAGCAAATTGCATACAATTTGTCCAAAATAAAAACAAAAACAAAACATGAACAATTTAATATAATGCTATGTGTTACAATATAAATCTGGACATACCTTAAATGTGCTATATTAGCTTTATATAGCTCAATTTTCATTTAAATATAACACAGAATTACCTTTATTTTAAACTGTGGCCCTCAACCAACTCTGACTCTGAATGGTTTGCCCCCAGCTCCATTTGAGGTTGACACCCCTGGTCTAAGACAAAGCATACTGAAAATGTGCTTAAGAAAATGCTAGTGTGTGGCTTTGACTAGTCTGGAACACATTCAGAACATCTCTGAGCATGCCGTTGGGATACAGTTATTGGAGATCAAAGCCCTGTAGTTCTCAGTACAAAAGAACTCGTTCCTCTGAGTGTAACTGCTGTGACTCACACCTCTCACCGTGCTTTAGTGGCAGAGCTCATATAATGCCTGCTTGCAGCCTCTGTCCCATATGACACAGCAAGTTCCCTCTTTATTCGAACCCCAGGGAAAAGAGTGCAAGAAGAGTTCAATGGGTGCCCTCAAAGCTTTATTTGGTTGCTAGGTTATTTCTCCCATTTCACTGCTGCTGGCCTTGAGCGATATTCCAGCAACAAGTTTTTTTTTTTCTTCATTGCATTTCACAAATTCTTGTGCAGTTTATTTTTTAGTATTTTTTTAGACAGGTTTAGACATAAGCTTCAAGTCAGAATGTCATGAATATCATCAAATAAGAGAAATGAAAATGAAAATCCTTAATTCACATGGACTGACATTGTTTATTTGATTGAAATCATGTGTAACTTGTTGAAAAACATTCACTTTGAATTTTCAGAGTAGAAATATTGGTTAGTTTGTTTTTCTATATCAAAAGATAGAGAAAATAAAAATACTTTTGTAGCCTCTGATACGTGTCTGAGTGGTTTTACTTTGACAAAACCTGGAATTTTCATTATTGTATGATATTTTGTTGTTACTCAAGTGTCTCCTTGCCATCCTAATATGTAATATACAAGAAACTGGAAGGATGGCGGTGTCAGTCAAAGTGTCTCCACTGAAATCACACTGTGTTCCATTTCATTTTTGCCAAGTTAATATGAAGCACCCATGATACATTTATTGTTACTTTTTTGGAGTAAAGATTGAAATAAAATACTGATTACTTTTGAATCACTAAATAAAGTTAAAGTAAAATCACTGAAGTCACTTTACCTAATAATACTTATCAACTGCTATTTATTTATAACATGTCATTTTCAGCACTGTGCTCAGCTATAATGGCAACTTATCGTACAGAGTTTTATTATGTCATAACTTTACATATTTTTGCTTAGTCTATATATTAAAATTATTTTCTTTTTTGATACCATGTTTCTTTTCTCTCGACGTTCATAAGCTGTACGTTGCAACATTGGAATTTCCCCATTGTTGGGAGAAGAAAAGGATATTGATTTTTAATTTGACATCTCTAGTGCCAAGGTTAGGTTAGATCTAACAATAAAAGGAGAAGCAAGTCAAATAAATGATGTAATAAATGAATAAATGATAAATGATGTTTGGAGAAAGTTTGTCTTAAAAGATAACTTCGCAGACATAGAAATTACAATGCAAGAACTGGCCTTTCTTGATTTCTGGCAAAACATCAAAGCCCCCATGACAAACCTCAGCTACCTACTGAGTTGTAAATAAGTTTGGCAGCATTTTTGCAATTGTCCAATTATACCTCACCTGGCCAGCCAGATGGTTTATCTCGCGATATTTGTGAATTCACAAACACGAGATAAACCATCTGGCCTTCCTGCCGCCCGATTGGTTTGTGAGTCCGAACCAGGGGTGTTTCGGAGGTGTTAAAACGGCTGTTAGCGGCTCGGTGCTAAACCTACCCTACATTAGAGCTAAACAAAGATGGCGACTCTCGTGGATGTACGTGTTTCTGCTGCTTTTGATGCGGTTTTAGCAGAAATACGGAGTAATTTCTTTTTGAAAGAAGAGCCGTATGTGTGACGCGTACTTGTAAGGTAGGCCCCACATCCAATCAGCTCGAAGTATTTCACTAAACGTCCCACCTTTTCTCGAACGCTTTCAGCGAGTCAAGTCCCAGATGGATATAGTGAGAACTCAGGAGTTCAACACATATACATCTGGCGTGAGCCAGGTTAAATTATACCTGGTTCAGGTGAACATTATGAAACTTTTCCGCGTTAGAGTCTACCACTTTGCTTGTCTTCTTGGAAATGTTGTTGCTTTGCTTGGAAATGTATCCATCTCCATGGAGACGAGGATGTAACGCAACCAGACCAAGCTACCTATACAGCACAAACCATTACATTTGATGTTATAAAATAAAGATGATAAACTGGGGTAGGTGAAGAAATCTATAGGTCTCTGCAAAAAAGGGAATATTTAGCCAGTGAGGTGTGAATTGGTAAAATACAAGAACACATTTCAAAGAACATATAGAAATTTGAATAATTTTTGAAACTCCTCCAGCACATTTGTCAAAGAGAACGCAATTCCACCGGGAGTTGAATTATCATAATGTATTCCAATGAAAAGGAATGAACACACATCAGGGGGACCAGCTCAATGTCTGCTTCTCCAGGCATTTGCCATCGGACAGAGGCGTCTTTGTGAACAGATAATCTCCTCCTGTGAAATTATGGGAAATACTGGACCATAAAATCTGCTTCATGCCTGTTATAAAATGTTAAAATGCTTGGTGAAGCATTTGTATAATTGGTCATTAACCTCCATGAGCCCTCCACAACCACAATTGTCCTTGTTCAACTCTGACTGGTTTAGTCTAATTGCAGCATTTCATATTGACATTTAAGTAACACTGCATGGCAAATTCATAGTGTCATGTTCTGAAAAAATATTTTGGAGAAAACCTATAGCATCAAACTATTAGATTATATTAACCTTATTATAGAAGATACAACCATAAGTATGATTTAAATAGGTACAACTACACAAAATGGCTGATAAACAGAGGGAACACTTTAAAAAGTGACATTTTTGTTGGTACTGATTTGACACAAATTTTGGTAGTAATACTGTATTTTGAATGAAAAACAAATATCCCAATTGACAACTACATTTTTATTAAGACAATGCAATGCATTAACAATGTTTGTTAACTATTAAAGTTGAAGTACCTGATTTTCCTACCACAAAACTGAAAGTAGGTATTTCTAGAGTGCCCAACTAGTTCCTAGTTCTCACAAATCTGCCACCAGATGAATAATATCTACATTCATTTATTTCTAGCTAAAATTGTAGCTTAAAATGTATTCAGAGTTCAGACACTAAAGTAAAACTGGAGTGGACCTTCAAAGCACAGTTAATCAGATCGCTATTATTGTGTCTTGATAATAAAATAGACAGTGCCCAATAGTCTGATTTTACCACCAAGTGCTACATTTACAGTATACTTTTGTCAGATGCACCACCTTTAAATTTCATGGGATCCGGAGCCCACACTTCAGCAAATTGCGAAAAGTGGGTTTGGTCGCCACTCCCCCTGAATGTATTTCAGATCAACTCCACAACATACAAGAGAATCAGATTTGTTTATTTGCATGATGCACATGAGAAACAGGAGCTGACTGGTTGTCTGTCATTTAGACCAAAATCTAACGTCACTTACCTCATATTAAAATCTTTTTTTTTTTTTTTTTTTTTTTTTTTTTTTTTTGAGTTTCACATGATTTTATTTTTCAATATTTTTCAGGTAAAATTTTAGCATGAGACAATGCTTGTCCCTGATTGGCTAATTAATCTGTCTGTAATGTCCACTTTATACAGATCTGGACTTTTTTTTAGTTATTTTTTTTTTAGTTAGTTATTTTTGTCAGTTCAAAACTGAGTTTAAGTCCTGACCCTCTCACAAAAACAAGCGGGTGCATTTGAGCCCTGTCATCTCTGAATCAAGAACACAGTGCTGATTTACAATGGCTCACAAAGTGCCATAGTTTCCCCTGAGTCCTGTCAAGGCACAGGGTGTGACTATTACCTCATCATGTGAACTCTCACTTAGAGCAAGTTAAGCCTCCGGTAAGATCTGGAAGACTGCTGTTAATGGTTTGTTATTTATATATCTATTTGTCAAATAGGAGCAACATAAAACATACGGATGCTAAAGTGCTTTTGACAAGTTTTAGAATCGTCTAATGATGACTTTGTTTGGTGAGATTTTCCATGTGATGATTATTTATCATAGTTTTACAGCATGTTATAGTAGCAGAAAAAATTTTACAACATGTTTGAACAGTAATTGTGTAATTATGAGGGAATACTTCTACATGTTTTACATTATGTGACAAAATGCTTACTAAAATACAGTATATCAAACCATCAAAAATATATATACTCATTATATATTATATATTTGACTGCAGATAGTTGTCTAACCTATTTTATGCACATTAATGTAATGTGAGGGTACCATATTTGACCTTCAAAGTAAACATTTGCCTTGCAGTGGTCCCGTTTTGCTTTTATGAAACTGAGAACTGAGGCTTTGTTAGAAGTAAAATCCCGGCATTGTGACATAACACACACAGGAGACCGATCTGCAGAAATTGGAGGTGACATTTGGAATTGGTCTGCATTAGGCTGCGATTGGTGCCTTTGTCTAGTGGGAGTCTTAGAGGCAGCTTACATCTATAGACGAGCATTTTCGGAGTATATCCCTACCTTTCCCTCCCATGAATAACTTAAGTTGCCCTTGATAACGCCACACAGGGACAGCGTAGCCTCATTTTGCAGGACCAATTGCCCTCAGACGCGCACACTGCTGACTGGCTGTCTGTCGGTGCAGTACCTTCTGTCTCCTCCGCAGAGTGAAGTTCTTCCACAGGAGCAGAGTGAGTTGCGTCGAGAGACCCATTATGGCTGATCCCCGGCAATATCCTGCCAACGCGTCGCTATGGCAACCCGGCCCACTTAATAACAAAGCCTGGAGGGAATAAAGAAAGGCAGAGTTTGGTTTTAATACAGAGAAGCCATGCATCTTGAAGGGGTGTGCCACTAATCATTCACTTCCAAACCCAGCCTTGGGCTTGCGGTACGGCACCTGTTCCAAAGAATTATTATCACCTCTGCTCATAGCTCACCATGGGAGGCTGTACAGTCCATGCACTATAGTACATTTAATATTGTAACTATGAGTGCAAGGGTTAGGTGGTCTGAGATGTGTAAATGGCTATACAGTATGTAAAAGAAAAAAAGAAAAAAAATGTGTGAAAATGGAAAAATCTGAATGGACTGGCATAAACTTATTGTGTTTTAAGTTTTAATTTTACATAGTGAATGTTAATGTAGACAATTGTCAAGTAACATTTAATAATTGCATGTATTAAGAAAGTTAATCAAATGTGTTAGTAAAAGAAAATACATTTGTTGATTGGAGTGAAATTTTTGTCCAGTAGATAGATTTTGTTTCTTTTGCTTTGGCTGAAAACCTGTTAACTAAAAGTAAAAATGCAACAAAGTTAAATTGTAATATAAAAATATTACAATTTAACTTAACCTAACCCTAACCCTTCTTTTTTTTTTTTTTTTTTTGAAACAAGCTTTTTGGTATTTTTTTGTTCTTATATATTTGTTTGAGAATTTAAATCTCAACTTCTGAGCATTATAATAAAATTGTCTCAAAAGTCTTTTCAAGCATCTTGATCGATTGTAGCGTTTTCCCACATATAACCCGGCAAAATGTAAAAAGCGAGCAATCATTTCAGCCATTACTGCACTTTAGCCCTATTAAACCTTGAGCGATATTTCTTCCTGAATCAGTATCTGAGTAAACGACAACTGTGTCACTTTTGCCACTAAAACGTTTACAGCAGCTTTTACCAGGCACTGAACCGAGATTACGCAGCTACTAAACAAATACATTCATCGTGACATTTTTACACTTCATGTGCATCAAATATGACCTTTAGTAAAGACTCCACTGCGCTGCTCTGATGACAAGACACATTCGCGTCCTACAGCGATCCAGATCATTTCCAGCACACTTTGAACTACGCTGAAGAGTGAAACAAATCCAATAAATACAAATGGTATGAAGAGAATTGTAGCAAAGGTTCAGTTTTGATTTGAGTGTAATATGGATTAAAACTAAGGCTGCTTCTAACGATTATTTGGATTATAGATTCTTCTATCGATTCTGATTATTTCTTTCAATTAATTGTTTAGCGTTTAATGTTGGAAAAGGCAGATGAATATGATATTTTTATCCAATTTGATAAATGCTGTAAAAAATGTGGCTAATTAAAACTTCAGCACGCAGAATGTTATCGGTGTTTGAGCAGATTTAGCTTTTCAAGTATATTTATTGGATCAATATATTCTTTATTGATTCACATTACAAAATAACTTCAAGTTAAGAGTTTTTTTTGTTAGGGTTAGGATGCAATGTTTCCTCTTGATATTGGTCTAGCAGAGCTGCTTTGGTCGAGTCTGCACACTAAAATAGGCCAATTACAGAATTAAGATTATTGGTAGTAATTAGTGACTTTTGATTTTATAAGTACATTTTGGGACATTTATAACAATAAATTTAAGTTATGAAATGATTAAATATTGTGATAAGCAGGATTCAGCTTTCACTGACTGACAAATAATGTTACTTAACAAGTACTTAATAGATAGAATTGTATGTAAAACAACTTTTGAAAACTTTGAAGGCCAGCACTTGACTGGTCTGTTAAGTAAGCAGCTATTCAATTACTGTATTATTTTACAATTATTGGAATAACCCATTAGTATAGCGATTTTGTCGGCTAACTTTAACAGTATAGCTTTTAGCATACTAATACTTCTATATGCTCCTATAGTTGAATATACTGTATTGTACATGGTATTTAGAGCAAAACAATACTTTAGGTTATGAAAATCTTTCACAACGTCATTATAGTGAATAATTAGCATGTTCAGAATGCATTAGAAAAGCAAAAAGCACATTTAACTAGTTTTGTTGTTCATGTCGACAAAATAAAAAAAAACCCTCAAAGATTAATTTGTTCTTCATTAATTATCTTTTATAATTCTTCTATCAAATGAGAGATTGTTTTAGTCATGTCTTGATGCAGTATGCTTCGATTGCTTGTCTACGGTTATTGTCAGAAGAGCCACAAGTTGTTCCTGTGACATACTACTTATACTTGATTAACATTATCTTGAAATGGAATTACTTCTGCATATCATTACAGCATATAACCAAATTACAATCTTTTTAATAAACAAGAAAACATACAAATATGATCAATATAAATGTACAATATGTAGCAGTAAGTTAACTGAAATGTGATGCCTTATTATTATTATGCAGTTATAATTCTGTTGTTCAGAGGTTGAGATGATCCTTGCTGTGTTTAAAACATTTTGTAGTGTAAGTGGGTCGTGGTCCGCTGAGGCCTCAGATGAGAGTGCATACAGAGGTGGGGCAGGTACAGATGCACTTTTTAGCCCGAGGGGAGTCCTGACAAATGTAGCACCTTTTACTGTTCCATTTCCTCTCTCTAGACAGGATCCATCTGTCCTCTGCATGTTGTTTACATTATTTAAAGAAACAGCATGGGGGTTTTGCTTACTGTAATAGGCACAAAACTGCAATTCCATATGTTACAATTATATCATATTCACATGTGTTATAGACTAGAACTACAGTATATTAGAGCCAGAATAATGTAAATTGCAGGATGACATATACTGTACTGATGCAAATTGCTTCTATAATTTTTGCATGATAAAAAAGCTCAGTTTTTTTGCTGGCTTCAGGTTTTGAGACTGAAAAAGCTGGATTACTACACCTCTGGTCTGAACAACAACTGTTTTAACCTTCTGTTACTTACCGCTTCACCTTGGTTTTATGGTATTGTGTAGCATTCCAGCCTATAAGGGTAAAGTGGCTCCTCACATTGGTGCCCGATACACGCGCCGACACTAGACTCCATCTTGTATAATTGAGTATGTGCTGCATTTGTAAACACAGCTTTCAAGCCTGGTCTTTTGTAAGGCCCAGAGAGGAACGACTCTGAACCACCTCCACTTTCAAATCACGTCAAGCATGAAGGGTAAACAACATCTCCAACCGCATCTACCAAACTGTGCACTGGGCCATGTCTACGAGGAGGATGCGTTCCCTTTGGCTTTTCCCATACTCGTACAAGTTAATGATTTGTTTTGAATAACGGAAGAGTTGTTAATATTTTATTTGTGAAATAAGATCATGTGCTAATATGTTTTACTGAATTTCATTTTCAAATCTTGGGATTTTGTTAGAATTACAAAAAAAAAAAAGGTTGTTGTTTATGTTTTATGAAGTTTATATGCAGAGACAACTGAACAAAAAGTTAAGACCTGGCAAAAAAGTACATATACAGGGTAAAAAAATATGCACCTTCTTTGAGTAGGCTTGCATCTTCCTATAATTGAATCTTTTATGTCCTAGAGGAACAGCCTTCTTTGGCTTTTTCCATGGAAAACATGTTTCTTAACATTCCACAATATGGCACAAAACTGACCCAACATCAATCAAGAATACCCCAAACTAATGTTTTAAATCTCTTTCAATGAGAAGACGCATTTTTCTAAAAAGCCCTAAAATTGGGATTAAGAATTTTGAGCCAATGTTGTCCAGTTCAAATTAAATGTGTTACATGTATAATACCATTGTACTAAGATTCTTAATTTTATTTAAAACATTTTAACTGTTTTAAATAAGCATAATACAACCACTAAAAGTGGCTTACATTCATTTTTGTTTTGTAATGTACTTCTCCAGAGAAAGAGTTGGAGACCCTTGCTTTACACGAATAATCATTTGAACGATTATGATAACATTTTTGGCATGATAAGGCAGTCTTTTAGTCTGTAATGGAGAATGTTCTAGTACAAAAATAACAATACACAAAATTAGACATCCAATCTGATTGACCATCATAAGTCATGCAAGTCACGAGTAAGAAAAGGCTTAGGGCAGGGTTTGCAAATTTTTTGTTTTCAGCGCTCCTTTGAAAAGTTCATGCATCTGAGTTGCCACATTGGTTTTATAATGCATACGTATATAAATTACATATATTACAACAAATAAATCACAAATTTATAGTGTCATCCAAAATGATAAACAATATTACTTTTTTCTGGTATAAAACAGATTCATAGAAACAACAAATTAGAAGAAAATTAATTAAGCTAACTTACATCATTCTGTTGCATTTTGATGCCTTTTCACTGATGTTTAATTTCCTCTGCTGCTTTTGGAGATTTAATCCTAAAAATGTATTGCTCATAATTTAATCCCTTAAACACCCTCCTTTGTTTTTACTTTGTTTGAGTTAAAGTCTAAAAATCTTATGATGATGTGTTTTACTTAATGTACTGTCACTCTCTGGCTTTTCACAACAACACTCTTTTGCAGACAGAATATGGAGAGTTGTTTTGTTTAACAGGGCCTCCAGAAATGCTTGGCCGTTGTTAGCAGTACTTTGACACAGCGCTGTAAGGCAAGTCTGTTTCATCGCGGCTTTGAACAGAAATGACTGCACTCTGAACTAGAGCTGAACTAGATAGCAACTAACACAAGACCTAACAAAAAAGACTACATCAGGTCAAAATTTGGTTAAAACCAAAACTATTAAGAGCTGTGTCAGGGCATTCCTAAAAGTGCATATGTAGCTTTTCCAACTGGAGATATACCATACAGCATCTGCTTGGGTTCATCGCTTTGTCTGAAATGATGTGATGGCCACTATGAAGATTATGACTTAAACAGGTGGTATACCCTTCACCAAAAAAAGTACATAGCACACCTATTTATACAAAGCATGAAAATGCACATGTGTTCAAACTGCAAATCTATATTTTAACAAGCCCGTACGAAGGATTCTGTTTATGTGGGCGAGCACGCAGCAAACGCCCGGTTCAAGGACTGTTTTGCAATTCCACATCTAAAGAAGAAGATAACAAGTAACAACTGTGGCTGTGATTAGGATTTGCATTCAAGTTGGAGTGTTAAAAAAAAATACAATGAGCGCGGTCCTCTGGAGAGACAACAAATCAGCGAAAAGAGTGTTTCCACATCATCATTTTCATCTATGACTCCAAGCACCACATTATTCAAATAATGTTATTTCACCAGCAACTTTGTATTCTAAATCTAAAAGTAGTGTATGCTCATGTATTGAACCAAAGTGCTTTCTGAATGCAATACTAAAGGTATATATTCAGTTTTTGGAGGGCATACTGGAAAGACAGAGGTTTAATACCATATTGTGGAATATTTAAACTAATGCAATAACATCTCCATGGAGACTAGCAGAAAGACCCAGGAATAAAGAAGAAGTGGAAGTAGTGACGTGATTTGTTATTTGATTAAAATTAGAATATGAGAGAAAAAAAAAAGAAAGAAAAATTGTGATTTGATGTGATTATAGAGTTCAGGTGTTTTTTAGACTAAGATATTGATCTTATATTTATGGATAGCACCTTAGTCATCTCAACAAACACACTATCCAAACGTAGGTCCATAGGTAATGTTATAATCTTGCAAATGTACAGTTAATTAAAATTGGTTATCTGTCATTTAGTTTAGAGTGTAGTAATTCCCTTTTATTTGGATCTTTTTTAGCTTAGATGTCAAGGCTTTTCATCAGCTTTTCCGGCATCATTAGGTCCACAGAGAGCCTCGAGAAACTAGCTGCAGCAACAGTGTGGTGAAAGAAAAAAAAATGGGAACTATTGAAAGGACAGAAGTGCTGATGCATGGCTGGCATTTGGGGACTGGGAACAACACAGTGTATTATTTCAACCCTGAGGATGATGGAAACAGATATTTGTCTTACAGTATGAGAGCAGAGGACAGCAGTGAGAAACCTGCCACGCGCGTTACAAAGGGCTGCTGTATTTCTCTGAAGGGTATAATGCTCCCAGTGCCGCACCTTTCAATTTGTCTTTTTCCTGTCGGCCCGTCACAGCCCCCGTCATGAGCCCCTCACCAGGACAACAGTGACACAGCAGCTCAGACGCCTCCTGGAAGGCACCTTCAACTACACATAAAATACTGTATATCCACAGGGCTTTAAAAAATATCTAACATTTATTGTGACAAGTGCTTTGACGTGGATGCTGCTTATCTCCATTTTTTTTTTTTTAATGCATGTAAAATGGAATCAGACTCACATACAGTAAGAATGCATGGTTTTCAAGTTTGTTTTTCACCCAAATAAATGATAATAGTACTGTCCTGGCTGTCTCCATGGAAACTAGAAGGTAAAGAAGGTATATATATATATATATATATATATATATATTATATATATATATACATATATATACATATATATACATATATATATATATATATATATATATATATATATATATATATATATATATATATATATATATATATATATATATATATATATATATATATATATATATATATATATATATACATATATATACGGTAACACTTTAAAGTACCGCCCGCTAGTTAATAGGTAACTACGGGGGTACTTACTGGTACTTACTGGTACTTCTGGTGTTAGTACCAGTGGTAGTTACTGGTAACTACAGTGGTACTTGTAGTGGTACTTAGAGTCACAAGTACTGGTAACTAAAGTGACAGTTACCAGTATATTTAGTATTAACTACAGTGGTAGTTCACTGTCAGTTACTATAGTAATTGATAGCTAACTAACACTGACAGCGGGTTGTATTTTAAAGTGGACAAGGTGGTACTTCACTGTCAGTTACTATAGTAAACTCACTCCCTCAGGTATAAGAACCCACAAACAAACTGGGCCAAGGGGAGCGTTCCCTTTAGCTCAATGCGTTTGTCAGGTTGACCGGCGCGTGGGAGACCCGGGTTCGACTCCCGCTCAGGACATGTGTAAGACCATACCCGTTACACTATCAATTACTGTAGTAACTGACAGTGAAGTACCACCTTGTCCACTTTAAAGTATGACCCGCTGTCAGTGTTAGCTATCAATTACTATAGTAACTGACAGTGAAGTACCACCTTGTCCACTTTAAAGTATGACCCGCTGTCGGTGTTAATTAACAGTTAATTAATGTAGTAACTGACAGTGAAGTACCACCTTGTCCACTTTAAAGTATGACCCGCTGTCAGTGTTAGTTAGCTATCAATTACTGTAGTAACTGACAGTGAAGTACCACCTTGTCCACTTTAAAGTATGACCCGCTGTCAGTGTTAGTTAGCTATCAATTACTATAGTAACTGACAGTGAAGTACCACCTTGTCCACTTTAAAGTATGACCCGCTGTCGGTGTTAATTAACAGTTAATTAATGTAGTAACTGACAGTGAAGTACCACCTTGTCCACTTTAAAATACGACCCGCTGTCAGTGTTAATTAACAGTTAATTAATGCAGTAACTACCAGTGAAGTACCACTGTATTAAACTGTACAAGAAGACCAGCTGTCAGTGTTTTTTTTTTTTTTTTTTTTTTTTGGAACTACTACCAACTTTTACTGTAATTTAGCTAGTGCTAAATACATTATTTACTAGTAACTACTGTTTAAAGCTCAACCAGCTGTAGTATGCAAATATTTTTTGGGGTTTGTCGATAAACATTTTGTAAATTGTTAATGTGTTTCATATCTGTTGTGGCTGTGAGCATAATAAAGAGGTGTCTCTTTGTATTAGATTGCCCAGTGTTTGATTTTTATCATAATCTGTATTATACACAATATTTGCAGTAATAAACTTGTTTCATAACAGTCTTTACCTTGTTTGTATAGCATCACAAATAAAACCACCAAGTACACAATTAAGTATCACTAGAGGTATCCGTATAAGTACCACTAATTAGTACAAATGATGCCACCATTATCCCTAATTAGCATTCCACAAAAGTACCAGTAACTATCACTATAATTAATACTTAACTAGCCGGTAACTGTCACTTTAGTTACCAGTACTTGTGACTGTAAGTACCACTACCAGTACCACTGTAGTTACCAGTAAGTACCACTGGTACTAACACCAGAAGTACCAGTAAGTACCCCCGTAGTTACCTATTAACTAGTGGGCGCTATTTTAGTAACTGTCAATTAAGTACTAGTAACTACCAGTGTAGTTAATACTAAATATACTGGTAGCTGTCACTTTAGTTACCAGTACAAGTACCACTGTAGTTACCAGTAACTACCACTGGTACTAACACCAGAAGTACCAGTAAGTACCAGTAAGTACCCCCGTAGTTACCTATTAACTAGCGGGCGGTATTTTAAAGTGTTACCATATATACATATATATATACACATATATATATATACATATATATATATATATATTTTTTTTTTTTTTTTTTTTTATTAACGTGAAGTGTTGTGTTGTTTTTTGTTTACAACAAGAAGTTAGTAGCAGAATAAAATACAAACAGCCTAAAGTATTCAACTGTTTAATTGGTGTAGCCTTTTTATCTTTAATTTGTTCAGGAGAGATAATAACAAATTAAGGCTACTTATTTATGGTCTTATTAATAAGTAGCCTATGATGCTTGTGTGCAGCATATAAGCCAGGATGTGTAAGTAAGTCAGTTGTTTGATTTTTTTCATAAATGTCCAAAGGCTTAGAGTTCATCTTTAAAATTGTGTATTTTTGAAAAGAACTAAGCTTCATGTATTATTTTTACTTAAGTTGCAGCCATGCTTCCAAAAAGATTGAGCTGAATATTGTTTTGTTATTATCATCATTTGTCTTTAGATTTTCTGACTTGGAGCTTAATGCATTCATTTCATCTATTGTTTTTTTTCTTTTTTTTTTCTGAAAAGCAAGGCATCATTTGCTCTGTGCATCATACCAGTGAGATTGACAGGGTCGTTGACCTATAATTACTTATTTGGTAAAGAAATGATGTCATGCTTGAGTTGCCGGGCGATGTGTGGACATTATGCAGGCGCACGCAGTTGTTAGCGGAGCTGACACTTGTCGTGCTGATGTTAGCTTCGGGGATAACAAATAAATTACTGAATCTAGGCATTTAGAGACAGCAACAAGAGAAATAGCTTCAATGTATTTTTATTGCTTAGATATATACTTGTAGTGTGCTCCATACATGTTGTTAAGTTTTACATACAGTATATCTAAATCCTAAGATCGATTTTACTCTTTACACAACTTGTTACACTGTCAGTACATTTGACTACAGGAAGTCACTAGGCACTGAACCGTGTCACAAAGAGCCTTTTACTTACACACAAATACAAAAATAGCTTCAATTGTAATGTGGAGTGATTTGTTGTGTCAAGAGCAAATCAGGGAGATTTGCAACAAGATAGACCAATAAGTACTGTCAAGATAATAAACATAAGATTATTGTCTTGACAGCACTTGATGGATTTTACGTCCTTACACTATTTTTTAACCTTGTTAGCCAACAATCTGGAATGTATATTGTGAGATAATTTCAAAATTTAATAGTTACATTAATTACTCACAAAATGATGTACTGTATTTATGTCCCTAGTATGTTTGTTTCTTATGTGTTCATTTCATCCACCAAATGGGTAAGACAAGAATGTAGCAAATTTAGTGAAGGGCACTGTAAGTAGAATACAACTAAAACAAAATCTGCTTAAATTATCTTCAATCAGCACTCATCAAAAGCTTTTCAAAATTGCTCTGTCTCTTTCAACTTTTTCGTCTAATCACAAACAGCCTTGTATTTGCCGAGCTATCACCTAATATTAAATCAGCCATTGCAGGTAATTAGTTTTAGAAAAATAATACTTAAGCTGCGGCTGCTGGGCTACTGCGGGCGTCCTGTCAATCTATTTTAGCAGCTAATTCTCCATTCATTACAAGCAAATGAATCTGATAAATAAAAAGTGATAGGATGAATGCCGCCACCACTTAATCAAGTATTACCAGGTGTCATTCAAAATATAATGTCATCACGGTATACGAAAAGTGGCATATACTGTAGGTGGATGGGAAAGTTTATATGAGCTGCACTTTGGTAAATCATTAGCAGATATGTCGTGTTTCCAAGAAAGGCCCAAAGTTCAGGATACTCTTGACTCATCAACCATGAATAGGCAGGGTTTTTTTTTTTTTCTTTTTTTTTATAGGTGTGAGACTTCAGGGCACTTTATAAGGTTTTGCAGTTTGTTGACATAACGCAGGATTATGCAAAATTGACAGTCTGACTTTAGTTAAGAACTGGACTACGTACTTTGTTTTTTATTTTACCTTGTTTTGGTTTTCCTATTTATAACCACAGTGGCTAAATGAACACTTAAAGTCCAAAATTAATGATTTAATTATGAAGATGCAAAAAAGATGATCAATGTTCATCAAACATTTGCATACGTTTGTATGTTATTTGATTAATCGTTAAAGTCTTGAAATCAAAACTTTGCTGTGCTTCTAAAAGTACTGATATCTATATGAATTCAAGTTGCCAGTGAATAAAAATGATTAACTTGGAATTCTGGGGCAAATACAGTATGATCTTTTTTCGTCCGGACTTACTAAGGGATGTTCATCATGTCTTTATTCAAGTATTTATGAATGCGTATCTTACCGATACTTGTCTGATATAGAAGAAAAAGCATTCATAATTACTAAGATTATATAGCCATACTCAAATAAATTGATTCTAACAGGGAAATATATCCAACTGCTACTGACAAGACTTCAAAATCTAAGTTTTTCATGATACTATGGTAGCACACATAAAACATTTTCAAACATGAATCTTCAGGAGCAGGAGTTAGCCTCAGGAGTGAAGCGCACACAGCCATAACAACAGTAGCAGCAGCAGCGGCAGCAAAAGTACCACATCAGAGGAGTCTTAGCTACAAACAAATGCCCTGTCTATGAACACAAACTGTCAAAAACAACCTACCTGTCAGCTGTCAGAACATCTTAAAGCCGTTGGATGAATACGACCGTAGATCAGCGACCCTCAGCGTCTCTCACACCATGCTTGCCCTGCTCCACTCCTACTTTTACCTGGAATCATAAAACATGCAAATAGCCCCAGATGAGCCTATGGTAGCGACGGTAGCTACAGTGAGATCCCGGCCGGGGAGCACAGGTGGTGTAACTTACACAATGTGGTAAAGCATGCGCACATGTCTCTGTCACCTGACCGGGGTGAGAGGGAGCAATGCCCTACAAGACACTGGCCTCGCTTTGCATGTGTTTGTTTTATTGTTGTAGCCTTAACACGTGCTTCCACAGTTCAAAGTTCATATTTTCATAATGCGTTATTGAACTTGAGTCATTTGTAGTTTTTTTTTTTTTTTTTTTTTTAATACTGACATAAAAGAAAATTAAGAAACTAAACTATATTGTGATGTTGATGCTAGTTTTCAATGATAAACACTTTTTTCAAGTTTTGATGACAGAATTTAATTAAATTACAGTTATTATAATAACATTATGGTCGCGTTTTAAAGTAAAGGGCCATGAATTAATTGATTATCACCATGAATTCATGATACGTTCATGAGGAATTGATGCATGACTTCATGGTGAATTGATGATGTATTCATGCATAACTTCACCATGAATCAGCAAAAACTATCAAGAAGTCATCATGAATTATTGTGAATTCAAGTGGTTTAATTATGAATCCATTTATAAATTCCACCTTTAATTCATTCAGTGAACTAACTATTATGCTAAATAGCTATGACTTTTATACTTTTAAAAATATAAGAAATTCCCATATTTTAAGATATTTGAATTTAAAATAGTAATGTATCATGACTTTTAAAAGCACTGCATGAACTTCATGAGTCATCATGAATTTTCGTCACCAAACAAACATAATCTAGCCTTAGTTGTAAAGAACATATAATGAACTTATTGTATAATGAACTCATAATGAACCCTTAATGAACTCATCGTTTCTTAGTCATTTGTGCTGCATTTGAGCTTCTTATTAAAAATTAAAAATTCAAGGCTTCCTTTATAGCACCATTAGTTAGGATTAGAAACAACACAATTATAACCCAAATAGGTAGGTACAGCAATTCTGTGACATTTGCATTAAAAATGTTTCCAGGGACAGAACAAGGTAAATCAACAGCAGCACAATTGTTGAGTTAACATGTGGGTCATTGAAATAGTATGCACCTAATTACTAAAGGAACATCAGTCACAGGAAGACGTTGCTTGGAAATCAGATCTATGGAGTCATGTTACTGTTTAAATCCACACTTTATCAAATTAATTCTGTTTTAGAAAGGATAGAGTTTTGCAACAGTTTTGACAAATTCAGGAAAAGTGATAACATCTTTATGAAGACAAGTAAACATTTAAGCTACATACTTTTTTTTAAATATGCTTTATTAGCTTGATAAGACTCATTTACAGTAAACATTTAATCATTTTATAGTCAACTATAAAGTTCTTTTACAAGGACAATGAAACAAACAAAAAATGTCATCATAGATCAACCAGATTTGAGAATCAAGTCACAATGTTTTCTAATAGATCGATCGATTGATATATAATTAAATAAACCCTTCATCTAATGACATCATTGAATAATATGTAATAATTATTCAATTATGTCATAAGAATAATTTATGATAATACTATCTCAATGGACCACAGATAGTATAGTAAAATAAATAAATAAATAAATAAAACAGAAGCTCAAATGCAGACTAAAAAAGGATGGGTTCAATATAAGTTCATTATGTTCTTCACAACTAAGTTTTACTATAAGGCCAGACAATTCTTTTGTTTTTTTGGCACATCGCCCAGCCTTAAAGAGAATAGAAAATGATAAAATAAATTAATAAATGAATAAGTTAGTAAGAAAGTCAACTTTTGTCTTTTTAATGGTTAATAATATTAAGCAATATTAAGAGCATTGAAAAGTTTTCGTTTATGTACACACCAGTCTCTCATAGAAGCGTGTGTTTATGTTTGCTTTGGCTTCAATTGTTGATGATGCTGTTGTTTATCAAGTATCACAGGGGGATGGGGGTGGACTAAATGCATTCACTGTGGAGTTTTTATAGCAACTATATAATTTGGTAACAAGGGGGTATGAGTTTATTATGTCGGGTAATAAAGAATAATACCATAGGTGCGCTGAGGAGGCGTAATTATTTAGATGAGAAAGATGTTTACATGAGGGAAGGCAAACATCGTGGCTAGGATAGACTGTGTATAAGTAAATAGTGCACTTGGGATGTTAACAAAGGTGGAGAAACAAACTGTGTCAATATATCATTTTTAAGTCATTTTGTGCTTACTGTAGCTTGACTAGTAAAAGTACAGTTACCATCTTGTTAACATTTAACATCTAGTACCCACTTTTACCTCTTTTTTTAGCCTTTCCAGATAATCATTAATTCTGTTCTCGTGAGTAGACATTAAAAAAAGGTCTCACGCCAAAACATAATATACAGACTGAAAAAGCCTGACTGAAAAAGGGAGGTGCATTTAGTATAATCTGATTGTTTATTTTGGTAGAAACAGACTCAGTGGCCCTCTCCTAAGTACATGAATGAGAGAGTGACTGATTGTTTGTCTGTATCTCTCTGTGTTAACCTTGCTACGAGTTGGCCACTATCCAGGAACATCCCCGCCTAAAGCCCAAAGTCATTGGGATAGATTCCAGTCACCCACGGCCCCTAACGGCAACAAGCGGTGGAAAATAAATGAATATTTGGCTAACAATCAGCCATGATTGTCTGTTTAAAATAAACCCAACATTAAAAAAATATTACTTATAATGAGTTGAAAATTCCAAACTAGATGTCGCTGATCGCTCACTGGTGGCGGTGGTGTGTTCAGGTTTGGGTTCATGCTCATAATTAGTTACACACCCTTACATTCACAGAGCGCAGGTGAGACCTCGGCTGGCCAAAAGTAATTGCATGGACTAATGAAGTGGTGCCACTCCAAGGTGCCAACACGCTAGACTACACCTGCTGTTCCCCGGTCAGTGGAGCCTGTACTAGACTGGCTTCGCTAATGAAAAACAAGGGGCTTTTTGGGGTTTACTGCAGCACTTTCTCATTTGTTTTGAGCATTCCTTAAGGAGCAAGTGATAATGGGAACACAATCCTAACCTGAGGGATAAATGTGCCCAAACCCATGAAATGAGGAGCTCTTGTGTGAAATGGCGAGAGGAAAATGATTTGACAACAAACATCAAAACACACACATACTGTACCTGCTTTATAGTCATTTAGTTCTAGGTTTTCTCAGTAATGGCACATAGACATCAATGTAAGCGAGAGTGAAAAGAGAGCAACAAAAGATCTGTACTTCATGACAAGTTCAAACCTCAACTAAAGAATCCATTTCATTCTCATTGAAATACAAGTTATCTCCATTTTTTAACTATAGAAAGAGTATGTCCTTCAGGTTTTACATTCAGATAAAAAAAAGGTTCCTTCCACTGACAGCTTTAATTCCATCTGTAAACCTCTGGACACTAGATTGTGCTCTCTACTCGCCTTTAATTACACCTTTGGACAGAGAACTCTTTCCTTCAACATCTACAGCTGGTTTTGAAATGAGCTCTCACCTTTATTTGAGGACAAACTGCTCAGATAAGCATTTTGAAAGACTTTTTTGGCTGAAGACTACAGTGGGAGTCATTGACTCTGAACTGTTTAAGTGTGTGGGCATTGTTGGCCGTCTGTACTGTTCTTTATACAGAACAGGAACCTGCTGCAGGTCAGGCCGGATTTTTTTGTAATATTTTCTCTAAAGAGGTGCATATAGTGTTAACATTATAAACTAGTCTTAAAGATGAACTGGAGACCCTAGGAGACTAGGGCAATAGGCATCATTCTCAAATCATCAGTGTAAAAACATTAGTACTTGTTACGCATCTCACTCATCATCTCTAATCCTTTGACCAAGTCCAAATTTATTTTCACATAACTCAAATATTTTAGGATGCAACATGCGGTCACAATACAATATAATATAGATTCGGACCTACAATATATTCTGCATGATATAATAATCTAAGATTGATTAAATAACAAGAAATAAACAAGAAATAATGTCTTATAATACTGCATAGCTCTAAGGGACAGCGCTCTCTTTGATTTAAGTCAAATCAACAACGAAATAACACAATATTTATGTTTTATCAAACACAGAGGTCGATAGTGCTTTGATGCTTTGTTGCACTCGCAGTACTTTACTTAAATTAGATGAAATAAAATAGTCACAGAAGTATCTTACAGTGTGATATGGTAAAAAATCTGCTGCTCTTCTCTTGCCCACAGCTGCCAGTTCTGTCTCAACATGGCGGACAGCTGACACACTACAGACAAGGACAAACAACCCAGGGCGCGCTCAGACCGGGCCATTCGGAGCTCCATCTCCGGCTTAGCGGGTGGAGACTTGTCCTGGGGAGACACAGAAAGCAGAAAAGTTGCAGAAAAATAAATAACAGGCTTTCCTCAACAGATGCTGAGGCTTATTCCTCACTGCCGGGCATGGCTACAATTGTGTTTGTTTAGACTGCAGCCAGTACACTGCCCACACGCACAGAGCTGATGCAGCACAAGGTGTTTGGTGTGTAATAGTTTCTGACATACTGGTATTGGTACTGTGCAATATGGACTGTGGGAAAACAAGAAGAGGGAAAAAAATGAGAAAAGTTATAGATATAGTTATATGTAAAGTGTATTTACCTTGATAAAGAAGTATATTTTATCTTTGCAATTTTTGTTCACCTTGAATACTGATGTTAACATATTAAAATGCAGCCCTATAATGCACCCGCAATCTGAGAGCAAGAGTTTATCACTGTGCGAAAACAAAAGTTAGGCTGCTAAATCAACATTTGTGAATGAAATTCGTTTTGCAACTGAATGAAACAAAACTTCTAGCGCTCTTCCCGTTTAGTGTATTTTTATGAAAGAAGTTTTCCCTAAATGGGCAGAGTATCTTTCTGCAGCTGACAAAGAGCGAAAAGTGACATCAGCCGATAATGAGTCTATTGTATCCTGACTAACTCATACATTGTATAATCAAACTACTTTGTGTTATATATTTCTACATATTTTTTATCATTTATTAGTGTTATATGTTGTACATTAGCATCGAAGCAAGTTCCTATTTTGTGAATTTTGTTTTGTTCACTGACAATGACATTAAAACTTTTTTGATTCTGATAATTCCTTTAGTATGCAACCAACATTGTCAAGAGAAAGTCAAGAGTTTATAGAGTAGATTTAAACAAAATATGTTGTTTCTATATTTGTTAGTATCAATTTTTACATTTGTGGTTCTTACATTTAAATTGTGAAAAGAGATGATTAATAAGTTAAAATGTTTCCACAGTCCTCACTACAACCCAGGTGTAACTCCTGCTGCCACTTTTGGCCTTAACAAACAAGGCAAGAGGGCTGCCAGCTGTGCTAACCGCCTGTGTACTGATGAGGCCAAGCAGCAAATTACTGCTGCTACTACAAAGTATAGGAGGGGATGACAGGAAAAAAGTAACTCATAACTCTTTTAAGTCGATTAGTGTCGTAAGAAATATCCAAGGTAACAAACTTAAAAAAGAGCTTCGGAAGAACGCAGAAATGTACTTACTTTTGAACTGTTGCCAAATTCAGAATATAATTAGCATATTAAAATCTCCTTTGGTTTACCATTAGGCTAACTGAAAATTCTGACATGTGATGATGACACAAAGTTGTATTGATATTAACAACATAACATTAACATGTAATCAGATTACTCCAGCAAAGTAACTGAATATAAAAAGTATGATCAAAGTTTAACATAATGGTAAAGAAAAATTAAGATATAAACAATTTTGCAAGCCCAGTTATAAAGTTGTATCCTTTGTGTTTTTCACTAAAAGTATATGGTAAATGTAGCACATTGTGAAAAAAATTGGATGACTGAGTACTGTTTGGATTGAATAATAGAGAATTTAGCTGTGTAAAAAAATAGCTAGCCCACCTTTAAAACAAACTTGTATATTTTCTTAGTCAACTTCCTATGTAATAGCTTCAAGGATTTCTAACAAATCTCTCTGAAATCCTGCAGCCTTTAAAAAGAGTTGATGCATGTGAATAGTAGTTACCAATTAAGAAGTGTTTGCTTAAATAGGGAGAAAAATACCATCATCAGAGATAAAAGGCATTTCTCTGAAGATGTAATTTTCATGTTCAAAGCTTGGAGTCAAGAGGTCCCTTTAAAGATATTTGTTTCAGTCAGTCAGACATTCCTTTTATAGTTTGAAATCAGACTACTGAAGTACATACACTACTGTGTGTTGGTGCAAAGTACATGATAGGCACAGACATTAAAAGTTGTGATATAAAATATATGATGTATTTTTAATGCTACTTGAATGGCAGTCTGTCTGCTCACCTCAAAGGTTCAGTAATTGAAAGAGGCAAATCACATGACTTGACTTCAAACACTATCTGATCTGCATTAAGGGATCTCAGGAGAAATCAATCTTCAAAGTAATTATTTTCACGAACAATCTTAACTGGACCTGGACAAAGGAAAGCCGAGTGAATGATAGGAGCGTAGTGTAGAGATCACTAGGCTTTTGTATCCACTTCACCAGCACAATAACAAGCTAAATGTGACTTGCTGCCTGCCGCCATCTTAGGTCACCGGACCAACAGTTGCTCTATTATTACAAATATCAATAATAACAGCCACTTTGAGGAGCATGTCAGGGTAATAGAATTTCATCTATAAAGGCAATATGTTTCAAATGGTGTTTTCCTTTCTTCGCAAGTTTATATTCATTTACTGTGCAAAGGCCCCAGTTCAATATCTAATTATGGCACCAAAAACAGATAAAATAGAAGGTTTAGCCTGCATTGCAGAACAGTTAGGTTATTGACACTTTGATGGCGTTTCTTCATTCTGCAACAGAAATATTCACAAAGGACAACTCCCATAGCGTGATGCAAATAATTGTGAACTGAATGCCTTTTCAAGGACACACGTTATGTATATTTATGGGTAATTTGAAACACAATCTCTCTTTGCGTTGGAGTTTCAAATACACAATTGAAACTCTGCGAGCTTGTGCTTCTTCATGCACATTTGATGGGCGTATTTTTGGTACAAATAGGGCGCATTTTTGGTACAAATAAATTACAAATTTTCTCCCTAATTTTGATTTATCTCAATTTGTTATTCAATTTTTTTTATTTAATAAAATAAATTTCTGTTTCCAAAGTCTGGCTTCTGTGCCAAACCACAGTTATACTCACAGGGGATTAGCTCTGGAGCTTCCGACACAAAAAGCACATCTAAATAATTGTTGATTTGATGTGGCTGGATTGCGATCTCTCAATCTTTCGATATATTGCTGAGCTCTATTTGGTGTTAGCATGCCATCTTCAGACAATAGTGCGACGTACCATGAAATGGAAACCTAGCTATTTTTACAAAATTTGGGTATGCTCATTTAAACACACAATTGTAATGAACACAATTTGAAGACAGAAAAGCTAAGAATGGGCAGGTGATTTCTACCTTTCACACAAGAGGTATCAAGAGAATACTTAGAATTTGATTTATTGAAATCTTGTAAAAAATATTAATCAAAAAAGTATGAAACAAGCTAAACTCCAGATGTGTGTATATTTTTAAGAAGGAAAAGTAGCTTAATTAACTATATGCTGAATATAAAACAAAAAAAAATACAAAATAGGTCCAATATGTGTTTTGCCATGGTAAACTTTATACAAATGCCTATAACACTGAAACTGAAATTGTCTCTCATACTGTAAAGTTCTCAACGTGAATCAGAGCTTTAATTTAGTGAGTGGTGTGCTATGCCAGTGCCTTTATGATTTCACGTCAGGCGCAGAGGCAGGGTGCTAATGGTAGGCCTTGTTGCACCCATCAGCGCACCGCAGAGGCAGACACAAATAGATGTGTATTAATGTCAATTATTGTAGCAGTCAAAACACGAAGAAAACAATAGCGTGAAACTATGGTACTTAGTGGTGACTGGCTTACACTACTTTCAGTTTGTCTGGAAACTATTAACATGTTCTAACGAGATGAAAAAACATAGCATTAAATGAGTACAGATACAAGATATTACAAAATGTCATGCTTTGTTAAGAATGCAAACTATGAAATCTATATTTACATTTACACATGCACAACGTCAAAACCAGGACATGCCTTGAACTGGGCTAAACTGGGCCAGAATGTATTCTTAATGTCACAACATTTCACATGGTTTTCTAATACAACAATTTATTCCCTGTTGCAGGAAACGGTTTGATAAGAATCTGATCGGAATCTGAAGAAAGCCCTCTTTTGATACCACATAAACTTTACCACATACATGGCTTTGATGCACGCTTACACACACTTCCTCTCAAATAAATAAATTCCCTTCATTCAATGTATAAACATGAGCCTAAATCAGACCCAAGCTCTTAACATGTCGAGTTGTGATCAAAGCAGGAGCTAAATGAGCTCTAATGAAAGTCATTTTGGACAAACTAATGGCCCTGGTTTATGAGGGCAGTAAAATTCTCTCCCAAACACAACCATGATTGCGATCCATTTTTGAAAATTAAAAAACATTAAAAGGCTGGCACAAAATAGTAATATGACAATGTTGTGAAATACAAGCGAAGAGTCAATATTGTGAAGCATTCTAGACAAAATACTTAAAACACACACAGAGAAGAAAAACATACTATTTCAAAATTTTTTAGAGTCTTTAAACCTTATTTCTTCTTCACTGATTGAAGAAGACTTTAAGCTTGAGTTTTAATTACCTTAGAAATTTTAAGTCCGTTTTATCAAGCTTGATTTATGTATGCTCTTATCACTACACATTTTGACAATACACTAGATGTACAATACAAATAAGTGTTGAAATGTGTCTTTTAATACCTGAAACACATACTAGATAGCACATTGCACCGACTTTATTCTCACTCCGTTCGCTTCTCATTCATTTCAGAGTTAATTTAAAAATGCTACAGCACACTCACAAGGTCTCAAGGCTGGCTCAAACTGGTAGAGAATCAAAATCTATGGTGACTGGGCCTCTGCTGATCAAAAACAATATTCACGGGCTTGTCAAAAGAATTTAGTGGTTCTTTCATGATCTACTTGTTTTTTGTTTGAATTTTGTTTAATTATATTCAACTAATATCACTCTGATAAATTAATTCTATATCTATATACTTCTAACCCCAGTGGTATCTAGATATTAACCTAATAAAGTCTACCATTGTCACAAAGACATGGCCCACTACCCCTGTTGCTAACCTGTTCTCCAGCAGACACACAAACACAGATGTTATAAATTGATCTGATGTTACAGCCTTGAGCTCTAACTGAGAATACAGGAAATTGACTTGTATCTTTTCATGCTGTATTTGAGAACAAGCCGCTGCTCTGATTCACCTCGCCGCGTGAGGGAAAACCAGTCGATAAGAGGTGGATAAACGTACCCAAAGCCGCCTGCTAATAAAACCAAACACGCCCCAATACACAGATTGAGATGGAGAGTATCACTGTTCGCAGCAGTGTGCCTTTACTTCACTTTACACTGCACTTTCTGAGCCCAGAGTGCACCACGGACTTCAAAGGTAAAGATAAGTCATCCCCCTGTCATGTAAATATAGGGGATATCTGCAATGCACCACGGGACTACGCTGCACCAGCCAGAGAGGAGCCTGAGCACTAAAGCATCCTCTGAGGAGCAAGCTACTCATTCAATTTGGAAAAGTGGAACAATTCTGCTTTCAATGCTGCCTTAAAGTAGGTGATGATCCAGAATGTTTTGTTTAAGGGCACATGCTTTTTAGGACAGAATTGTACGTGTATTTATGCGTGTTCATGTGTGTTAAATCTGATTAAATAAGATCCTATCCTGCACTGAACCACTGAAATAAAGGCCCAGAAACTGCATATACATAGATATTATCCATGTTTAAAATGTTTTCAGGACAATACTTTACTTACCATTACTTTATATTACTTACCACTATTTGGAATCCTCGAATACAACAAAAAAGTTGTGAAGTTGAATGTCCAAAACTGATCCATTAGTCATCTACTAAAAACTCGTGACACACAGACACATTTGTATCAGTCAAGCCAAGTTTCAAAATATTACACATAATATTGTGTAGATGAGAGTTACTGATTACTTATTGTTCTAATGCACAGAATATACTGGTTTCTCCCAATAGCTTCTTGTGGATATACATTATTCAGAAGCAGTTCCACAAATAGCTTCTTAACTCCTGTACAGTGAACTTTACAAATTACAGCCATATGAGACAAATAAATAAGCCACATGGGCTTGTAAACAAGCAGAAAGTACAAAAGAAAAGGTCAGCACAATGTATTTTTACCATCCATTAGACACTACGGCTCGCTTTGGTTTGACAGGTTTCTCCCACTGTAACGCTCGGGGTGACAAAGGATTTCTAAAAGCTTTGACCTTGGATGCACACCTCACAGCACAGATGGCTCAGGCTGATCCAAATGGCTCCGTGTTCGAAGTCTGATTGGCATTTGAAAAAACAGTCCATCGATTCACTCAGGTTATTTCCTCCACTGTGACATGCTCTCAAGGCTGTTATCCCAGCAGGAAGACTTGCTCTGCACGCTGTAAGAGCAGAAAGCCAGCACCCCAAATGCACCATGTCACAACACTTGTCCAAAGTTAAAACACAGGGCAAAGCCTGGCCACACTAGACGGTCACACACTGTGTCTTTAGACCTCAGAAATCCATAGCATGCTTTACAAAATAGTGTTGTCACAACATCCATCCATCCATCCATTTTCTTCCGCTTTATCCGGGGTCGGGTCGCGGGGGCAGCAGTCTGAGCAAGGACGCCCAGACCTCCCTGTCCACACACACCTCCTCCAGCTCTTCCGGGAGGATCCCGAGGCGTTCCCAGGACAGTCGAGAGACATAGTCCTCCAGCGTGTCCTGGGTCTTCCCCTTGGCCTCCTCCCAGTGGGACATGCCCGGAACACCTCACCAGGGAGGCGTCCAGGAGGCATCCGGTACAGATGCCCGAGCCACCTCAGCTGGCCCCTCTCGATGTGGAGGAGCAGCGGCTCTACTCCGAGCTCCTCCCGTGTGACTGAGCTTCTCACCCTATCTCTAAGGGAGCGCCCAGCCACCCTGCGGAGGAAACTCATTTCGACCGCTTGTATCCGCGATCTTGTCCTTTCGGTCATTACCCAAAGCTCATGACCATAGGTGAGGGTTGGAACGTAGATCGACCGGTAAATCGAGAGCTTTGCCTTTCGACTCAGCTCCTTCTTCACCACAACGGTTCGATACAGTGACTGCATCACTGCAGACGCTGCACCGATCCGCCTGTCAATCTCGCGTTCCATCCTTCCCTCACTCGTGAACAAGACCCCGAGATACTTGAACTCCTCCACTTGAGGCAAAGACTCCCCACCCACCTGGAGAGGGCAAGGCACCTTTTTCCGGTCGAGAACCATGGCCTCGGATTTAGAGGAGCTGATCTTCATCCCAGCTGCTTCACACTCGGCTGCAAACCGCCCCAGTGCATGTTGAAGGTCCTGGTTTGATGGAGCCATCAGGACAACATCATCTGCAAACAGCAGAGATGAAATCCTGTGGTCACCAAACCGGACACCCTCCGGACCCTGACTGCGTCTAGAAATTCTGTCCATAAAAACAATGAACAGAACCGGTGACAAAGGGCAGCCCTGGCGGAGTCCAACATGCACTGGGAACAGGTCTGACTTACTGCCGGCAATGCGAACACAGCTCCTGCTCCGGTCGTACAGAGACCGAACCGCCCTGAGCAAAGGGCCCCGGACCCCATACTCTCGGAGCACTCCCCACAGGGCACCACGAGGGACACGGTCGAATGCCTTCTCCAAATCCACAAAGCACATGTGGACTGGTTGGGCAAACTCCCATGAACCCTCGAGCACCCGATGGAGAGTGTAGAGCTGGTCCAGTGTTCCACGGCCGGGACGAAAACCACACTGCTCCTCTTGAATCCGAGGTTCGACTATCGGTCGAAGTCTCCTCTCCAGTACCCTGGAGTAGACCTTACCGGGGAGGCTGAGGAGTGTGATTCCTCTGTAATTGGAACACACCCTCCGGTCCCCCTTCTTGAACAGAGGGACCACCACCCCGGTCTGCCAATCCAGAGGTACTGTCCCAGTTTGCCACGCGATGTTGCAGAGACGTGTCAGCCAAGACAGTCCCACAACATCCAGAGACTTGAGATACTCAGGACGGATCTCATCCACACCCGGAGCCTTGCCACCGAGGAGCTTATTGACAACCTCAGTGACTTCAGCTTGGGTGATGGGTGAGCCTCCCCCCGGGTCCTCAGTCTCTGCTTCCTCATCGGAAGACGTGGCAGTGGGATTGAGGAGACCCTCAAAGTATTCCTTCCACCGTCCAACAACATCCCCAGTTGAGGTCAGCAGCTCTCCACCTGCACTGTAAACGGTGCTGGTGAAGCACTGCTTCCCCCTCCTGAGGCGTCGGACGGTTTGCCAGAATTTCTTTGAGGCCGACCGATAGTCCTCCTCCATGGCCTCCCCGAACCTCTCCCAGTCCCGAGTTTTTGCCTCTGCGACCGCTCGAGCCGCGGCACGCTTGGCCTGCAGATACCTGTCAACTGCCTCAGGAGTACTACAAGCCAACAAGGCTTTGTAGCACTCCTTCTTCAGCCTGACGGCATCCCTTACTTCCGGTGTCCACCACCGGGTTCGGGGATTGCCGCCACGACAGGCACCCGAGACCTTGCGACCACAGCTCTGGGCGGCCGCATTGACAATGGAGGCTGAGAACATGGTCCACTCAGACTCAATGTCCCCAGTCTCCCCCGGGAGCTGGGAGAAGCTCTCCCGGAGGTGTGAGTTGAATGCCTGTCTTACAGAGGACTCGGCAAGACGTTCCCAACAGACCCTCATGATACGTTTGGGTCTGCCAAGTCTGTCCGGCTTCCTCCTCTGCCAGCGGATCCAACTCACCACCAGGTGATGATCGGTTGACAGCTCCGCCCCTCTCTTAACCCGAGTGTCCAAAACACGCGGCCGAAGGTCAGATGACACGACGACAAAGTCGATCATCGACCTCCGGCCTAGGGTGTCCTGGTGCCACGTGCACTGATGGACACCCTTGTGCTGGAACATGGTGTTCGTTATGGACAGACTGTGGCTAGCACAGAAGTCCAATAACAGAACACCGCTCGGATTAAGATCGGGGGGGCCATTCCTCCCGATCACCCCTCTCCAAGTGTCACTGGCGTTGCCCACGTGGGCGTTGAAGTCCCCCAGCAGAACAATGGAGTCCCCGGTGGGTGCACTGTCCAGTACCCCTCCCAGGGACTCCAAGAAGGCCGGGTACTCTGCACTGTTGTTTGGCCCGTAGGCTGCCACAACAGTGAGAGACCTGTCCCCGACCCGAAGGCGCAGGGACGCGACCCTCTCGTCTACCGGGGTGAACTCCAACACATGGCGGCTGAGCTGTGGGGCTATGAGCAGGCCCACACCCGCTCGCCGCCTCACACCATGGGCAGCCCCAGAGAAATGGAGCGTCCAGCCCCTCTCGAGGGTAATGGTTCCAGAGCCCAAGCTGTGCGTGGAGGTGAGGCCGACTATATCTAGTCGGAAACGCTCAACCTCCCGCACCAGCTCAGGCTCCTTCCCCGCCAGCGAGGTGACATTCCATGTCCCCAGCGCCAGAGACCGTGCGCATGGCCTGGGCCGTCCGGGGACCTTTCCCCGACCGCCGCCCAAAACACACTGCACCCGACCCCTATGGTCCTTCCTGCGGGTGGTGGGCCTGCGGGAAGGTGGTTCCACGTTGCCTTTTCGGGCTGGGCCCGGCCGGGTCCCGTGGGCCAAGACCCGGCCACCAGGCGCTCGCCTGCGAGCTCCCACCCCAGGCCTGGCTCCAGGATGGGGCCCCGGTGACGCCGATCCGGGCGACGTAGCGAACTTCGTTGTTGTAGTCTTCATAGGGCTTTGTGAACCGCACTTAGTCTGACTCGTCACCTAGGACCTGTTTGCCATGGGAGACCCTACCAGGGGCATAAAGCCCCCGACAACATAGCTCCTAGGATCATCCGAGCACTCAAACCCCTCCACCACGTTAAGGTGGCGGTTCAAGGAGCACTGTACTAACATTTCAAATTTGACTTCACGTGGATAGCCTAAGTATCTGAAAATAAAAACACTTTTTTAGTACTGCTAATATAAACGAAGATAAGATGCTCATAAAAGAAATATTTATCTGATGAAAGCCATTCTAAAGGTATTCATGAAAAGTCCAATGTTATCCTGTTCATGTGATTCTCATTTTTGCATGAGAACCATTGAGTTTTGAGAAAAGTTTTCTTATTGTTTAGTATTATAATTTTTATAATCATAATCTATACAAAAAGCATTATCAATAACTCATTATCTTTTCTAGTGTTAACTAAATAATAAAGATTATGCTTTATCCATAGAGTTAAAATAATATTTCTCGACTGTAATATGTCTGTAGTTCTCTACATCTACAGCCAACTTCCGGTTTAGCTGCAGTTAGCTTAAATTATTAAAACAGACATTTATTTTATTTTGTAGTTACATCTATTTGAGACCGCCTGCGAGACAGACAAATTAACATGTTGGTTTTCTTAACACAGCTAAACATGAGGTGCAATGTCAAAAAAAAAAATGTCTGCAGGGTAGAATAAGGTGACTAGGACTAGTAGAAACTTTTAGAGAAAAACATCCATTCCGTTTCACCTCTTCAGTTGCTTGTTACTTTGGAGGATATGCTTAATGGAATGCTGTGTAACAAAAACAACAAAACATTAACTCTTCTTTGTACAATAGTCAAGTACATTGCTATTTGAAAAATGAAATGTGGTAAGTATTGTAGTGTGACATCGCTCAGCTCCTCATCACCTCTAATAGCTCTCTCTCTCTCTTGTCTCCTTGTGTCCTCGCCAAAGGTAGAGCCAACTAAAGCATTTACCTCAAATCGGACTTCCCAGAATGCCATGTTGAAAGCCAGACCCAAATGAACCCTTCATCCACATCTCTTCACAGTAAAGCCGCTGGCCTGACAAAAATATTTAGCCCTGCCACTCTCCCGATATTGGATATGTCACCCTCTATTGCCTGTACTATGGACCAATGTCAAAGTCATTTTGCCCGCGGTGATTTTCTGTACCATGAGCTGCACAATAGCTTTCGAAGGAGATGATGCTGTTCATGAGGAGAATATCAAGAAAAGTAAATACATGACTGGGACAGGGGCAAACATTGCACTGTGCTGGCCTTCCAAGCGAACATTTTATGTTAATGACATGCTTGTATTTCTGAGCTGTTCAAAGTACCTAAACAGACAAGCCCTAGAACACAATGCTTTCACCACCTCTGTGTGTCTCAAACCATAAATGAGGGAAAGATAAAGAGGCATCGATGTTTGAATGTAAAACATTGCGAGAGCAATATAGCAGTTAGAATGACCATCAACCAAAGCAGTGGATTTCGTTTTCTTTGGGTTTTTGGTAATACATTTTTGTTGTCTTTCTTTCACACTTTCACACTAAAACCACCATGCCTTATTTTTAAAGGGAGCAGTGCAAAAGTATACAAAGTCAATTTAATCCAGTACAATTCCTCATTGTCCAGAGGTGGTTCCTGGGTTAAATTTGTGTTTTTATTTTATGCAGAGATGGGTAGTTTAGATAATGGCATGAATATTGATTTCAAGACATCGAAAAACTGAATATTGAGCAGATCGCTTACAGCTAATAATGCAACAAAAGAACACAATAACATAATAAAGCGATTCTGCAAACTTACAACTAAGGGTATAAATATAATATTTCTGCACTTGTATGATCACTAATAGAACTCATCGGTTTGAAAATGTGAAATTACTTTTCAAAGGGAACACTGACTTTTGCCACCATCTGGACCAATGACAATGTCACATTCTTAAACTGAAGCAAAAAAGACGCCCAGCCCTAGTTTTATGTTCCAACAATTATGTTTTTAACAAAATAGTTTCAGTGTCATGTATTGTTTTAATTAGAATTCTAGTAAGTCAACACATTGCACGTTTCCTTTGAGCCAATGTATCAAGCAACAAAGCATGACAGATTGGAATAATAGTGACAGAACAACAAGAAAACTACACTCCAAACAAAGAGTTTGGCAAAACCACTCGTGCCAATAGCCACTGTATGATACACCTGGGGAAAGGAATTTCACGTGAAGTGTCACGGCCAAAACTGACCGTGAAAGGCTGACCGCTGAGGTAATCCATTATGGTGTGACGAAAATGGTATTCTTAAGACCTCCACAATGGCTCTACAAGACTGCCCCCAACACTCGTGGGCCTTGGAGGTGTTGGCGTGACTGTGAATGATGCCAGTGATGACGGTGAAGATGAATGGGTTGTTCAGCCAGCCAACTCCACACTACCCAGAGCAGAGTGTGTGCAGAAACTGAGCGGACCAACTTTAAATATGGCTCCCAAGTACAAAAGTCAAGATCTATGCCTCTGGTTTCGAATTGAAACAGTAAATTAAAAGGCATAAAGAATGTGTATTTACTTGTGAGCTTATCTTATCAAGACCATAGTTAAAATATCAATTGCTAGTGGTATTATACTCCTAACATGCAAACATTTCTTGGTACTTATCTGCATTTAAAAACTACCATTTTTTTAAAGGGCTTCTTAATGCATAATCCAGCCAGTATAATTTACAAATCAAATAAATGCAATTTACAAATTAAATAATTTTAACATTTCTACTGTTCACAAGGTACAGAGACATCACTGCCCCTAAGTTGTGCATTCCTTTGGAGTTTGACAGAAGCCAAAAGTCTTTTAAGTAAAACTGCGCTAAGGATTCATCGGGAAATAAGAATAACCTGTACCATTTTATTTTGCATTGTACTGAATTTGAGAAGCTATTTATTCATGCCAAAAACGCCTTACAAAGCGTCACCATGGAGTGCTGGTCTGTGGTAGACAAGCATTCACAGCAGATGGTTTCCCTTGGGCTTTTTGCACAGCAGCAGCTGGTTAGTAAGCTACACTTGTCCTCACACATAACCAACAAAGGCAAATCCAAAAGGCGCATTTTTCTCCACCACTGTTTTGCAAATCTCACTATTCACCAGGAACATCCAGCTCACCATTGTGTTTCTCATATTTCTCTGGGAAGCACTTAACACATTCATTTTGTCTATCTCACACTTTTGCCACTTTTTGTGGGGTTTTATTTGATGGAATCTGCCAATTGTCATCCCACAGAGATTAACCTCTATAAAGTGTCAATTTGAAATAAACGGTAAAAGTGTTTCAGGCGGGGGAGTGAGCAGAGGTGTCACAGGAGGGCTCAATGACAAACATAGAGGTTTTATGAAGCTCTGTGTCTCTGTGCTCCCTAAAAGCTTCTGCAGATTCAGAACTGAGCCAGAGCTTTTGTTCTCCGAGACACAGCCATTTTACAAGAAAAGTGTTTCATTTCAGCACTTTCTATGTAATGGACGATTGGAGCAGCCAGCAACCAGTACATTGTTAAGTGCTACAGGAAACTTAGGTGAAGAAGGTTAATGAACCTACCTTTTCCATCATCCCAGAGGGAGTTTTATGGGGGAAATTAATTACTTGTGACAAACACGATAACACTTGGACGAGCTTCTACTTGTGCTAGGCGGTCTGTGAACAAAAACATTTTTGCAGTGCAGTTATATTATCCATGGAAGTGTCTAATCAGTGCCCTATGCACAAACTTATGTCAGTGTGCTCAGAAACACAGACCAAAGCAGATCCCCAGACTCGCTGACAAAACATGACAGGCCATAAAAAATGCAAAGTTCACAAGTGGCAGCTTGCTGTTTCCACAGTAAAACGCTGCACACTTTGAGCCATTATGGTGGTGCTCTCTGGAGAAACAGTCCTGTGAAATGACAGACATTCTTTCTTTGGAACATGGCTCTTTGTCTGCACCGTCCCTGCACGGGGAGGCTTCTCAACACACTGCAACAAGATGCTCCAAAACGCCAGCAGAGTCATCTGCTGCCATTGTTTCCATGAGCAATGTCATGATTAAAATGTCATGTTTAGAGTCTCCTGATAGCAGCTTATTGACCCCATTAATCAGACGCTAAATGCCGTTCTCTTTTGCCGATCGGTCACTTTGATGAACTCGTCACAGGGCTTACATGTTGGAGAGCGCCTGGCTCTGCGCAAGGTTATTGAGCTAGTAAAGACTATGGAGTTTTAATAATTAAGATCATGCTGGCTTTTAATTGCATCCCTAGCACACAGCAGATACCAAGGAGACATGATATTGCATATAAATGAGTCATTATCTGTATGGCTAAATAAATATAAAATGGGATATTTAAAGACCAACTGATGAACAGAGAAAACTAGTGAGCACTATTAAAACGTGCTTTATGCATACAAAAGAGCCAATTCAAAGTCTTCATGCTGACCAATGAGAAAAGTCATTTAAGTCAAGTATAATATTCAGCTGCGAAAGGCTGGATGAGGAGCCAAGAAGGGTGAAAATAAAATAAAGAAAATAAAATAAAGAAAAATGTCTTTAAGTACACACACGGTCTGATATTAAGAGTAGCCACTCAAGCAAACTGTCATCTGTTTGAGGAATGAAAAATTACAATTCACTGAAGTTGTACTTATTATCTTGAATTGATTTGCTTTTGCGCCTCAGCAGTGCTATCCAAAACTCACAGACAAATTACCCAGAACACCCCAGTCATGAATAATTGATGGCACCATAGATGATAACTAGCATTCCACAAGGATTGGGAGAAAAATTTAAATATGTCACCTGACTCAATGACTTCTCCAAATTTAATGTAGCAGTAAATAGACAGAAGGGTACAAAATGTATCTCATTATATTGTGGTACGTCTGAACTTGTAAAATCATTATATAGAAAAAAGAGTTAAGACATAGGTCCAATGTGGATGAAGAAAAATAGTTTCCATAAAAGTCAATATACTTTAATATTTAGGTGTTTTGTCAAGTTGATGAAATGAGAGCTACAGGTTAAGATAAGATATTCCTTTATTTGTCCCACAATGGGGAAATTCCAGGTTACAGGGAGCAGCAAGTTTTAGTTCAGAAACACTTATCCAAAGAAGACCCATCATGTAAAATCCACTTCAGTTTTTAGCAATGTTTTAGTAGCCTTTTCTCATTATCAGCTGGATTAATTAATACTTGTTTGAGTAATCTTGTATTGTCCTGCAGCTTCAGTTTTACCTACTACCTTTCCCTGTCCACTTGTCTGTTGATTCAAAATATGTAGGGCTCAAATTAGTCATGTAAACATTTTCCAAAAAACAAAAAATAGATTACAAGATAAAAATATTATAATAAAGAGCAGTTTTGAACGGCAAGTCAATGGACCTGTTTCTATTTCTAAGCTGTTCTAGCAAACTTTTGTGATTTACAGTAAACAAAATGCAAATGACTCATTTACATATGTCAAAATGTCTTCCTAAATACATAGACTATATAAACAATATAAAGAATGTTGGATGAAGATAATTATACTTTTCTCACTTTCTGCAGTGTCTTGATGTTACATTGTTCTTTCCAAAGGAGCTGACTATCCAAAACTTATGCGATATTTACAATAAACATGTTTTTTCAAAAGACAAGGTTATACCAGGTTTGCAATATTTGTAAACTCACAACACAAATTCTATTTATCTAGTTACTGTCATTTTGTTCTACTGGGACATGTTTTTAATTGACAATATTTGTGTGGAAATGCTAAATAAGCGGTGGCGTAGATTGCCTTTTAAGTTTTCTTATTGGAACGTACATAATTATGGAAACGCAGATGCTTGGGGTGATATGATAGAATCGGAAGGCTCGCTTAATTTAATGCGGCCCCCATCATTTGTCCTGTGGGAGCTTCATGCTAATACAAGAGCTTATTGCAGATTTAGTCAGATGATCATTTCAGTCATTAGTCGCTTATTGCCAGAACCGGTGCTGCATGTAAAAAAAAAAACAACTCGATAGCTTTCTGAAAGGAGAAACATTCTGTCACCTAGAAATGGTAGAGCGTCTGTCCCGTTTGTCATTTGTTGGTTCAAATTGCTCCCTGGACATAGCCATTTGGTTCAGTCAAGTATGCTGGAAAGTGTGTGTTGTCAAAAAGCTTGGGAGACTTGTCTTGGTTAAGCTCCTCATGGGAAGAGAATACCACAACTGTCTATCTGATATAAATGGACGGACAGAGCCACTTCAAATGAACGGCGTATTGCTCTGAGAAAGCTTTGAGGTCATTACTTTAACTTAGATAGAAGAAAAGGATTTTGACTTAAGATCATATCTCAGGAGACAATTTAAGGTCATGGCAGCTGCGTGGATTCTAGGGTAACGTAGAAAAAGTAGGCTTATTTGTGAGTGATGGACTACAGCACTTTGATATTGGAAAGAGAAGCAGGCATTGGTCTAGTGCAAAAGAAGAAAAAAAAACATTGTTCATAAAGTGGAAGATCTAACGAGGTCAAACATAGAACAATCCAACTCAACTGTCTATAATATTGTAGAAACATAACTGAATGTACTGTTGTAAAAGATGCATCTGTCTTTGGAGTCTGAGTAAGTCTGAAAAGTCAGAAAAGCCAAAAACTTCTGTCTAAAGATTGAGAATGCATCACAGAGAAATATGAATTAGAAGAGAGGCCCAGTGTCCAGTGCTTATCTGGGCTGCGCTTCTTCAATTTACTTTAACAATACTTTAGCGTCTTTGCACTGAACAAATCTATCCATTAGAGAATATCAAAGCATAATTCTTTTTTAACATTCTCTTAGCTAGAAAAGGCGTAGCTGAGGACGAGTTCATGAACAAATTTCTAAATATTGCATGTGGTGGTCAGGCCTAGGCTGCAGCAGGGTTTCTCTAGTTCAAGTTCTTGTGTTTTGTAATGGTTTACATAAGTACATTTAGAGTTATATTATATTTGGCCGATAAATTAGGCTAATAGGTGCATTGCTGAAAGTATCAGTTGCAATACTTTATATTAAAGGGAACATGTTAGGCAGAATACATTTTAAATATCCTTATGAATATAACTATTTTAAAAAGTGTAAAACAAGTATTTATTGTTTTCAATTTTTTTTTACATCAGAGAAAAACTTGTTTTTGATGAAAAGTGTAAAAATATAACACAAGTGGAAAGTTTTATTATGAAAAAATTACACAAAAGAAAAAGAATACCCCATGCATGTTACTTAATCATTTGTATGACAATAAAGGAATGTTACCACAGTTTGCACTTATGATCGCTGACTAACTGCTATAGCTTTCCTAGAGTCATATAAAAAGTAAGACTTAAAACCTAAACAAAGTCTGACCTGTGACATTTGTGTGCTTCTGTAATTGTACAGCAACTGAGGGTCATGCCCTGTTTTTCCCTAAAGCCTTTCCATGCCCATATTCATGTGCTTACTTTTAATTTTATAATAACTATGGTTAAATTTCACTGAAAGAGGAGGGGTTTAACAGTTGTGCCATTTGGATAGAAAATCAAACTTACTATGAATAAAATGCTAAATTGATTATCTACTTATGTCCTAGACGGTGTAGTCCCTCATTCATCCAGGAGTGATCCATAGTATAAGTCTTCAAAGTAGTCATCTGGACAGTGTTTCCGAAGATCTTGATCTTTGGATACTTATGTCATATGTAGGTCATTAATTAAAAAAATAAATAAAAACTTTGTACATACCCTTTCAGATTCAAACCAGGTTAATAACTGAATTTGCTAGTGCCTAAAAAATAGACATGCTGCAAGACAAAACTGCAAAATATTAGCAAAGCGCATGGATTGTCGGGTGAAAAAGTCATACAAAATTCACACTGGTTGATCTCTAACATCCAGTGCAGAAAACTATTTTGTTATTGTGAGATTGTAACAGCAACAATATTAAAATGTCCAAATTTAAAAAATTCAAATACACAGTTGTCAAAACCTGTCAAAGCACTAAAGACCTTGAGAGGATTTTTTTTTAAACTAAACTAAATGTCTTCTTGGCTTTTTTTTTTTAACAAACTGTAAAAATGTTGCCAAAATCTAACCATTTTGAGTTGCATAGCTAGCATAACCTTGTGAGGGTAAGTAGAATGTATTTTTGTTGCAGACTGAACTGGTTTAAAGTGTTCACTCTTTCCTTTATTCAGTAACTGCTTTCTACATCAAATTTCCTTGAGCAAATCTTCGACAACTGTAGCTTTCACACAGAGCCATCATCTCACGTTCTGTCACCATCACAACAGTTTGCCAGCTTTCGGCCAAAACACTTTGCATCTTCTTTTCCCCAAACAGTGCATTTCTCTACAGATGACGTCTATTAAGTTTGACATTTGTGCAAGCAGACCCTGGTTGTTGAAATCGGCTATGTTACAAAGCACTGGCCTCTTCTCCCTCCATCTGTCTGACAGTTCAATTTCCTGCGCAAAGCTTTAATTTGCAGCATCCTCTCTATACTGTATCTACCATTCAGATCTCGCAAGGTCACACAAGAAACAGCCGTGGCACAGATATGCATCGACAATGTGATTTCTTATTTTAGTCGCGTGCTAGAGCGCGCACCTGGCAGAACAAAGACTTTATACAGGAGGTCGTTGTAGTCTAAGGGTATGGACAGATGTAGCTTCAGAGAAAAAAAGTGGTCAGCCGAAACACTTTCTTTAAGACAAGGCTGGCAAAAAATATTTGTGTTCTTGCTATAGGAGGAAATGTATTCATTTAAAGCAGCAATAACCTTTTAATCTCTTTAGAAATTTCAAAACAGAGGTACACTTTTAGGAACAGGTAGCATGAGTTTTAAAATGTTGTTCAGAATTGCTGAGGGGCCATACCCATTTGAGAATGCTAATATCTATAAATTGAGAATATACAAACAAAAATGGTCCTCTTTGACTTTAACTTTTGGATGCTTGATTATGTTGAAAATAATAATCACAAAATTTCCTAAATAAGGGCTGTGCAAACAAATGAAGAATTGATAAATTGCAATCTCAATTTTGTTTAATCTTGATGATAAAGCATTATGATTGATCATCAGTAAGTCGTTATGTAGTAAATGCACGTGACACCGTATGGTAGTTTTAGCCAATCACAACATGGTAAGCGACCACTACGGTATTTGTTTTGAAGATAAAATGGTCATTGTTAATGAAATGCCTTTAGTGTGAAATTGTAATCAAATAGCCTAAAGCAAATCATGTTTTATTTTTCATTTTTCTTTAATATTAGCCTATATTTCTGCTGATCAAGCTGACCAAGGACAGTTTTTTTTTTTTTTTCTGGTCAACGATATACAAGAACTCTCACCTATTAAAGTAAATTGAAAGTCTTTTTAAAAATACATTTAGCTTAATTTTTAGAATTCAGAGAAAAGAGACAAACATAAAGCAGGTGACATATCTCATAGTTTTATACGCTTGTGAATGAATGAACTTTCTAGAAGCTGCTTTTTCAAGTCCCGGAAATATATTAGCACATACAAACGCTGCGCACTAAGGAGTTATAGTTAATAATCCCAATTAATCAATTACACAATGTTTGTGAAGAATTATAGTAATAATTTCATTGCACAGTACTACTTTGACTTACTACTTATTGAATGTCTGAGCTGAAGGCTAGTATGTCCTGTTTTTACCTGTTATCTATTATCTGTCCCACAAGTTCATTTTTTTGTTATGGAAAATATTACAACTAAACTCAAAATTGTCTTTGTATTGCTTATTATTATAATAACTGAAAACACAAAATTGTTACATAAAACTATAGTGTAAGTATTATAAAATGCCATCCTCATTGCACTACAAACCAAGAAAATAAATCTTTATAACAGCAAACTTTCTTTTCAAATTGAAGTTTCATTTTAACTACTTTGGATCGAATTCTGTACTTTTATTATGACACCAGTTCCAAATGTATTATTTTAAAAGACATACATCTGAGGTTTACACTATTGTATGATGTAAGATTTCTTTCTTAAAAATAACACGCAGAGATCAGAGAGAATATTGCTGTCTTTTCACAGCGATCATCAGAACCAAGTCCTTCGCAGAAATTACAGAGATGCACAGCTGATCCCTGTGATCTGATGCTCCCTCAGCCAATAGAGTCTTATTAGGAAGCACAAAATGGCATCGCGTATGTACAATAAAACATCATCATCTGCTCCTTCTATGTTCTGCCCTCTTTGACTCTGCGTCTCTTAAGCCTGTTTGCTTTACATTCATGACACCAGCCTCTTCATCAACAGAGAGCCTGACTCAGCCTATACACATTAGCTCAGCTGTAGGGTGTGGGTACAAATGAGACTTGGACTGACAACACTGCTAATGAGAGTATTGTCCAAAGCTATAAATGTTTGAATATAAGGTTGAACCACAGATTTCCATGTTAACATTTGAATTAAAGGTGATGATATATTCAGGCAATTACAATTCTCTTTATAGAAAAGGTCTTTACGAGCATTGCATCAGAAAGGAAAGTTTATCTTTTCCTGAGAGAAAAGGATCAGCTACTATTCTACATGGGGGCATTATTGAATTACCTAAAATATTCCACTGTAATAAAATTCATCACTACTGAAACAAGCTAGTGGCACCTTCAACAAGCTGTAAGTCTGATCTGTGTAACTGGGCAAAATATTCAATTACAATTGTAAAAAAAAATAATAATAATTGTAATGTATATTTAGAATTTTTAAAATATTATTCAAAATTCCAGGTGGTACTTGCCTTTTGAATTTCAGTGGCCGACATGATGGCTTAGGCCAAAAAAACAAAATTAAATAAAAAGTATATGAAAAATATGGAAACTGAAACAGATTTTTTGAGACAGAAAAATTATGAATAATCTTTATAAAAAAAATCTAATTTAAGTTTTTGCTTATGTTCAAGGCCATTCATAATTTGTTTATTGAAAAGGTTAAGCAAAACCGAATCGAAACTCAAGTTCAATCAAAATGAGGGGAAAAAAAATTTGATTATATTTTTCCCCATATCACCCACCACTCTCATACTACACTGTTATTCTATTTGGTTAACTTTAATAAACAAGCTGGTAAAGTAAACTATATGGCTTGATTACGAAAAAAAAAAAAGGGATAGGCCTATATATTAAAAACATTGTTTGCATAGTGGCTAGCATGCTCTGTAGTCTGAATTTCTTGTCACTGTAGCACTCTAATACATTCAAATAGTACGAAATGCTTACACTTTGACTGTGGAATTATTTCTAAGCGCATAATCGGCTGTGTCCAAGATGAATGTGGCTCTGTGAGTGGATGTTGCATTTGTAACATTTGACTTTGCGTCTTTATTCCAAGAGCCATTGATTTAAATTAAGCCAATTAGCAAAGCACAAGAAAAGCCGAGCAATTAGCGGCTGCAGCGCTTTGTTTTACGGCTGAAATGAAACTTCTTAATCACGGCACAAATCCTCAGACTTCTCGCGCCGTGATCGAGAGGCCAGCCATAGATTTTGAGAACATGAAGCGATGCCAGCGCGCAGATTGGAGCCCATGCTTTGTAATGAGCGTAATAAATGAATCTATTACGGAACGGAGATGGGAGCGTGATCGTACTGTCACAGAATGTAATATTACAGTGTTGACTCGGAACAGCAGGACATGTTTGTGTTTCTTTAGAAGTAATGCAAATCTGATTTCTCATTTCCATCGGGCATTTAACTCCCCTTCCAGTCTACATGAAACCCTGGAGTGCCCATCTACTCACTTTAAAACATGGCCCTTTACAACTCCATCACTTAAAAGTCTTAACTGCGTGCTGATGTGAGTTAGTAGCATCCAGCCATATCCCACCCCTGTGAGGAAAGCAGATGTGTACACATTAGCAAGAGCTTCTCATCAGGACATCCTTTTAAATAAATAGCTTCATCTCAGAGGAGGCTAATGAACAGTATCCACACATTTATATAGGTTTAGCTCTTCTTGGAGTGCTTGTGACAATTTTAATCATGGCTGAGTGGTCAGCCAACAGGGGTCTACAATAATTGCTGACTAAGTGTATGATAAATATAATAAATAAATACTATTGAGATGACAATGGCAACAAAATAGTCAAGTTTTTAAGAGTTTTTAACTTTAAGATGACTTGTAATGTGCTCAATACCAATCTTGTACTCTTATAGACTCATTTGGTATCTTGTAAGATTTAAAAGCCTGTACCTGATTTGTACATATTTACTTTTTATATAGTTACGGAAAACATGTCATGCTCCAGCACAACTTTTTAAAAACATAAATAAACCACAAACGAGAGAGCACTACCATGTGTGTTCTGTGTCTAATTATAAAGTGTGGATGTGTGTTGTTACTCATTTTTTATTGTCAAGACAAAAAATAGTGGATATTTAGGAGACTCAGAATATGTGAGTTGGAACAATTTGCAATGAACTAGTTTTCTTTTCCACATTTTCACATTAAGCAGGCCATTGCAATATTCATTGGAATTTACATGATCAATTTAGCTTTTTTGAAATGCAAATACCTTATTGCATACATACTCATGTGTGTACTGGTAGTTGTGAACTTGTTTCTCCATAAGTTTAATGCTATACTCTAATGCTCCAGGAGGCAACCAGGTGGTGCACTTTTAGGATTTTTCATTCTGGATTCTTTTTCCTCATTAGTCAATGTAATTTGCAAATACAATGATCTTATAATTTTCTCAAAGGCATATAGAGGAAGTAAAACTGATTATAATCAAGCAAGGTCAACAGATTAATGGATCAGAGGAATTATATGAAAACACAATAACCATGTGAACTATACATTCGTGCAATACTCTCCCCAAAACAATGCTGAGATTTTAAAAGCTCTTAAAATGCAGGAGAGCCGCTGAAACCCACCTCGCTGCGACACTATCGGCCACTTCAATCTACAATATGCTGATTCTATCATAATAAAGAAAATTGACTGGATCCCCGAGGACAGGGGCCCTAATAGAAAATAATTCTGCCCTTGAAACTCTCGGGGCCCGCCTTTGATTAGATGATGCTATCTTTGTTTAGACTTGAACATCTGGGGCAGGCCCATGTGTTCATATATTTAATTAAAATACCATCACCCGCACTCACAAAGGATACTTATCTTGTGGCGCTGCTCACCCTGGATTTTTTCTCTTAATTCAAAGATTATCTGTGGTGATTGTCCGCAGAGGTGGGACAGACGGGGCCATGGGCGACTGTGTATAAATATATATGGGCAGAGTACCTTGACTTGGGGCCAGACATCATCACACAGTGCCATCTGGCTCAGGGACAGAACTATTTCACCCTTATCGCCACCTTTTGATCGTCCAACTATAAGTGCGAGAGAGCACAATTACGACATTGTTAGGCGTCATAACCCTGACATTGCTGCATTTGTAATTTTGCTAAATTGCAGCAGCTATAATCAAAAAACTGTTCTATTGTGTAAACACAGTCTAACACAAAACAATCTGTGGAGCAAAGTTACCTGCAGTAATAATAATACCCCAGCACATAAGTTGCATTTGTCTACCTTGTCTTCCTTTCAAATAAATCTCCTTTCTTTTAAATTATGCTGGAAGTACTTCCAAGGCTACTGTAGGTTTTAAAAAGAAATTTTTTGCTAAACCAACTTCAATTAGATTTTGCCTTGCTACAACAGCAATTTTTCATCATTGCTTTACTCAAAGTTGTATTTACAGTAGATTCATTCAAGCATATTTCAGTAATTTGATATTATTCTGCAATTTAGGCTCAGAAAATATCTACCCATTATCACCTTACTTAGATGTGATCATTTGAAAATCATTTTATTTCATCTTATTTTACTGTATTTTTAGATAATCATTATGGTTGATAAGTATTATTATTAAAAAGGCAATTTGTTTAGTAGTTTTGTTAAGCTGTATGAATGAACAATACATTTTCATAAGAAATGTCCTAAAACGTTTTTAAATTTGCATCCAAGAAAGTAATTCACAGTTCAAACTGTAAGCGTAATATTACAAGTTTGCTTGATTTACTGTTTTAACCTGAATTACCTTCCGTCCACCACTTCCAGACAGGAAACTATGGACTGGAGCGTGACTGACGTGTCTGGCATAACACGGCTGTAGACCCCTGTAGGTGAGAAAAACAGAGCATGGTTGTAATATTATACACAGCTTAACAAAGATATGGGTTCACATGTTAAATCGTTCGTACACATGTGGTTAAAGTGGAACTAAGCTGGGACCAGACCAAGACTAAAGCAAATAAAAATGCTAGTGTGTAGAATATGACACCAATAATAAATGTAGCCTAATCGTATACAAATGACATTTATCTGTGTGTACATTTTCTGATGGAAGGCCTGTATGTTTTTCACTTTGACTTTCACGTCAAAGTTCACATACAGTAAGATTGTTATTCCATTATATTAAGTAGTAAAATCCATCCCAGTCTCAGAAGAAAATGTAGATATACAATAAAATGTCAAAAACGTACAATAAGCATGTTTTCAATATGCTACAAAAAGGCAAAACTTAAAATAACCACACATTTTGTTTGAAGCTACATGGCGACATTTTCTTTAAGTTTAATGGATAAATCTTAACCTACCCCTAGTCCCAGTCCTAAACTTACCCATTTTAGTAACTTGAAGCCTAAACTTTCCTGTTAAACCAAAGAAAATGTCGCCCGTGGCCTCAACCAAAATTTGTGGTTATTTTACATTTTGGCTTTTCTGAAAATATTGATTAAAAAAAAAGGTGAGAAAATTCTATGTTTTTGACATTTTGTTGTATATCCACATTTTCTTTAGAGATTGTGTTGAAAAAACAGCAAGACTATAAAAAGAATATTACATTATTTTAAATAAAGAACAAGCATGTGACGATCCCCATGATAAAGTCTAAAGTTTATATAGAAGATGTACTAGTAAGAACAGTGCACTGAAAATGCTAAATTCCAAAAGTCTTTACCACCTTATTTTTGTATGTGATTTATTTACTGGTAGGAAAATTTTCTTCTGTAAACCTTCAACCATATTTCAAACTTCAGTGGTTTTCTGAACTAGTCCAAAAAGTATTAGCAGACTTGTCCACTACTAATATTATTGCTTGCTGCTAAGAGTGATATAAATTGGGCCTGGGCAATATCATATTGTATATCAGACAACAATTGTGATAGACATAGTACAAAGTTGAAAATTAGAATAACGTATTATAATCATGTGTTCACTAAAGCTGATTTTTCTCCCAGTTGTGATGGAGGCAGACACAGATTGTGGTTGACTGCTACTATTTTAGTTTGATCTTTCTTAATGCCTATAACAAGAACAAACTAAACACAGACTGTGGAGGGACTACAGAGGCAAAAACACATTGTATGATTAAAAAATAAATACATAAATAAATAATAGGACATTGAGAGTGCAAGCACAACTTACAACTGTAACCTAAATTACCTTAAAATGCAAACATGATAAAGGCCAGTGTTAACCAGCTTAAATATATAGTCTATTATATCAGTGATTCTTAAGCATAGGGCCGGTCGCAAAGTTGGGTCACAAACCCATATTTGAGGGGCCACACGATCAGTAGAATACAAAAAACGTTTTACATGAGATTGGACCCCAAGTTACTTTGAACATGAATATTTGGGCCTAAGGGGGCAAAAAGGTTAAGAACCCCTGTAGTATATTGTTATCCAAATGGTATCATCAAATGGTATCATTATCATGATAAAAAATTTAGCTCTAATGACAAATTATTCTTATTCATTTTTGTTATTTGCTGTTGTTATATTGTAATGTGTGAGTTACCGTGTTCAAGTAATTTTTCTATAGCTAAATGATTTAATCTAATCGAAGAAAGTTTCTCTGACATGACAACTGCTTGAGAAAAGGCCACGTGCTCTACCTTTGCACACTGCAGCATCACTGATACAGATGTTGCTTTTAAAGGTTACACCACCATGACATCGCTGTACCCAAGGCCAAAGCGCTGCTCTGCTATCACCACTACATAGCAGCACTGTGACCATGAAGGATTAAGTAACGGGTAGAGTCTATAATACAGTAGTTATGTGTGGCATGCTCCTCTATGCGAACACACAAACATACAATTCCCAAGGCGGCCATTAGAGCTATCCCCCTGCTTATAGCCAGCTCTCTCTGCTGTGGTCTTTGCACTAGGAATTATCCCTCAAATTAACTCACCGATGATTCTTGGTAGTAGCACGTAACCCGTTTGGCCCAAGGCGTTGTGTCTGCTCCTCTGAGGGCGTTGTGATACAGCGGTATATTAAAAGAGTACGACTGACTGAGGCTGATCCTCTCCGTCGTAAAAGCAAGGCATGATGGGAGGTGTATTTATGATAGGCTGGAAGAGACAAGGGCACCTGGGAGTGAATTTAAGACAGACAGTAATGCAGCGCGGCCTTATGAAAAGATATTTACAGTTGACATAAATGTGATTTAGGAGAATGCTAAACTAGACACAACTTTGTTTTACTCAAAGTAGTGGAGGAGTTATTCTGGGTGTGTCTTTCGTGCTTCTTATGTTCATTCAATTATTATTTTTTGTAATTAGGGTAAGAACATTTCATTTAAAACAGAATAAATAATTATATCAACATCTGTTTAACACAATGACAAATTTAAAAATAGGCTTGTTAATGTTTTTTGTGTGTGTGTGTGATTGTACTTTTACTTGATGGTGTTTTATACTGCAACAGTATTCAATGCAAATTTCAAAAATAGTTTATATTTGATTTCTTTACAAAATATTTGTTAATACAGGCTTCGTTTGGACATGGATGCTGCAAGAAATACAAAACAGGGACCTACAAAACTACTGCTTACAGCTGTTATTTCCAACTGAACTGGGAAACTGAGCACTGGCTGACTAACAATTGTTAATATTAGTATTTGCCATTATTTGTCAAAGTTTCTTGTGTCATTTTGGAGTAAAAACTACCAGCACATGGCATGTTTTGAAGTTTGTGTATAATTAAAGTAAACTGAACGTAAAATGATGGTGTTTCAATAGCATTTCCCACCATTCTAGTTACTTTTTGCCATTTTTTGTGAAAATTGAGCACATTTCAGGAGAAAATAGTCACAACAGATTTAATGTGTCTCACTTACAATTGCCAATGTCATTTTTTGGCTCTACTTGTGACATCAGCATTGATTGATCAGCATTTAAAACTGTGAGTGGTTTTACACCTGGTGTTAACCACTGCTCTTCTCCACCTTCAGCCCCTCCTCTCACAATTTCCTCATGCTTTTTTAATTAGCCTGTTTGACCACTATATCTTAATCAGAGCAATTAACTCAAAATATTTGTAATGTTTCAGTAAAATTAGGTTCAAAAGTGATCATGCTCGTCTGTCTGGTGTAATACATAGCACATTAACTATTTATTACAATAATTTGCACCTGCTAATGCTCCATATAATCATCATTAGTCGCTTAGCATATTAGCATAATTGTTAAACTCACCTTGTAAGTTTGATCCATGTGTTTTAAATTGACAGCGGCGTGTAGTTCGTCTCGTGCATGGAAAATTCTTTCTGAATAATGCCAAAAGTATACACCGTTAAAAAACTTAGTGTAACAAATATTAGTTAAAAAATCTGCACATGTTTAACTTGATTTAACTAGCGTTAGCTAGCTTGAACGAAACGCGTCGCGTTGCCAGATCTATATGGTGATTTTCAGCGTATTACGGTGAGCTTGTGAAGACAAATGCAACTTTTGCAGATTTTCGTTTTTGTGAAAGTAACAAGTACAGTATAAGTTCATTTTTTAGCATTTAGTCCATTTGGGGCTCATTCACACTCTTCTCTAAACCTTTGTCGGTGCAAATTAATGCATTTTTTTGTTGTGTTTTGGTTATTTTCAAGCACGATTTTGTCTAGTTTGACTAAGGAAATCAAAATATTCCTCTTTTCACTGTGAGGTGTCAAATAAAGACAACTGGGACAAATCAATGGTTTTGGACTCATTTACTGGGACATAGGACACGGTATAGGGACGCGCCTGGTCACCCTAAACTTGTGTTAACATAGAATTTTAAAAAGGAGGAAACAGAAAAAAAAATAGTAGACTGGCAAAATAGACCAATTGCCTATTGAAGTGTGTGTGGATAAGTTAGATGTATGAATGAAACATAAATGGCTGAACTCATACATCAATTGATTATTATATATCCCTCCCCAAACTTTAAACCTACTCACCAGCAAAAGCAACACGACAACTTAAGCTTATGGCCATGGACAGACTTTTTTTGTGTGCGTTTGCATAAGTGTATATGAGCATAATAAGTGAAAGGATACTACTGGTGGTAGCCTATTAGCTCATCACAAAGACACAATCTTGGCTCTGCTTCATAGATCAATGCAGTGAATCACTCAAATTATTAGAGTTTTATTGATCCGCAGGCACCACCTAAGACTGTAAATTTCCAGGTGTTACTAGAAATTACACCAGGTCTTTTCAATGAGACACATTTAGTTACTGTTTTGTCTGCAGCTTGGACACTCCCGAGACCAAACCATTGCTGTTATTTTTCCTTATTTGTTGCCAGACTTTCTTACAGCTTTTAACCAGCTGGTCATAGTTTGAATGCTTTGTCAGGGTATTTTATTATTGTAGGGATGTTTTTTGTTTCTTTTAAGTAAATTCTGTAAATACTTTACAATGTCTTCATCTATTAAACTTTTTCTTTTCTAACTTGAATGTAAGTCACTCTCTAACGTCGTGCTTGTGACCAAAAATCTATGCAATGAGCCAAAGTTTTTGTGAGAGCAAGAGCAGATAAAGAGTTAGAAAAAAAATTTAAAAACATTTACTTTTACATCATTGAGAACAAAAGTCAAAACACCAATTTTATTTAGTATGTTTAGTAATTTGTACAATTCTGACATTTACCATCAGTTAGTGTTCAAGTTTTGACATCTACAAAATACCACCATCCACATTCCTGAAACAGTAAGAGCCTCTGAGTGTCAAGCATCGACAGAATCCCTACATCATCTTAAATCAATGTTATCTCAACTCAAAAAGCCAGCCAGGTATTTTCTTTTGTGTGCAACGGCCTGTCAAGTCATCCCAATACGCTGTGCTAGGTGCCATCGATTCACCTTTCATTTGGAATTCTGCCAGGTGTTCAGCCATTGATTTTGCACCAGGGGGCCAGATATGAAATGTGCCATTTTATTCATCACCTCTGAAGCCAGGTTCACACACACAACACCAATGAAGATTACGTTTGCCGTTCCTCTATGGTGGCACCTATAGTATATGTCCTAAAAAAGAGATGCAGAATTAAGCACACTACCAAGTACTACGTTCAAAGCTTGACATTGCGATATTATCATAACAGTAATATTAATAAAGATATAAGGCACATTATGAAACATTTCTGGTTCAGAGTCAGCTGATTGTTTTCTCAGTTTTACCACAGTATAGAATGTTTACAATATGCAAAAGGATGTGGCGTACGTTTAAATATTTCTTACTAGTTCCATGTTTTTACACATTGAAAACATGAAACTAGAACTGCTAAAATGCATGGCCAATCTTAGCACATCTTTTTTACAAGTCCAAGCTGCAAATATCACATAGAGATTTGATCTGTTTATTCAGTGTGATTCTGCTAATACTTACACTTTTATTGTTGTTATTGGCATGATATTAAATGGTAAATGGTTTCTATTTATATAGCGCTTTTCCAGCTTACAAGGCACTCAAAGCACAAGAACTTTGTTGTACATAAGGGCTATATGGTGGCGCAGCTGTCAGCGCTCTGGCCTCATAGCAAGAAGGTCCTGGACGACCCGGGGTCTTTCTATGTGGATTTTGCATGTTCTCCTTGTGTCTGCGTAGATTTCCTCAGGGTGCTCCAGTTTCCTCCTGCAACTGAAAACATGTCCAATGTGCCTCTCCGATACTACAGATAAAAATTAGCTGTAAAGTTAGAATTTGGTATAACCGTCTGCCTTTGTGCTTCATGTATTTGTACATTGTCCTTAATAAACTTTACCCTAGCATTTATTATAGTAAAACTGCTGGTTTGCCTTGTGGTACTGTTAGCCCTTTACAACACAAACAACATGAGTTGGTTGCAGTGGTTTCATTAGAATTCTGGTCTGAAAACCTTGAGAATCCCTGCACCATTACACTACAAGTTAGTTTTATTTTCACACAAAAAACGTAATCTAATTTATATTAACTACTTTAACTCAGTTTGTTATTGTTAAAAAAATAATAATTTAAAAAGATGCCTTCTTACATTGTTTAAGGATCTGACCCATAGTCTATCCTGTGGCCTCACCTGCTTTTCTTTCATTCTAGGCAAAGTAACTAATGTCTAGCATTTAAAAGAAGACACATTTTATTGCAAATACACAATGGATAGTAAACCAAAAAGCTGTCATTGAGCTTTACTAGCATTACTGCACTGATTCATCTATTCTTCCATGCAATTGTCTGAACGTCGTGACAAAGGAAGAAAATGCACAGACAGATAATGCAGACAAAAATTGCATGCATTTGAAACCGGTTGATTGCAGATCAAAGACCACAATGAAAAACTCTGATTATTCGTTTTTGGGGAAAAACTAACCACTTTAACTTTAAGTGCAGTGTGGAAAAGCAGAGGCAGTAAAATCTAGCAATTAGAGATTTTAATCTGAAGGCTCACGTTGAAGTCGATAAAATCAATTTACTTTGTGCTGGGCAGAAAATATTCTCTGGCAACTTCGCTGATTCCAGGACTTTGCAATATCAATATTTTGTGGCACTAAACATGTCAATTTTGTAGTGTTTGAAGGCAAAGAGGAGGGAGTGTTGCTTATGCACCATTGCGTTTTGTGCAGAGCAAGCATGTTCCTGTGCAGTCTGCGGGGTAAAGCTTGCGTAACAACTCATTAATAAAAGTGGGTTTGGAGGCTGGCTGGAGTCACGTCTTCAGCACATTTCAGGGACTCATCCGAATGACGGCAGAGTGCTTTCTGTCCACCCAGTCATAGCTCTCCGACACTCATCCAATTTAGAAGGTTAGAAGGATACCAAACATCCAAAACCTGGAATAAAGACTTTAATCTATAAAAATGTATGTAGTTTTTCTTGTGGGCACATAATTATTACATGTTTTATGGTATTTAGTCAAATAACCAACCAAGTAACCAAACACTTGAAAGCAAAATAATGCTATATGTATGCCTAATGCCATTCTATAGAACATTGCAAGTGATAACATCTCATATGAGACAAGCAGGTGGTGGGTTGTCCTCCAGAAAAGCTTTTTCATACATATTTAATGATTAATTTAAAGCTTACCAAAACAAGTGAAAAAGGAGATCAGGACTGCACAATTAATCAAAAATCAAATTGCAATGTCAATGGAAGTTGTAATTTTTGAAATCCTTCACAAATAATAAAATGTGTTATACATAGAAACTGTTAATCCCATAGATTAAATCACGGCTAAACATTTGAGTGAAATTTTCAGTGTATTATCAGTTCCTTTTGTCAATTCTCCTAAACACAGCTAAATTGTAAACTTGTAATTGAATCTTTTAATAAAGCAAAATTGAATAAATGGAAAAAAAAATGGTCAGAAATATTGCAATTAGATATTTTTCCCAAATCGTGCAGCCCTTTAAGACATTGTGATAAATTAAAGTCAATAACTCTCTTGAATCTGTTGTGTACAATGTACTTTATGAAAAAAGCTACATTTGTGAATGCTTGATGCCTTGGAATTTTTTTTCAAATGTAAAGCTCTTGATTTGGTGTCATGCACTGTGTTCAGTATTCTAAATGAAAGCACAGAAGCTAGTTCGTGGTGATTAGGGTAAAATACTTAATATTTGTGGTTATAATACTTACCCATCCTACTTTTCCTCAGGAGCAACCTATCCAGAGCAGTGAGTTAGTGTAGTAGCACCCGAGATCCTTCTCCCAATCTAATGCTAAGCTTGATCTGGAACCAACTTAGATGAAGGATATTTCCTAAGGCTCATGTTTTGGGTTGGTTGAAGGATTCGAGCCATTGCCATTGTGTCTTCTTGGTGGACAGTGTGAGGGTAGACATTTTTCTCACAACTGCTATACATAAAAATTGTTTCTCAGTAAAGTACAAAATAAATGAAAAAGACAATATGACTCGGCTCTGTTAAAAATTTATGAGAATAATCACAAATAAATAAAGCCTGTTACAAGAAAAATGCAAAACACATCTGGTTTACTCACTCCAAAATCTCTTTCTTTAATAAGTAAAACAGCCATCTTTTATACAAGTGCCTGGTGCTCACCAAAGTTCAGTTTGTTCTCATCGCGAGAAGCACAAGCGTTTTTGGAATTCCAATAAAGATGCAGTGAACCCTTTTGTGATTAGCTCAGACTAAAACCATCTTCTCAGTAACCACTGGATCTGCTATCTACACAGTCCAAAATAAAAAGTCAAATTGAATGGAAACAGAAACAGACAAGGAATACACAGAAATGCCTGCATGGGTCATCATGTTCTGCTGTGGTATTTCTGTGTTGGCCTAGTTAATACTCTTAACGGTGATAAAAGTAGTAACAAAAACAACTGATACCAGGAACCCAAAGTCCAGCACAACAGAACTGTTCCTAAGCACTACATTTACAAAGACAAAGAGTTTGCTTGGAACAAAAAAGCATATTGTTATGTGCAATGCTAGTTATCTGTACAATTACATAGAAATATCTCATAATTCTCTTATTAGTTTTTCTCCCTCTTAACAACTGTTATTACAGTAAAATTAAAGAAAAGGGAACGGTTTATGCTTAAAGCATCAGGAATTCCTTCACAGTTCCAAATGTATCATCTTTTTTTTTTTTTTTTTTTTTTTTTTTTTAATTGAAGGAACACTTCAGCAAACAAAATCTGCTGCAACTCACCAAAGAGGAAGAAAATCTCTGAAAAAGTCAAAACAGAAGTATAATAAAATAGTCCTTTGATATCCCATTTGTTCTGGTAAGTCTGATAAGAATTTTAAGGGCTCCAGAAATCCAGTGTGGCCATTGTCTCTTTGCACAAACCTTCACTACGGTAAGAGTCCCACACTGGACGCAGACACAGATCCATACGTGGAGCATACAGTCCCTGCTGTGGTCGCTAACAGAATGCAGTCACCTGCCTTAGTTTTTAGGACACATTTAAAAAACGAAGGCTACCACTGTCAACGACTGAGAGGACAAAGGAAACAGGGAAACAAGGACTACGTGACAAGCTGTCGGTGAGCGTCTGGCCTATAGGCTGGTGACCAGTTGTGATGCGTCCTGATGCACCTCCTCAGGGGCGTCCTCTTTGTTGGGGGGCACGATGAAGCCGTCGCTGCTGCCCCGGCCCAGCTGGTAGTATGAGTGCAGCTGGTGCAGGTGGTTACGTGATCCCAGGTTGGGCATACTCTTGTAGTAAACATCGTCAGAGCTAGCCTCTTGGCTCTTGGTGTCTGAAGAATCTTTGCAGTGGGCGTTGTCCTGGGACACGTCGGGGAGGCCGGGCAGCATAGGCATGCTGGTGTACAGGGAGTCTCTCTGGTGGTTGTGGGGAGGGGATGAGCTCTCGTCTTCAGTGTGCTCGTTGGTGAGCAGAGGAAAGAAGCTTTCACTGTTCTCTTGAGGGATCCTCCTCCTGGACGATGAGGAGCCTGTGGCAGAGGAGAAGGGCAGAGGGAGGGCAGGGGGCACAGACTGGTGAAGGTGATTGTGGAGGTTGTCCACCGCTAAGGTTGGCGGAGGCCTCTGAGGCAAAAGTGGTGCATTTGACTCCTCACGAATCAACTCCAAGCCCAAGCCTTCATCGTGGTGTGGGAAAGTGGAGTGGTCATCTAAACTTAGAGCCATGTTCATGCCCATTCCCATGCCCATCCCCATACCCATGCCCATGCCCAAACCCATTCCATACCCATTGTCTTTCCCTCCATTACTGACGTTATTGACCAGCTTGTTCATGAGGTTGCGATTCTGTTCGGCTGAGCGGTCGTGGGTGTTATTGAGATACGTGGGGAGATAGTTGGAGGTGAGTTCTTTGAGGATTTTCTTTTCTAAGGTGGTCTCCTTGTGGTTGTATCCCCGATCGATGATCTGGACGCAGTCGCTCATATAGTCAGCACTGGCGATGCTGTAGCTGCCATGGTTACCATTCAGCGGTAGAGTATCCATGACACTTGTATCCCGGGCATTGTTCAGTATTCCCTCTGAAAAGATATAAAGGGCAGGGGTGTGAGAAGGGGAGAGGAAACAATGAAAGATCGGAGATGCAAAGCTAAATGTCAACCACAAATTACACCCATCGTGTTATACAACTGTGGTCAAATATGCTCTAAACACAAGCACTCTGATCAATGTGTTTGGTGCTGTGGCTTTAAGTGCACTCTGTGAAACTCTTGATGCATTATTTATATTCAAAGTCTATTATCTGCTATTAAACATCTATACTTACCTTACTGCAAACCGTTATACAACATAATTTTAACACATCACAAATGAACACATTGACGATCACCACAGTGACAAACAACACCAAAACCACAGCAACAACCTCATTAGCAACAAGACAAAAAAGAAAGTGGCCATGCAATTCACAAACAAGAGAGAACAGGCCTGGAATTTGACCTCAACCATATTGTCCCTTATGAGCATACATGAATTATTTTGTGTTTTCCTTTGAACATTTTCAGACAAAAATGCACATAATAGAAAATAAATTAAAACAATAAAATTACTTTAAATCTGAATCCTGCAGACTATCATTTTCTGTCTGTATGCCACAGTCATGTTATCAACATCAAAGTACATTTTGGTGATAATATAAAAGGGGTGAGACAAGGCTATCCAGCTTGTTAGAAGTTTGAAGTCAGAAGTTTGACCTCTTCAAATCTGACATATTCAAAATCCTTTGAAAAGCATGTTTTCTTGATCAAAGTGAATCCAAAATCGTCTGTATTAACTGATTTATTTCAATGCCTCTAATGGATGGCCCTTATATTTGATGCAGTTGTACAAGAGTGCCATTACTTCCAAAGGGACAGACGTTTTTTCGTCATTATCACTTTGTAAGCAAGAGGTGAGGAGGAAAAGTAAAGCCAAAGTCAATTACATTTGATAAGCAATGTTTAGTGTGACTCCCATACTTGTCTCTCTGTAGGGCTCTTTTAGGGACAGCATGAGGAAGAGGGAGAAGAAAAAACACCATAAGCATAACAGTGATAAGAAATGTTGCACATACATATAATGCGATGAAAGAAAATGATTTTGTAGAAACCCCAAAATAAACTTTTAGAAAATACATTGCAGTTTTTCAAGTTACATCTCCCGCTATAGGAAAGAATTATGGGCGTCTGTCATGGCCTCCCATGCAGCGATCCTATTTCCAAACATAAATTATTCGCTGATCAAAGCTGTTGTGTGAGTTTTTATCTCAGTTTTTATAGCAGTTTTGCTGTTTTTACTCACTTTGATAGTTAGGTCTTGGCTATATGAATGCAAGAACAGTTCTATGCAATGTTAGAGGAATCAGTGTAGTGAGTAATCAAAGAAGAAGCTAATTTTAACAATCGCAACAGTGCACATCAATAAAAAAGATGATACTATCAATTTATTCAATAGTTTCACCCTCATTTTATGCTTCATATCATTTAAAAAAAGGTTACACTGACGTCCTATTGAATACAGCAGAACTGACACCGCCTCTTCATAGTAACATGTCATGATAACAAGCTGCAGATTGTCATTTGATAAGTGGCTACATGACATTTTAGAATCCTACATTGTTAAACAGAATTTTTCAGAGCGCTCGAGCGTCAGTTGAAGGACAATTAAAAATACTCAAACATGCAGGAATCAATTAATATACAGCAAACGAATGATGAGGAAACACTGTTGAAAGAAGGTAAGTACTCTTTGCCTGAGCTTGATAGGTCTGAACCCATAAAAATGATTATAAAAACTTTGATTTAGTCAAAGCACTGTATCTTTTTGAGGGAAAGTTTTTGGCAGTATCTTTTCTACATCTAATAATGAACATTTGTTATTGTTTTTAGTATGTACTAGCTTCCATTTTTTTCTCTAAAATTAGACACTTCCTAAAAAAAAGTATACATCTTTGGAATAGATTAGCTTATTTAATAGAAAATGTAACAAAGACCATAAGAAGAATAGATTGATGACACATAGTCAAGCACATTTACATGAGTGGGATGTATTTGGGTTCTACAAAGTTCCCAGTATTTCTAACCAACTTTCACTTTTCACAATTAGGGAGACATTTCTGTAGCTGTAATGTCTCTCACCGGGATGGCTTTCAGAATCCAAAATACACCACCTTGTAAAAACTCCGCAGCATCACAAAACTGCAGGATTTTTTCGGCTACATTTCCATTGCTAACACACACACAACTAGAGCAGTGTTCTCTTATTATAGCCGTACCGCGTGTCCCTCTAGGTTTGCTTACTTCCCAATCATAAAGTTGCAGAAACCACATAAGAGGTTGCGCAGGGGGTTAGAAATAAGAAAACACTGCTCTGGTCCAAAACAATGTTAAAAGAATGAAAAGAAGCCAGCACACCTTGAGGGTTGTACATGCCCAGCGGGTTGTTATAGACGGCCGATTCCCCAAGCAATGTGTTATAGGGATTGTTAGTGCCATGAGGACGGAGCAGTGCGTTAGGTATAAGATGGTTAGCCATAGCCCCTGGAGCAGCCAAAGATACAGACAGAGAGAGATTGAGACAGAACATACATATCAGATCGCAGATGCAGCAGTGACAGCCATTTGACATACTGTATGTAATGTTTTAAGGCAAGTGCAATGAGACCAATAGCAAGTGTGTTATCAGTTATTTGGATAATGTTAGCAATTTGAAGTGTGGAAAGTGGCTAAGTAAAAAAAAATAAAAAGTACTGTACCTAAGTTCATTTACATGGATTTTTCCCCTTACATTGTCAGCAAGTATCTGTATTTTCAAACAATATGAAATTACTTTTCTTAACTGTTTGAGACAATCTGACATGGAGGATGATTAACGTTCCACTTTGAATAAAAATGTAAAAAAACATACTGCATACTATACTATATGATTCTTTAACTTGAAGAATTCACATTGCAATTTTTTTTATTATTATTATTATTTTAATGATTTGTTGTCTGAGCAATAATGTTCACGAATACATTTCCCTTTCTTTGCTTCTTTATTTTATATTTCAGTACTTTTTTCTGATCAAAATTTTGGAAAAAAGTTGAGATTTGCACAGTTTAAAAGATACACCATGTGAATGTTGATAAAAGAAAAAAAAAAGACTTAAAAACATTGTTTTTAGTTGGATGTTTTTGTTGGACTATAAAATTAAGACTACAAGATTCCACTGAAAGGCAAGAAATTGATGTACATCAATGAAGAACGGCCAAATCTAATGCTTTAACTTTCTCTTTTAATGGGATTTTGCATTAACATTTTTCTCCACCAGAAAGTTACACAGTGTCACTTTAATAACGTTTTCATTCTTTGTTTGATTGGATTGTAGCAGTATTATTAATTTTAGTATTATCGGCAACACTTTATAATAACTACACCTTAATTAGCCTTAATGTAGACTTTTTTCATCATCGACAGGGGATTAATTAACAGTTAAAAAAAACTTTTATTCAGGCTTAGCGACAACTTAATTACTATCTCCAGCCCTAAATCATAACTAATTATGTAGTAAGACCATTTTTGAATATTTGATATACTGTATGATACACAGATGTATCTAACAAGGTGCTCAGAGAAATTTCAATTGCTCACAGTAAGCCATCCCACACATGTATTACTAATCTTATTTTTATTTATTTAATTTATAATATATTAATTTATTTTTATTTTCCATGAATGATATTGAGAAAGTAAGTTTTTGTACAAAATGGCAAAATGTCCTCTTAGTATGTGAGTGCCCTCTTATTGCTCCTTCTCTACTTCCTCGCTCTTCTGAACACAACAGTGGTTCATTTGCTATTTATGTAATGTTCGTCATATTTTTGGTGCAATGAGTCATCAGGTTCTGGGTACTGGAATGAATCAAACCTTCAGATAAGCCTCACTTTTAAACTTTAAAGTTAAATCAAAGAGATAGATTGTACTTGTGCTGGTGGAGTTTCATGTTCATTCTGAGTCAGGAAGGTGCATTGAGCTACAACTCTAACAATCTCCCACAAGTGAGTGTTTCATCTTAGGAATGTTCTCTGCCTTTTAACACTTTGTGATTTGTTTTTTATACATTTTATTTGATCTTTTCACATGTCTTTTCTTATATTGCATACGTTAACTGGATCCGATTTAGCAATGTGCACTACTTTAGTAGACCTACTGTCTGACCTTTATAGTTTGAACTATATTACAACTATGTGCAGTACTTTGGAAACAATCATGTTTGGAAAATGTGCTACACAAGCTAAAGTAGAGTTAGGTTTAGTGCCTTGCAAATGGGCACAACTACGTATTTGTGCTAGAAAGGAGCTATGTCTTTACTATTTATTTATATGCTTTTTTTTAAATTTCTTTTTTTCTTTTATTCATTCATTCATTCATTCTATTTTTACTTTTTTTAACCAGAAATGTTTCACTTGATTTCATGGGAGTCCTGGGAGACAAAGTAAACCTAGTGTACATGTTTTTAGTGAATCCGTGTTTTAGCAGACACAGGGAGAACATGCAAATGCCACATAGAAAAGCCCTGGGCCGTCGGGGGATCAAACCCAGGACCTTCTTGCTAATAGCACTAACAGTGTTCTAAAAAGGACTTAATCTATCTTTAATCTATATTATAACAAGTAAGTACACTGGCAAAGAACTTAACAGCATTAAATACTTCCTCACAAACACACAATGCTGGTTCAAATCTGTCAAAAAGTCAAAAATATAGATTTTTTTGGCTTCTGAAAATAAATACATAAATACCAACTGAGTATGTGCATACAAGGAAGGAAAGTTTTATCCAATTAAAATGACTAATAAACCATTTTTAGGAGGCAGTAAATGGCATTCTACTTTCTACGGTGACTTTCTGAATTAATGCAATGCAATATAAGTTTAATGAAGTGATTATGAGGTTTTATGTAATATAAATATAAAATGATAACATGCCACATGGAGAATCATTATTTTAGCAAGTCTTCAGCTGTGTCCATTGCTTAGTTTTAGTTTATTCAAATTAATCTAGCCTATTTTAATTGCACTGTTGTCTTTCCCAACAGGGTGTCGACAGTGTTGACTGTAAGCAGGCAGCCGAATGATGGCGATCCCGACACCCACTCTGTTAGATGAAACAGCCATCCATCACTGTAACCATGCATTAGTGTAGCTGGAAGAATATTTAGAGCCACTATCGGGCTGTCGAGGACTGGGAGGACGAGGTCTGCTCTGAGAAGCACAACTTAACCCTCTAACGGGAGTTATCAAATACATTCAGCTAAAATGTGAATTTGCCAATGCCATTTGAATCAAGTGCTATTTCAAAAACCATTTGGTTGCGAAGAATTGGAAGTTTTGATTGATTGTGTTAAAGCAAAGGTGCAGTATTATTTAACTACTTGTGCTTTACAAAATCAAAGAGTGCTACTACATAGAACTACTTTTTTAACATTTGATATGAACTTATTTAATTTATATATATAATATTAAACTATACATCTACACTGAAAGATATTCCTATTATTTTGCTGTGCACATTAGCATAAACACTGCGGTTGAATATAGAAAAAGGTGTTATAATATCTTCAGTGTCAATTCTTTAAATAAAAACAAAACCATATTTTTTTTCTTTCCATGCTACAACTACATTTTTATATCAAATTGAAATGTGCAAATTTTGTGTTACATCCAAATGAAGAGCAAATAAGGGCAGGGTTTTTCTGTACATGTAGCATTTTGATACAGAAGTTATAAAGTTAAACTGTGCCTGACACATCTCTTCAAGTGTTAAAAGTGTTTAATTATCACTTGTTACTACAAAAAAAAATCTAGCATTGACTGTTCCGTGAAGCTGAGTTGTTGATGTCCAAGTTACAATTTCCCTTAGCTTTTGTAGCAATCATTAAAATTGAAAAAAATTGAGGTTGCTTGGTGAGACGACTTTTCCTACTTTTGTGAGCTAGCCGTTTCACCTGCCTTCTTATGCGGCGTTGCATTAGCGGGAGGTCAGTGTGCGGGGCAGTGCAGTGCAGAGTGTTTTCTTGTATAGGGTCGTGTACCTCTGTTCAGTGAAGCCGAGCTGTTGATGTCTCCGGTCATAAAGGACGACTCGGACTGCTTTCTCACCGTGTCGTTCCACATTCGACGGATACGGCTCTGAAAACATAACAACAAAACACCACTAAGAAACAGGTTTTAGAATATTTACGAGATGTTTGCTTCTTGCTTTATCCATCCAGTGCTACATTAAAAATGAGCCAATAGTCAAACTTGCAGGAAAAAGTGAGGGGAAGAAGGCTCGAGTCAATTAGTTCTTCTTTGATGAGTTGGGTATTCAGGAAAACTCAAAAGGAAGGTTAATGCTAGGGTATATGACATTTGTTGTTTAGTTTACTTTGTCTTTTCCACCAAAAAGTCTATTATCCAGTACTTTGTGATGATTTCAGATTACAGAGTTTACACTCTGATTAGCTAAAAAGATGTTTTTAAGCCATAATTGAAGCCAAAAATGAATGCATGGGAATAATAACCATGTGCAGAATGAGTCAGCTGTCCATCAGTGATCAAACGTAGCATTTAAAGACACTCTTTCAGATATTTTTTTGTGTAACAACTTTAAATCTGTTTTGCCCCAATAGGTACAGTATTGTAAACACATCTAATTGAGAGAAAATGTGTTTGCATTGCCGGTTTACATATGAGTCTTTTACTATCTGAAACAAAGAGGAGTGTTGTTAGCATGAAATAACATGCACGTTAGGGAAGGCTTGTGGGTGGTCGGAGGTTGAGGCACCAGGTGTTTAGACATCTTCCTTCTGCTGAGCTTCCCGACGTGGATGCTCTCCATGAAAGAGGGGGGGCTACTTGTGTGAAGCACTTTGGAAGACATCTGTCTGTGTAAATGTGCTTTATAAATAAACAATTCATTCATTCATGCTAGATGTATGATGTAGATGTGTAGGTAGCTTTACTGATGCAAATTATGGCAGACAAGCATGTGTTGATACCAGGCTAAGCTAAAAGTCAGATCTGTGGAGAAGAGAGCCTGCTTACAGTAAAAAGCATGCCTTTCAAGGTATTTTTAAGCATAAAAACCTATAGTGAAAAAAAAAAACCTCAGATATATTACATTAATGCCCTACTAGGTAACTTTCTAGACAAAGAAATACCATCATTATTAATTCAGGCAGGGGGTGGACTTTTACTTAAAAGTTACATGGTGCACCTTTAAATTATTATTATTATTAGTTTCATTTACTTTAATTTTTTTGTTTATGCCTTATGTCTTAGGTAATATCATTAGAATACATGTTTATAGCTAAATTTAAAATGTGTTCATATCTACAAAAAATGTCATATATCAGGATTTCTTGTGAAGCAAATTTCACTTTGCACTGGCAGACATTTCACTTGTTTCTAAGGAATATTCAATAATCAAGTAAATTTTTGTAGTTTTAAACATGTATGCTTTTGCTGTGCACTTTTTACTATATAGGCTTAAAGTACTTTCTTCAAAGCTTTTCTTTAAACAAAGCTTTTTTTTTTTTTTTTTTAACAATAATCGTGTCGCATTAACTGTACTGCTTCCATAAATGACAACCCTCTGACACCTGATGACTCACATCTCACAGCCTCACAACTCATTACATTAAGAGAACAGCGCCTTGTCGTGTGGCAGCTCGACGATGTTTGAACAGCCAACAGGTTTAAGTACACCTTTAGCGTGCCATTTGTTCATCTTGAAATCCCAGGAGCATAATAAAACATATTCACCAGCTACAAAGCATTTTCTTTTTTTCTTCCAATAAAACGAAACCATGAGGTCGAGGTCATCTTGTCAAAAGCAATGTTTTTTAATTAAAACGTTTTGATCGTGGTGCACCATCCGGCTTGTATGGCAGGTTTTCACAGCAGGGATATTTATAATTGAATGGTGTGAAGGAAAGGGCATAAAAAACACATAAGACGTTCGATTATGGCTTATCTCAGTGAATCATGCTACACTTTAAATCTATGTAGGAGGAATATGTTACTTATCGTGTTAGTTTTTACAGACTTGGCACTTTTAAACGGCTCTTGCATATTTTGGCAGAGAGAGTGGAGTCGGCATTTGCGAACAAGAGCGAATTCCTGACCAAGCTTCAGCCAATACTTAAGTCAGCGCACTGCAGTACAATGTGTGACCGGAGCTTGCATCAGTAAAAAAAAAAAAAAAAAAAAAACAGCTGCAAAGATGACTACTGAAAATGTGAACTTGAAAATGCCAACAAGCACTTCCTGGTCTTTGCTACAAGCGTGGGTGTAAGTCTTGGAAATATTTAAAGTGGGAGATTTGAGAAAAAAAAAAATTGTAAAAAGATGCAAATTGTTTGAGATTAAGTTTGTTTCTACAAGAAGATAAACTTCTTATGTTTTTTATTCTATGAGGCTTGCCAAGGAGTATTAGCAATTTTAATACTATACCGGTTTTTAAAACAAAGAAACAAAGGTATTTCATTTTTACACTATTTTTTTACATTAGTACACACATTTGCAAACATTAAACTTAATTAAATTCAGTTATTTCTCTATGTAAAGTTTAATCAAATAAAATGTTTACTTTCAAGATCATTTATGTTGATTATACTTAATAAATAATGATTATATCCAACTACATATATGTTGATATTACTTTATAATATTAATAATAATGCAACAACCATTCACACTCATGCCATATTCACACTTGGCAATGTAGGTAAAGTGTCTTGCCTAAGGACACAATGACGAGTTTCTGCAGTGTTTGACCCCCCGTGTTTCCTGGGGTTCATCCAGCAGTCTCCCATCCAAGTACTGGATGGGCGACAACATGCTTCACTTCTGAGATCTGACAAGATCAGGCTTTGGCAAGCTACATTACCCCCTACTGAACTGGGGTGTTTGGCGCTGCTTCCTGGAGCATGTGCAATAACAGATAGATAGATTTTTGCATTTACACAATTTTTGGTGTAAGTATTAAGCAATTACAATAAACACATTCAAATTGCAGTAGGTCGGTGTTGTTATTTGTCTAATTATATGTGTAAAAACAATTAAAAAATATTAAATCTGTTTTTTTTAAAAAAGCTACCAAGGGCCTGAATGTTTTTTTTTTTTGCCGTGTAGGAAAAAACATGCTATATTATTAGACTTAAACAGGACACAGCAAAATGATTTTCACCTAAATGGATGCACTATATGTGGGGCAAAAAGTGATTTATCATAAAAAAAAAAAAAGAAAACAATAGATATCATGTATTTTCTATAATAAGTCATTGGGTAAAACTGTTGGTCAATTCCAGATAGCAGAGGTTTGGTGGTGGTGTCACTTACTGAACTGGCCCAAAAAAGTGCTGCCAAACCTCTGCTACCAGGGATGGGGCTAAAAGGTGCACAATGTAACTGGTCTTGATCTACTGTATTTTGATTTGCATTGCCAGTATGTTACATATTAACACAATAAATCTATCATGTTGGGCTACAGTTTTACAGCTAGTAAAATGGTGTTTTTACTACATACTGTATTTTCATAGAGTAAAATGTCATATGATATACATTCTATGCAAAGAAACCACCTGCTCAACTCGTGCTGCTAGATTCTTCAATATTAAAAAAAAAGTGTAAAGTGCACCTTTAAAACGCTAAATGTATTATGCAGAAAAAGAAGGCTATAACAATGAGAGCATGAAAAGTGTTTCTCCACCTGTGAGCCGGAGGAGTAGCGTCCCGGGGCGCGAGCAGTTTGGCCCTTTGCCGAACCAATGGAGCTCTCCACACTCTTCCCACTGCAGCAGTGAGTGCGCAGACATTTGCCATACTCCTTACGCACCTACACATGAACCTCAAGTTACACAAAATGATTCTAGAAATGTAAACAAACTGAATACATCGACTGAAATCCACACCTTCTTTTGCAGAACACAGTGGAAAATAAAGATGAACATTCCTTGGAGCGAGTTGAAGATGGTGAACAAGTACGCCATTGCTACGGTGCTCTCGTTGACGTACATTAGACCGAACGCCCAGGTTAGGCCGAGAAGACACAGCAAAGCGATGGCTCCAATCACCCAAGATCTGTAAAACATAAACACTGAATTAGAACAAATTTTTAAAACAAACAGGAAAAGTCCAAGGGCTATAGGCTAAGGTTAAATGAAAAGCATTGAAGATTGTTATAGGATTACATGTGTCAATGGCATTTACTGTTCATATCAGCATAAGAAAAAATGTCCAGACAATTCATTAGGTTTCTAGCTTGAGGGCTATGTGTTAATTAAACTAAGTTATAGTCTTCAAAACATACAGTATATACACTACATCAGATTAGGACTGCGACTAATGATTATTTTAGTAATCAATTATATTTTTGATTAATCGATTTGTTGTTTAGAGCATAGGAGTCCCTTAAAAACAAGATTTTTGCAAATTTCAAGCATAAACACTGGGAAAAAAATAGAAAAAAAAAATCACAAAAAAGAATAAAACTGGCTTGTTCTATTGTGGAATCTTGAGAGAGACAAATTACTTAAATCTAGATAAACAAGACTTGTCTCAAACACTTTTTTCCCCATAATAACTTATTTCAATCTGCCTTTTTTCCAGAGTAACGTCAGTTTTAGATTTATAACATAAACAATACATTTTGTGAAGCTGAACATAAAATTATTTTTGATTTTGAACAATTTTGTTGTTCGATCAAGGCTTTCTCATCTCAGGATATGTTTTGAAGCCTAAATAAATTAGTTGAAGATTATTTAAGTAATCCATTAGATGCGATTAATTGATTAACTTGTTGCAGCCCTACATCAGAATGTAGCAAAATGCAAGTAGCTTTCATGGTGTGAAGATATTTTCAGTTTTGTATACAGGTTAATTTTTCCTAATAAACTCTATGAATGTTGAAAGCATTAGGCTAAAGGTGTATGGTGTAGGTGAGCCACCTCCTTGTGTTTATGGAGAGACTATACCGTAGCAGTTTTGTCTGGAATGCCCCGGAGTATGGCAATGAATTTTTAAGTCTAGAAACATAACAGCAGTCACCTTGCATGCATTCACAAATGCTGATTCAAAAAAGTTAAACCCACAGTCACAGGTCAATAAAAGACTATCTCCGTGAATTTTTGAGGAAAGTCGACCTCATTTACAGTAAAAATAGGTTTGAAAAAACATTATAAGTTGCTAAATAAATGCAAGATAAATTTGTGTCATGCCATACTGCGAAGCATTCCAGGTGCAGGTAGCGAACCCAACCCATAAAAAAAGTTACCCTGCGCATCATTGAGTACATATTGATTTGACAAATGTATGCTCGCCGGTGTGAAGATAGTAAGATACAGACATCATTTAAAACTAATCTCCCTTGTCATGTCGGCTGAGTGTATCCAAGACCGGAGAGCTGTGTGCACACCCAAAACGGTCTGCATCACGACTGCCACTAAATCATCTTAATGATTCTGCGGTTTCTTTGGATTAGGGACCTGATCGGTTCACATGGGATGGAAGAATGAATGAAAAATGGAGTTAGGGTACAAAATGGCCGCCTTTCTAATTTGAGCTTACTTGATTTCTGGTTCATAATCCTGATAGCTGGATGACATGACAGGGGCAGAAAAGAAGCAAGCATAAATCAATCAAATAATGTGACACAGATATGAGACAGGAAATAAAATAATGAACAAATGAAATTCAAAGATGATACAAGTAGTCAGAACACAAAATAATGTAAATAATTTCAAACAATCACAACAGAGTGGCAGTTCAACTTACAACTATTGCTAATAGACTTCTTTCATTGTGCTATTTTTCATGGCAGGAGAGAATGTCCCAGACTTGTACTTTGTGCACAGAACATCAGTTGGTTTGTTTACTTTAAACATTGCAAACATCTTACCGATATTGAGGTATAATAATAACTAAAGACAGCAGCAATTGTCAAACAAATGTCAGTTTCCAGCAGCCATAGTGTGTAGAGAGAGTCTAAAAATCTCATACAAACTAACAGGAGGCTGAACTTTTAAGCTACATTTTTTTGAACATTTAACTTATTGATGTTTGTACATTTATTCATGGTTCTGTTCAATCAACCAAATCCAGCCGGCTGATTATTTATACTCACAATTCAGAAAATAATTGCCCAATCACAGACAAAAAAAAATTCTCTGTATTATTATTTACCATAAATATATAATTATGTGTTAAATTACTTCCTTTAATCTATGAATTATGTGACCCTGTTTTTTCATTATTTTCAGTTAGAATTCTCTCTCCCTCTTGATAGTCGCTGCAACTGCTGCATCCAAATACAGTATTTCTATAAAATAAGTGAATAGTGACTTGTTGGTGGTTCTCATAAATCCTTCGACAAAACCCTGAATCTGGAGAGCACCACCAAAGCTTAGCCAATCAGAGCTCTGTTTTGGATCCTGATGAGAAAAACACATCTTTATTATTTAATTCAGACACTACACAGTGGTCTCATTTTTTTCACAATGTGCAGCATTTATTTTATGCTTTTTAATGGGCTGCACAAAGTTTACTTATTCATAACCAAAAAACTTAGCTACTCCAACTTTAAAAGATGTGCTTGTCTGTCAATGCTAATGCTAAAGCTCAATAATGAAAAAACAACTGTCATGTATAGAGTCAATGCATTGTTGTGCAAAAATGATGCTGGTGGTAGACAAGTCCCTGTTTATCCTGTTATTAACATAGCCTAAAGTTGTAAAAAATCTGTATAGAATTATCTTTCTTAAGTCACACAAATATTCTGAAATGCTTTAGTCTATAAAATACCCAAACAATTATCTTGTTCTTGCAGCTTCCTTCTGATATATAATCCTTCAGGCTTTTTGTATTTAAGCCATTTAAAATAGGCCAGGTGCGCTGCAAAATTAGTGATTTATGAATTCACCACCTCAACCATTAAACATCATTTTCCCAGGGCTGTCCTAACGACCTGTTGGAGGTAGGTACTTTATCACGACTATAGCCTCTGGAATGAGCAGTCAAACAAGGAATTTAGAAAAAGAAAGACAAAATATAGGTTACAAGGGTTAATGGAGAGACGAGAGATCAGGAGGAGAATGAAAAAGAGGAATGGAAAAAAAGATAACATATCCAGGTTTAGTATATCTGGCTTCACATAAGGCAAAAGTTGAGGGGAGCAAAAATAACACAAGACAAAGGAAAAGTATTCAGGACAGATACATCATTTACACTTACAAATTAACAGGGACACACAGTACAATTTTAAAAAAGTATTATGCTAACACAAAAGTTATATTGTAAGATAATAAATGAAGAGCTAAACTCATGAAAAAAGACATTTTTTAGGTACTTTGCAATAAACTATCAACATTATGCATTATGTTCATTATAACCCTTGTTACGGATTAAAATAGGCTTTATAACAGAAATTGATGATCTTTTGGTGTCCTGTTTAACATCACCTTAACAAGGAGCAGATCGTCATTTACATATTCTTCTTATTCAATCAAAATACAGTTTTCAGTAAACTAACGATGATGAAACCCTATTATAACATTGTTAAAAGTTAAATTTGACTTTGCATAATATGTCTCCTTTTTTAAGAGAATTTGATTGTGGCTGAACCAAACTGACCGAAGTTTTTCTTACTACTTTTTACTACCTACTACTTCTTACTACTTTTACTAGCACCGCCTTGACTAATAAGAAACCCATTTTTGTAAATATAAATGTCATAATTTAAGAAAAGCTTGTAAATGCACAAACTGTATTTCTTCTGTCTTCAAAACCTGAAATATTTTGACTCACATTATGCTTTTGTTTTGTGGTGAAACTGTGTCTAAAGTTTGGTGACGGAATATAAAGCATTTGGAGTATTTTGGGGAAGAAGAAATGAAAGTCTTTATTGTGCTAATCTGCAGAGAGAAATGTCAGAAACCTGGATCCACTCAAGACTGTGGCTTCAAATTCGCACCAATTTGCTGTGAAAATGGTGTCATTTGTCCGAGTGCCTTTCATTACATTGCCACGGATCATTTATGTATGAGATTGCAAATGGTCAATTTGTTTTTGAATCTCCCTAAAATCGTTCAGCTGTTCAAAGGAAGAGGAAAAACGGAGGGCCACAGGCAGAAGTAGCAAACACAAGCTAGAGAATCACAGCCATTAGGTTCTGAATTGGACAGAAATGTAAAAATATTTGGTAAAACTAATAACTTTTCTAATACTTTAAATGCATTTGGGGTAACAAGGTATTAGCGAACAAGCATGATTTAAAACTTTGCAGAAGAAATTGCTGTTCTTTTTGGTGAATGCTATGTTAAAGATGGGGTACCTTACTTTGTTGTAATTTAGTAAGTTTTGTCTTTTCTACAATAAAGCACAATGCAAATGCAAACGCTAACAATTAATTAAATATTTTATTCTTATATAGCCAGCATTCTCATCGGTTGTGCTTGGGTAGTCCAACCGAGTTTCACTAGGCTGTCTGTAAAAAGATGTTCTTAAGCTGCAATTACAATTAAAAAAAGAATGTATTTTGACGTTGACATTTCCAAAGTGTTTTTGAAAGCTAGAAATTAGTTAGGTACATTACAATTTTTATTTCTTGTTTATAGCGAGAAAATTAGCACCCCACCTTTAAAAGAGACTTTTTCAAGTACTTTCTGAAACACAAGTAGCTTCTCATTTAATGTCAAATTACTAGATTGATATTAGCAATAGACACTCATTTTCTATAGGCTAATATTTTGATCACTTTATATCTAACCAAAAATGGTTCTTGGATATTAAATTAAAAACTTAAAAAGCTCTACCTCATTTTTGACCCCTACATGTACCACTCTGAGGTCAAATTATTAAAAAACTATTTTTTTTTTTTCAGTTTTGAAGAATAAGAGTTCTTTGTTGAGTTAAGCCGTCTGCACACTATGAGCTTAAGATCGTTTGCAACTTTTATGAGCCTCAAAACTGCGTTGGAGTGCATAATTCTCGTAAAAAAGAACTGACTAAGTGCACAAAGCACATTTATTTACAGATGATGAGGGATTGCTTCCTCTTTATTTTACATTTTAAGAGCTGCTGTCACCAGATGCTGTCTGTTGTGAAGGTCTTCGCACCTGTGCAGCACGTGAACCTCACCATGATGGGCTCTGACAAACAGAGACGCAGTGACACACAGACATAAGGACAGAAAAGATCTCTTACAAAAATCCTTGCTCTGGCCACGCCTCTCCAAACTCGTACAGGGGCACATCGGGCTTAAAATCAGGCTAAAACTCCTTTAATGTGCATAAGGCTTGTGTGTGTGTGTTAGTCACTGTGAACGTCCAAACAGGTCATAGTTTCAAAGTGCCTTTTTTGTATCACATATTTGTCCGAAGTAGCAACAGAACACAAATTAATTCTACAGTAGTCATCACATGTAGATCTGCTTTACCTCAGGTAGGATAAAGCACAATTTTTTTTCCTGTTTTAGCATCTTAGGTGAGAGATATTTTCTCATCTTAGGTGAGAGATTTTTTTCTTCTTTTTTAATGTTTAATAAGGCCACATCTCTCTGACTCTACCGTGCCCTTCTACGCAATCTTCTTACCAGTGAATATATTGTATAGCATTTTGTTATAAATAATGAGGACAAAAACATCAATCAATACATTTTGGCCTAAGCCAAAACTTAAGGGCCATGGATTTTGGTTTAACTTGAACTTTTTATTTATTTATTACTAAGAATTACTACTGCTATTACAGTACAGGATCCTTTCTTGTAAAAGCGACGTCAGACTCATATCCTCTTATCTGCGTCATGAGCCTGTTTTAGTTGTTTTCTTCATAAACACAGTGGGAAGGAAACAAACACATCAAACACAACATCAAATCTATTCCACATTCGGCTACAGCTAGTAATGTTCCATCTTACCGGTGCCACTCTACAATAACACATCCATCATAATACCGGTAGCTAGGGCAAAACAATGGGGAATGGAAGAAAAAAAAGGATGTTAAAAGTTACACAAGATAAAAGAGACAGAAATCAAAGCAAGAAAACATTGGAATTAAATGAGAACAGAAAATCATGGGAGCAAAGATGAAACTTTGTGCAATCGGAAGAGAACATTTGACAACAACAAAAGATGACACACTTTTAAAATTCCACAAATAGAGTTGCTTCCATAGAACAAAAGTTATATTAGTGATCAGAGGTGGGTGAAGTAGTTAAAATATGGAGCAAAAAGCCTATTGGTTCAACAAATTACTCAAGTAACTTAAAGGCAATCGTTTAGCTGTGGTTAAGAATTCATTTGCTGGAAGACAAACAAGCTAAAATGTTAGCCACCTTCACAAGGCTAAACAGGAAGTGTTCTGCCAAAAAAAGTGAGCAGGACAAAATAACGTGAGTAATCGTAAGAGGATTTAGCAGTGAATAAACCTGAGTAAACAACCCAAAGCATCGAGGCAACTGTTTTTATTGTAATATTAATTAATAATAGTCTTTTTTGTTAGAGAATTTTGAATTGTTCATATATTTCAAAGCACTAACGGAAAGCACTTTGGTTCAGTTGTTGCTGCTGTAAAATACCATACAAATTAAACTTGACTAAATGATTGTTAGATTGATTGAAAGGTACGATTTAGTGTGGTTGTTGACTGTTAAAACTTGAAATTGTACATGCATGCAAACAAACAAAAATTATTAATTTTAAACTTCCTACATCAGTCCACATGCTTTGTCACTGACCTAATTTATTCTGAACCTCTGAATAGTTGAGCACAATGTGTTTTAGGCTTTTTCACAGCTGTTAGGAGCGAGGTGTGTCGGCATGCTAACAACAGTTAGCCACAATGCTAACAAAGACAACAGACGAACTTTGGTGAACAAACGCGACATTATTAGATCAGATAGATGTTATCTGATTTTAAGTTAATCTAGTTATAAAAACTGAGTAGAGTATAGTTCCTTGCAAACAATTGGCAAACTAAAACACCAGACAGAGAATGTGATAATATTTAGTGACTGCTTAGATAATGAAAATGTAGTCAAGGTAATGATTAACATAACTGATAACATTTTGTTAATTAGTAAATTTGGAAGATGCAAAAATAAACTTGTACAACCCAAATTTTAGTCATGAATAGGAAAGTCGACAGGGGCGAACAAAGGGGTCTTTTGTCCTTGGCCACAGGGTCTTAGGGACCTAGAATGGTACTTTTTTTTTTTACTTCATATTGATTTATACTGCCGGGGGTTAATATAGACCACCCTTGCCCCGCGCTTCTAAATTTCTATCGATGGGCTTGGTCATGAAGGTCTGCTTTAGTCCAAGCTCATATTGCAATTTCTCATTCAGCTCTCATTTTAGTTAGTTCGTCAGATGGTGAATCATTTTTGGTGCATAATATGTCTGAGAACACTGAATGAGACCGTTGCAGAGGTATATTCTTAAATGCAACACATTTTTTCTGCCAAATTATGTCTACAGCTGCACAAGTTTGCTTTGTTGTGAGATTTTGCTGCTTGTTTGGGTCCATGTTGAGTAATGGGTCCACGCTGTGTCAGATGAAAACCGCGTGGCTTCGGACTATTTTTCCAATCTCTGTCTAAAACGGTTTTGAAGTCAGAGGGGTCGCCGGGTCAGAGCGGTACGGGGAGACCACTGTGATAAATCATGTGACACTGTGAACTAAAGCACTCAATATTTTCTGCAGTGCAAACAAAGTCATGTATCTAGCGTGGACAAGGCAATGGTGGACGAAGAGGAATGGTCTGTGTGGCGTCGAAACCTGAATGCTGAATCTGGGCAAAAAAAGCAGGTCATGCAAGGTTAAATATGTTTTTGACCAACTATTGACTCAGGGTCTATGTTTCAAGAACATGTATTTTATTTGTTTATTTGTGACGCCCTTTATCAGTCCAAACTATTTTCTTTAAAACGCCTGACTAAAAGGCTCTGTAGTTTTAGCCTTTGATGCATGGTTGACTAATCAGTGAGAAGAAGCTCTGTTTAAAAGAAAAACTAAAAATGATATGTAGTAGAAGTCTTCAAAGTAGTCATCTGGACAGTGTTTCCGAAGATGATTGAAAATTACTTTCGGATGAGAGTCGAAACGTCTTGATCTTCGGAAACACTGTCCAGATGACTACTTTGAAGACTTCTACTATGGATCACTCCTGGATGAATGAGGGACTACACCGTCTAAAAATGCAATGCACTTAATTACATACAGAAAAGCTAATGAACTAAATGATTCTACTTTGGGCATATTTTAGATGAGCTAAAATGAGTTTTAGACGCCTGTAGCAAATAAAAAATGTTTATTTATTTATTTTTTTTTACATTTATTTTTGGGGGTTTTCTTGTAAAAAAAAAAATAGTCTATTTATATAGCGCTTTTCTACCTTTCCAGGCACTCAAAGCGCTTTACAATCAGACACTGAGGCAGTGTGGGTTAAGTGTCTTGCCCAAGGACACAATGACAATCTACTCCTGTCGTCCCACTGTGGCACCTGGTGTTCTAACGATCTCCCAACCAAGTACTAACCAGGCCTTTCTTGCTTAGCTTCTGAGATCTGACGGGATCAGGCTTTGACAAACATGTATGGCCACAAACTTAATCTTTACTATATATTGATAAACATATTAAATATTAAAAACTTAGAATTGTAGATTATATGGCAACAATTAATTTATTTTTCCCCCCACACATTAAAAAAATACACACATTTTTCCATACATTAAAAATTTAAGTACAACCAAGAAGAAAACTGTATTTAAAAATGTCTGTAATACTGATTTGCCTCACTAGAATCTTATTTTTGTGTCTCCAGTCCCAAAAACTAAATTCTATCGGCTTAAAGCTATCCAAGCAGAGCACCAGCATTAATCATTTATAACTGCTGTGAGAAAAACATGTGTGAGTTGATATTTGCAGGATATATTCCCCGTGATTGATTTGTATAAGTAATAACCCTTTAGGCGGCAGGTTTTTTCTATTGAAATCCAATCCAGTAAATCTAGAGACTGTAAACTTTCACCTGGAGATTCCAAACTGATATCTCTGTGATATTTTGTACAACCGCTGTTACAGAGTTGAATCATGAATTGTCCAAGCTACTGAAACTTATAGAAACTGAGAATCTGGAGACAAAGAGCTTGCAATGACTTGGTGCAGAATTACAACTTTCGGCACCTAAAGGATTAATATTTATAATAAAATAAATTCCCCAACACTTATTGATCTATCAGGAAAGAAAATTTGTTTGCAGTGTTCAATCTATGTCTATACTAATACAAAGTTGTGTTCCTACAATCCAGAATGTGTCCTTTTTATGTTACTAGCATTAATGAACCGGTTACATTTGGCTAGCTCTAATGTAAAAAGTTCGTCTAATCGCATCTGGTCAAGAATAATATTATATTAAATAGTTCTGTTCGTTGACTTTTTTAGGATGGTCAAAAAAGGGTTAAACAAAAGCACTGGTTGCGCATCATTATTATAAAATCCAACAAGCAACAAGTTTCACATACGAGATAACATACTGTCGATAAGAGATTCATCATCGCCGTTTTAAACAGAACTTACACTTTTTAATGCACAGCTCTGATCCGAGATGTGTTATTTGGCTCCATATTTTAACATAATGATGAAACAGCTGCTTCGCTGGATGAGTCTCAAAGTCTTCCGCTAAACTAGCTACTGGTATGTGTGAAAGAAGAACATACAAGTGTTCTCTCAATTCAAGCCTTTTTTTTTTTTTACATTTACAAGATTTGTATCGAGCTTTACTTTCATACTTTTTGAGTACCATCAGATCTAAGTCAGGAGCAAGCTTCAGACAAATATGAAACTCGTAATTTTAACTAGTTCTAATAATGTGTACAAGTAAGTTCCAAGGACATTAATAGATTTGTATCCTTATTAAACTAAATATCTAATATCTGTAGAGGAACCACAGTTTGTGAAAAGCTTTTCTAATAAATTGCTAAAGTAGCGATTTGTGCTTGAAACAAGTTAACCATCCAAAGAAGCAACCCTGCACCAAGTAATCCCAGGTCCATCCTCCAGACTCTGTGTTTCTGAATTTTTTTTCTTTAAAAATCTTGGCAATTGTATAAAGCAATGCAAAGAGATTTACGGTAGTTTGGATTCTCCAGGCTAAAGTTTAAAGTCTCTGTTGTTACTAGATTGTATTTCACCTGAACAACAAGGCTAACTAACTGATATAGTGATTAAATAGTCTTTTTTTTTTTTTCAAATTTATTAGAAAAGTGGAAATTAGCCTGTGTGCTACAACCTGGCACCAGCATCTTTCTTATGACTTTTGCCTCAGATAATGTATTGTTGTGCACTGTCTCTGTACAAATAAATGCATAAATACATGATTCAAGCTGCTCCGGTGAAAATGTAGACAATGTACAACAAAATGTCAAAAACATTCGCTAAGCACGATTTCACGCCTTTTTTACGTCAATATGTTACAAAAAGCCAATACGTAATATAACCACAAATGTTGGTTAAAACCGCGTGGAAACATTTTCTTGATGTTTGGTTTTAATGAGTTTTGGCTTTTCATAACATATTGATGTAAAAAGGCGTGCTTATCAAACCTACACCAGTGGTTCTCTTGTACAGACTGTTCTGGTTGTATTGTTTGAAGTCGATTTTCCCTCCACATTTTATCTTTCTTTAGGTTAGAACATCTGTAGCAATGGTGTTGACATACTTTATTAACACTTTTTATAGCTCTACTTTTGTCCAATTATGGACTTAATCTAGATCCAGCACCAAAGATGCAATTGCCCAACCATTCCAATCTGAGACATTGTTGGGTGAGAGGTATACAGAAAAAAATATCAAAATCTGTGAAGAGACAGAGAAGTTATTTCTTAAAAATGTTCTGCAACCATGGTTCAGAGCTTTTTACCTAAATCCTCTTAAACGGTATAATACGACAAGTGTTAGCAAACTAGTTAAATAGAGTGAATAAAGACCAATAGTTCTGCTAGCACATTTTACAACTTTTCACAAACTTGGTTGTTGTCGGGTGTTTTCAGGACTCTATTGATTCCCAAAAAAACAAACAGAAGCTAAGCACACAGCAGGCTGTTACTACACCAGATCTAATGAAATATTGAAGAAAAGAGATGCCGCTGAATATCTTTGTCTTGTGCAAGAAGTTTAGATTAACATATGATTAGCGCTGAGAGGAAGAGAGAGATTGCAGTGTAAAGAGGGTGATGAGGAAGAAATAATTCTGAACTTACAGGGAGGATAAAGAGACTAGAGAGTTCATACAGGCACACGATCAGTCACAAACTTCATCATGATCTGAGTTGCAAATACTGTAATTATTATTATTAGTTAATCAAAGCAAGACAAATACATTGAGGCTTGTGAGAAAGCATTTCATGAAAGTAATTCTTAATTATGACTTGGGTGATTCAAAGCATTAAAAATGGTCAAAAACTATATTTATAAAAAGCAACTAATTGAAAATATGTTGCAAAGTGGGGACAGTTCACAATAAATATGCTGACAATCTTTGTGTCTTCAGAATTTTAATGGGGAAAAAATCTATTGGGATTTTTTAAAATGACAATTATTACAATAGGTTCCGTTCAAGTGACATTTTACATTCTTGATCAGTTGGAGGGCAGCTAAAATGAATACTGTACTGAATAAATACTTGCATAGTTACCTGCAAATAGTCACCTGAAAAAAATGTGAACAGGACTTATTCTATTGACCTTATTTTGGACCGTCTACTTTTCTTGATGGGTTTTACTTATTTCTATAGCACATTTGCAGACAGATGTCTTCCAGAGTAGTTCACACAGGAACTTCCTCTCCACTCAGTGAAAGCAAACAGCCTTAGGGCAGCCCAGCAGAGGCGAGTCACCTTAACACCTGGTGCCTCAACCTCCTACCACCACCAAGCGTTCTCTAACCTGCATGTTACTGTTGCTGGGGAAACCTGAGTGCTCAGGAAGGAACATGCAAACTTCACACAGCCTGTCTGTGCAGGAATCAAACCCACAACTTACTTGCCGTGAGGCGAGACTGTGAAAGAGCACTTCTGGTTTAGATGTGCCTTTAATTACTCTGTAGTGTCATGCAGTGTCAGAATTTATATATATATTCTTAAATAGGCAAACTCTATTTTCGGTTTTCAGTATTTAAAAATCTTCATTGGTTTAACATTAGGTCAAAAGAAAATTCTGCTGTTGTGTGATATCACAATTAGGGATGTCACAATATCAGATTTTAGTATTGCAATTATTGCCAACAAAATGTCACGATTTAACAATTATTCCCGATTATAACCAAGTTTTGTGAGTTTTTTGTTTGTTTGTTTTTTTAATACTACAATTTTGTGATTTGATTTTATAAAATGAAACTTAATTAATGTAAAAACATTGACGACAACAACATACACTTGCTTCTAAAAATGTAATTTTTCTATTGAGAAGAACAACATTTTGTTTGCAAAATGGTATTTTTTCTAAGAATAGAAATTTGCTGCTAATAAGGACACATTTAGGGAAGTTTTTTTTTTTATATATTTATTTTTAGCCCAACATTTGTTATAGACTTTTGTTATATTCATCAAAAGCCTCACATAATCACGAAGTTTGCACCAAATATCAGTCTTTTTATATAATTTGGTCAGTGTCAAAACTGGAACCAATATATTGTTGATCCATTCTATGAAAAAAAATTATGCTTTTTAAAACTGATACTATTATTGTTCTTTTGTTTTTACGATGATATTGTGACTTGAATAATCACGATTATCCATTAAGCTAATAATCTTGATATCCCTAGTCACAATCCCGAGCTCTATTTGCAGTTTCAGTTGCCAAATTTTGATTCTGTCCAACACTGAAAGGTTTTAGATTAGAGAGAAGACTTTAAAAAGAACTGAATCCCAAGCATAGCTACAAGGTAAATCATTTTTCATAATGGATGGAGTTATGTTCTGGAATTCAAAAAAAACAAAACATCACAAGATTACTTTCTGTGTAAGACACTTCCACAATGTCAAACTTGTCTGAGTGTGGTCCAGACATAAGCTGCACTTTGCCCCGTACACTTAAGGAACTACAGCTGACTGTGTTGAATCCTATGGGGATTTGTGATGGAATAACACAGTGTCACAGAGCTGCATGACCAAGCAAAAGCGAGCTCCATCACGCCAGGCGAAGATTGTTTCTTTATATGAGTGTGAAGGGGAAGAAAAGAGCAGACAGGGGCCAGAGTGCCGAGAGACAAACTTTGTGACACAATGCTCTGAGAGAAAATAAGAAAGATGCAGTGTTAAAGCAAAGTGTCGAGATGATTTTAAATAGACACAGTCGATTGCAGGAGCTATATACAATGTCTGTCCCTCGCCTCCAAACTACACCCAAAAAAATGTAGCGTTTGTTGAAATTGCAGACATTGAAATTATTTTTGCAACACCTTCATAAATTCTAAACGTGGAAAAAACAGTGCCATTCTAATTGATGTCTTGCAGTTTACTTCTGTATAGCACTGTTTTCTAAAAACAAATGTCGTTTATTGTATTTAAAATATTATATTTCAACCTTCTTTAATAAAATCTGTTCAGTATTAAATGGACTGTACCTGATTTTTGCATCCTTAAAAATGTAAACAAACAGAAATAATTCATTTCAAACTTCTTACTTTAGTCTACATGTTTTATTCACTTAGCAAATGCATTCTGAGCTTCAGAATTGTTCACCATGTGATGTTTTTTCACATTTTAGCGGCAAGGTGAGTCAGTATGCTAGTTAGCTACAATACTAAAAACAACAACAGACAAAGTTGGACATTATAGATTGGACATTGCAGACTAATTTCCACCTGGATAGATACATTATCAAATATCAATGATAGGGGGAAATTGTTTTTAAGCTATCTTGTTGTAAAAAAAATAGTATAGTCCCTTTATTGCCATAGATAATATTTTAATTTACAAATCTAACAGCAATCTCTATCCTTGTTGCAATTTATAACAAACTGTTCTGCTCTTTTTTTGTATTTATGACACTGAGAAGCAAATTTAAAGAGCTTGAATCATTTTGTTGACATATTGTTCACAAACTATTAAACACACAACGATCAGGATGCACTCTCAGAAAAAAAAAAAAGCATTTAAGAAGTTGATCAGAACTACCTCTTTTTATAACTTGGGTCTATTCCATTAATTCTCAAGAGGTAAATGGCTAAAAAAAATCTCAAAACTGAAAAATGAACATTTGAGTGCCTTTCCCAAAGTGCTCTGAGAAACAAGTGTAATTCGGATTCCGGTTTGTGAATGAAACCATGAGCTCCATCAGGCTGTTTTAGTGCCTCAGTGATGAATGCTCTATCGTACACAATAGCAACACTTTAAGCAGCACAGATCAATAGTGGTGAAGTAAGCCGTCTTAAATGGCTGTAATGTGAACAAGGTCAGATGTAATGATGATCGCTCATTGTTTTCAGCAGTCTGTGTTTCCACTTGTTCTTTTTGTACTAAAGTCGCAGTATAAGCAGCTAGCCAGTCAACAAATGGACAAACAGTCCAAAAAGTAGATAAAGTTGCTTTCTGGAAAATGCATTGACGTGAGGACAACTTAAGTTTAAAAAAAAGTGAACAAGATGGATAACACACCTGTTGAAAACTTTAACCTCATTGTAGTTGTTTCTTCAGTGCTAGAGGCATACTTAATTCGAATCTATAGTAAATGCTATTTTCATACTATTAAAATGCCAAAATGTGAGCAATGCACTGTAAATTCAATCTTAATTCTGACACCTCACTCACATCTGCTTGTCATAATCTGATCTATGTGCTGGGACAACTAATTGTCTCTTAGCTCGTCTTGCCTACGCTGGGTGATTTTTTGAGTGCCTTGAAAGGTGGAAAAGCACTATATGAATATTTACAATAGCAACTTTATTCATATTTTGTTGTGGTCTGACTGTGAGACTGAATAAAGATAAAGACCATTGTACAACGGATCAGGAAAGGTGAATTGTCTGCAGTATTTTGTCTTTGTGTTATTGCTTAAAATGATCTCATTTTGATAATAGTCTTAGTATTATGTCCAAGGCAAATTTATCTTGCCACTTCTTGTTTATGGTTTCTTATTTTTCAAGGATTTTTGACCATTTCAATAATGTAGTTTTCAGTCATAAATGGTTGTTTCTTTGAAATTATAATTATTATTTAGTTAGTTCACGCTAGGGAAAAATATAAGATGAAACTTTATCAGAAATGCTTAGCTTAAACATTAAGATTTAGCAAAATTTGGTGCTTTCTTTCAAAAACAGAGATCATACACTTCTATAGACCCTTGCTCTCCACTAAAAACATTATCACATTCAGCACAACCTATTCTGTAGTCCAATAACCCTTCATGTAAATACAACTAATGACTTTAAATAAGTGTGAATGAAACCTGCACCAACAGAGAATAACATTAACAGTTGAGAAGTTTGTTGAGCAGTATCCCCGAGGCGTTGGTATTATCTGAGCGCAAACAGGCGCAGATAAACAGTAGAGAATGTGCATAACTCATAAACACTATGAATATTCATCACAGCCGCAGTGACAGGCAGATAACAGAGGTTGAGGGCTGTGCCAGACTGTCTCCTGTCCTCCAATCCACAAAATGTCTTTCACTGGTTATTGAGAGTCTAAGAAGAATAACATAGGCATTCTGTTGAAATGAGAAATAATAAAAGCTTTAACAGATTCAACTTATTCGTTTCATAATATCTTGGCATAAAAATGTATCTCTATGTAATACGCACATTTTTTGTTAAAGGTACAATACTCAACTCTTTTTTCCCCTTTACAATAACATAACAAAGTCAATAGAGTAAAATGGAACCACTTTATTATAACTACACCTTTATTAGTGTTAGCAAAACCATAAAAACATGAACAAAAACTCAATTAATCATTAACAAATGAGAGAAAAAGTTTATTAAGGCTTTGTAATTACGCATTTAAGAAGCTAATGTTAGGATTTAGGATTGAGAGGCAGGGTTTGGGGTATTTAAGTAGTTACTAAGCCTTAATAACTTTCTCATTCTTTTATTTGTCATTTGTTCATGATGAATTAAGACTTTCTTGATGCTTTATTAAGGATTTACTAAGGCTAATTAAGGTGTAGGACAAGTGTGTAGAAATAAAAAGAAGGTTCCAAGGATCAATAAGAATAACAATCTAAATATATATGGACTTATATATTTAGATGTATACTAGCCCGAAAATAGCTTACTCATTCAAACAATGTTACTAATAATAACACTTTTTTCACTAAATGTTCTGAACTCTGTCTGTTGTTGTTGTTTGCGCTGTGGCTAACTGTTCTTAGCATACCACTAGGCTTCGCTTAAAAGCTTTAAAATGGGCTAAAAACCCATTGGGGAACAATTGGCGGCTCAAAATGCATTAGGACTGAGGAAAAAAATTAAAAATAAATATTTTTGTTAGATTACATTTTAAGGAAGTTATTTTTTTCATTTCTTTCATAAAACCTTTAAAACTCTCAAACTGTATTTCTTAAAAACTGAAAAAAGTAATTTTGTTCTTGCCCATTATAAAACAATTTGGCAAAAGTGATAAAAGGTTTGCTTTTAAATTAACAAAGCTCTCAAAGTTAGCAGGATTTTTCACACCTCACTGAAACTTTTTACACATTGCTGTGTAGATTACTCAACACGTTTGTCTGTTTATTTGTTTTGTCCTTATTTTAATACTGAAATTGCCTGCACAATGTTGTAATAATTCAACATGTTTTTCAAAACAGTGTAGTGTATTTGAATTTCCTATACCTTTAGATTTTAGGTTCATGGTATTGCAATTATTCGTTATCACAATGTTAATTATTTATAAATTTCACTTGTCAAAGTAAATCATGAGAAATAAACTATATACATTTTCCATTTTGGAGAAACTTTATATTCTTCAGACAATATTGCCTTATTAGAGTGCAGGAGTTAAAGTTTTATGTGACAAATTTGAAAAGATGTAAAATCACCCTTTACCCAGTTTATGTTAAATGTATTCTTTCTGCACTATTCTTACTTTACTGTGCATATCTTCTGTATGCGTTGATCTCTAAGTTATCCAAAAAACATTGGAAAGCACACTTGTAAACTGGATGATACGCCCGCTGTGGCAGAACCTTTTGCTGTCACTATGAAACGCTCTTTCCATCGCTAACATAAAGTGCACGAGGGCTCTGCTATTTCGGTCCTGCTTTAATGGACAGGGCCGCGCAATCCGAGTGCTCTTACTTGATGTTGTCCAGGCAACCGGAATCTGGTTTCAAGATGGCCGTGTGATGGAACATCTTGTAGAGAGCGATGCCCAGGAAAATCACGTTGAGCTGAGAAAAAGAAGGCACAGATGAGGCTTGTGTTTTTTTTTTCAGTTCCATTCATTTTAAATCACGACACTTTGTTGGATTTGGATTCGCACTTTGCCAACCAGAGCGAAAAATTCCATGACATGTCTATGGTGAGGTACAGAACAGGAGCAACTCACACTTGGAAGAAATGGCAAGAAATACATGCCAATATTCTTGTGACTGCAGATTTTAAAAGTTTGGTGAGGAAGTCTGGCTGAAAAAGTATACAACTGTGTTCTCTCTATTAGAAACAAAAGGGGGTAAATATAACACCTTTAGGGAACAGTAAATGTGCCTGGTTTGGATGTTCTAACATTAAGTGTGAAAAAGGTACTCTATGTATTATAAAAGTTTTATCAAAGTACAGATGGCTCGGTGTTTAGTCCCAAATACAAAAAAAATCTTGTGCTGTCTTACAAAACACCCAAGCTCCATTTTGTTTCTGTTAAGAAGTCTGTCCTTCTTCATTCCTGCATTCACAGATAAAAAGTTTTCAACGTATCCCTCTGTGTTGTTAATAGCACTATACTTTAGACCAGAGGTGCTCTGAACTTCTGAAGCACATAAAAAGATCAGTTGAACATACATATTGATTAAATTGTCTTGTCTTCAGATGATTTAGGGGAGACAAAATCAATTGGCCAGTCTTTTTAATACAAATTTAATTCAATCAAATAGATATCTAACTTAGAAGTATCTAGAACAGTGGTTCCCAACCTTTTTCATCCTGAGTACCTCTAATCATGGTCTCACACACGGAGTACCCTCTGTCGTGTTTTTTTTTAGAGGTATTTTATCTTTTCTCATATAGAGTATTTTCATTTATAAGCATTGCATTTTATTGTTTTAGTATATTCCCTGTCAAATTATTGCTTCTTAACATGTAAAATGTGCTGCAAATATATATTTTTTTCACATTACAATACTCATAATTGTACCTTTCTTTTACATTTAAAATCAGCCTAAGTACTCCCTGCCAAATGGTCACTGGGGTCTGGGGTCCACATACCGCTGGTTGGGAAACACTGCCCTAGAATAGGGATCTCCAACTTGCAGCTCAGGAGCATCTCTACTACTTTTCAATGAGCTCGTCGAAGGACTTTGGATTAAGCATATTGCACCTTATTAGTTAATATTTTAAAAATAGCATTCTTCTTATGTAAATGTAGTATTAGTTTCTAATTGTGTCCAAGTGAAAAACAAATAATGCTTCAGGCATCACTAAAAGTATAGCTCACCGATAGTTTAGTTGCAAAAGTAACACTATCAAGGAAAAAATCCCTGCCTTATGAGGCCCCACTTTGGCTCCACTGCATAACAACACAACAGTTCATGACAATTTTAGTTTGTTTTTAAAGACGTACAATAAATACGTCTTCATGTGGAGGGCCAAAATGCATTTTCTTTGAACAACATAATAGCCTAAAAAGTAAAAAACCTCAACGGAGATAGGCAGGTGACTTTGACAAACAGTCTTTTTAGCAATAAAACACATTTAGCTGATTTAACATTCGTATGGAAATGCAATATAATTTTATGAGTCAAGCACGTAACAGGCCCTCAAGCGTTTAAACTTAAAAGTACACTATGCAACTGCTCACTCACTAATGTGGAGATTTAATTTATTACCATGGTAACACTATGAAGACACATCAAAAAGGCTGTGTAAGGTAAACTCTTCCTAAACTCTCTTCCTTCTTCAAAGCCATGACTTGCACAGACTGTATGGAAGCACTGAGAAAACTAGTGACTCATGAGCCCCACAGAAACGCATTGTAGATGCTAAAAGTGGAGCGTGAAACTGCATTATGCATGTTCAGATTTAGCCAACTGCTGCTTGCTACAGCCACTAAAAAGACTTGTTTGAAGAGTTTGGGGGCTCCAATAAATAATCCTGTAATCCATAATGCAAGATCCAAGCAATTGAAACTATTCCTAAAGCGAGATGTTTACGACTAGATATTCTTCAGTCGCTGCACTTTTTGTTCTTAAACTCCTTGACGCAAATCAATAAATAATACAAAATTAAGCTTGTCCTAGTTGTAAAAAGTATGTCAGTGTGCGTGTCCGTTTTGCATAATGCCTTGCACCAAAAAAGCTGGCCAAATATAAAAAGTAGTAGAGCGCTGGAACAAAATCAATCATAATGCGGATTACTCCACGCTGCATACTGAGTAGAGTCTATCTTTTCAACCTTCCAACCCTGACCACAAATGTTCTCAGCCAGTGACCATGACTGGGGTGACAAACTGCCATATTTTCAGTGCGGCCCTCATTCGTTTTGCAGTGCCCGGAGGTAGCATAGAAAGGTGTTAGCGGTGGAGGGGGATCTCGGCGGACCGTTTAAGCAGACGACCCGGAGGCTAATACGGGTTAATGAGCAAAAGTGAGTGCGTGCTGGGTGGTGGGGTGGTGGTGGTGGGTAGGTGGGCGCATATTTATGACATTGTGGGGACTAAAATATGTATACTCTCAGTTCATGGAGACCTGCTTTGCTTATGGAGACAACAATCAGATCCCCATGATAAAAGTCTGTTAGTTATTAGATTATTATATGGTTTTTAGTTTTTTTTTTTTCATTAGATCTGTTTATGAGGCTGTCTATCTCTGAGCCTCAGAAAGTACTCTCGCGCATCTTAAACTAGGGCTGCACAAATCATCAAAATCCAATTGAAATCGCATAATGCATAGACGGAATAACTGTACTCTTTAAAGAACCTTGTTTTTTTTTTTTCTCAAATAACAACATATCCTGTTTTATTCTAACTAATTGTGAAAAAAAGCTGAATAAAAACATGGTTTATCTGTTTGTTCATATTTCAATCTGTTTGTCAGTTCTTTTGGACATGCTTAAGACAGATTTTTAAATTTGTACACTGCAAGCAAAAAAGGATTAAGATAAAAAATAGATAAAATAAACATTGTAAAATCCCTTTGATGACACAGTATTAGCAGGAGGTAGAGAAACCAAATAAATTGTTCTCAGCTAGTGAAGTCAAGATAATATTACTCAGTCTTTTTCATAATTTTCCTGTACTTGCTTGAAAATTGAACAGAATCAGATTTTGTAAACATACATCTCAACCCAAATCGTAATTTCAGTATTTCAAATCACAATTAAATGTTTTATTCCAAATCATGCAGCCCTAATTTAAACTTTCATTCGATACTGTTTATAATTCAATAAATAAAATGGTAAGACTCATTCTGAACCCAGTTAGCTTCTCTTTCACACCAACTGTAATCCTATATTTGCTTTTCATTCATTCATTCTCTTCCTGTCAGGGGCTGTAGGTGACTAGAGCCTATGCCGGCGACTTTGGGCTAAAGATTATGAAACACCCTAGACTGTGGCAACTGGTCGGAGGGTTAAATACAGACAATTATTCACTCTCTCATTCATTTACTTTAGGAGAATTTACAGTGATACCAATTGACCTTAACATGCATGCAAAAAAAAGATTCAAAATATCAATAAGATAAAAGCAAAACTAATGATAAAAATGTGTCTAAAGCTAGATAAAACATATTCGTTCTTAAAGTTGAGTTTTGGGTCAAAATAATTTTAAGTTAGAAAAAGTCTTCAGGAAACTAATGCTCCAACATAGCTGGAAACCCAACATGTGTGTGTCCACTTACCATAATTATCAAGGTTGCCGGTCCTATGAAACTCCAGATGAAGTAAGTGTCCAACCGTAGCCAGCAACTGCAATGAAAGAGAGAGAGAGAGAGGGAGGGAGAGAAGAGAGGAGATTTAAGCTCAGAGGAAATACATCAAGTACAAGGCTGTAGTGACATAGTTGGAAAAGGCACGGGTCGCCACAAGGGGCTAAAAAGAGTTATGAGCGACAGGGAGAATTTAGTGGCAAAGGAGGGGAGCGTGGTGACTATGACAGCAATAATAATGGTGCTCTGTAGGCTAAACTGTATAAAAACAGGAAGAGGAAATGGGTCCTTAGGCGGACACTGCTCTGATTTAAGGTATGTTTGGATTGGCTGAAGGTAGGAAATTGGGATTAAGGGATTTGTGCAAATGGTGGATAATAACTTATACCTGGGACAGTGTATTAAAAAGCACAGCTAGGGTGGACTCAGACCAGAAAGTTTCAAGTTCAGGGATAAATGCTCAATCCAAAGGGAGTTGCACAGGGTAATTTATTATTTTTTTTTTTTAAAGTTTGTCAATGCAAGGCAAAGCAAGGAGTTTTATTTGTTGGTTAACCGATTGACTGATTAATTTGCTCAATTTGATTAATTAGATATTAACAAGGAACTTCAACTTATCAGTGTATATCATTTTTTTTTCTCTTTTCTTTGCAAAAATCAATCTTGAGAGTCACTAAAGGAGCAAATATACAATGACTCCTTCCAGAGCTGCATAATTGTCTTAAATCAGATAAATAATTTCTTTTCTCTCTTTTTATTACCCAGTGTATTCCCAATAGTTACACCTTGAGCAGTAATACAGTAATATTTTTCTTTAAAGGCTATACTGACTTTCTTTTTCTACAAATAGTGATACATAAAACAAAGTTTTATGTATCACTAAGGCTGTACTCAGGTTAAAAGTTTATTTTAGTGGAGGCACTGACAATCTAATCCATTTAAATTTTGCAAATATATTTATTGTTAACATGCATCACCAATGAAAACCCAGTCACACAAAGGAAGCTCCTATTCCTAGACCAAGTGAATTAGGTTTTGACATCATGAAATAACTCCACCTGCATGGAACATCATTAAAGCTTTTTTGTTACAATCTATCCATCTTACAAACTCATTTAGGCTCAAGTCAAACCATTTAAACATCTCAAAAGAATTACATTGACATTGGTCACAACAAGCAATGAAAACTCTGAGCTATTGTGAACTCCAATTCCGTCCATGTTGTAATAAGTCTGTCCTTTCACCCTGTATCCAAACAAGAGCCAAAAACCAAATGATTGTGATTAAAGCCAACAATAGAGGACCTCAAAACACGACATAGCTCCTTTGAAAAACGTCCCACAGAAAAATGAAACAGAACAAAAACATGATTCATGACCCGTGGCTGAATTATTAATCTGTTAATCTCCGCCGCGGCAGCAGACAGGCGCCTCCATTTTTGGACACTAGAAAATTACAGTCCAAGAAACGCTGTTGTCATTCAGAGCAATAGAAAGAGGGGACAGAAGTGCAGGAAGATTAACCACGTTTTACAAGCATTTAGGGATAAGTGCATTATACGGACTGTGGAGTAAAGTCTGGTGTAACTCTAACAAAGAGAGAGACATAAAAAAAATAATAAATAGATTTAAATAGGCATATAGTTGTTGATATTTGTGGAATGATAAAAATAAAATATCAGTGCAAGACCCTAACCCTAACCCTAACAGGGGCAATTTGACAAAATTTATATCACTAATTTATCGACACTAGATCACAATTTTGATCACAATTTCACAATTCACAGCAATGTCTATTTTGAGGTAAATACAATTTTGCACTTTAAAAAAGTTGTAATAAAGATTGACAAAGGCTGACCAATTGGAGAAGAGACAGCTGCATTAGCAATGGTGAAACGACAATATGACGACTTCACCAAAAAAGTAGATTGTAATGGGCATAAACTAACTATTAGATTTGTATCACTTAATGTATGATGAAGTTACATGTAACAAATACACCCACACGCCATCGACTTTGACTGAAGCTTCTGCAGAAATCAAGTTGTTGTTTCTCATTCTCAAAAGTGTCTACAATCATAATCTTGTGCCCTGTAGAATCCTCTGGGCATTGGCATCTTTCAGTAGAGATGTATCCCAATCCTTTTTGAAAAGATGTAACCTGGACATTGTTGTTCTGAGGATCTGATTTGCTGTTTATTATTGTTATTTTATTAAATGGACCTTTATTCAGGCAAGGAAATCTGACTGAGATTCAGAATCTCTTTTTCAGAGTAGTCCTAAGAGAGTGGAGAGGGGAGGTGCTACTGGACATGTTTCAGTGATAGGGGAAAGTGGAGAAATCTACACAGACACCGAGAGAGCATGCAAACTCCAAATGACATGTTCCAAGTCACCGGTGAGTTGAACCCAGGACCTTCTTGCTTTGAGGCCAGTGCACTAACTGCTGAGCCACCATTAATGTTTAAAGATTAGACAAAGACAGCGTTTTCACAAATGTCTGCTTTTACAATAAAATTTTTGGCAGAATTGCGTAATGATGAGAAATAAAATGTTAGCTTAAGTATTGAGGTATAAAAAAATGCTATTACTTGTGCGAGGTTCCAATAAAAGACACCCAGACATAGAAAAGCAAAAGGCATAAACGTTCCACATAGGGTTACTGTGTTTGACATGTTTTTGACAAAAAATGTGGACGTAGCAGTTCTCAGTTGCTCATTTATATCTATATAAATTGATTTTTTTCTTTAATTGCAATCACACATGTGTAACACTCAAATTCACTATAATATTCTTAGTCCCACCGTGTGATGTCATTTAACCGTAACACAAAACAAAAGTCTGGATTTGTTTTAAATGAGACAATCAGTCATTTATGTGCAATATTAAATACAGACAAGACCAAGTATGTTTACAAGATGATTAAAAGCTTGAGCTACTGGGCCTTTAAAGACTGATTTCAATTGCTGTATTGTGAATACTTGGGTAACACATCCACAGTGAGCTGCCAAATAAAGCTTGTGACAGAATCACAAAGTGTCAGTGTCACATTTTCACATCTCTTCACACAATCGCTCGATTCAAGAGTAGGCCTGTGTAGCGAATGTGACAAATTGACTGTTCCTTTGCCGTGAGCTCTTCCACTGTGGGCCGATATCACTGCATCGACACTGCACAAGTCATATGGGCGTAGAGAAAAACTAAACAAAAGCAGAAAACATGAGCACAGATCTGGCAACTCATCAAAGCGCGCTAAATTATTCTGGAGCCGCCATTGTTCATGTTTGTGCCTTCTTCAGATCATAGAAAGATTTAAAAGAGCAAGTGGGCGTCGAGAGCTGCGGGCTGTCCTCAACTTTTGTCATGGCGGCTTTTGGGAACACACTTTTATCTCTCCACCCTCCTCCCGAGCTACTTTCTTACACTCTAGTGGCAAAATAAGAGCGTTATATTCGCGCCAGTCAAAACACTAGCCAAGCACATGCCAACAGCTTGAATCTTTGGAGATTCCTGCCACCCACTGCACTGAGTTGCCACATGCTGTCAAAACGGCTTAATGTGCAAAAATCACTGTAACGCAGATAGTCATTTCACTGGACGGAGGGTGAGAATGACCGAAGCGAGGCCAAGAGGGACAGAAAAATAAGAATGTGAGCTAAATAAGTACTGACATTTCAGACTGGTCGATGTTGGTTTTGGACATTATGCTGAAAGTCATGCTGAGGTCGTATAAAGGTGGGAGGTATGCCAACATTTAAATATGTTCAATGGTTGTATTGTTGCCTGTATCACAATTAGGTTGAAACATTATATCTTTCTTTTAACTGACCTGGTTTGCTTTTGAGATAGACTTTTAGCTTAGTTTATAGTATAATATTAGCTATTTGTAGATTAAGCTAGCTGTACGATAAATAAATGCAAACAGTACAATGACAAGAGGTCCCTGCAAACCAGACAACATTGCGTTTTTAGGCTGAGAACATAATTTGACTGTCAATCCACAAATGTCTATATAAACAACACTTTGCACAATGGCCCTTTATACTTTTATATGAGATTCAATAGAACTTCTTAACATTCTACAAGGCTCTGTGATTTTGCAAACATTTGTCACTCAGAACATGTCAAAAGCAGACAAATAGTAAGCTAGCTATAGCAGATAGATTCTTGAGATACAATATTTGTGACTTACACAAAATCAAAGAATCAGGAGAGACCCCAGCTGTACGGTTAAAGACGTTAAATCTGGATCAATGACAGCACAGCATGTGCTTTTAAGTGGAAGCCCCAAAGCAAACCAAGACAACAACGCCAGGGTAGCAGACAGAGATTGGCTTATTCATAATGAATTTGTGGATGGAAAAGATGTCTTTTCTCTTAAATTGATCAACTACTTCTGAGTTGTGATGTTTGGACCATCTAGCTTTAGGTCTTCGCCATGACTTTTTGATTTTTCCCCGAATGCTTTCAGGCAAGAGTCAGGTTAAACGACTAAAAGGAGTGATAAAAGAAAAATGTGTTTGAGCATGGAAGTTCATGAAAATAAGAAGCACAACATTTTTTCACAAAACTAACAAGCATAGTTACTATGTTACAGTGTTTACACTACTTAGCCTTAATTCAGATAAATAAAGCTGCATTTCTATTTTCTAACTACCAAATTGCCATTACTTAGAAACTGTCCTGCAACAGCTATTATGTTTTAACAGGTCTTACTTGCAAATAACTAAACACAAGCACAGGAAATTAAACATTTGCTAATTTGTTGTATACACTAAATTGTTGTAGCAAGACCCTGCTTATGCAAATGTAATTGTGTCTGCTCCCAGACTCTACAAGGAGCCATTTTTATGTGTACTATTGTTGTACACGAGGCTTATTAAATGAAGACGATGACTTATACTACAGATTTAATGATCTAAGTGCAAAAGCAGGAAAATACACAAACTCCTAAACATGCTATTTGCTGGAAGAATTCCTAAATACCCAATGTATGATGTGTCTTTATAAAGAAATGTTGTGTTGTTTGTGATTCAAGTTGAATTAATTTAAAGTCAATTCAGCGCAATTTTGTAAATACAACAATCATCGCATTACCAAAGTAATTGTTACAGTCATTCGTTTTCTGTTGTACTGGCAAATGACTATGCCAGCTGTATTGCAGACAAGAGTCAACAAGACTAAGATACATTGTTGTTAAACTTATAATTTATCTATCCATTCTACCAACTCCACATAAGATTTGAAACTAACAAGAATGACTCTGTATACTCGATAATATGGATAAGGTATAGAATAGCTCAGTACAACTTAATATAAAGTTTGGCTCTATAAGTACCACTTGATCAAAACTCTGACTACATGAGGGCTAATTTAGAGCTCAAATCGATTAAAAGTGTAAAAGACTAAACTGAGTCTAAAATGGGTAAACTCTAAAAAAGGCTGTTCAAATAATGGAACTGTCAAAACATTAATAGATTTTTCTCTAAATGAAACAAATATTCAAACTGCAAATGGCTTCAAGAACCACCAGAGGCGGCCCAAATACTGAGAAACACTGGAGGAGATGTTTTATGAATCCCCAAACTTCAGCTAATACAGATTTCTTAGTTGTACACGTATCATGTTTTGGAGTACAACTTGTAACAAATATTCCAAGTACTTATACACTTATACGGTACAGCCCCCCAGTTTCCAACTATCCCTCCCTCATTATTCAGTGGCTGCATATAATTGTCCCTGTGGCTTTAATTATTCACGTGATGCCAGGGCTCAGACTGTGGCAGTGATCAGTGGCGCCTGCAGGGGTACGGCTGTACGCACTGTGCGTACCCTGCAAAAGCTGTTTTTTTTTTTTTTTTTTTATGTGATTTATATTTTTCATTTAGGCTACATATTCGAATTGAAAACAGGTGGAGTAACATGAATAAATAAAACGAATAATATGTAAAAAGAAATCTTTGGTGTAAATTACGTGGGTACGCACAGAATCACACAGGGAGACAGTGAGGAGAGATTCTGCTTTTTCATTGGTCAGTGCCGCCGCTGTTCCAGGAACACGATCTGCGTCACTCGTCAAACAAACATGGAGCGGGACCAACGCGCTGCTGGACTTTATTATGTTGTGTTTTATCGGATCTACCTTACGACCTGCCTCACATCTGCTGCTCAGAGCGAGCGAGGGTCGAAGAGCGCGGACACTGGCTTTTATATTGAAAGAGAGAGAGAGGAAAAAGAGCGAGGGTGAAATGCCAAGGATCGTGAAATGCCCATCGTGAAGACGAAAGCTACTAAAAACATGAGTTTGAGTAAAACGGACTCTTGAGAGGTAAGTCTTATTTACTTAATAATGGATGAATATTGGCCAACTGTGATGGTACTTTTGGCTGTTTGCTTGAGCCTAATGTTGATGGATTATAATGCAATATCCGCGGGGCGGTGTGGGTTGTACAAAGACACTCGGCTGTGTGGGGCGGGCTGGGTGGGTCATGTGTTGTAAATGCGGGACCGCGATTTAGAAAAATTCCTGACTCGCGCATCACTACAACGCAGTGATTAATCAGTGGTGTTGGTCTTGTCCTGTGATAGACCGGTCCACCTGCCGCTGCAGAGTTTTCCTGTGTGCGATGTCCCACCTGCCCCGCACAGGGCCCACTCCTCACACACACGAGACGCTCAGTCAGCAAGCTTGTTGCTAAGCGCGGGCCATAGCTTCGTCATTTGCGGCTTGAACGTGTTTTAGCTGAGTGCCCCCTGCTCTCTCCCGAGTCGCAGTTTTTAAAAGTTCCTGGGTTAGCACTGAAGGCAACAGAGAAAAGCTTAAAACACTGCTTTGCGGTGCGTGATGTCTGTGTGCGATAAAGCACGTGCGTGACAGTGCGCGTGCACGTACGTGCGTAGTGCGCGTGCACGTACATGCGTGTGACTGTGCGTACCCTCACCCGAACTCCTGCAGGCGCCCCTGGCAGTGATCAGCTCATCCATCACAGAGAAGTACGGCAGTGCCCATCTCCGAGTGTCTACAGGCCCCAGCGTGTGCAAGACTGTGTGATAAACATCTGAAGAGAAACTGCTGATGCGCCTGTTCATTATCATCAGATGGCTTTGAGATTAACAATGAGGAACGCCGGACAAAGCTGTTAGACGGCACACTGCAACGGCTTGAGCAAAATCCACTGTTGTTCAATAGAAATCGGATGTCTTTTCGGCTAAGTCTCTATTCCAAGTCTGTGTTAACACCCTGACGTTCTTCCAACAATACAAATGTATCCCGCCATGGTAGTATTTTGATACGCACTTACAACAATGCCCATTCTTCTGCCAAAAAAAAATAAAGATAGCTTGTTCCAATGAAGCAAGAGAAAGATTTGTCACACTATTTATTTCATAAACGCTGATGAAGTAACACATGGATGATCTGTACAACTAGTAAAGGTAACAACAGAGATCAACATAGAAGGTTTTTTCATGGACTATCCTGTTGCTAAGGTTAAAACAGTAAAACATGACAATGAAAAATAATATCAGTTAACCACAGTACCGAGACAGCCTTGACAAAGATTTTAAATGATTTTAGACTAAATTATGATTCTAAACAGGTGACAGTGTTGGTTCTACTGGATCTAAGCGCTGCCTTTGATACAGTAGACCACACTATTCTTTTACACAGACTCAAACACCTGGTTGGCCTCTCTGGTACTGTCCACAAATGGTTTGCATCCTATCTCACAGACAGAACTTTTATGGTAAGTTTAGATACCTGCTCCTCTCAGGTTCATGAAATTACATGTGGTGTGCCTCAGGGTTCCATTTTAGGTCCTGTGCTTTTTAACCTGTACATGCTCCCTCTTGGTGGTGTCATCAGGAGACATGGAATCAACTTCCACAGTTATGCAGACGATACACAGCTTTACATCTCCATGTCTCCTGATGACACCAGGCCAATGGATGCTCTTTTTAACTGCATTTTAGACATCAAATCCTGGATGGCAGAAAACTTTCTCCAGCTTAACCAGGACAAAACTGAGGTTTTAGTCATCGGTCCTGAGGCCCAGAGAGAGAAGCTTTTAACCAAATTACAAACAAAGTCTTTTAATCCATCATCACAAGTAAGAAACCTGGGCGTTATTTTTGACTCTGAGCTGACTTTTATTCCTCACATTAAAAATATCACAAAAATAGGTTTTTACCATCTTAAAAACATCGCCAGAGTCCGTCCCATTCTCTCTCGGGCCAACACAGAGACGCTGATGCATGCTTTTATCACCAGTCGTATAGACTATTGTAATGCCCTGCTCTCTGGTCTTCCCAAAAAGACCATTTCAGGTTTACAATTATTACAAAATTCAGCAGCACGTGTCCTGACTAAGACCAGGGGGCGGGACCACATTACACCGGTTTTAAAATCACTGCATTGGCTCCCTGTGTGTTTTAGGATCGATTTTAAAGTTCTTTTATTAGTTTTTAAGTGTCTTAATGGTCTTGGGCCTTCTTATCTTTCAGAACTGCTTTTACCTTATGAACCCTCGCGGACCCTGCGTTCCTCCGGCAGCAGGCTCCTAGTCATTCCCAAAGTCAGGACACACACTCAAGGCGAGGCGTCTTTCCAGTTTTACGGGCCCCGTCTATGGAACAGTCTGCCGGAGGACCTCAGGGCCGCAGAGAACATTCAGGTTTTTAAGAGCAGGCTCAAGACCCATCTTTTTAGCTTAGCTTTTGATTAGTATTTATTGTTTAACATGTATTTATTTAGTTATTTATTATATTTATTTATTTATTACTAGTGTTAGATTTTAGTATTGTTTTCTTAAGTTTAGCTCTTGTTTGTATTTACCTTTTTTATTTATTTTAATTTTCTTATCACTTTTAGGTTTCCCAGTGTTTCCTCTGAGGAGCCTCTGCACCAGGAGCTGTGGTCGGCTGTGGCTGCTGGGCTCTGGCTCATGGACCCTGGAGGTTTGGTCTTGACCTCATCTCCTCTCTGGGCCCTGGGCTGGTGCCCTGTGGCTGCGGGTGGCTCTGCTCCTGGTGCAGACAGCTCCTCTGATGATGCTTTCTTTGGTCCATCTGTACCCGGCCTAATGTATGTGAATGTATTTTAGTGTTTGGGAGTGTGTGTGTGTGTGGAGGCGTGTGTGTGTTGGGAAGGGGGTGGGGGGTGGGTGTATGGTGGGGAGGAGGGGTAGAGGGTGTGTACATGTATGGGGATTGTCTTGGGGGTGGGGGGTGGCGGCAAGCGGGATTGTTTTTAATGCACTGTAAAGCACTTTGTGTTACATTTTATGTATGAAAAGCGCTTTATAAATAAAGTTTGATTTGATTTGATTGATTAACGTTAAACATCTACCACAGCCCTGTTTTACTCCTAACATAAGGAAGGAGTGTAATCACATTTTGTGCTGTGCCAGTATTTACAAAAGTGCTAAAACTAAGCTTTGTGTGTTTCGTTTTAACAGTTGGCCCAAGCTAATATCGACAGATGCTGGAAACTTGTTGGAAAACCAAGTGATATTTTTTACCTTCTCAACTGTTTTGTAAGTCTCCATGATGGTTATATAAGCCTATAGATTTTTTTGTGCATTTATAAAAACAAAATAAATAGTTAGCCTTTTTTGTAATTAGTAACTTGAAACTAATTTTTGTCCTGATGATGCCAAACTTTAATAAAGATATATCCACCTAACCTGGCTCATACAGACTGATACTTTGACTAAGATTCTACACATTTTCAAAATGGAATGACTGCGACTGATTGGTCGAAGCATCTGAACCCAGAAGTAGGGATGTGCAATTATTCAGATTTCAATTTCAGTTAATATTAATGTTGAAATCACTTACGGTACAATAATTGTGTAATCAAGTAATTTTGATTATCAACTGTACTTCATAAGTGTGTTCATACAGTATATTTCATTAAATTGGAAAAGTAGGTCCCAGAAAGTGTTTTAGCAGTTGTAGAATAAATTTACAGCAACCTATTTCTTTCATCTCTTTACTCTCTGTATTTAAGGAGCACTAACGCTCTACATTCTCAATATGCATGTAATTGTTTGAATAATCATGATCTCCATTATGTTTTAAACAATTGTCATTATTAGTTTCTTCACCAGCCCAACCCAGAAGCAGTTGAAAATTCATGTTTTTAGTAAATATAGTCAAGAGAAAAGCACAAACCACTTTCCTGTCTAAAATGCACAAATGTCCTTTGTGTGCAAGTCCTAATAATCTATTCTCTCACTAAAATACACGCAAGTACGTCCTTGTTTGTTTAAGTTAGAATGTGCACTTCCACCTTAGTAATGCCTTTAACTATTGAGGCAAAAGTACCAAACAACAACTAACTGAATGGAACACAGGTTAAGGTTATTTCAATTTATACAGAAAATCTATACATCTCCTAAAAATAACATAAGTACTTACACTCGCTCCGTCCCGTAGCTCCTGTAGTCCACAGCAGCTGACACAGCCACGATGAGAGCGGGAACTCCATAACCCACGATGTAGAAGTATCTGCGCCTGGAGTGTTCGCTCTCAAATACTTCCACCAACATAATGTAGAGCTGAACGCCCTCCAGGAACATCCAGGTGAACGCCGCCAGAAAGAAGAAGTGAAGCAGGGCAGCGAAGACGGCACACGCAATCTGGAGAACAGAGAGATCACAAGTCCAATTATACAGACTCGTATAGACTACTGATAGTAAATGAGCTTGTTAAAAACTTGCAATGTTATGTTGGATGTGCTTATACATACAGATATTAACATTCATGCTTGTGAAATGTATGTTTTCATGGTTTGGGTATAGGTTGTTTATTGAATTGTCAATTTAAAACGAAAGAGGGTTAATTTGGTATTAGTTAAGATACGACTAAGTACTTAATATTCTGTATTTATAAGTCAACTGTATGCTGTTTGTCAATCACTTACAGTAAAAGTCTTGTGTTTTGTTGAATGTGTTTTTCACTTATTGCAAGCCAAACTCCTCATGAGGACAATACAACTTTTAGAGGGTTCTGATATTTCTAAAATGTGAACACATAATCTTCAAATGACATGTTATAATAAATTATGTATTAACTCTGCAAATGCAAATACTACATATAATAGCTTCAGGGCACAAACTGGAAAGATGAGCACCAACTTGTCATGTTGTACTACATACTGTGGATGTATATAGTATAATGATCAAAATTACACTGAATCTACACAATGAGTAGCAGCGTTCCCTCAAGCTATTATGATTTCCCTTACAGCCATTGCACAAACAGACAGAATCAAATCACTGCACACTACCTACATTCAACAACAAAGAATTACGTTCATTGTGGACCTGAAAATATTGACTTTAAGCACTGCAGTGAATAATATTGACTGTGCTTCAGTTGACCATGGTTGTGTCAGTTCTTTGTCTGAAAATAGTCATTCGAAAAGACAACCTGACAATGATGTGCCGAAGAATTTGTGAAAGCAGAAGCTTAAGTAAAGCAATTTAGCTATTTGAAAATCACATAATGCGGTTTTAAAACATGCACACACTCCAAATCAGGAACTGCTTTTAAAAATATTTGTATTTATGACACATGGTTAATAGCATTCTCAACATTATGCTTCTATAATGCATAAAAGATTTTTGTAAAGGGAAGTGAGCAAGACCTTGGTTTCTCTTACCCCATTTTTCTTATTTATCATTGTGAGACACGCTCAACATATCCACTTCAAAAGCAAAAAACACAATCTTTTGAGACAACCACTTGCAAAACTGGCTTTTAACTACACTTGAAGAAAATGCATAACTTTGAATTACAAAGAGACAACAGATGATGTGTACAACTCTCGGGGATCATACTTACAATGCTAAATGCTAAGAGAGATTTTGACCTTGTTATAAGTGCGCGTTTCTAACAATTTGCAGCACAGAGCTAGCTTTGGCTCGGGGGACTGGAGTTTTGCCTGTGGTTGCTGGCAGAGGACGCTTTAGCTGGTGTGCGCATGTGGTCTTGTTTGCTTGCTGGCGTGGATGAATGAGAGATACAGAGACAATCCAGGAGCTGTAACGTCTATCAGCAGCAGGTGCAAAGACGCAATAACTCTCTTTTGAAGTGGCCCCTTTCTAAAAATAACAGAACACAGCACTTACACACGTTGATGTCATTATTGGCACAGTTGAACATAACTGGCTGATTTTGTCCCCGAAATGGTTTCAGTTAAACGGCTAAAAGGTTGAGTGGACGTTAATTGCAGTTCGGGAGAGTGATCTTAGAGGCGGTGGTGAATTAGGCCTATAAAAGGTTATAGGAACGGCTCAGGCCAATAGCTTTCACTGTTGACACTGCAGAAAATGGGAAGCATGTTTTGGGACAGTATTTGTATTTATATACTGTAGATACATCAGGTCTAAATGCATATAGCTGCCCAAACAAAGTTACATACAGTTATGCTCCTTTCACACATAAAATTCCAACACGAAAACATTTTAAATTTAGAGATACACTTTTTTCATTGTGTAACTATTTGATTTGTTAATTGGCATGTTTCTGTTTTGTATGTAGTCTCCGAATAAACTGCAGTAAGTCGCTGTACATTGGGGTTAAATTCTGGCCAATCTGTAATGGGCAAAAATGTAATAAACACAAATGTCTTATTAAACTTATTAAGTACAAGGTTGAAAAAAATTGTGTGCATAGGTGCTACTTTTGAAGTTTTTTCTTTTCCTATGGGAGTTAAATGTTTTGAAGTAACAATGTGAATCAAAGATGAATAATAAAAGAAAAAAAAAATCATGAAGGATGCAAATTAGACTAAATGTTTCCAGATAAAATGTTATTGTAGAGAGGAGTTTTGAATGTAGTGTTACGCTTAAAAGTGCACTGTGTAATTTTTTGTGGAGGAGTTGGCTCAATTCCAAAGCTATGTCAGCTTTGCCTAGTTTGGCTTTGAAAATATCCTTAATCTTTCTCCATGGCGACAAGCAGTTTGGTGGAAAAGGCAAAATAACATGTCAGATCTGTGGAATGGCAACTCCACCCGCTGTAAGAATGCACCTTTTCAAGCAGGTTTCAAGCAATAAAACATGTAATTGACAAATGCAAGAAAAACATGTTTAATATCACTGTGTCACACACTGTAGGCCAAGTAACCATGGATACAAAGAGGTAAGTTACTATCCTCCTGAAAAGTTACACAATTCATCTTTGGAAGTAGCTTTATGGCTTGTGTAGGCTATAGTTGCTGAATTCTAGTAAAAGCATTGAACTGTGGTTGGCTTGCTTTTTGAGCTTAATTGCAGATAATATAGTGTATGTTTAAAATACACCCCAGGAAACTTTACAATTATCAAACTGTTGAGTTTGTGCATGCATGTTTATGTAAAACATACTCTATACATTTATATGCAGCATGGGCATGCAGACAAATATAGTCTGTATATTGTGAATCTCCATTGTCAGACTTCAGTATCAAGTACTTGTCATTTCAAGTGTTTTTTATCAACAAGGGCATGCTTAATTAAATTGAGATCTTCAGCTTTTTTCTGTTTTGCAGAAAAACAAGTTCATGGCCATCGGCTTAGCACACAGCAGGACAGCAAAGCGTGATTTGCACTAGGTTTACATCAAAAGAGCTACGGAAGCAGCTCCAAATCCCCCAAAATTATAACATTAGATTTCAATGAGACAAGAACAGACATCTGCTACTTAAATTTTTCCTTTTTTTCCTTTCTTATTATTCTTTAACAATGCAACAAATATCAAAGCACATAGTTAGGATGTGTTGACTTTGAGGAAATGGAAAGTCTGAAAATGTTTAGAGTGTTTATAGAGCAGGGAGTTAGTACCTGAAGGGCAAAATCGATGTCTAGATAAGATAATATGTCTTGGCCTCCTTGTATTATTCTACAATTTACCATGCTATAAGTAATACACTGTCTCGGATAAGCACCTCACACACCTATTACTGTAAAGGTCATTTATTATTGAGCATGGCCAAGATGTATGAACGTCTTAAAGGTCTGTATCACACACACTATTGCCAAATTAAATGAAATGTCACCTCTGAAAGCTAATGTTTCCGCCACCTGCTCATGTTTTTACTGATCACTTTCTTGTAACATGCACAAAATGTATTGATTCGAATGCTGGCTTAGTTCACGCTGCATACACTTGTAGTTTAAAATGAATGGGGAGGGCATGTATGGCAGAATGTGCTATAGTAATGTAGGCATTTTGTCCTTAGTGTGAGATAATATAACTGTTATTACTGGCTCTATCTACGTAAAACAACAATATGACATAATACTTTATTGGCAGTAAATATGAATGTGATTTGACCTACTATTCAGTGTTGAAACAGGAACACACTTGTTATTGATACTTATGCTAGATACTATAACTCGATAAAAGCTTGTCTGTTGGTGACAATGAATGAAAACTCCAAAAGGTGAAAAGAGATAGAAGAAATACCACAGCATTATGTTATCCAGGTTCAGTCGCTGTGGAGTCGGCCATCTACCATCTTTCGCGGACACAATTACTTACCGGTTGGTCACCTCGGTTGATCCCACGAGGAAAAGAGACTCCGCGATGAAGAGGCAGATGCACAGGTTCTTGTGGATGGTGTTTCGGTCGCTCTGGAGGCCGCGGAAGAAGCAGAAAGTGAAGAGGCTGATGAGCAGACACACCAGAGACAGCAGGATGCCCACCCAAGTGATGACGTCCAGGAGCATGTCATGGACTGGGTCTGTGTTCTGTGAAAAGAAGGGAATGGGTTTTAACGATGTATTACTTATAACTTGTACTGCTTGTATTAATTATATCACTAAGGCCACTGTTTCTAAGATGCGCTTTATATTAGTAAATTTTTTGTTGTTTTTTTTTTAACTATAGCAATGTAAAAGGAGTTAAAAGAGACTGTTTCCAGTGTAAGACTGACCAATGTAATTTTCAAGCATACTGTACAGTAGTAGTAGTGACCTCAGCATGAACTAGCCCAGAGGTTGGCAATTATTTTTATCCTAGGGCTGAATTCAAACCTAGACAAGTGGCTGAGGGCCGGACTAAAGAACACTGGGGTAACAATTCTCACTATTGCAAAAATAAATAAATACATAAATAATAGTATTCTATAAGAATAACCATTAACATTTTGATAACAAATTAATACATTTATAGGAATAAAGTTGAAGCTTTAGTAAAGTTGTCATTTTACAAAAAAGCATTAATTTTACGCAAAAATTTCCATATTTCTATTGAGAATTTGAAGATTTTTTAAGGTTACACTTAAAATTTGACCAGATTAAAATGATTGTTTTTTTACAAAAAAAAAAAACAACTAACTCATTATTTAATCTTGAAAAATTGCAACTTTTTATGACTTTAGCTTTTTTCTCACAAAAATGCAACTTTTTACTCTTAATTATATGAGTTTGTTCTTGTTCTCCTATAATTACATGTTTAAAGCTTTATTCTCATCAAATATGAGTATAATCATGAAAATATTTATTCTTGTCAACCCAAGCTTTCTTTTAACTTGTCTCTTATAGTTTGTCTTACATTGTTGTTTCTCAAAAGCGTGCCAGGGGCCACATCTGGCCCCCAGGCTGCAGTTTGCCCAGGTCTAGAGGACTAGCCACACAAAACTGTGCTGATCACAAACACCTGTTGTCAAACCAATCACACTTCTCTCTACTCTCACTCGCTCAGCTCTTCCCGCACTGTTGAGACTACTTGCTCCATTTGAAAGCTCTGTGTTTGTGGGTAGCACTGAAAACGTTTTTTTGTTATAAATGAAATTTATTTTAAATTCTACTGTACTAGGAATAGAAGAAAGCCTTTATTTATTCACATAGACATGAATAAAAGACAAAGTAATCAATTGTTGCAACCCCCCAAACATGGCTGCAAAGACAAATCATCATTTTAAGCTGTGCCCGGAGGATCTTTGTTTCCTGGAGGTGCGTTCCCTGAGCCCTCCAATAAGCCACTACACAGGGAGCCACAGGTGGGCGATATGAATCATAAATTAGTCAGCTTGAATCAATCCAAAATACCCCCCCGTCGTTCCATTCTGGTCGGCCAACAAAAGGAATACAAAGTGCGCAGTCCAAAGAGGCCACAGGTGTCTAGGCCTGGCTCAACGGGAACGCAATCAAAGCCAACACGCTCGATAACTTTCACTCTGGCTTTTTAGATAATTTTCTCTTTTCAGACACTAATACGCTGCTGTGGACACTTTTGGATGGTCCTTTTGACTGATGATAAGTTTGTGGGTTCACAATAGAAGGATCAACATGCCGCTGATGAGGCTGCAGGGGAATCACATCTGTGCAGCCCAAGAGCAGGCAGCGATGGTACTTGGCACTTGAGAATGCAGACCTCTACAAAGGCAATATAAAGATCAAGCAATGGCAAAGCAGGTTTGGTTTGTTCAGGCCCCGTAGTTCAGGCTGGTAATGGTCTTCTTCATGGCATAAGGTCTGACATGATGGTCATTCATTGTTAAACAATAAATTAAATTAAATAATTTGCCTAAAACCCTTCAATATGTCACCACTAGGGCTGCCACAAATAATCAATTATTGAATAAATCGTCAACTAATTTAGTAATTGAATAATTGTTAACTGATCTTATAGGTTTCCAGAAATGCATGAACTGAAAAAATAAATAAATAAAATAAATAATAATAATAATGAAAACATGTTTTATGACTCCAATGGGGCAGCAATGACATAGAAAATGTGTAAATTTGCTGTTTTTACTAGAAAAAACACAATCTTAAATAGGTCAGGGTTACTAGTAAACACAAATTTGAGTTAAGGTTTGTCCAGTGATTCTGAAAATTCTACAAATGAAATTTGCTAATAGAACTATATTTATAATAAATACAATTGCTATATTTGATATTTTTAAATGAGAAAATTATTTCCTCAATTTTCAGAAAAAAAATATACATTTTTAAAAAAATTGTTTCATTGGCAAATTATTTGCAAGGCAGTAAAAATCTTAGTTCAGTCAGTTACGAACTCATGGTCTAATTTAATTTTAAGCTTTGTCTGAATCGAAATTTGTAAAAATCTTTTGCGTTCTAAACAAAATCTTTTTAGTTGTAAACAACAATTCGATTAATTGAAAGAATAACTGCCTAAATGATTGTTAATTGCAACCCTAGTCACCACAAAGTTTTATAAAAAACTCAAGGTAGTAGGTTTACATAGTGACCACACTGCCCCACCCACTTTTGTCAACACTTCTAGTGAGAGAAACGTAAGAGAAACGTTTTGCTGCTAAAGTAGGTACATTTGTGTAAAATGTACAGAATAATCTGCAATACATCTTTATTTTGTTAAATTAAAAATCACACTGTGTGAAAATGTGTCAGCGTCATTTAAATTGTCTCTGCATTTTGACAAAACTGTGTTTATAATATAAAGATGCAGGAATTATAAATCAGTTTTAAAGTTACATATAAGTATATATTTTTCAGCCAAACTGCACTTGACTGACAAAAACTATTGACCATAAATAGCCCTGATACTTCACTAAAAATGTTATAATTAGAAAATAACTAATAAATGTGAACTTGTCATGTGTGCTTGTAATTTAAACTAGTTTTGTATTTCATGTTTTTAAGAAAAATGAAGTATAGCAGAATGTGTTGCTTCACCTCAAACATCTTAGCAAATGTCACTTAACAGATGGTACATTCTCAGCATGACAACATTCTTAAAAGAAGTCATGCTAACTAACACCTTTTCCCTCAAAAAACAGCACAGTGTGTCACGAAAGCTTAAACATAATCACTACGTCAAAACACTTTAGCGTGTGGCCGTGCAATTTCTAATAAGAATTGTCCTCTTTTTAAAACATTCTGGGCACTGGTTTAAAACATGGTGGGAGGAGAGAGAATTTATTCAACTTGCTTGAAGCTGTCACCCCTGCTGAGACAATCTGGTTAGAACATTTGGGTTTGAGTGGATCACTTCAATGCTAATAATGGCAAATAGCTGGAATGCTAATGAAGGACGTCATGTGAATACTAACAAGGTTCAAATACTTCTGCTAAGAAAAGAGTTGTGCAGGTATATACAGTAGGCAATTAATTAGAACGCCCAAATAAAACAATTGGCAAACAACTAAACTCTACAGCAGCAGTGGCAAACCCAAGGCGCGCGAGCCAATCCAAGTGCGGCTCTTTGGCTCATTCAGAAACATTTGCTTCTACACAGGCGCTCTCTTTCTCTCTCCTTCAGAAGCATGCAACTGTCAGGGCAGTGTCAAAGCAGAGCTATCTAACAGACAGGTTGTTTTTTTGAGAAGCATTTCAAATGCTCAGTAATATTCTGTGAAACTGGAGCTTCATTTTGGTCCTTATTTTGTGCAAATCCGCCTTATATTTACGGAAAAAAGGTCCAAAATGTACAATTAAATAAAACATAAAACAGAAGTTTATACACTGCCCTGACAAAAATGTGTGCAGCAGTGTTGTTTTTTTTTTTTTGCTCTGATCACACAGGACAGTACTGAGTCTGACTGACGCTCCTAAAGCCCAGTTTTACAGGGGTGGAGCTAAGGACATGTGGGGCTGGAGTCCCCTAAATCTGGCCTTTATGGAGGTGGAGGCTTTTTGATTTATTGACATATGTCTTTTTATTTATAGTAAAATTACATCACATAATGAAACTATCACATCTAAAACACACCAAAATGCAGGAAATTCCACAGAAATAATAAAAAAAATCCTGTTCCCCCAGACCCCCCTGAATTACATCAAAACCATGTTATACTGGTGGTGGCAGTAGGTCAACTCATCACAGCTGAAAATCTAGGCTCTTGGCCTCTGACCAGTTCGTCACCCCTGCTCTATATGCTTCTACTAGATGGAGACTGCTCTCTTCTCCACCTTGAAGACTCCTTTGAACAAAAAAGATTTTGAACTTTCCTTCCAAAAAAACATAAAAATTATATGATTATATTTACCAATCCCTCAAACCACCAAGCCATTAATGAATAAAGCATTTTGGTAGCGAGAAATGCTAACAACCTCACACAAATGTCTTTGGTTGTGAATAGGCAATGTGTATTTTTAAGCTATGGCTCTGAAACACTGTAGGCAAGACTTTTGGGATTGCTTTAAAGTTGTATTTGAACAGTAGGGCTCAAACTGGGTGACTGTACAGCCTTGCTTTTGGGGCATGCATTGCTGCAGCCTGCTTAAAATACAGATGTATTATGAACACAGTCATGGCCTCCAGCAAGTTATATATGAGACAGAGCTTTGGTGTAGAAAAACCTTGAGAAAATATTTGCTTACACAGAGAAATAACCCCACTATAAGTCTAACGTATCTCTCAAACAAGCTCCTCTTTAAATCATTTTCTAACTGCAGTCAGCAGGATTTCCCTGGAAGAGGGACTATCACAATTCACTAGAGGTTTTCTGTCTCTGCACTTCCCCCCTAGACCAGTTTACCAGTTTAAGAGAGAAAACCTATGTAGGATAAGATGAAGGGCCGTGTAGTGATGATAGCCCGGGTAATGCTATCAGAAAAAGGAACAGATGCTCGTCATTATGGGGAGCAATAACAGCCACAGTGTGCCTAGTGTCTGGGGAGGACCTCCTTTTGATTTTTGTGTTTGATGAGCCATGGGTAGATCTTGTAAGGGGCAGACTTCGCTATGTTGTTGTATGATAGTGGACACATTTTCAAAAAATTCAACAATGTCAGCAAAGATGCTAACGATATAGTGGATAGCAAATTTCAGAAATCATTATAGCTTTGAATAGTGCAAAAATACACCCAATTTATAGCAATAACATAAACCTAGAGACAAGCAAGTGGCGGATCTTCCATTAAAGATAGATAATGCACATTAAAAGTGCACCTGACAAGTTGAACAACAATGAATTGATTATATTTTAGATCACTAATACTTTTTCCCCCTTTTCCCCCCAGTTTGTCAATATTGGTGACCTTCCTAACTTTAAAAGGGACGTATTATGCAAAATCAGCTTTGTTATGAGAGTTGTTACAACAGTGTTTCATCATCATTAGTTCACTCAAACTTGTATTTTAATTAATTCGTTCAAGCATGAGTAACCCTGCACTGCTCTGTGTTTGAGGATGACTACCACCCACAACCAATCACTTGATTGGGATTGTTTGACTGGTTCAGACTGGGACATACTGTATATATAAGGTTTTACAAATGCTGCATTGCCACTTTTCAAGATTTTAGGAAGATGATATTGGTTGCTAGGATAAATATTCATGATGAAGAAACGGGGCTTATCCGTTCTCCAGATTTGAACAGAAAGTTAATGAACCTGATTAAAATCAAAACTACAATCGATGATACAAATATGACATTAAAATCCATGCATGTCATCATTGAAAAAGCATAAACTCTTTAATTCCCAGCTTGGCCAAGGAAAACAAATGTACATGACAAAAGTCATCATTGTTTGTAAATTTCTCTTCACAAAATTTTCTTGTCAAACAATAATAAATATTAGAGCCAGTCAAATCAAGCAAAGTCACAAAAAGAAAACTTGTCAAATGAACTTTAAAGTTACAACATTGTTTTCATGATTCCTACATTCACATACAGTATGACTTTTCCTAGCAACCTGTTAGTTCTAATGCAGACAGGATGCAAAAGTACTTATTATGCCTGCTTTGCGGATGTAGCTACTTCCCATTCATTGCTTGACTTCAGTATTGATGCAGTGGGTGGTCCTTGCAGCGTTGCATTGTGGGGGTCTCTTGGGCTAGCGACCCATGCCGCAGGATACACGCACTATCCATCACCATTGTCCAGAGGGGAGCAGAGGCGAGAAACTAGAAAAAGCTTCGGAGCCAGAGGGCAGGGGGTGTATCTACAACAGGTGATAGATTTACTCTGCAATGATTTCTTTGTTCTAAGCCTGCCTTAAAAAGGTTCTCTTTACGCAGGAGTTGTCCAAGCCGGATGGCAAATGATGTGATGTACATGGCTTCTGCACCTCACCCCACAAAGACCAGCCAGCTTGATAGAAATTCATGTTGGGGTCCCAAACTCAGACCCACGTAATTTTCTGTTGAATTCACAGTCTGTGTCGCAAGGGCAGGAGAGTCATACCACATTCACGTTACTTACACCGGGCCACTCGATTTGTCTTCCAATCTTTCTCGCCGACTACATTTTTCTTTGATTTCTTAAACACACATATTTTTCATTCCGGATGGATGCCTGAGGAGATTGGCTCTGCCCCTGATCTTGAGACTCAGAGCACAATATAAAGTATATGCTACCCAGCCACTGGAGCGGTCAAGCAAAGACACTACCTTCCACTGAAATAGGTAGCAATAAGTTGTATTTTCATTTACTGTATATTCAGCTGTTTAGTTTAGTTCTATATGACTGTATGTTTCGGACTTGATTGAGAAAAGAAATGCACCAAAAAAAAAAAAAAAAAAAAAAAAAAAAGACAAACATTATGCATTATTTGCATTGTTCCCATTTCAAACATGCCCCTGAGCATCACCAGTTTGTGCACTAGAACCAACAAAAAAGGTGTAATAATGCACAAACGAATCATATTGAATCCCAGGCTGCATTACACAGAAGAAGCAATCAAATAATCTTGCCTATGCTAGAGCTACAAAAATGCTTAAAACGAGTCTGAATAAATCATGGACTTAAAACTCTGCAGTAGCGCTATCTATGTATGACATCAGAGATCAGATCAAGAATATTTAGAACAGTGTTTTCTGAGGCTTAGAGGGAAACAAAAAAAGTTATGCTGTGCTTAGAAGTGAAGTTTGAAATAGATTAAAAACTAAGAAAAGTTAATTCATTGTTCCAGTTTAAAAAGTCATGGATGTAGAAAATGCTAATTACAGTATATTGAAAAATAAATCACTTGCTACTAAAAATATTATTAAAATCTTAGCAAGTGTCCCACAACAGATGGCAGCATTTCTATTACTAATAACTATTCAATGTATTTTTAATATTGTAGTGCTGAGAAACAAGTAGCTTAGCAACAAGTGTAGAGTAAATCAATATTGCATTATCGGAAATATTTGAGTGTCCAAAAAACATAAACAATAATGGGCTAATATACCACTGACTGCAGTTATTTGGAGGATTACATTAGAGTTTTGAATAGTGTGTCAAAAGACAACTGTTGCCATGGAAATAAAGGAAAATCCACCATTTTTGCACCAGGTTAGGTAAACTCCCATAGGAATTCATTAGACAACTGCAGGATCACTAACCGTAAATATATCTATGACTCTCTAGTGTGAAAATAAGTTTTAATGAATGCAAATTAAAATCACTTTTACATTAGGTCAACTGAAAATTCTATTTAGGTGTGCTGTCATGATCCCGAGTTCTTCTTGTGTGAAACGTTAGTTTTGTTCTAGCTCCAATGATCTCATTTAAGAATTTAATGAGTATGAATAGGATCCTAACCAAACACCCCTTGAACTTTTGCTCTTGAAACATGTTCAAAATGGCACATATAAAATGTATACACCTCAAAGAAGCGCTCTCAGCAGGGCGGCCGCAGAGCCAATCCAATTAAAATGCATAAATCTGCCTTTTACGCCTCCCAGCACTGGCCTTTGAGTCATGAAATACAGCCGGAGAGGGGCAGAGAGGTGCTGGCCCCTTACTGAAGGTTCACCTATGCTGCGCTGGAGGATTTATGAAGTGCACGACGTTACGGTGAACCCGGGTATTGGCGTGAATCAGAGCTGCTGGCAAATTCCTCACATTTAAAAAGCAGTAGGGAGATCGTCTTTACTGTATGAAAGAAAGACGACATTCAGCAGTAATGTCATCGTACAGTTACTTATGATATACAGTAGCGCAGCAGTGGGCAGTTGCCATGGCAGATAATGTGTACGGTTAGAACATACACTGTATATAAATGGACTATTCCACACTAAAGCAACCTTGAGCGTCCTTTCGTTTCACGTTTTTCCCCGAGACGATGTCAGCGCGGGAGATGTTCTTTAAAGACAGTGATGAATGTTAGCCAAATATCACCGCTATCAACTGGTGGGAAATGCAGATTTACACTTACTACGAGCCTTGAGGGACGATAGCGGCGCTTCCCTGTAGTTTAATATGTCTCTAGGGCCTCTCTTCAACCACATTCACTGCCTAAATAATGTTCGCAAGATGGGAAGCAACAGAAGGACTATATTTCTTGAACTTGTACTTGTCCTTTAGCCATATTTAAAAAGATTTCTTTCTCAATCCAACTCCCCTCAGGCGATCTTGGCAAATGGGGGGCTTAAATAAAAGGAAATGGCTCAATAAGGAGCCTCGGGAGGTCAAATGAGCGCAGGCCATTCAGGGAGGTGAAAATACACTTTGAACTATTTCTTGATGAAATAGTGGGCATAAGTAATGTGCCAATGAGGGATTCTTGCGTCAACAAAGAGGTCAAGCTTTCAAAAGTGGCTTCCAACACAGATGAGATTACAATTATTGATATTTCTTGTGTAACTGTGCAGTCATAATGGGTAATAACAATAAAAATAAGAATTTGTTACATATTTCAAAGTAGAAATAGTTATAGCAATGATATAATAAGTTTACGTGGACGGATGTCTTTAAGTTGTACGGTATATATTATTTTTTAAATATGACCCCTATGAGTACGTACATAGATACAGTATAAGGACACAATGCTAGGCTTATACAACATATACAAAGCAAAGTAATTCTCAAACCTATCCTTTGGTACAAACAATTAAAAAAAAACATATCCAAGGGTATAATGCTTAATGCAGGTTTTTGCGTTATTTGTTTATTTCACAGGTGTCACACATGGGAAAAAAGTGCTAAGGGAATATGGTTATAAAGTGACCCAAACATTATTGTTTGTGGATGGGTTTAACTCTAGAAGATCATTGCTGAAAAACATTTTGGTAACTTCTGTCAACGTCAGTGCTATCAGACAATGGTCAGATTGATGTTGTCTGTTTCTTTAAAGCTTGGGTACCTGACTTTTTAAGTTCTAATTCAACATACTTTATATTTTTTAACAAAAAGAATATTGTAGATGCTGCACATTGTATAAAAAGCCAATCTGCTAAGTGCTAACTGAATTGAATAAGAAAACAAATTTAGTTTTTATCAAAAGCTTAAAGCAGCTCTCCGATTGGCTGTGCTTGCGTGGTCCATTTCAGTTTCACTTTGCTGGTTGTAAAAAGATAGACTTAAGCTATAAATGCAGACAAAAATTAATTAATGTAGATATTATTTGTTGAAAGATCTGAGAGGGCTCAGAAGCCGTTGGTTAGACTGAAATGCTTTTTTGTTTTGCAGCTTGAAAATCAAGTACATCAACTTTAGGCTAAGGCATCAGGTCTATCAGACTCAGTGGTTAAGGTGATTACATCATCTCAACCCTTGTATAGAAGGAACTATTCTTAATCTAATACATAATTTTGTGAGAAAGATTGAGAAGTTTGCAGCCAATGGGTTGGAAAACGTGAAATCTTATGAAATACAGTCTGACTATGTTACACGCAATTGATTTAGTCTTGAACTGTCAAAGTGTATCTTGGTGTTGGTCAGGTAAATGCAACATTGTATGTACTGTGTTAAAAAAAAACATCAGCTTGCGGTGTGACATCTTGCCATACTTTTGTAGACTTGATCATGATATTATTTGCATTTTTTTATTCCATTTCGCTTTCATTAATCTGTCAATACAAAGCTTTGGCATAACTCTCACATCTATACACAAGGGTCAAATGATCGCACCCGGAAAACTCAATTTTTCAAACTCATGACATTAGCCAATGCTTGGCTTTCAATAGCTAAAATGCATTTGATTCCAATACTTCCTAAGCTCACTTAATCACAAGATGCCCTGCGGTTTATGGGACAACCCGAGGTCACATTTATCCATCTTCTTTTTAGCAAAGTCACTTCAAAGTACACCCAGTCTCCATGATAGCACCATTTGCAATCATTTTAATACAGAACAGACCAATAATCTCTGGCTCACAGCTGCTGATTGCCAGTTTTTAATTTGTTTATGCGGCCAACGGCAACTCCAGACACGAGCCCTTTTCATTTTTGAGTTCAAAATTAGAAAACAAAATCTGGAATTGGAGACGCGTAACTTCAAATGTCCTTGTCAAAGTTTCAATCATGCTACCTGAACTGCACTTGTTGATTTCATTCCAAACTCAGAAATAGCTTTTGCCTTAGTTCTTTCGTTAGTTCTGAAAAGGGTCGCAAAGGCAAAAATACAACCCATAGCTCTTAAGTTGTTTGGCTATTTTCTAAGTATCTACAATATGCAAATTGCAAATCATTCAATAACAGAATCAAAAATAATTAATCCCGATGAGACGTGTCTTTGGAGTTTTTCCTCTGTTCTAGCTTGGAAACAACACTGCATTCACTGCACTTGTGTTCAAAGGTTTTTGTTACAGCAGAGATATGGGAGATGTATGTGGGAAGAATCACCTTGTATCAACTCAATAATTATAAACATTAGCAATGTCTCTTTGCAGAATACAGAGAGAAAAGTCATCACTAACAAAGATTTGTGCAGTATTGTTGATACGAAGCATAGTTGAAAGGTCAAGCCATTTATTGTTACAGTTAATGTTATGAAAATTGACTCATTTGCCGACTACTTATAGAGGAAAATATTTAAAGCATGCCATTGAACAAACGCACAAACATATAAAACAAACTATCTGCATTACTGAACTTTTATGAATATTTTGCTCTGATGATAGCTCTCCAGAGAAAACCTGGCTTTCCTATTTTTACATTTAGCATGGTAAAATACACATTACTATTCATATACAGTATTGATATTGTTCTTCTTCTCTATAAAAACAGAAACAAGAAAGCTGTAGGTGGAGTTAAAGTTACTTAGTCGTGGTTTAATCAAGCCATAATTTAGTAAATAGAATGGTTAGCAGGAACTAATAGAGATAATTAAGTATATGCGATGTTCGATGCTCATGGTATTGATCAGTTAGAATCTCTCTGCTAGTCTGTTCTAATTGGAAAGAATCCAGAGCAATCCTGTGTATTTTTTCTCTAGCGTAAACTTGCACATAACACAAATTATGAATAAGCCCGTGTCAGCTGCTACAAACATATTGATCACTTTCAAGAGAGGCCAGGACCGTGTCACACGTCATGGGTGAGTTTATAAACCAGTTAGTGTTTTTATGTAGATTGTACTGTTTTTCGAATGTAGCCGAAATAATATAAATCAGGGTTAAATTATTCAATATGGTGCTGTGAGGGTAATGAGTAATAACAATGCAGACTGGAGTGGAAGTATGTCCTGTTGCCGTGGAAACACAAAATGGTCGATTTATATGTTTTCCTTCTTTCTCTGACTTTAAGCTCTCCAGCTTTGGCTGTACTTCCTATTTTCTAATACAAAAAAAATAAATAAATAAATAAAGTGCTTTTAATAACATCCAATATGACGGCTGACTTCTGCAAATCTTTATGGGAGAAAATGTAGACCTAAAGACCTTTCTTGGAGTGACATTTTTGAATAGCTCTGCACACATCCAACATTCTTATAAACCTTTTGTCTCAATCTTTTTAATGAAGCTTTAATACAAGGTTGTCCAAGTAGAACGTTGGAGTTTTGAACGAACTGTTTCCTCTTCATTTTAGCATTGTTTTTATCTTATACATGGGCAGCTGCTTTGTTCTAAACAGCTCTATAATATCTTTGTTAATGGAATTTATTTCTCACTTCAATCTATTTTTTATATTTAATATTCTAAACAGGCTAAGATCTGTTCCAATCTTTCCATTAAATTCACCCTGTAACAACCATTTATACACAATAAAAATAGCTAATAAATCATAATATTTGAGTGTAAAGGTTTTTTTTTTTTTTTTTAAATCTAATTCTGCTTTTAACTTTCTGGGGTCAAAATTGAATTAACTAAATCTAAAACAAAAAGCTTGGTCTGCACAAAGTCTCACTACTTTCACTACTCAACATGTTTTCTAAATATACCACAATTATTTTTAGTTTATTTTTAATTGGCCACATCTAACTCACTAGTAACTGGCAAAGTAAATTGTATTTCCTCTTTAGTTAATACAAGTGATCAACACTACTAAACACAATCAAAAAGAATGGTCCATTACATTCGCAAAGGCAAAAACTGCAGTAAGCTCAATGCAAGAAGAAGCTTACAAAGCTCTCCTTTTTCTCCTGACACTTTGCCTCAATTGGCTGAAGTCTGCCATTATCTGGTGCCCATTGTGAACCCAGCCTCACGCCTTTCCAAGATCTCAGCAGGGCCTAAAGGCACACACGCGAAATACTACTCTAAGCGACAATTTTCACTAGCAGAACAACAAAAAAAGAAACAAAAAAACACTTTTTTTTCCATTTCTAAACGATTCAAAATGTGACTGTTGCATGCTTTCAACAGACTGTATTGAGAAAGTCCAATAGGGGAATTTAGTGGTTTTGTGGAGCGGGGCCAAGTGAGACGTCTTGTAGTGATTTTCCTCCCTCTCCTTCGATTGAGGCTATCGAGAGACAGATGCCATAGCAGATAGGGAGAAGTGGTGGACGCAGTCAGCACTAAGCTCCTCAAACTTCTACAAAATAATGAAGCCGTCTGTCACCATCTGAAGGACCAACTTCTCGTCCAGATTTTCTCTGAGCCTTCAAAAGCACCATTTGTAACATGTTCGTGGCCAATTACTGTTTTGTAGTTTTTCAAGCACAGAAATAATATCTCTAAGACGGCTATGGTAAATTATAAATAACAGTCTGTCATAAGCTAATGCACAAAGAAGAAGCATTAATATGGATAGGCTTAGTCACGATTTGATAAGGTCTTATTACAAAGTGAAAATGATTGTCTCACAGTCACACTGATATTTCTAGCTGATTTGTCCACTGACAAAAACATCATCGTGTTAAAAAATAAACTGATTTTAAAGCATTTTGTGTATAAACTAATGTCTAATGCGTAAAGATAAATAGGAATAAAGCTTTCATTCATAGGTATGTGGATATACAGATTAAACATTTGTTGTGCTCGGAGAATTTCCATTTTAAAATTGAAGCCATTATCACCAAAAATGAGAATTAGAGACTTGTTATAAGTAGAAAGTGAAGTGCACATAAAAGACTTCTTAAATTCCTGTCAATTCATGGTTTGACAAAAGAAAATAAGGTATGTCAACAAAATAACTTACCCAATAAATACATTTGTTACTTCTTGAATCATCTACTGAAATTCAAGGTGGAATTTCTATTAAAAAAGCAATATAAAAATTGTCCCTGCACCATAACTCATTTGGTGAAGCACAGCACATTGTTTCTGACCAATTATCTTGGTGTCAATCACAACAAATGCAAGCACATATGTGCTAACTTAAATGCTAATAAAAGCAAGTATTTTCTGTTCTTGTCTGTCCAGCAGCAGAGATACTGTATTAGTATAGTGGACTTCCTGCAAAGTCAGAAGCACAAACTGTCCACTTCAATCACCAACAGATTTGTAAGTGGAGCACTGGCCTGGAAATCTCAAATATTTCTATTGAACTGTGACTCAGGGCTTTTTCATCCAACTTCAGACAGTAGCATAAGGTGAGAAATACTTTCACATTTGTTTCAAATGCATAAAGTTCCAGACATACCTTGACGTCGACATGTGCCATCAGAACAGCGAAGTTCGTGAGATGTGTACAGGAGCAGGTGGTGTGCGTTCGATTGGTCCCCAGTAACCTGCAGTCCTGCGTGGACCAGTATCCAGTCATGCTTTTCTTTGAGTAACTCCAGAAAGAACAGTTGGGGTTGAAATTCTCCTCTGACTGCTGTAAAAAAGACAAACAATGAATGAATAATGAGATAGACAGTTGCGTTGAGGTCGATAAAATTCGGCCATGAGTATTTTTTGTAAATTAACAAAATAAATATCCATAGACCATATCAAATATTTATAATGAAAAGTGGACTGTAACTTATTAAGATGAGCAATATCAAAGTATAGTAGTAAAATAATTACCATTGTTATGAATATTGAGAAGAATTAATGATAATATAAGCATGTTTAATATTTCAATTTTACAAGATTTGAAGTTGATGAAAACTGAACTAACTTAATTAGCACAAAAAATCCTCAAATTACATGAAATTACAGAGAAGGACTTTCTGCTATAAATCAAAACACATCAGGAAGTTTATCAAGAGCTTCCTGATAGATACTATTAAAAGTTTATACTAAAATAAATAAATACATATTATACTATTAGAATATGTTGAAAATGTAAATTTTCTAAAGAACATTTTAATAATAATAAAAAAAAAACACTGAATAATGTCAAAATAAAAATATAAACTTTAAAAAACAAAAATAAGATGATCCAAAAATATCTGCAAGAACAACAAAAAGTACTAGTAATGGCTCTGGTCACCTTTGGTTTAAGCTTGAAATACTGTATTAGGGCTGTAGTTCTTTAGTCGTTTAGTCGATTAATCGGTCGATGGGGCTTTAGTCGACCAAAATTTTTATTAGTCGACCCAGCCCGAGCCCGCGCACGTCGTCTCCAAACACGACCGGAACCTGTGCCTAAGCCCGAGCCCGAAGAGAGCCCGCCCCCCCACTCACTGAACTGTGGCATTTTAATGACAGAAAGGGCTTCTTATGATGTCCAACGTGTTTAATGTAAGTGTGGCTCGCCGCTAAACGCGCTTCCTCCACTTCTCTCTCTCTCTCTCTCTCTTTCTCCCTCCCTTCCTCCCTCTTGATCCTACTTTTCTCCCGAGCGCGTGACGGCGCACTTTCTCTCTGCTTCTTCCTCACCTTTTACTTGATCCGCGGATGAAACGAAAGACGTGCCTTCCCCGTCTTTCGTTCTCCTTTCTCTTTTTCCTTCTCCGCGCTTATTCACAAGTCTTCTCTCTCTCTCTCTCTCCTCACTCTCGCGCCGTATAGTTGGCTACTTAAACACTGACTTTTTTAATCACTGCGGTGGTTTTGTGCTGTGTTCTGACGCGGCTGTCAATCATCCGCGAAGCGCACGTGTTCAGTGCGGCTCTGCGTCATTTCTCACGTAGTTGTCGGGCCTGCACGGGCTCGGGCCCAGAATCTAAACTCTAAACACACTGTGTCATATTCATTTTCTGTGTAAATTGTTGTTTTTGCATGAACTCCATTGCACTTTTGCCTTTTTGCGTCAGATAAATTGTCAGATCAAACTATATTTTTTTTAGCTTCAGAGCTTTAGCCACGCCCCCTTTTTAGTCGACTAATCGGTCGATGGGACATGTCTTTAGTCGACCAAGAATTTCTTTGGTTGACTACAGCCCTATACTGTATTGTATCCTATAGTAATGAACTAATGCAATTTCTTTGTATTTTTTAAGTTACAAAGCAGTCAAATTGAACAACTTCATGACTTTCAACATCTTACTGCCAAACTACTAACTCAATGTCAGCAAAGTTATTACATTCTACACATGACTCCAGTTCTGTATGCAAGCTCGCAGGTGGCTCCATTTATGCAGCACCCATGCTAGTTTTCAAACACTTTGCCTGACCTTGGTTTTTAACTTCCACTGTTTGACAATGGCCTAACTTAGCCTTTAATGTGCGCCACCTCTGCCGCCTCCCTGCTTGTTCTCTCGCCATTTTTATTTAAGGAATCCACACACTACGGACCCAGTGCGCGGTGACACATAACTGCTGATAAATAGATACATCAAACGCCATTCCTCTCGAGCCCAATTACTTTGTGGCTTGAAAAACAAAAAGGAAGGCACCAGTCGCAATCTCCTTTTGCCTTTGTTGCTCACATCTCCCAAGGTTAAGAGCTCCCCCTTACTATAAACAGTAAAAGAGCGGCAGTTGCCACCATTTCACACTTTGAGCAAGGTAATTAGTCTAATAAGGTTCATATTCTGTGAATGTAAATTTGCCGCTGAGTGGGTTTACCCTTCACACGCCAAACGTACTGTAAAAAATGCCACAGTGAGGAGATGGGATGACCCCCCTGTCCCATTAATGGCTTTAATTGGGCCCATTAAGAGGCGAGGCGGGGATGTGTAACAATAACGCTGGGACTGCGTCATCTTCAGCCGAAGTACAATGATCCAAAACCAAATAGTTAAGAAGAGAAAATTAAACCGAGAAAGCGGAAAAAGACCTTTACTGAGAGGGTCAATTTACAAGTTTAGACATTTAGAATAGTTTTGGAGCAGTGCAGATTATGCCACAAGGATAATGATAACAACAATAACGACAATGACAACGACAACAATTAATATAATAATAACCCGCCTCCTCAAGTTCTAATTGCATTGGATATGCCACAGTCCTTGTCCCTGTTCCCTTCATAGTGGTTCTCCTCGAGAATTCTTTTTTTTTTTTTTAGTTTTTAGTTTTTCTTTGCTGGGAAGGAGGGTCTAAAGAGAGTGGATGCTCTGGGACAATCATCTATTTGTCTGTTTGTTGTTGGAGAATCTGCTTCTGTATTTCTGTTTTTCAAATGCCTCTATAGATATTGACCAATGACAGTTTCATTGCTTAATATTCTGTCCTCAGTACTCTCAGATGTTGTGATTTTGGGCTATGCAAAAATAAAGTGGTATTCTTCTTAGAAAATTTAAGCCATATACGTTGAATGCCACATCGTGTAATATTATAGCCATTTCCATAGAAATATCAGCTTTTAACAGAGTGAATAAAATACGATTTGGATTCAACTAAACAAATTCTGAAAAAGGCTTTTTTTAGATAATAGACTGCACTGAAACACTAAATTGCACTTTTTTATCATATTGTCTGATAGCGCAAATTATACATTTAAAACTTTTTTTTTTTTGTTAAACTTTCTTTTTGGTATGAGTATTTGTTCAAATGAGCATCTAGTTTCAATATTACTTTTCATATTTTTTGAAACATTTGACAAGAATAGTGTCAACCAGGCTTTTCAGATTCCCCTGATAGTAATTCCCCTGAATTTTCACTAGAACAAAAAACCTGTCTTCTTTATTAAATAACATCCAAGAGCCGCACTGCATAAATTCCACTTTTAAACGACTTGAATCATTGTCTTTTTGAACAATTTCATTTCCCTCCCTCTGTACATATTAAAACCTGCATTTAATCCAAATATTATGCTTGCGGTTTGGAAGAATAATAGACATTATACTCCAATAAAACTCAAATTAAATTGGATATATCCCTTCAGAATCCATAAACCAGTCTAGCCCGCAGCTCATGCCATGCTGGGAGCACGGAGATCAGTTAATTAAGGGTTTCTTTTAAGACCGGCTCTGATTGGTTTACACTTTACCAGAGAGTGGAGAGTGTTTGATTGTATGCAGCGGGCGCGCACCAAAATGTCAATTCCACACCCAATATACTTTAATTAAAACTGGAAGCTTGACTTGTAAATATTATGATCAATTGTACTGCACGGCAAAATGGCTACCAAAGAGTCCTAACAAACTCTTTTGAATTTCGTAGCAGGAATGTAAAACAGTCACTATAAAAATGATAATATCTAACCAGAATCACAATTTACACTTAAGAAAAGGTGACTCACTGCAATAACTGCGCTGCCCTTGCCCCTTTGACATTTCCCCGCAGTTTAATTTTGACACTCATGAGCTACCGTCCTTTTTACCCCCTGTATATCCCTTCGAGCTCTATTTCTGTCTCTTCCTCCCAGGTCGCTTGTACTCCAGAGACCACGCGGCAATTCTCCAGTGGTTTTGCCAGCATCAATGATAATTGCTGAGGGCATTCACAGCATTCACAGAAGAAACAAGGAGGAGTAGTAAAGTATATGGGGCGAAAGAGTAAAGTCTTTTGGTGTATGTAAATATGACTAGAGGAACACTGTGGTGCAACAAGCTAAGAATAATTCAAACTTCAATAAATAATACAATTCCTCAGGGCATTGAATGGTAAAATTGCTAAGGCTGTCAGTGTATAACTGTAGAAAGTGTGCATACTATATTTTGCAATGTTTTAATAGACAACTCTCTAACCAGATAGTTTTAGCTTCAAGTAAAAGGTAGATGACATGTCATAAAGTACACATACCATAACCAAAATGTAAATTTTTAGAAATGCCGAAATGTCAATTGTGCGTAGTTCTTTTTTCATACACATCAAACAAATTACAGGACCCATTTCTACAAAAGCCCAATATTTTAGCAAATTTTGTAAGTTTCCTTCCTCTTCTTGCGTCTACGACCTATGACCAGGTAATATTTAACAGTTCGAAAATCTTACAATGAAAGGGATGTACCTGTAGATGTCTGATGGTGAAAATAACTGGATCTGAAAGGTAGACTTTGTTGGAGTCCTTGTTAATGGCGGCTGTGATGACCGGGGAGTTGACGATGACTGAGTAGTTTGCAGCCATTGCGTCGTTGCCCAGCTTCATGCTAGCATTCTCCGTTGACAAGTAGCCACCGATGTGTTTGTACAAGACAAAGGCAATGCGGATCTCACCTGCAAAACAGATTGCAACTCATCATAATCACAATTCATTATATTCAATGATAATTAACATTTTCATAATACTACTGCTAATAGCTGTAAATGATGATGCAGTTTTATAATATAACATGGAGGAATACACGTTGCCAAAAATAATGATTCAACATTTTGTAATATGTATATTAAAACACTGATGGCTCAAGAACAATTCCTTGTGGAACACCTTTTCTTTCAATTACAGAGCATATATAATAAAACAACCCATCAATTTTTTCAAATATATATTTTTTTCACAGATCTAAAACCTTCTTATGTATTAGACTTTTTAATCATTGCTTTTTGCTTTTAGCCAGAATGAGTTGATGTCAAGGCTGCCAAAACTCTTTAAAGCAGCTAAATAAACAACCATTTCATTTCTACCAGCCAATGCAGATATCAGTCCTGTACTGCCTCTGACAAAGAGCCAGGCTTTTTCTTGTGAATAATTTCTTTTTCTCTTCACATTCACACCGCTCTAACCTCCTGCCGTCTCACTTTTGAGCACACATATAAAAGAAAGTTGCCTCCCGCCGGGACCGAGATCACTCACTCAGATGAAACGAAAACAATCGCGGTGCTACAGTAGTGGATGACGGTGGAAATATCTGCTGCCCTGGTATAATGATCGGCCCGGGCGCGGCTGGACATGGAGTTAGTCATCCAGCGGAGAGGCACTGGGCGCAGCGGGAATCCATTCTGATTTGCATGAGCTAGTAATAAAGTCTAAAAATGGCCTCCTCAATATAGCCACGTATTGTGTCTTAACTGCCTCGTTTACAGTTTGGAGAATACCACATGAATATATTTCTATGGATGCCTTTGTGTTCATTGACTGAATAAAAGATCAAAGTGCTATTTTATGCAGTTCAACCTAGGTTTTATACTGTAGCCACTGTAATGAGCGGCTATAAATATGTAAATACTGGGGGATTCATATCTACGAAAAACCTGCTTTTTGAAAAATATAGTGCTATGTAAACTGAGACTGTAACTCAAAGTAGTATTGAATTTGAGATTGTAGAAAAAAAATGTTTAGTTGACACAAATGTAGAATAAAGAGCTAAACATTTTTGTCACAACTACAGTATGAATGAATATAGAATAGGTAATTGCACCGATCATATGCATTTTAAGAACTATAATCAGCTTTTAAATTGTGTTGTCTTATTATAAAGTCAAAAGAAAATAACATGTAAAATAGGGTGCACATTTGTAAATAAAGTACTGTTAGATCTATGGAGAAACCAAGCACCAACCCTTATAGAACTGCTGTCAACCTGTAGAAAACTTGCAGCATGATACCAGGACTCACCGTTTCTTCCATGTTGCTTGAGCGTGTTGGCTGACAGGTGAATGGAGTTGCCTTGACCTCCTGTTTGTGGAAACTTCAAATCAGGCAAATTCCCATCTGTGCTCATCCTGGCAACTTCAAGCTCTGTACATACACAAAGAACAAAGGACAGTCAGATATTGATATACTGTATATGTTTGGTTTTGATACCTGAATAAATAGAAGTAGTTCTGAACAATTCACTGTAGGGGAACAGATCTAGAAATACAGTATAGATTCAATGCTATCCCAAGAAAAAAGCACTGTAGCTCTTCTGGTACAGGTCTGACACAACCTGCCAGTGTGTTATTGAATAGAATCTGATTTATTGTCATTGTCACAGACCACAACAGAGTTACGTTTGAAGTGAGGGTAAACACCGCTAGATGGCTAGATGTTCTTGGTTTGCCTGGAATGCTACACACTAAAGCACTGAAGTTGTCTCCACAAATACAACTGATCACCTCAATGAACAAAGATAATAATAAGGATAATTCTAGTCAAAGCTATGGCATGGCCAAGAAAAAGAAGACGATGAACCCTAGATCAAATAAACACGTAAACTTCAGGGATATTCAGGGACGTTCTCTTTTGCAACAAGACAGACATTGCTTTTGCCATAGTTCAATAACCCAATGTTGAGCCTCAAGGAAACATACGGTTCACAGACTCCGGTCATAAAGCAGAAAGAATATTAGCTGCAGACAGAGAGGCCTGGCAGAAATAAAGCTCATTGTATCAGAGTTATTAGGATAAGATACAATTCAGCTTAATAAAGCAGCTCTAATCTCAAGTAGCCGTGACGAGCATGGATTCTAGGCATCGCTAAATGTCATGTTAACTCCAAACGCATTATGGAGCTTTTCACAGATTTATCGGAAGCAATAGATCTGAAAATGTCACCGTCTACAAGCAAAATATAGTCGGAACAAGATACTGGCTATGTTTGCCATGTGGATATTCATAACTGTAGATAAATACCATTGAGGACATTTTTATTGAACTTTATAAACCTCTCTCAAGAGCCTATAAAGATGTGTGCACCAAATGTTGTCCATTGTGCTGTAATAAATGTTTATGGCAAAAATACATTTTAATAGATGGAATAAAGCATGATCAAATAGTTATTGCAGTTTTTGTAACTATTTAAGTAATATCCTCATGATTCTTAACCTAGTATCCACAAGGGTTTTCTCTTTAAAATGCAATCCATTAAACAAAGACTTGAAAATTTTGAATTTACGTCAACAGAATCCGAATGTATTATCTTGCTTTGTGTAAATTTGTCTATATACTGTATTTACTGGATAGTATTTCAAATTAACAATCCTGGCATCTAAATAGTATGTTTTTTATGAAGCAGTATAAGATTGTTTTATCCTTTTTAATGTGTTGTTAGGAGCCAGTGGTGTAAAGATTTACATCCATTAATTGATTAAAAAAATAGCCATATAGTAAGAAATTAAATAAATAATACCAATAAAAGTAATTCTGAATATTCTCAAGTAACCTTTAAATCGGGCATGTCCAAACTGTGTCCCGGGAGTCAAATGCCGACTGGCCCTCATACTTCATGTTAGATTGATCCAAATTGCAAAAAAGTTTAGTTTTTAATGTCAAATTTGAGCAATTCTTTTTAACATTTTTGGTTTATATGACATTTGATGTCTTAAAAAAACAAAAATCCTCCTATTAATGCCTTATTAAAAGTGTGCTGGTTCACTAAAATTTGGTAAAATCTAAAAATCTGAATCATCAAAAAGTTTGGACACTCCAGCTATAAATAGAACCTTGTAGTACATAAGGATAGCATGTGTTTTTTTCCACATTTCGTTACTACCCAGTACCCACACAAAATACAAACGATGCAATTTTCCGCAATCCGTTATGCTTGGTGTTACCTTTTGGTAGCACATTTTTGAAAGTTGTGTCAAGATTCATCATAACAAACCAAAATGTAATTAAATTGAAATTACATAAAAGTTGCAGCATGTTATCTTCCTTCAAACGGCTCATCGTCACGGAGACACCATGGCATCAGGTGTGAGAAAGTGCAGCCTTCATTAAGCCCCATAAGGCATTCAGCCGATGATCCGATGTCAGCCGCATATGACACCTCACACTTTGATAAAGGTTAGCGCCAGTGAACAGCTAATCCCTTTTTTGTATCTTATCTCACAGCAAGCAACGCTTCCACTTCAGCCTCCTTTGTTTGAGATTCTGCTGTTTCTCCATCTGCAAAAGGCCACGGGCTGCTGGCCATACAATTCCTATGCAACTTAGCAAAAACAATACCCAAGATAGCTGGCGATTCCCTAGATCCATGGCTCTCAATAGAGGAAGCGTTTTTCTTCTTTCTCTTTCCCCCACGCGGTTGTGTAAAAGAGCTTATGACGGGCTTTGGGGAATTTCTTTGATGCCGTGGTAGATGTTGGACCCAAAGGCGATACCTTCAAAGCCGGGGTTTAAATAACACGCTAATCGGCAGAAATCTTTTGGTAAGATTATCACGCCGTGAGTGCAGTGAGAGTGAAGCGCACTCGCAGCAGACAAAGGCGAGATGGTGTGACGTGTAAACACAAACACAGACACAATGGCGGAGGAAATGTCGAGCTTCTTTGAAAGTGAAGGATCTTATTATCAGCTAGAGGCAAAAAGTGAAGTGCTATGGATTTGTTGTCAAGTAAACTATACTGCCATACTATTGTATCCACTAGCCTAATTGCATACAATCAAAGCATAAAGCTACTACATCATGGTTCAAATAAGCCACACAAGATTGCAGCTTTGGTGACTATTCTTGTTTGATCATTGAGCTATTATTACAATTGATGGTTTCATGACTTATGTACTTTAAATGTGCTGCACCCGTCTTAAAAATGTGAAAAAATAAACATAAACATATTACATTATTTTAAACTCTGCAACAGTCTACATGTTTCCTATTCACCTTATTCTGCCTGCCCACTTTTCTTGGCAGCGCACTCTTGGTTCAGCAGAGTCTATGCAATGTTACATTAGCCAAAATCAAGCAACAAATATTGTATAAATCACACACAGTGCATATACACACGCTGTACCTTTGAAAGCTTAGGCCATGTAGATTTCCGTTGTGTTTATTATATTTATTTTAGCTGTCGTTATACCTATTTGAGATAACCTCGCAAGATAGCCCCGCTTACAATGATAGCTACCTTAACAGAGAAAGTGTGCTGCCAAGAAAAATAGACTAAGCTGACTAAAGTGACTAGAAGTTATTCACAGAGATGCGTGTTTAATGTCTTTCATCTACTTTCAGCCATTTCGAGTATATTAATGAATAACAAATACGCTCTCAGTACATTGCTTGCTGTTTGGAGAACTTTGAGAAAAGATGCAGACAGGAACTCATGTCTCATTTTGACTCCAAAAAATTTGCATTTACAAATTTCATGAATGAAAAGTCTCGTGCAACGTTTCGGCCTGTGGCTTTCATCAGCCCACAGGCATTTGCCTGATGAAGGCCACAGGCCGAAACGTTGCACTGATTTAAGCTTGGTTTATGGTTCCCGCACGTGAAGTCGCGCGGAAATTAGACGCATGGACAAGAGCGGAGCAGACGCTGAGAGTTTTTATAGTTCTGTGTGTTTCAAGCGGCTGCTTGTAGAGGGCGGTAGGGAGCTGCCATTGAAAGCCTGTTGATTGCCGCGCGGACCGTCCGCGTAGTCACAGATTTTTCCCTGACGCCGACGCGGAAAACCTGGTCCAAGCGGACGCCGCTTGAGGGGGCGTGTCTCCAAAATTACGTATTTCCGCCGGATGCGTCAAGTATGAAACAAGCTTTAATAAATTTCACTTGTGTTGCAAGTACACAGTGTGCAAGAGACTTTTCATTCATAAAGTTTTGCTAGCTTTGCACGAACCTTCTCTTACGCATCTGTCCTACAGAAGGATGTGCTCCTTTTTTTACTTTGGAAACTTTTACAAAATTTCAAAAAAAAAAAAAAAAAAAAGAGGAAGAAGCTAAAGTTTGTTTTTAATTTTTTTTAGGATCGCATTGCATGAATATTCTACCGCATAGCACATTTGGGAAACAGAAGCATATTTACCGACATTTTTTTATTACTCCACATGTTCACGATGAGTAGTGATAAGCTACCTATGTAAGGACAACTGCCCAGGGGTACGCTGATGAAGATGTGCCAATCTGTGCCTTAGTCTCTCACTTACAAATACTGTATTATGCATGGTAAATAAAGTGCATTGCCCCAGGACACAACATCAATATGCACTTGTTGGCTCTGAGACGTTTGGATTGATGGACAAATGCTCAAACAGCTGATTCACTGCAGCAACTGAATTCGTCACTGAACGTTTTGTAACCCATTTAAGTAAGCATTTTGCTCATTCTGTTTCCTTGAGATGTAAAATGAGAGTACTCCATTTGCAGCGAGAATATTTTCACGAATTCCTCGTTTTACTGCAAACTTCTACAACCCACACTCCGCACCTTCTTCCATTTCCATGCCTTTCAAAAGCGAGAGATCAATCATTAGCCTCTGCAGTGATTACTAGTGTTTAATGGGGCTCCTTGTCCTCATTTAACTGCCCTGCATGGCGTGAGGGATTGCAGGAGCCAACAAAAGCCAACTGCCTGCGAAAAATAAGCCACGCAAACAGGGAGATAAGACCTAGTAAACATGTCACCAGCACATAATTAACCAGACTACCACCGCGAGCTGTAAAAAAAAAAAAAAAAAAAAAAAAACCCTTTCCGATCTTGCTCCCGTCCCTGTTTCCAAACGAGCTCCTTAATACCCAGATGTATTGTGTGCCAGATACAATGAAATCCATTTTATTAATTCTCAGCTTCCTTTTTAAATCAGCAGACCTATATTTTAGGTTGCCATGGCAGCAGAATCCACTCAGGACTGGGCTATTCATCATAACAGTATTTTTGAACATGATCTTCTGTGGCCCTAGGTTTGGTTTTAGTAAGTGGCAATGCAAAGTAAAACATTCTATAAATGAATAAAGAATACACTGAATGGATTCTAAAGGGCCACTCGAGGGAGAAGGAAGATAGCAGATCTAAAATGTTAACAAAGACTATATTCAGCCAACTGATTTAGGCCATTATTTTGGCCTTGTTACACAATTTCAAGTCAACCTATGTAACTATTTTTAATGTGACAATCAAATGGGTAGAAGAAGACTGTACGGTAAAGAAAGTAGGCCTATGACTATTTGAGATACCAAGAGGTATAACACTATCACTGAAAATTGTATAAAAGTGAAGTCTTATTGTTGCCAGTCGATTAAAGATGACTTAGAGATTTTAGAATATTGTTATCTCAACAAAGACACACAAAGTTGTGTTTTGTTTCATTCACAAATATTTGGAGAATCCTGCATTCTATTTCTGCTGAAACCACCTTGTGATATCATTAAGAGGCAGTTTTAAGTAACAGTTTTTTAGTCTAAAAAAAGTGATTTCAGAATTCACTACTATTCAAATCACTAATTTGTTAGAATTCAACTCTATAGTTTGTTCAGTTGCATTTGGCATAGAAAGTCTTGTTTTGAGTGAATCGAGTGGCAAAAAAATAAATGAGGCTGTGGTTTACAGTATTAGTTAGACAATTACAAGGATTAAGTTGTACATAAGATTCTGCTGAAGGTGAATGGGGTATGAAAGCACAATTGTTCTTCACTTCAATTGAACACACTATGTTCCACCTGGTAATACATCTAAGCATGCCAGTTTTTTTTTACTAAGCAAATGTCAATGAAACAGTACACAACTTCAGGTGTATTTTTGGTGAGGAAATGGCATTGTAACATGAATTCCAATTAGCATAATATGGTCACATTAAAGAAATGGTAAAACTATGGATCACAGTATCACAGACAGTTTGGAGTTCCTTGTGAATGTGATTCAAGGTTCCATTATCTGTACCCATGGCTTTGTAAGTAACTGACACCAATATCAACACGATCATTGACAATAATCATTCATTTGCAGCTATCAGTCGCAAGCATCCCCCGTTAAACTTCACCTCCAGCCGAGAAGCAGCCATTAATCCACTGACCTTCACACTTGTTCCTCAGCCTGCAGAGCTGAAATCGTCAATACTAGAGCGCCCCAAATCGATACCTCCACTGTGAACTCTGTGACCCCATAAAACAGGCTGGCTCAAGCTGAATGAAACACTTATAGTACCATAAAAGCAATAGTACCAGAAATATAGCACAGGAGAAGGCCAGTTTTCATTTTTGAAAGAGGCTAATTGTCTAAATGTCATAATTGATCTGACGGTGGAGACACGCTGAGATGGCAACCTGTTGCTGAAACAAGGAAAGAAGTGGTTTGCTCGAGCGGAAAGAAGCAGAGTAATTACAAGAGCTCTGAATCTCAAGGCAAAATTAAAAAGCCCCATTTCTTTAGTTGTGCGACATTGGTAATTGAAAAACCCTAAGCTAAAATATATTGCACTTTGAAGAATACAGAAAGGTAACATTATTGAAACAAATCTATATTGAGTGAGATCACGGAGACCAAGGCTAAGTTTTAAAGCGCTTATGTAGACTAATTTCAGGGTGTTAACATAATACAAACACGACTCTTTTCATTCTTTTGAACATGTGCAGCAGATGTAATTCATGTTGCAAAAGTGTATATAAATTACACAAATTACTGTTGGATAAATAATTTCTAATAGCAGCTTGTGTTGAATCAATATTTAACAGTCAGCTTATATACGGAAATTGTTCTTGCATTAATCAATAGCAATTTATTCATAGGGGAGAGCAGCATACATTGCCTGTAATATTTAAATGGCAAACATGAAGTTCAAGCTGGACTGATGAAAAAAGCTGGAAGAAATTGTAAACAATTATGGAATCATGACATTTTTCATCTAAAAATCTTAAATTGGACAGTAAACAAAAATGCTCAATGTCAACTAAAAATTAATGAAAACAACTTTTTGTATATTGTTCAGTTCAATTTGAATCTAATCAGTAGTTTTCTTTACTGCTCATTAAGTAATATGCAATGTTTTTACTTAGTCCATAATCCTGTTTGATTTTATCCACATTCAAATTAGATTAATGAGAGAACCAATAAAAAAAAAATACCCAGGATATCGTCACCTACTACCTCCACTCAACTTCATTTCACTCTAAGTGAGGTGTTGCAGAACTGCAAACAGTTCACAAAAAACAGCTAAGTACTATCAGCCAATCAGCAAACAGAAGCAAGCAAGCAAGCAAGCCTGTTGCCAGAAACCAAGAAGTCTCCTTATTTGACCTAGTGTCAAATACTAACTTAGAATGTGATATATTTTTCTTTTTAATTCATAAGTTTACCTCACAGAAACCACACTGGTTGCTGAAACCCATGTTTATGCTCTACTTCCTGGACTACAAAATGACCAAAAAGCAGCAATTGATTGAAACAAAAAGATGCATCAAGGTTTATATGAAAACATTTGCATCCATTAAAAACTCAGAGAAAAGAAAATCATCAAAAATAGTTATCCACTTTGACTTACTGATGTTGTCAGTTGTCTCTTGCACTATATCCGTCTTGAGCAGGTTGTCGGCCAGTACAAAAGCCCCCTGCTCCACAGTGTCCAGCAGAGTGGTGGCTGCCTTTAGCTGGTCTCCAGTGCTCAGTTCCCTCCACGCAGCCTGAGCCGGAGGCTGCAGCAGATTGTTCACTGTCTCCACCATTGCCTGGGGATGAAAAGAAAGTTCAATTTAGTCTAGAAAGTACCAAAAAAAGTATGGAGACAGGTTTGGTGTTTGATGAATAGAATGATGACATGCATGAGGGACAAGGTTTAACATTGAAAACCTGAAAAATTATGAGAGAAAGTTTCAGGACTCTAAGGTTTGATTGGCTGTTTAATTCTTAGGTGGGTCACTGCTCATTACAAGCCCTATGACAAATAACAAAAACTGTGTTTATGTTTTCTCTGTCAACAGGTGTCAAAGTCATTTTGACCAAAGGGCCAGTGGTAACTGTGAGAGAATGATAAAACTTACCACTTTTTGAGACACTACTCTTTTACTCTTTGATGTTTGTATGTTTATTGAGCTACAAGTACTGCATGTACATGTATGACAGAAAAATAAATTACTAGGTATTAGGTTTCAGACAAATCATTATTTATGTTTAGATATTACTCCAGGTGCTAATGTAAGGTCCCACAAGCTGCATCAAATGATGTGAAGGGCCACATTCAGCTCCTGAGCCTAGTGTTTAAGACTTATAAATGAATAAAAAGGAAAAGTGTGTTTTCACTGTAGATTCGGAAAGTAGTTCCATTAGTCAATGCCAAAGACATGATTAGTTTTACTTGATAGGACCTTTATGTTTAGAACAGGAAAGTCTATAAAAAACAACAGTGATATTATTAAAGCTAGCTAAAACATTTTTTCACAAGACTAGTTTAGCATTTTTATTTAATTTGTGTGTGCTTTTTGACATAACCTTGCGTCATCAGCCGTGTTGTTATATTTTCCAATACTCGGACGCATTAATCATGTAAATAAATCATAGCCAAAGAGTACAAGACTGCAGGCCAAACCTTACATGACTTTAGGCTACAGTCCTTAATTGGTGTGATTAATGTTCTTCCGCTCAGACAATCCCCCAAACACAAAAGGTTTTCATTAAAAAGGTAATTTCAAAATATCTCAAAATATTAAAACAAACACAGCCTGAAGCGAACGTAGGTAAAAAAGTGTTGGCTCTCAGCAAATATCTGTAATCACTTAGCTAAAATCCTTTCCACAAGTAATTGGAATAAACAATTGACCTTCTTTTTACTATTGCAAGACCGGTAAGCAAGGCAAAAAGCATTCCCAGAGAAGGAGATGAAAATTTAAGAGTCATTAAAGATTTAAAAATGCCAATGGTAGGATTTATGAGCAAGGTAGTGCAATCTATTCCCAGTAACAGTGTTTGGGAGAGGAACAAGAGCCTGCCTGTCCTTGGAAATAAAAAGCTATGGCTGGGATCTGGCAGGTGGGTAATTGCCAGATTTCAAGCCATTTCTGTAATCACAAATAAATGTAGCATGTTGTTGAATTGTTGCATCGCTTATAATTGCTGGTAATTTTATAATACTAAAGTCATTTTGTTAGTTGGTCAAGTCTGAAGAAGAAAAGTAAGCAATAATAGTTTGGCAAAATTGAGCTAACTTGTTCTTATAGCTTTCATGAACACTGACAAATCAGAAGCATCGGCATAAATTTCAGGCAGTGCAGACATTTAAACAGCAATGCACAATCAGTCCTATAGCTATTTTTTCTGGGCTTTAATAAATGTGAAGTGCTGTTTTTACAATCTATGTAGAGTAATAATTTACAAGAAGAAGGCCTTGTCCACACGAGGAGAAAATTATATTTCAATTTGCATACACATGCTTTTCTGTGAGAACAAGCTGATGCTTCAGATTTTTTTGACAAAGTTTCAAAACAGACTTAATGGAGATTGTTATGGATTTATTTAATTTTTCCCTGTTTTCAGATTTTCACAGTGATCATCAAAGGTCAATACATTCTGCACGAAACCCTAGGGCAGTGACGCCATCATGTAAAAAAAAAGTTGCAGTTACAACACTGTGGAAACGCTAAATTTTGAGTTTTGAAATCTTTTTACACTAGGTTCCAGAAATATTTGTTTTTGTACACCCAGTTCTCTGGGTGTACTGAACAGACCAATGCCTCTGACAGTAAAAATTTTACTATTTACAGGCTTTTTTCCATTTGTGTTGGCGTTTACAGCTTGTTTGCACTCTGCTATCTTCAGTGCTATTATCTCCAGATCTCCAATCACACATTTGACATTGCGCTATTGACAAGGCTTTAACTCTCTTAATTACAATGCATTTTTGTCAAAGCTTTACTTTGTTAAAGTAAAAACTCTCACATATGCCTAAATAAAATATTGTAAGACATGGTGTGTAGGAGAGGAGATAAAAATGTAGGCCAATAGTGCCTAAGGGATGGTCAAAAAACCTTAACCCACGATGGAAACATGTATTATTAATAAACTAAAGTGAAAAAACAAGGGCTTGATGCATATGAGGTATCAAAAATTGATATTGGAACACTGTTCAGATTTTCTATTAACCCTTTAGGCCACAGAAAGTAATAAAGCATACATAGCTGACTGTAATGGTGCATCGCTTTTGCCTCGCAAAGAACTTGGATCCAAATTATTCATTAGCAGCAGTTAATGTTTTGTTTTTCTCATAAATTATGAAGCAAATTTTGTTGGGTCATACTTGGCAAACACAGAAATGTTGTTAGCCAAGGTAACTGAGAATAGTATAGGAAGAAATCCAGTGAAAATATTCAATTGTAGGAGCCACAAATACAGATTTCAAACAATAAACAAGTTAACATTCATATGTATTGGAGAGTAGCGATAATACTACTTAACATAGTACTTTATTAGCAGGATTGCAAAAGAATAATTTCATTTACAATTTCATGCTTCCAAAATTCAACAAAATTCAAGCAGAGCTAACGCCAACGATTTAAAATGCTATAGGAACCAAAATCTATCTCACAGCTTTTTACCGCCATTAGCTCAGCGCCAGTCCAGCTGTCAAACCGACTACCTTTTCTGCAAAACGCCCCATCCATTTCAGCTGCTAAAAATGTACGGCATACTTCAGCACTGAAAGCTATAGTTCCTGGGTGGTACATGAGGAAATGCTAATCTGTAGGAGGAAGGATGCGTGGCTAGGAAAGGAAAGGTGGCCGTTATACTGAACGCTTGGCAGAGGTCCAAGCCAACCGGGCGACCGACCAATAGGGACTGTGTGCTCCTATCTGTTTGCTGATTGATGAAATGAACTCCAGGCTCTGGTAAATTGATTCTGGCTCCTTGCTGGCTTGCTATATGCTTCTCCTAAGCCATTTACTGTCCCCTGCTCCTGATTGCTACTCCAAACTTGAAGGCTGATATAGGCACATAACATAATCTAAGTAGAATTTGTGTTTGCGATGTCCTCATGTATTGAACTGCATGTCTTGTTGTGGTACAGGTGTTGCATCAACCCCAGCACTTTTTCTCCACTGTGCTCATTCTACCTGCAGGCCAAATCATCTGTCTTCTTGTGAATCTCAGCTACCACCGTTGCTAAATATTTTATGAAAGCTCCTCTCTCGAGTAAGTGGGAGATTGAGTCCATGTATGTGAATTATAGAAGAATAGAGGTACATTGGAAAGCAGGACATGCATTTTCCATATTTATTGCTTGTGACCAACACAAAAAGGGAAAATGCATTACTGAAAAGCTGGCCAACATTTTTTAACAACTGCAATTTTAATGCCCTTAATAAAGCATGATCAAGGAACTAATTCGTAATAACGAAACACTTTATTATTTTAGTAATAAGGATGAGCAGACCTAATGAAGAACGAGATTGAGATGCATTTTGAGCAGGTTAGTTACAGGGTCAAAATACAGTAGGTTGCCAGAACAGCTGGATAAACTTGAAAACTTTTCCAGAGCAGAACAAAAAGCCTTCCTGTATATTCTTCTCCAGATTGATCACAATGTCCACTTTGCATTAGTTGTTATTATTAGTAGTATATTTAAAAGAGACAGAGTCACTTGTAATAACTAATCGATGCCATGTGTTCTCATGGCTTGTGTGTTTATTAGTGCTGTCAAGCGATTAAAAAAAAATTGAGTGATTAATTAATTACGATGTGTAATAAATAATCTCATTAATCTATTTTTAATCTCAGCTAAAAACTGCTGAGAAAAACACTCAAATTAAGTGTTTTTGTTTTGTTTTTATCCAATTTAATTAATTACATTATTGTTGCAGATGGGAAATATTAACATATTGCAAAAAATGAAGATTTTAGGAAGTTTTTGAACATAAAATTCTCGTTCATCAGTCCAATAACTCTCGTCTGCTCCTATATTTTAGTCCTGTTGGTACTCGTGACCTTTGCCCCCGTCCCTCAGGTCAAAGGTCATGTGCAGACTTTCCTTAAGTCAAGTTGAACAACCCTTATGTCCACTTTACAACTCGCATATGGAAACAGTTAAGTTAAAGATTTCAAAATAGATTAATGCGATTAAAAAAATTAACTCGATTAATATGTCTGTAATTAATTAATCTCAATAAATGCACTAATTTGACACCCCTAGTGTTTATATGACGCCATGACAAATGTCATGACGACGCTTCTGCTTGTTTTAGCGTGTTTTCTACACGCTCATTTTTTTGCCATGGTGTAGACACCTGATTTGTTTGAGAACAAACAGAAGTTTTTATTTGGGGTTAACGGATAAGTTTAGGCTTGAAGTTACAAAAATGTGTAAATTTATGTAGGTATGTGCCTAGAAATGGATTCGAGTTACGATTCTGATTGTGTTAGTGTTAATGAAAAATAACATGTCTTTAAATCCACCATAGAAATGAACTGGGCCAACAATGCGTGAAATACACAGGCAGAAATGAGAAATTGCGTTCATATGACACGCTGTTTCAAATTGCGTGGTATAGACACGTATATCTGTAAGAACAGGCTGGCCATGTTCATAGGCTAACGAGTCAAGAGCTAATTTGCAGAGCTGATCTACTTTGATTACATTAGGGATTCACATGCTTAGCTTGCTCTGTGCTACGGTTTTACTTTAAAGCTATACTGTAAGAGTTTTCAGATCGGACCTTTTACAAATGCAAATGCACTCTAACCAAAAGTGGTCAAAAGTGGTCTACAGTCACTGCTGGCAGCACAGCACCTAAGTTTCCACTCTACAATGAGTCTAAAAGTTAATTCTTAGTAAAGATTTATCCCAAAATGAGGTAGACATTTATCAACTCTAAATTATTTTGCAACTACACAAATATTAAAACTGCAAAGATTCAGAGAAAAAGTGACAAAGACGGAGAAGGAAGCAATAAGTTGTCTGTGGTTTCATTCACTAGAAAATTCAGCCCTATATTTTTTGGATCTTGAACCATTTTCAGCAAATCCATTATTCGTGCAAATATTTATACGACAAATGAGCGCAAACCAAACTCTAGTTGAGTCCCACATTACAAATGGCTCTTACTGTGGTCCTTACAGAAACGCCACATCACTTCAGCTATTTTTCTACTACTCTCAAAACTCATCCCTGGTGCTGGCGCGTCCTCCTCCCACAGTGGGCCTTGAATGCCTCTTACTGATTATCCAGGCAGAACTCTTGCACTGCAGGGCCAGATGAGGACTTCTTGTGTTTATGGGGATGTGGTTATCTTCATCTCTCGACAAATTGGCTGGCAGGGAGAAATTTTTATCATCTTGTTACGTTCCTCCCTCCGTTCCGCTCGCTCTAAGGTCACGCTGCTCTGCGACACTCCCCCAGTCATCTGAGCAAAGCAAAGGTGCCATTTTAATGAGCAAGATATACTCCCCGGCGCAGACTTTGGAGCGCTAAGAAATATTAGGTGGACACTTTTGGCTGCAGGAATGAGACTGGAACAGAAAGGTATTGGTAATAATGCCAAGGATTCAAAAACAGTTATGTTGAAAGATTTGTACTGGATTTGATATTATGTTGTCTGCAAATGATCACATTTTAACCATTTTAAACTGCATTATTACTTTTCCCATTGGATTAAACTGTGACTAATATTTGATAATTACATTTTGGCTATGGATAGTCCCCAGATCAGGTCAAATGAAAATTGCTGACTGAGAGGACAACAGTTCACTTACACTTTACACCAGTTTTTCACGGAAGTGAATGATTCATTTTTTTTCACTCAAATGTGCATGTACACAGAACTCAGAGCACTGGTTCTCTCCTGGTGTCACCTCAGACATCTCATCGCTTACACAAGTGCACACTGCATTAACAAGTACACACGAGTTGTGTACTGCCATTGTCTTTGGACTCGTATTTCGGGATTGCACATTTTTTATTTTGTTTTATTTTTATAGAGGCAGGTTATGCTGGTTGATGATAAAAGACTGACCGTGTTCTCATTAGCCCGCGGTAACTTGGACATGTCTGGGTTTGTGTCCTTATTCGGCTCGGTTCTCCATAAACAAGGGTCAAATTCTAATAAAACACACATCATTTTAAACCTTAAAAATCAAAGAACAAGTTTCTGCAGTCATTCATGTCCCTTCTGTCCTCAGTTTTTCTGGTTCAGTTGTGTTTGTCTCAGTTTGTCTGCTTTGTTTCCTTGCACTTGTGTGTGTGAGTGAGAGAGCGAGAGGAGGAGCGAGAGAGTGAAACAAAAAATCCCACTTCATTTAAAACATTTGCAGTCTAAATTATTTGTTAGAACTTGTGTGTTCTTTGGTGTATTTCAAAAGACACTTTTAATAAATACAAGGCAGACTTAGGTGGGTAAAAAAGAGAAAAAACAAAAGTCAAATTTGTGAATGAATTGGATTTTTAAAAAATTTTTTGAAGTGAACGATTTGAATCCTGTCAAAGAGTCAAAAGTCCCATCCAATAAAACAAGAAAGTATGATAATAATTGAAAATGTAACATTAAGAAACCCATTTATTTACTCAACACTTATCGGATACTTGGGAGAGTGAAACCAAGGTTAATGGGTACTTGGGACAGACGAACCACTGCTTTGCATCACAAATAAAATTAACAAGAATTGTGAAATTGTGGCACTATTTATTAATGTCAGTGACTTTATTTTATTTATTTATTTTTTTTTTTTCATTTTTATACTTAATCATTAGTCTCATCCTTTTTAATACTTTTTATTACATTGCAAATCTACAAAAGTGTTCAATCGGAAATTCAGATTTTTAAGCTCATATATTAAAAGAACTATACCAGATTTTTATATATATATATATATATATATATATATATATATATATATATATATATATATATATATAAAATAATTGTTCATTTATCTATCCAGGTGAAAATTAGTTTTCAATATCATGTCTATGCTGTTTCTTTCACCAAAATCCACTAAGTTCATCTGTTGTTGTTGTTAGCATTCTGGCTACGTGCCGTTAGCAAACCGGCAGAGCTCACTCCTGACAGCGGTGAAAAAAGCTTAAAACACACTGTGGTGAACAATTCGGACACTCAGAATGCATTCGGTGAATGGACAAAACATGTAGACTTAAGTAGGATGTAAAAAAAACCCTTTTGTTTACATTTTTAAGGAAGCAAAAATTGAGTATAGTATCTTTAAGGAGTATTTGAAGAATGAGACAAAGGGTACTTGGGACTGAGAAATCATACATACAACTGGCAATTTTAGTAGGAATGGCAAAAATGTGGCAGTATTTATTAATGTTAGTGTTTTATGCTAAATGTCAGTCTCATTAATTGTAATACTTTTTATTACATTAGGATTTTTACAATGAATGTGCCAACTGTTAAACTTATAAGATGCTACTTTATATTAATTAGCTCACCACTGTCATTGGAAGCCTAATTATTATTTTTGCTTAGCGCATAGTTATTATTTTCAACCAAAAAGCACAGAAGGCCACTGCTTCTACAATCCAAATCAAAGGCAGAGGAACATTCCTGCAGGGCAAATATTTCAAAACGTAGGGAGAATATCATTATTCACTTTGTAGCTTTATCAAGGCTGAATTCTCTTCTGTTGATGTCTAATATCTACGAACAGACTCAAAAGGCTCAGAAATAATTAATTACATTGTTTCATCCACTTTGGATTAGCTTCACGCGGGTCTGTGCCTACTTACTGAAAACATCAATTCTGTGAGGGGATAAAGACTTCAGAACTAGTCTCCTCAAGTATCATCAGCCAGATTGAAACTATCAATCACAAGCTGTCGGCCGCATAATCCTACCTGGGTGCTTTCCTTTGGAGTCTCCTTCAGCACACCTGCCCTGGTCTCCAATGGCACTACCGTGTTTTGTTTACAAAGGGGGCAACACAAGCAGGTGCACGTCTCGTTTGCATAGTCCTCCGGTGATGCCACTTACCACCAGGGGGCCCCGTGAGGAGAAACGCTGAACAATTTCCCTAATCAATGAAAGTCCCTGAAAGGTGCACGTGAGCGAGCTGCGAATGCTTACCTAAGGGGCGCAGATGTGGCTTGTTATTCAGGTTTGTCATGTAAAGTGGTGGGAGAAAAAAAGTGCAGAACGGAGCAGATGGGGTCAATCATTTAGAGTTTTAAGCTTCACTCAAAACATTTGGTTAACATCACAATCGAGTTTCTCTTCTGAGACTTTGAAATTCTCTTCATTTCTCATCTCGTGTTTGGTTATGTTGTAGCAGTCGTGCACAGCTGTTCAACGACTGGATTGCATATGTATAAACAGAAAGCCAAATCAACCTTTGAATTTTCAATATAAACCTAATTAGTCGGTGGAGGAAAGAGTACTAAGCATAAGCATAAAAATACAGCTATAAGCTAATAAAGAACTAAGTAACAAGCATACAAAAATATATATATTTTTATGGAATAGAAACATTTTTATCTTAATTATGTTTGTTTGAAGACGCAATAATATTATCAGAATTTCTGCCAATTAGATGCAGTGCATTTTCTTTGTTTGTAGGGTATAAACCAACAAAATAAAAATAAATAAATAAAAAGAATACTGTCTTGAGTAATGCACTAACTGCATTAACTTGCAGTAAAGGTACTACACCAGATTTTTGCTTAAAATATAAATAAAAACAAAATAATACATTTTAAACTTCCTATTTCAGTCCACATGTTTTGCTGACTTATATAAAGCATTCTGATATTTTGAATTGTTCATCACCATGTTTTAGCTGTGGTATGCTAATAGCTAGCTGCTAGCCACAAAGCTAGCAACAACAACAACAACAACAACAACAACAACAACAACAACAACAACAACAACAACAACAACAGATGAACTTAGTGGAGTGAACAAACGAGTCATTATTAAACATACCCAGGACTTTGAGAACTAATTTTCACCTGAATATGTATATTAACAGGATATCTGTGTTGGAGAAAAAAATAATAATTTAAGTTATTTTATATTAAAAAAAAAGTATGTTGTTTGAAAATGCAATCATATCATAGTGCTGTTGTTTGTAGGTATAAACCAATACAAAAAATAAAGACAACTTGCACTAATTACAAATTACTTTCTTTAATTATGTACTGGTGTGAAGTCTTTAGTTGTAATATGATAACATAAACAGTTAAAAAATATACAAAATAACTATATTCTAAAGATCTGTATATAATGACTATATGTCAGATAAAAGGAAAAAGGCCAAATGCAACATGTCAAAATGCTACAGGGAATACAGTATGTTCCTGTTATGTAAATCTTCTAGTCTTCTCATCTAGTAGCTGTTGGCTTCATGGCGCTTCTGGTTAGATGCCAAAATGCATTTTGTTGCACAGCACTACAAGTATAAGGATAATGAATCTGACTCAAATGGAAAGTTATTTTCTCTGCTTTATATCTTTCATTTTACTCATTACACTAGTTCTACCAAAGTACACGTATCACTTCTTGCAACAATAGTAAAACTAGATATATAAAATAAGATGACAACAACAAGTAAACCAGCTATGCTATGCCGAGATTTTTCTCAAGATGCAGGAAAATGACGAGCCTGTCTCTGACCTTGTCCACTTAAGGACGAGTGTGCAAAAATGAGATTGGAGAGTGCATTATGTCAAATGGTAATGCAGGGGTCCAGAGGGAGCAGATTCCCTTCTCTATGTTACTGCCATTGTGCCCTGTGTGTACATACTATGAGTCATTGTTTATCAAATGTCTTGAAGGATATGTCGCAAACAGAAAAGACATTATGGCATAACAAGGACATGCGTCAATGTCGTAACTGTTCGTTTGATGATTTGATGCTTTCAGGCTTATTTTCCAGTTTCAAGATTCACTGCGTAGCTTTTTAGACGAAGCTTAGGGAAACACATCCTTTAACCTGTTAAGCATCTGTGGATTCACTTGCCGTTTTTACTGTTAATTTACCTTCAGGTTTTGAATAGGAAGTGTAAAAATATGTCAAAGCATGCCAAAATCAACCAGCTTTATTGCTTTGTGTATTTACCAATGAAAATGTAGGCTTGTTATCACTTATAATAGTCAATTAGGCATCCAAAGACTAAAACTACAGAGCCTCAGCTTCACAGAGAGTCCAGCCAAGGGTTTAGAAACAGTTAAAGTTTGAATTTTAGATGAGTTTAATCAGGCATTTTATGGAAAATACACCATATTGGTAAGATTAATAAGCCAAGTCTAAATAATTCTCAACATCCCCGTCAGATGGTGGTAGTAGCTTCCTTTAACTGATATGTTTATTTTATGTAAATGGTTGATGTAAATTCACTCAAATTCTGTCAAAGTCAAAACTGAATTTTCAAAGTAATCAATGCAAACATGCCACATTTTTTATAAATACTCTTGCCGCATGTCCTTGTCAACAAAACAACTGACACATTCCAGCTGTTTTGTTGACAACTATTACAACATGGAAATTGTCTCTTTTTGTTCCAAATGTGTCTCACACAGGAAGACGGTTGCTCATTGGCACATGTGAAGCCAAACATACATACCATTTGCATGTGATTTGCACAAAGATGCGACTATACATAGCAGCAATCCCATTCTGACAAGCCCCGAGGGAAAAGATGCTGAATGTGTCTGTGCTCTGCCATAAAACAACATCTGGCAGAAAATGCAACTTTATTTAAAAGACACATATGCAAAAGTATGTTTTTTTAAGCTGAAGCTCATGTTCTAACATTGTTCCTTCATCAAAAACAAGCCTGTTTAGCTAATCATGTTTAATAAGTGTCTATGCTTAACAAAACATTCCATTTCAAACTCTCTCCACATTTGTGACATTAGTCGAGATGTTCTTTGCTGTGCATGAATCATTTCCCAGGCTCATTCTGTACATTTCTACAGTCACAGTACATTCATTACCACTGCGATAGTATGTCAGAGGTAAGCTAGTTTTGCTTGCCTCTTTTTGTAATCTAGATGAAGCTCTCTACATGTACATTATCTACACACCATTGATCTATCGATTACCTGTTCAAAACTGCAGAACTGATAAACTCTACCTCTTCACTGTAAAGTTTAACTTTAGTAAACAGCAAACAGTGTTTTTCTGCTGGAAAGAGGCTACAATTCTGAACCCTTTATGTTTTAGTAGAAATCGGACTTTATGGAGTAATCACGAGTAAACACAGACAAGTGGGCGGAGATAGATGGTAGGTCAAAACAGGGATTTTCTGAGCACTTGAGCATCATCTACAGGACAATACAAGATTATTCAAACATGCATGAATCAAACCAAGTACAACTTTGCTTATACTAATGATACTGTAAGACTACTATATATAATTGGATTTTAGATAACAGATTCCGTTAAAAACAAAATGAATTAGCTAAAGTAAGTGTTGAGTTGTGTTAAAACAAAATGTTATGACAAAAATGTGTATTGAGTACCAGCTGAGTGAAGCGAAAACTCTTAAATTAGGCCATAGTATACATTATTCAATGGGCAAAGCCACAACATGCTACACACACTTAGCAGTCAAAGTGAACTTGCAGATCTAATGAGGTTACTTTTGGAATACACCGAGTGTTAAGTTTTTTCCTGATGCACTTGAAAACCAATGCATTGTGGGATGATTGACATGTTTGAGACAAAAACACGCATGCAAGGGAAGAGATAACATGCAATTTGTCTTGCTATGAGACAATGGGAGGTATGGGGATGAATATTAAGAAAAAAACGTCCAGTACCTGAACATAATATCGACAAGAGCGCTCTCTTTTCTGCAGCTGTAACCCGAAAAGAAAAGAAATTAGCAAATGCTTACATATATACAGTAGAATAACAATATTCTGTGCATGTAAGATAAAACACAACTGAACATTTTCTTTTTCTTGTCATCAGTCAGATTTGTTTTAATATGAAGTAATGTCTTTCTTTCTTTTACTTAACTACATTTCTTTTTTGCTTTGCTGAACCTGTCTGTTTAACATAAAAGCAACCACCACTGGAAGAAACAGCAGTTTATCACAAGATCATATCAGTGATTTGGCGAGAAAATATTAATTTCTGAGACACCTGTGTTTTCTCCTGTTCAATCATCTTGCACTCCAGGAGCCAAACACAAGACAAACCAATTTGGGAACTGGTACCTCTCGCCTCTCTTTAAACGAACTGCTAAGCTTAACCCATTTACAACATTGGAGACTCAAAAGTGAACAGAGTTGAAATGAGTTGAATGGTTCTCTTCCATCCCAAGTTCCAAATCCCTGATGGTTATTAAAATTTGAATAAAAAATGAGTTGACATTACAGAGTTATAATATTAATTAGCGACAGTGTGGGTTCTGTTGTCGTGACAGTTGTGGGAGCCATCTCGTGAGGTGAGAGACAGCAGTATTGTGTTTGAAAATATGAAAAAACAAGGTCTAATGCTGCGTTCCAGGCAACTGGGATACTTATCAGCTAAAAAGTGTTCCAACTGAATCAACTATGTAAACATTATGGCTAATGCTAACATTTAGGCTAAACAAAAGTAACGTTAAATAACCTGTAACCAATGTTTACATTATTTTATTGTGGTATTTGTTGAGCTCATACAGTATGTGAAGTGTGATTTCCCCGACCAGGTCCCAGTTCACAAGTGGTATTTACCAGTCTGGTCATGTTCCAACGCACTTTTATAAATGGGAAGAGGGAAAGATCCCAGTTCCCATTTCCCTGGAATATATATGAAAGGGAGTAATTTACAAAATAATTGTATACTGTAAATCTGCGGTTGTAATAATGCAGAGAACCCAAACTGGCCATTTATATATAGGTTACCATGGCTACGCTCTCCAGTCATGCTAATAACTCAATGGTTGGCATGTCAAATGGAATCGAGGATTGTAATTTTCTGTATGAGAAATTGCTGGAGTTCTTACTTTCCTCTTGAATCCGTGAGAGGTAGAAGTGAAAAAGATATCATTACCTGCTTTGAATGAAATTACCTTTTAGTTTAATCCCTCTTAATCCCCTTTATGCTGTTCAGATGAGTATAGCTAAACTGAAGACTCCAGCAGTTGCCTGTGACTTGAGTTTTATGAGCCTGTGTTTTCGAGTGGTATTATAAAGTCGAGTTGCTCCACATTGTCAATTTGCACACGCTGTTCCCTTCCGAGTCCTATTGGCCATCTTTACGGCTGCCTCTCCAATGGGGAAAACTGCCACTAAAATCTCAATGGGGACATCTGTGTCGCCGCGGCAACAAAATAAAAAATACAGCAGAGAGGGCCATTGCAGAACAGGTGCTGGTCGTCTTCTGCAAGTGACGTGCTCCAAAGATTTAATGATCCATTTCAAGATTTTTACAAATGTTTGCATTTTTTCATAAATAGATTGTGCAAAGCTTTTTCTATGAGTTGGAACACAGAGATCCAAATGTGTGTGTTAGTTTTGGTCATAGATTTAACAAAGAAAGTGAACGGGGTAACACTTAACGGGGTAACTATACCCTCAATTGCCACAAAAACCTTGATAAAGCTTAATTCATCATGAACAAACAACAAAATAACGGATGAAAAAGTTAATTAAGGCTTAGTTACCGTACCTGTACCCTCCCTGTCAACCGTAAATCCTAACCTTAGCTCTATTAACATTCTAGAATGTCGCAAGAACAGATAAATGCAGGTTTTTGTTACAGTTCATATAAACAACATTATTTTTAGCTGTGCTCTACCTGTTTGAAATAACAATAGTTTGTAGAATATTGTAATGTCATGTGAAGTGAATTAAAACAGATTCAGTCTTGTTATTATAAACTGAAACACTTTATATCATCGGATACGAGATTCCAAATATGTGGCAATAATGAACTATAACATCTAACTTTAGGATAAATAGTACAATTGGGATTTTTAAAAATGACAAAATAGATTTTAAATGAAAGAATTCAATGCATTTTTTTTAATCTTTCAAACTTTTATGTAGCAACTATTATCTATATTGGCAATTTAGTGATTTAGCAATTGTCAACGTATCTATTGTATATTGACTTTATGAAACAAAAATACATTTTGGAATTTCACAGAATATTTACACAGAAAGTTTAATCACAAAATGTTAAATTATTGGAGGGGGATTTGGATTTATTAATGCTCTTGTTTTCTTTATGTGACGTGCTATAGAGTCTCTGGAGTTAAAAGAGTATTTAAACAAACATTGCAGAACTCTCATTTGAAAACTAAATACAGTATATTCTTTGCCAATATGCTATGTTAACCTTAACCCTTAAACCACTGAATGGATATAATAAGATGTCATATTGCAGTTCAGAATATGCTCTGGTTTGGCGTGCTCGAGTCTACGTGCAAATAGAAGACAGAATTGAATATGACAGCTTTGGGCCAAGTGGCAGGATCATTAAAAATTACCCACCGCTCGAGTAGGCCTCATTCACTACACACCTCCACCGTGTTTCCCATTATTCTGTGCGAATATTCTTCCCTCACCTTGTTGAGACTGCGGGCTGCGCTATCCTTGCCACCTGGTGTGAGGTTTCTCAGCTGAACGTCGAGTAGATCCACCAGCTGAACCATGGCTTTCACTGTGTAGGTGATGTCTCCGGCTTGAAGATTAGATTTGGTTTGCTCTGCCAGCTCCCGGGCTATGACGGCTGCAGTCTCTCCAGCTTTTATCTGAAATACATGTGCAGAAATTCAACATTCAAATGTTTTATCAGCTACCATTGCAGCACATTTACAATAAAGTAGACGCAAATGCTTTTAAAATGAAAATGGAAAATATTTAAAGTGCATATAGAATAAGCGTTTGAGTAAAAGCTATAATTGTATATAGAATTTTTAACAGTTCGCCTATTTTTTCCCAGTATGGCAAAATTGATGATTTGATTTTAATTTCACTTCCTGGCCAGCAAATATATATACATTACATATTAAGCAATGATTTAACATATACATTTGGTTAAATTATTGTTTTAAGTGTCAGAAAAAATTTCTAGTGGCATATAAATTGTCTCTGCACATTTGATGAAATATCCTACTATTTAGAAACTTTCTATCGAGTAAGATTTGTAACCTGTTTGTGTTCTTGAGTCCAGCGTAAGCTACTTTAGTCTTTTACTTTACTGCTCCCCAAATTGATTAAAAGAAAGTAAAGATCAAGCATTTTTAAAATTATTAAGCTCCCTTCTATAGAGATGTTCGCCGTGTCGTCACCAGTTCATCATGTTCATCACGTGACACTTTGGTTGCCAAAACATTTAAAATGTAACTGACCCACACTTAACAAGCACAAAAAAAAGACAATAATTGTGCTGTGTGACTGGGTTTGCTCACAGGTTTGATAAGAGCAACCCAAAGAGCTTCTACTGTGTTCCTGCAAAGCCTACACCAAGAAGAAAGCTTTGGATTTTGGCAATTAGGCCACGATGGAAAAAACAATGGGAGCTAGTTTTGGTTTTGCCAGCCAGTGCCCATTTTGACCTCACACGTTGGCTCAGTGAACATTCGTATTCATCATCCGTATTCTGCCCCACCCACTTTTCTTTTCCTGGCACTTCCTGTTTAGGTGCAGTTAGCTTGTAGAATTCAGTTCCTAGGTTTATTTTAGCTGGCGTTATATCTTTGAGATCGCCCCGCTAAGTTAACATTTTTGCTATAATTACACTTAAACCTGTTAGATTTATGTTGTTTGTCACCTTGGGATTAGTTTATATATTCTAACTAATTGTCAACATTTTGAACATTTTTAAATACATTTGCTTGCTTTAAATTATTGTAAAATAGACTTACGCAGTAGTACAATAGATTCATTTTGCTACCTTGTAATGCATCTTTCCTTGTTTGGCCAAATAAACATTGTTCACTGCCCCAGAAATACATTGATGAACAGACATGCATGTAGAGTTGCCACATCACTGCCATAATAAGACAGGTGGACATGTTATTTCTGCTCTTTGTTTATCAACATTTATGCTCCCCAAATTCCCAAACAGAATCCAAAACAACAGAAGGCCTGAGAATTAACCTGAGAATTTCTCCCAAGGGTCTAAGTACTGCACTGAATTAATGAGTTACTATTAGAAAGTACAATGGGGCCAATATTGCATCCTGGAGCAATTACGAAATCAACTGTTGAGAGAATGTTCCCGAGAGTGCAACACCTTTATGAAACTAATGGGAAGTATTACAAGTTAATGAACATTTCTGCTGTCGTTTGAACCATTATGTGATATTGAAGATACTGCATGTCAGTATCTTTCGTAATAGTTTGTTAATATCTAATTTTGTTTGCATGAAGTTCAATTTTGTCCTATCTATAATGTGCTTTACAAAAACATCTGAAACATTTAATGCAGCCACCTTAAACAAATGTTAGTCTATGATGCGAAGTCAGTTATTATACTTTTAACACTCTTCTCTGTCCAGGCAAAAAAGATTTATGTTTGCTGTATGTGTCGGCATGTAGCTGTAAATAACTTGTTTTTCTTCTTTGTCTCTGCGACACGGTGTCACCTCACTCTCCCATCCTTCCCTTCACCTCGCCTTCTCATTTTGTCAAAAGCAAACCATCTGGTAATGAGCCGTGCCACGTCCAGGACAATGGCTCGACATATAACCAGGTGCCAGATGGGCTTTACGCCGCTCTGGCAGGTTGATCTTCATTAAAAGTCTTCCTGCCTCCACCAACGACTGCAGTCAGTTTGATTAGTTGGACAAAAGATTGAATACACTTGTTAAAAATACATTACATCGTTGTGTTTTTTCTTTTTTTTTCATCAGCCTTGATTTAACAAAGACAAATCAATCTATTGTTTATCAAATCTACATTTTGTTGCTTGTTTTCCTAGAATAGCTTTCTTGCAACGCTTTCTGTCATTTTAAGTTGAGGTTGAAAGCAACAAATAAAAAAAAGCTACATAAATCACTCACTGCGTTACATGGTTGACAGAAAAAATAATTGGCCTAGTCCAATTTATTATAGTTATATTTTAAAACATCTACATCTATCCTGGAAGATTTCCAAAAAGACAAAGAAAGAAGTCTACATGTAGTCCTATTCCTGCTGTATGTATCAATAAAGAATAAAGTCTATAAGGTAAGAAACAAAAAGAGAAAAAAATATCGTATCCGTGTTTTGTTTTTGTTCACAAAATCAATTTAAAAGAAAAAATAAATGAAGAAAATACTTGTCAGAGTGATGTGTTAATTTGTACTGCAGAGAGCAAATAACTTTTGAGTTGAGAGCAATGCAGTTCTAAGCACATTGTGAAAATCAAATCATGTCAATCTAAATGAGATTTCTTGAACAAAAGTCTTTTTCATATTAAATGTGCATTGTATGATACTGAGTCTGTACAATCTGTACAATTTCTGCTTTAATAAGCAAGTAAAGGTGCAAAGTTTTGAAACTAATGGTAAAGTTCTATATGTTTCTCATTTTCTCTGTGCGGTGGTGTTTAGTGTTTTTATTTCAAGAGGCATTCCACTATACTGATAACAAATGTATTTCTATTGGTGAATTAGAGGCAATTTCAACTGCTGCATATTCATAACAAGACCATACACAGTAACCACCATGCTATTTCATCAATTTATATCCACTGGTTAGCGCACAGTACAGATGGATTAATTTACCCTGTGTTCAGGACCGTACCAAGGTCTACATATTCTTGACTGCAAAAGTACAGAATATTCAATCAAAATGCCCTCTTTACTTCTGGCTACCAATATCAATATTAGGTTTTCAACTTGAGCCCTAATGTGTCTTCACTTATAAGAGGTAAGTCTGCTCTTAAAGAAAATTTGAAAATAAAATAATGGAATTTCATGTAATCTGAGAACTTTTATGTTGTTTTCAATCTTGCTAATATTTATATTATTGGTTATTATAATACTTACACTTTTGCCATTGTTGGCCTAAACATGCTTAAGCAAATTCACATTTTATATTGTATAGATTAAATAGTTATAAATTAATGACTAATACTATATTACCATTAACGGTCAATTTTGCTTTACTTTTGTGAAAACAAACAACTTCCCAAACAAACAAAATTGACTGCAGCAGTTTTTCTTGGTATATGTTAAAAATATATTGAGGTCAGGATCTCATGAATCTCAGTGCTACATACCATGCCCATGTTCTGCAGCTCCTTTTCATAAAATCACGAATGAATAACATAATAAAGTGACTAATAAAGAATATCTTGGAAAACAAGCTTGACATGTATTTTTGGAATGGTGGCAGCGTGAAGAAAAATTTTAAAAACTTAAAACCGCAAGTTAACAGCCGGCACATTCGCCAGTTTACCAACTTCAGCAAGAAACTCTTCTGTGCTCAATCGCCATCAACAGTTGCCCGTGGCTTATAGCACCTGATCATTCTGCTCTCTCGGTGCTCCCACCATATCCGCCAACTACCATTTGCTTAATGAGCCGCGTTTTGAGCCACTGAGTACATCGTAAGTGTTCACGTATTTAAAGGGGGCGGCCTTCTCCATCCCTATAGCCGAATACACATTTCCTTTTGCTCCTTTTTCCAATCTTTGCTATTAGAGACTGAAAAGAGCTTTGCATAATACCTAGCCTGCAGAAGGGAAGATACAATTTGTGCTTAGATAGTGTGGCCACATTAGACTGAAAAAGGACTGGAAATAGTCTCATTGGTAGCCACAGAGGAATGCAGAAACGCACTGTGATATTGGTTTTCATTTAGGCCCCCACACACATCAAATACACACTTCTGTAGGTCTCCTATTGAGCATAGCCTGCAGCCAATCAATGAGATTAATTAACCGATTAAAATACACACAAAAGAACAGCGACATTAAGAGGTACAAAAACATTGAACTTGCAAGTACAGAACTTGAAACAAACACAAAACAAATATGGCTGACATTATTACCAAAATATGTGCCGATTACTGTAGTTAAGTCCTGAGTTATTCTTCTATAATTATATTGATGGAACACTAACAAAGGTTAATGGTGTATGCTATCATTTACTGTACTGGAGAACAAAACATTAAGTCCTTAGTATTACAGTCAACTGTAGTTTATAGCTCCAGTACAATTTAAGTTGTACGAACAGCTGTTAGGGTCAAAATGGGATCAATAATCTATCTAATTATTGGATGATTTATTCTCTGAGCATGCTAGTTGTTCCTGATATTATTGTAAGACCAAAACTTACCTGGTTGTCTTGTGAAAAGCGCTTAACAAACCCATTGCAGTGTTTATAAATAGGAGCGTCAGAATAAGCAAGAAAGTGAGGAATACTTTAAAACAGCTGAAAACCATTTTACATGAACAAGTGACATAGGTTACCTTTTGGTTGATGACGTTAACCCAGGGGGAAGTGCAGTTGCTCAGGTCTGGTCCTTGTGGGTCCCAGTATCCTTCTGGTCCTTGGCATAAATAAGAGGCCATACCTGGAAACAAAACATTTACGTCATTTGAGTAAAGCAGGGTGACATGGATTCAATTTTTTTTTCCATATATAAAGAGAATATCTGCGATGATAATATAACCAAGGTGTTTTAATCATGGCTTTTTCTTTTTTTATCAGTGTTTTAGACGCTGCAGAGTCTCCACAGTCTGTTTACATTGCTCTCGTTTGATCAGGCAGAAATGACAAGAATTAGGCACACTCTGTGTTTGGCTTTGTGACAACGGAGTGAAAAAAAACTGCTGCAGTGTGAAAGCAATTATCACAATCTTCTAATTTTCACCTTTTCCACATGCATTCATCCCTACACTAACATACAGAAAAAGCTAATTGATAATGTACTTGTACTTGTTTATGAGGTACAAAATTAAATGACCTCTCCAGACAAGGTGTCCAAGAGCCATTAAAAGCCAGACAGTGTCCAAGTGTGAGACGACAGAAACAGAGGAGCATGTATAAGAGAAACAAAAATAGATAAAATAGGTGCCAATTAAAACAACCATAGTTGGATGCATTGCAAAAGGTCAATTGAGGCTGGCTGATAAAAAGAGTCACGTCTTCTGACAGTTTTTTTTTTTTTTTCCAGCGGCTAAATTAAAAACTGAACAAATATCAAGCTTCAAGCGCAACTGGAGCTTTTAAAAAAGATGGAAGACAGGTGAAACTATTGTTAAAGCACACATAATATGGTAAATTGTCTTTTTTAGTTTTGAGTCCTGTTCTAACTTTGTTTGCTCGCCAAAAACTGGAGTTATTTCTGTGAGGTACCTTTTGACCCCAAAAGACAATAATATTACAATAACACCTCACAGGGTTCAAGGGCCTCTAGCCACTAACACAAATGATGGGATTCAACATTTTCTTGCAAGACTACTGTAGCTAGAGGATTTTTGTGTTGGTAGGAAAAAACAAAGAGCTTGCAACTCCACACAAAAAGGCCTGATTTGACCTAGGAGTCAACTATGCGATCCTCCAGGTGTAAGGCAAGAATGAGAGTGTAGCTGCATGCTTTCTGCACACCCTTTTAGAACAAAAAGTACTAGGGTGTCAAGCAGTTTGTGACTTATCCCTGGTCAAAAAGCTCTTAGCTGTCCATGATGCACATAGTTGTTTGGAATGTTTACCATCTAGTTTATTAAAAATGTATAAAGAATAACTGGAACTAAATGAAAGAAACTCCACTTACTAAGTAATAATGTAGTCAACACTAAATGATAACTTCAGCCTACGTTGACAGACTGGCATCTACGTTTTCAGAACTGCCAAACAAACTGACTTTAAATCGCCCTTCCTTCTACTTAAAGGTACAGCGTGTGTTGGCGGGCGAGACAGCTAACATTAGCAGATATAAATTTTGATTGACACATAATTTCCTTCCAGCAGCACACCTCGGACAGCCTTACGTTTGATGGGTTTATAAGATAAGGGACTTTATAGCCGGGTTGAGGGGAGAGAGAGAGGACTGTGGCGGAGTTTCAAAGCCATGTGGAAGGAAAATGGCGTCAGTGACAGTGTCGTCTGAAGAGCCGTGCGACTTTGAAGAACGCAGGGAGGAGGTGGGGTTGCCTGGCTCTTATCTCGCACATATGACGGCTGTTAGTGAGGTCTCTATGGGTTCTGCTGGCGTAACCCGTTAATGAAGTGTGTACGCGGACGTGTCTGTGTGAGCCCTAAATGAAAAGAAGAAGCGACTTTGAGAACACGCTGCAGGATTCCAACTAGGGTGACTCCGGTGATGAAAAAACATGAAAGAGAATCTACTAAGTTCCTTAACTACACTTTTAATTTGAGCTAAGTTCGCCTTTGGATGTCATGCTGCTGTGACTAAATGTATTCATCAATAAGAAAGAGCAACAGAATTAGGTTAAATGCTTAGATTCAATTACAGTAACAGTTTCGGCAGTAAAATAAAAAGTGTTGCATCATCTTTCTAAGTTTTTGAGAGATTCAAACAGAAATATGCAATTGCTCAAGAAAATGTGCTGCTACATTCCTTTACATTTCTCAAGGTTGGTGTTAATAGCCCTAATATGGTTGGTCATAAATTACATTAAATTATTAATTCTACTTATTATTCTACAAATGCATCAAAATTGTTGGCCTTTAGAGTGAGTTTTCAGGTTAAAAGTAAAACAAACCTTTTTATTTTTGTTATTACCTGCACTGACTGTTCTACAGACCTTATTTTTGTTTTAAAAAATGTCTGCACTATTACTTAGTTATTTAAAGTTGGCTGCAAAATAGACGTTTTCACAAGACATTTTTAAATAACTGCATACTTGTGTAAAGTGACTAAAATTGGACGAATTTATACGTCACAACTGTAAAAAAACACCAGTGCACACACAGCAAAAGATTGATTATTTGACTTATTTTAAGGCATGTCTGCCTTATTTTATTCTATTTTCAAGCCAAAACTTTTGTCAAGATAATTTTACATCATAGGGAAGTTTGTTTAAAGCTTAGTTATCTTACAAATAGCGAACATTGTTCAGCATGAGATGTGAGTAATATTGTGAATTCTCGTCATTTTAATAAATGCAAGATTCAGTATTTGCAATGTGGTCTCCATCCTACTGGTAGAAACTAAAGGATCTGTAGCACTTATACATTATTACTGGTACTTGCGATCAATCAAAAATGTTGATTCAAAAAGAATAACACTGACTTCTGATTAAAAGCAGTAAAGCTGATTTCCAACTGCCTAAGTCAAAGTAACTGTCATCATAACAAAGTGCTCTCAACCCATTCTGAAAAGTACCATCTAGCAGCAGACACTCTTGTCACTCTGAGTAAAACTTGGAAGGAATGAGTGTGAGGGGAAAAAAATGTGGCTGGCTAAATGTTCCTAAACTCAACCTTTTATCTTTATTCATTTGTGTGACAATATGTTGTCTGCGTTATCTAAACATTAGAATATGTTCATATGCTCCGTAAGTACATTAGAACATCTTAAAAGGGAATACATGGGTTCAGAGCTGATACACAAAGCACAGGCGCCATTGCGGTGATACTAATACAAATGTCTTTACCCACTAATTAATTACACCAATTGAATCTACCGAGACGAGGCATAAATAAGGCTGCGTGTCGTGCTAGTTACCACGCGTCATGTGGATTTAATGCAGGGCTATCTTTAGCTTTAACAGCATCAGGGAGTCGGCGAGAGAAGCAAAGTACACCATGCAGCAGGAAAATAAGAACATCAAAAGGTAGGCAATAAAGATTTAAAGAATACATGGTGTTCGAATGATGAAAAATAGTATCGTTTGAAGGTAAACGGGTGTGTGGTAATTCAAAATGTGGTTACAGTTTCTCTATATTTTGATAAACAGTTTTTTTGAAAATATTGCATTTTAAGTTAAAAAGTACTGTTTTGATTGATTTGATTATAAAGCTTTAAATAAAAAAAGTTTGATGTAATCATACTGGAACTTTGCACTCACGTAAAGGATAGAAAGGCACTCTAGGGATGGAAAATATTGATACAAACATGAACTGGGAGCTCATCTCTGTTACAATCTGCTTTTTGTTAACATTGTAATATTGTGATTTAATTTTCTTTATTTAGTGCACCTGTTTGTACAAATACACAGTTTTTCCCTACCTGTATGAACTTTCTGTACACACAAATCCTGTTATTTACCTCACAGATAAGAAAACGGACAGACTACATGAATCATTCTCATGTGAATCATTCAAAATACACATTTTTAACAAATGAATGATGAGGAAATGCCACTAAAACAAGATTATAAACTCATTGCTGATTGAAGTTTACTCTTCCAGTGGTACATACCTATTGTTCCAGGAGGGCAGTCCATCTTCGCCACCAGCCCCTGCTTGGTTTTGGGCCAGGCGATGTCCATCATGACCATGGGCTGCAGGACTCGGCTCTGGTATTGGGCAGGTTGGACGAAGCCGCTGACCTGTCGTCTTCCTCTGGATCCAAACCCTCCACCACGGTCTGCACTGGGGCCGCGGGCGTAGATGTGGTCCGGGCCCAGTATGGCACCGGCGTGGTGGTGGTGGTGGGGGTCCTGGCGGTGCTCGTCCTGGCCATGGTGGTTGTCATGGTCATGGTGTTGGAGCGAACTGTGGTGCGGCTGCTGGTGGTGGTGGTGGTGTCCACGTAAACCATGATAGAGGAGGAGGACTCTGCAAAAGAAGGAGAAACGATGTGTGATTTAGGCACAATCATTCAAACAGGAAGATGATATAAAGAGAAGCTTATTCTCAATGAATGCTATCTGAATCAATTTCTGTAACTATTAAATTGCTGTGAGCAGAAGATATGAACATTCAACACCAACAAAAAACTAGTAAAAAGTACTATTTTTGTACCTGCCTTCACTTAAAAGATTGTGTGCACTTACTATGTTTTTAGACTAAAAGACCCAATGAAAAAAAAACAAAAACATTTATTTATTTTGAACAAACAGCCTCAGTCTTTTTTGTGTTCTCTTTTTAGTCAAATCCACAGCAAAGACACAAGAAAATTTTCCACATGTTCGCACAATCTTATGGCTAAGATTCTGGCCTATTTTTAACACAAAGTAACCTTTCAAATTTAAGCTTTAACATAAATCATGCACTTATTTCCCTTTTAAGGAAGTTTGAATAATACTTGAATGTGACAGGTGTGACTTTGCATCAACATTCACAGTGTGTAGTTCTGGAGCCCCACTGGCAAAGCAGCAAACACACAGTCCCCCGCTGAGATTTCTAAAAGTAGCTGTTGACATGGGCCAGCCTCACTTACGCTCAATAACCGTGTGCTGTGGGTACATGTGCTTTCTATGTCAAACAGCTATTTCTTATGTGCGACTCTTCCCTGTGGGCGGCACTGTAGGAGGCATCAGCAAAAGTGGAACTTGGATACATGGGCTTCAGAACACACTGAACCAATATAGTGTTATGTCTAGACTTAGTAGTTGGATCGCAATACAAAAAATTTAAAATAGTCAGTGGTGATTTTGACATCACAATGAGATCTTGACCACATGAAGTCAATTTCAGGCGTTTCAGCAAAAATATCTTTCCTAAACCTCACATCATCCACATGAAGACACGCGTTTCAGGAGTCTGACAGCATCACATCATACCCGCAGCTTTTTTTTTTTTTGTATGATGGCATCCTTGTCCCAGTGTTATATCTTAGACCAGAATCCTTCACTCTAGGGCTGCAACAAACGATTATTTTGATAATCGATTAATCTGTCGATTATTGGATCGATTAATCGATTAATCGGATAAAAATGACAAAATAATAAATATAAGGTGTTTTGCATTTTTTTAAATGTATTTATGCAGAAGACAACTTGTGTGCACTTAATGAACACACTGGGCTTTTCTTGAATACAAAAATAAAGTAGAATAACCAGATTTTGCTATCTAGCTACTTCTTTTAATGTGGTTATTATAGGGCTGGGCGATATGGCCAAAAAATAAAATCTCGATATTTTTGGACCTCTGTGGACGATTTCGATTTTAATCGATTTTATTCAACGCCATCGATGACTGCTGCTTTTTATTATGAGCTCATGATATTTTAAAGCATCTATAAAGAATGAGCCAATGAGATTAACTTGTTTATTAAAACTAATAAGTGTTTGCTGCATCTAATGCATAGGCCTGCCTACTGTTATTAGTATTAGCATCTGTTAGGCCCTGTTAAGATCATTATGATTTTGTTGGTTCATATCTAAAAGTTTTAATTTTGCGAGTGTTCGTCTCTCACTCCTGTCACTCAAACTCCGTCGTCATGGTTACTGACACACGGAGGGGAAAGGGGCGGGGCCTGCTGGCTGCTGCTTTTTGGGAGAAGAGAGAGCATGGGAGAGAGACGCTCATGGAAGTGCTGTAGACGGCTTTTAACTTTATCAGAGAAAACCTCACACAAAGCACACGCGGCAGCTCGTGAAACAGCAAAGACAAATCAAAAAGACGCTAGATTTTGCGCGGGACTTTTCTAGAAAGTTACCGCGAGTCTAAAGCGCTGAAAGCGGCCGGATCACCCGCGGAGGAATGACAAACTCGTAACTTTATGAGATTAAGCTATACACCACCTCCGGAAGGTTACTTGCAGCTGTTATTATGTGATTAAAAGATCCGCTAAACAGGTGCAAGGCTCCTGTTTGTCTGTTCTTTGTGAGAGTCGAGGGAGAGCTCTACAAAGCCGCTGTAGGTGTCCACTCAGCGCGCGCGGCTGGAACACGTTTTTAGCCAACTAATCGATGACCAAATTCGTTGACAACTATTTTAATAATCGATTTTAATTGATTAAATCGATTCGTTGTTGCAGCCCTACTTCACTCTTCACTTTACCGCAAAGAAAAAAAAGCTAATTATTCAATGTATTACAGAGTTTGTCTCCCATAAGTCTGTTTTGAAAATGTGTCATGATATTCCAATGACATCTGAAGCATAAATCTACTTTCTCTAGGTTTTTTCTTCTAGGTTTTACATACAGGTTATTCATTCAGAATACCTGCTAAATTCGTATTTACATTCAGAAACTTTTCTGCTCATGCTCAGTGTAATGTTTTCCTTTAGTTTTGTGACTTTTTGCGTGAGAATCACAGCATCACACTCTGGCCAGTTGCAGGTATTGCAGCGGTTTCACGTCATTTTAGTGATTCGTGTGGACGATCACAACTCTGTGTTTATGTAGTATAAAATCATCACTGTTTTGTCTCTACAAAACAATTATGATAAATGATATGTGATCCTTCAACAGTTAAGATTAACATCCATGCCACAACATTTAGATTCATTATGTTTTTGTTTTTTTTTCCATTTTACATTCGTTGTGACACCAAATTTTTTGTTTTTTAGCCATCTTATAATAGTGTTCTCTCATTATTATTTTGATGAAAAGTTGTATTTACATTGATTCATGTATGTTTGAGCAATCTAGAAAAATCATGAAAAAAAAAACAGTTAAAAATGCTGGTGACGGCAATTTTATGAGTTAAACTAAGTAATTCTTTGATTTTATTTTTTCTTTAAATTCTACAAGCACCAGTAGCTTTATAACTTGTCATTTCTCGAATTATAGAAAAGTAGAACTATGACCCGAACCCCTACAGCGCCACAAGAAAGCAATTTGATAGTAATAGTCTGCCTTATTGTAAAGATACAATCAGAATGACAGAAGTGACAAATTGCCCAAGCCTTTCAATGACAGCAGAGTAAAACTAAATTTAATGAGGGTCGATTTTAAGTTGTCAACTATAATGGATGTCACGCATCAAGAGAACTCAGATAACAACCATCACCTGCGAGACGCCACTTTGCTAATTTTTGTTTAGCCTGATCTCCCTCGATGCTAAATGCAAAAACCATAAGTCACAGAATTCCCATTGAGAGTTGAGTAAAACAATCCAAATTACTATCAGCGGACGATGCATTCTGGAGCTCGACGGCAGCCAGGAACAGCTAAGGTTGATTAAATGGGTTGCCATCGCAGCGAGAGTCTAAGGTTGATTGAGCATTTGTTTTCTCAAGCAAAGAAAAGAATTTGTTGTGCGTTTTGGGATCCGCGGGTGTTGTGGATTATCCTGTGGTGGAGCTTTATCAAGTACAACTAGCTCATTGGTTACAACTTACTCGGCTAAATCACACCGTTTGGGGCTTTAATTAAGGGATTACGAAGCTGTTTGTAGAGTGGATAAGGCAGCTGAAAATGCCTCAAACAGGACTAGTTAAAAACCTTAATATGGGCTTTACCAATGGGTCTCCAGACAGCTGACTTCACTGATAATGTTATTTTTCAACGGCAAATTGGTAGGCTATGTGTGGAGTTTTTTCTAGTTTTAAAAAGCCTAGACAATTGGATTGTATCATCTTCAAAACTACAGCTTGCAGTTCAAATGGGCTATGAAAGGAACAGTGATTAACAGAAAAATAGCATCCATTTTGTATTGTTATTGGCCTATAAACAAACTCCTGAGTATCTTTGCTTTGGCTTCTCATGGTTTAAAAAAAAAAAAAAGGTTATTTAACTCTAGCATTCCCCACAACTTTTGGCTCTATCTACTGGCAGCAGGAAAAAATAATTTGGGTAAGATAAACAAATGTAGCTTGTCCTTGATATTTTTGAATTGGGGAAGATATTCGTGATGGAAGTATGTCCAATGTCTATGTCTAAATGCAGTAGCAATATTTCAATACCATTCTGAAAATTTTCAGTACTGATGATCTATTATCAATATCAATCTGATAAAGCAAGCATTTATTTTTAGAATTATTGGGGCTAGTTCTTCTCTGTTTTGTGTCACACTCACATCATCAGCAACTTGTAAGTTCTTCCTGTTTCTGCACATTAGTTGTCCTTTTAGAGACTATTTCAAATTATTTATGGTATATAAATATATATTATGAAATGCCTTCATTTGTAAGGTTGTACTTATGTCGAGCAGTAATGGAAAAAATATCCCAAAATACTTGGTCATTACCAAAAACTATGGTAGCAACCCATCACTAATATACAGTGTTATAACATGGCTAACAAACCATAACGTTATCTAAAATGGCCAACATTGTACCTAACATAAGCCTGAGTAATATTAACAAAAAATGATATATCTATATTCTTTTGACATATCTCGATTATAATTTTTACAGAATAATCAATCAAAAAAAAAAAAAAAAAAAAATCCAAGCCTGTCTTTAAACATTAGTTGAAGCTTAATTATCAAATATGGCTGTATAAAACTTAAGACATGTGTCTTGGTCGACTAAAAGGACATACCCTCTTTTCCAAAACTTATGATGGTTCAATGATTTGACCAAATATTCTCGCTTAATAATTACTTGAGCAGAAAAAAATGCAGATAAAAAGCCTTTATACATGTTAAATTATTGTAGTAATTGTAAAACATCTGGAAAGTGCTCTCAGATCCTTCTTTGGATCCTTTTTTGGACAATTTGGAAAATGCTACATAATCATTTTGAGATGGTTCACAACACAATGAAAACATTTTCAAAGTGAAAAAGGAGAAAACAATCACACAATAACATTTTGAGTTGCAGAAGAACAGCAGAAAACCAATATTAAATTTAGAAATCAAGATGAATAACTCAGTAGTAAATCTAACACTCACTATGCAGAAAAAGAAAAAATATACAGCGCTAAAGCGTGACTACTAAACAGTTTGATGAAGAACACCGCATGTGGCTAGAAGTTCCACAATATGGGATTGCATTTATCATTCTAAAAACAAGCAAATGACAGCACTAGGGTAAGTTACAGGTCAGTTAACAGTAACAATGTTGTTCAGGATAACCTTGTACAAGAACAAAAAAAAAAAAAAAAAAAAAAAAAGAAAGAAAAGAAAAAACTGAGAATACATACAGTATCTTATGCCATGGCATACTGTACATTTTTACTGTCAACAAAGCAACACATGCCTAAAACATATGCCTGAACACAAGACACCAATCAAAGCTATGTCAAGGTTTTCTGACTTGGTCTTATGATTTCAATTTAAAAATATGTTTGATTGTCTTAACTTTCACAGACAATGAGATCAAGTTTACATCTGGTAATCTCTTTACAGTTCATAGACGTCCAGATGGGTTTAGAAAATCAGCGACGCAGTGTGGGGTTAATGCAAAAGCCACATCTGGAATCAGAGTCCTGATTTCTGATGATCCCTCCGAGTCTACCGTATAATCATTTTACGGTATGTTCCTGTCCACTCGCGGCATGTTAAATCTACATCTACAAAGACACACAGCAGGGCCACGGGAACAAGAAAGGAAAGACTGTCCTTGAGCGTGACGTTGTATGTTTTTCTACAGAATGAGCAGAAAAGTAGCAGATAGCAGCCGGCCACTTTCGCCTTGGAGACAACGCAAGGACATTTTGTTTTGCTTTGCCAGCTCTTCCGATCTATCCAAACGACGGTGGGGAGTAAACAAGTTCAAGAGCAAGCATTGTGCAACATTTGGGTATGCTCTCAAGGACTCTCAACTGACCTCCACATATGAATGTCTAAAGCATTTTGTATGTGCTCCCGAACAAAGAACAAAGCATGTCTGACCTCTAAATCTTCCGTATCTCTCTTTCACTACAGCTTTCTTTAACAACGTTGAGTGACTTTTTTTTTGCTTTGGCACTTGACTTGAAAAGCAATATGTGTAAAGGACAGATCTTAAACACTATAAATTATAATGTGCTCAGTGTTTGACTTTACTAAGTACTTTCTAAACTGTGTCAGCTGGTTTAAGGAATGAAAAGCTATTCAAATGAACAATGGGTGAACAATAGCAGAGTTGTTAGAGCTCTGGCTTCTCAATAACGAGATTGTTGTTTCTGTTGGTTGTTGATCTCTCTGGGTCGAGTTTGCATGTTCTTCCAGTGTCATTGTGGTTTTCTCTCTGACTTCCACCTCCAAAAACACGCATCTTTAGGTTAAATGTGAATCACAGTAAATTTCCCCCAGTGAATGAATGAGTGGAATGTCTGTCTCTAACTCTGTGTTGGCCACTGCCCAGGGTGTTCTCCCGCCTAAGGCCCAAAGTCACTGGGATAGGCTCCAATCACCTGCCACCCCTAACAGGAACAAAAAGTTTTTACTGCAATAACACTCACAAATAACCTATAAGGTCAGTTTTTCATTAGACCTTTGTGACTAATCTCGCAAAAAAAGGTTAACGAGCAAGTTCTCAAAACAACATCTGACAGGTTCAAGTGAAACTTAGAGAGGAAAAGTGACTCAGAAAGGATTAAAAAAAAAAAAGTGTGAATCCAGCATACTAACTTTCCAAACTAACAAAGCTCAAGTCTTTATGTACACCTTCTGCTCTGCAAAACACTTGCCGTGCATTGCTGTTTTGCGTTTGACTTCTTGGTCTAACCCTGCCCTGACTATAATAACAAAAGTGAGCAACTTAGACCACAACACTATATTGAGTGATGTGTGTGACATTGTGAAAGCATCTATTCAGGCAAAAATTAGTCTACAGTGTGTCATCTAATAGAGCAATTTGTTCCCCCAAACCCAGAAAATATGTTTTTGTTGTTTTAATTCTAGCCAACATTAATGTGGTTCTGAATGTTCTGAATACATTCATTATAATGAAGAATTAGAAAGCTTAGAAAGTATGACGTAAGTGAAAAAGGTGGACTGCAGCAAAAAGCTTAACATTTGCTACTTTTACTTTACAGTTGGTAGATATATAAATCTATTCAACTAGTTGCTAGCTCTCACTGACCTTTTGGCACACAGTTATTAATATCTACATTAGGTTTTGGCTTCAATTATCGCTTTAGAACAGCTTTTTACAGACAGCAAAGTGAAACTGATTTAGACCACTTAAGCACAGCCAATCAGAACGCTGCTTCCAGCTATCTAGGAGAAATAAAAATGATTTAATATAAAATTCAGACAGTACACAGCAGTCTGATTTTTTATTACAAAATGCTGGCATTTGTAACAATATAAAGTTTATTTGCAGAAAAAATGTTACTCAGCTTTAGGTAAAAATCAAGTATATCTTTTTTCATTCATTAATTTCTTAAGATGCTCATCACTATGGGCCTGTAGCTTTGTTTCATTGAGAGAAAGTGCAAGGCTTCCCCATTATGCACGGCTTCTGATGCACAAAAATCCCTCTCACTAAACACATTTCCACTAGCACCACCGTCCTCCGACCACACAGTGCTTTGTGTCTCATTTCAAAGCCTCCATTTCTCACTAATTAGCCTCTCTGTCTGCGTCCCAGGGCCTCCGCAATTAGATAAGCCTTACTCAACTTCGCTCCAGGACAGAAATATAGAATTAAATAAAAAATATTGCAGTTATGAAATAGATCCGGTTTATAGGACCTGCTATTTCCGCACCGCAAGGAGGGAAAACTTGGAGAGTCAAGATCAAAAGATATGGAGAGAGATTTTGGGGCTAAAAATGAAACGTTGAGGTCACCCTTTCATGACTTCACTGTAACCAGGCACAACCTACATTTTTTTTAAACAAGCTTTCAAAACACAAAGCCTTTTGATCACCTATGTTAGAAGTTCAACCATTATATAATGTGTTTGGATTATAGGAAAGGCACACAATTGGTAATTTGAAGATGCTGCTGTTAAGTTTGCTGTCCATTCACGAGTGTGATTTGTGAGCCTCAAATACAACACCAAAGTGCATAAATATGGTCATTGGTAGGATGTAGCGATTCAGTTTTTTCTATTTAGTTCACAAGATTGATAATTTGGCTGTAAATTTTAAATTTTTTAATTTTAATTGACCTTTATTTAACCAGGGAAGTCCCACTGAGATTCAGAATCTCTTTTGCAGGGGAGCCCTGGGGGAAGGGTCAGGGGAGGCATTAATGGACATGTTTTTAGCTGTAGGAGGAAACCGGAGTACCCGGAGGAAACCTACGCAGACACGGGGAGAACATGCAAACTCCACATAGAAAGGCCCGGGAGTCGAACCCAGGACCTTCTTGCTATGAGGCCAGAGCGCTAACCGCTTGCGCCACCATGTCGCCCAAATAAAATATTGACTGACCCAATATAAACAGATGACTGTAGGCTGAACACTGCTTTTTATCCTCAAAACACACTTATTACCGGTAAGTAATAGATCAAATTACTTAACAACTGAAGATCTTTGTGGTGATAGTTAAAATATTCTTCACAGTTTTACAGCAGCTAAGCTGAAAACTATGAAGAATTAACAAACAAAAATTGAGTTCTAAAACAGAATCCCCCCAAGCCATCAAAAAGCACCAAAATGCAAAGCCAGTTTACCCACAACTGGCAATGTTTTTCTGGAAGTTACATTAACCAAAATAAGTGTTACTACATGTTCTCATTTGTCAGTTGTGATTTGTCATTACCTCTACATGTCATATGTGTGGCCTAAAACACAATTATAAACCTCAACGAAATACAATCAGGTTCACTACACCCTGATCACCCAAAGGCAGACTCCATTCCAGAGCCGGAACCAAGTGCTGCCCCGTTCGGACCAGACCGTGCAGCCCTAATGCCAAACACTTGCAGACAGGTTGTAGAATGTAGATATGATTCTGTCAAGAAGTGTGTGCACATCATTGCTGTAACTTGTCCTTCTCATGTTTAAGCCAACGTGACTAACGTGACTAACCCTAACCCTAATACTAACCCTTGCGTGTGTCCTATTGCCAATCAGCCAATCAGATTGCTTCACAACACAGAGATACAGACATGGAACACAACAGGGTCGAGTCAGAACAGACTTAAAATAACTTCATGAATCATGTATCAGTTCTAATAAGTGCAAATAGTCTCCTCCACAGCACAGCTCAATTTATTCGAAAAAAAAATGAATTTAAAAGTAAGGTTTTAATATAAAAAAGAAAAATGTGGGATCTTGTAAAAAATATTTTGAGATAATTTAGAATTTTAATCTAATCTAATTTAAAAATGTCTTAAAAGAAACTCCGCTGTGAAGCTCTGGACCTTGGTTTGGAACATTTTTCCCCAACCGGACCAAGGTGAAATGTGTCAAATGCACTTTAAAGGCCCAACCAGGATATCAACTGTACTGACATTATGAGAATGATGTCCGTATTGATCCAGCAAAAGTACATGTATTGGTGTCACTATACAACCACAGTCTTTGGTGTATTGATATAAAGATACTAATACTGTATAGACTAACCACGCTTAATTTGGACTTTTCCCCAGTAGCAAGGAATTTGGCCTCTTCACTCCCCACAAGCATCACCTCTGCTGCCAGTTTTCTGCTTGGACAACTTTCAATAGATAAAGACCAGTGCAGACTGCAGAGAGCTGCTCTTGGAGAAGCTCTAAATTACTATTAGACATCTATTAAAGACCAGCACTATTTTGCACTGGTTTTACATACTCCTCGAAAAGTTATCAATACTAATCATCTTTGGGATGTTCCTAAAACCAGGATCAAATTGTGACAAATGAATATGCAAAATCATGAATACAATAAATAATGAGAAACGGGCTTTACTGTTTTTTTTGTTTGTTTTTTCTTTAACATTAAAATAACTCAATTAATTTTCTCCCAGCACAGATCTTAATATTGATTTATCTATTAAGACTATTAGTCTACTCTGTACTATTTATGTGTAATCTGTGTCTATGTGTCCTGTTTGTTCACCAAAATCAACAAAGTTTGTCTGTTGTTGTTGTTGTTAGCTTTGTGGCTACAATGTGTTAGTTGCTGCTCACAAAATAGATTTAAATTATTTTATTGTAAAAAACAAACAAACAAACAAAAAAACGTCATCACAAAGCATAGTGATAAATGATGAGCTAAAAATGCAAACATATAAACAAAATAATTATTCAATTTCAAACACATTTGCTCATTTACCAAACACATTGCAACTTTCCGAATTAAAAGAGCTTTTCACACCTTTCAAAGGTGATCATGGTAAAGCTAACAACAAGATTGCAGAATAAAAGGGTACTTCCTGGTTTCAGATGCATCTCAAAATGCTTTTCTGAATATCTGCTTTACAATATACTGTACCTGTGCTGGGGTAAAACTGATTTTCAAGTCATTGCATAAAGAATACAAATGCAAAACAATTTTACAACACAACTTTTTTGAAACTGGATTAGTAAAAAAAGATTTTAAAAGGAAGTTACAAAACAGTGCATAATGTATTTGAAATCGGAACAATAGTTAATCTTGACTCGCAAAGACAAGCTCATCGATTTTTTCCTTCACCAGATCAATAAACGTCTCATATAATGGCATGACTCACTCAGCTCCTGCATACGCTTATCAACTCTCTTATGTCACCTGATCCCTTCCAAACACTAGAAACGCACATTTCCTTTTGGACGGTACCAAAATAAACCCATGATTAAAGCTGGTGGTGTCATTTAATGGAGCGCTTTGGCGGCAGTCTCACAAACCTATCAGCGATTGTAGCCGTAGACAGGGTTAGCAGAGAGAAGAAAACGGAGGGAGATGTTCGGGGTAAATTATGCAGCCAGACATCCGGTAATGCCTCGATATCATCTGACATGATGAGGGGCGTAATGGATGGGCGCTATGCATTGTTTGGCAATTAATTTCTCATTCCCTCTGCGCTCCGTGCCGCGACTCGAGAGGGCATCTTTGGAGGTCAGTCAGCACCGGGAGAGTGCGCGCTGCTCATATATATGCACTGAGATGCGCCGCCTGTGTTTGAATTCAAATGACAGTGGAGACATGCAGAAGACTGGAGCCAGACCTCTGCTTGTAAACGAACACTCGGGTGACTGCGAGACAAACGTACAGTCAGTGACACAAAACTGCTGCTGGGCTATAAAAAGAATGCCTAATTGATTTTAAAGCACCATTATGACACAGTTATTGACAAATGGATCAATGGCTTTATCATTATATAACCACTTTCAACTTTCAACTGAGCTTTATTAATACACACTTTAACATTTATGGTGCATTTATTCTACATTAACTATATTGATAAGTGCATGTTTTGTTTTGATTTGATGATGATTTGAGGATTTATATATTATAGTGCAATTTCACAGACAGATGTCTTAACACAGCAACCACCCCTCCCCAGTCAGTGATAGCAATCAGCCCTGGGGCAGCTCAGCAAAAGTGCCTCACCTAATCACCTGGCGCCTCAACCTCGAACCACCACCAGGCATTCTCTAACCTCCATGTTATTGGTCAGTAGAAAAATCGGAGTGCCTGGAGTAAAACACCCAGACACATGGAAAAACATGCGGAAGTCAAACTTGCAACCTTCTAGCTATGAGGTGAGAGTGCTATCCACTTTGCCACGTGCCTTTTTAAAAGACGAATTTAACTCTTTAGGTTCCAGGGGTGATTCATTTGAAATACAGCTCAAAAAACATAATATTTTTTAGCCTGGAAAATCCAAACTATCTCAATGTATTTTTTTGTTTTTATATGAATCTGGAATTCTCCAATTTACTGACACTTATTAGAAACAAAAAACTTGGAGTCTGGAGATGCAGAACCTAGAATGATTGGATACTGAATTGCTACTTGGCTGCTTAAGGGTTAATAATTACAGACTACACATTTTATTAGTAATACACTATTTGTATGAGATCAGCTTATTCAAATTTACTTCTGGAGTCTGGAGACAGAGTTTGGAATAACAGAACTGCAACTCTGGCATTCAAAGGGTTAAATTCAAAAGGTGGGAAGGTTGATTTTCACACAGCAAACACAATTTCTATTTTTGAATCTGACAATTTAGTCTAATAAATCCTTCGACACATCGGTAGTATATCGTTAATGTATTCATTTTTGTTGCAATTATGGGTACCACTTTATAATAACTACACCAGATTTAGTCTTAGTAAAGCCTTAATAAAGCATAAATAAAGAGTTACTAATCCATCAATAAATCATCAATTAATGGACAAAAAAGTTTATTAAGGCTTAGTTACTGCTCACTTAAGGTGCTAAGATTAGGATTTAGGGTTGAGGGGTTGGGCTTGTAGTAATTAAGTTGTTACTAAGCCTTAGTAAATACTTTAGTCCATTAATTTCTCCTTTGTTCATGATGAATTAACTCATTATGCATGCTTTATTAAGAGTTTATTAAGGCTAATCAAGGTGTAGTTATTATAAAGTGTTACCCAATTATGTTTTATAAACTTTTTACAAACAGCAAAGTGTAACTGGAGATGACCTCAAGCACAACCAATCAGAGAGCTGCATACAGCTCCTGATTAGAACAAAAAAATCATTGCTATTCAATTTAGACAGTTCTTGGTGGCTCCATTTTTTTCAAAAGTGCCACATTCATCATGTACTTTTTAATGGAAAACATTGTATTTTATTTTTGATGTAATAAAGTACAATGTATTTTGCCTTTGTGTTGTATGTTATAAGAGTGGCACTTATGGTTAAAATAAGACCTATCTGCATTAGTGATGTACTTGTTAGCTTTATAAAAGATCTTCCTTTAAGTATGCTCTACTCATCTCAGAACCATTATTACAGAGAAGAAGATAAAAGCAGGAAGTTGAAAAAGGAACATTGCTTATTGTGAATGAATAACAAAAGCAAATCTATCTACATTACGTAGTGCCCTAAAGGGTAACTATTATTCACATTGGCATTTGACATTTTCTGTATTAATTAAAGGTATTTTGAACTATTCACACTATTCATGTGTTTCCCATGTCAGGAATTGTCTTAAAAATCAATAAAATAAATTACACAGGAAAAAATGAAACAAATCTTGTCTGATATGCTAATGTTGCAGAAATGTTTACGGGTCTGGTCAATTAATAAACTTAAATCAGTGCAGAAGAGATTGATCTATGAAATCACAGCTCTGTCACATTCAAAACTGTACTTTCTAAGGCTTAGAGGAGAAAGAATACAAACAGAACTAAAGATGTGTTTTTTTGTTTTTGTTCTTTTTTATAAGAGAGCAATGCTAGCACAAGAATACAAACTTAAAATGTTTATTAAGCACATTAATCTATTGTCTAACAGAAGCTAAATTGAACCAGACTTCCAACAGATAGTTTTGTCTTTGCCAGTTGTTGGAAGACCACTCCATTACGTAGTTGTTGTTGTTTTTTTATATACACACACATGCCGTTTTTACTTTGTCCATTCAGAAAACATAAATTCCCATTCCCAGTGCACTCTGTTATCATAAAGTAGATTGATAGTGTATTGTTTTGCTGATCTCACAGCTTTTTCTGACTCTGATGCAGAATCTAAATGAAGACTTTGTCAAATCTTCACCGGCCCACTCATGTTTCAAGCTCCATCGGAGGTTCTGTCATGTTTATTCAATCAGCGTGCACACTTCCACCGTATATATCACATGATTCCCATCTGGCAAACTCTGCCGACTGGCCATCCATCATGATCCTTTTGCCGTCTCTACCTTGATCCAGAAATCATACACAGATCACCTGTGTAGTGAGAGACGAGGCAGGCAATCCCTCAATTAAGAGCCAGGCCCTATCCATCAATCCTGACATGGACACGAATATAGGCGGAGAAGAGACTGTGAAAAATCGGACTATATTTAATGTCCTTTTTAGTAGTCATGAGATACAAGCTGGTACCAGTGGGTGAGCAACATGGGAAATTAAGGGTGAGTGTCTGTCATATTAAAATGATGCTTGACTGTGGAGATTTTAAATTATTCTAGTTTATGCAGTGATGGGCAAAATGTTCTTGATAAAAGGTTTAATGTGAAACTATTGAAATGTTGTATTGTCCTTAACCCTAAAACAAATGATTACAAATAGCAATAATATTGGCGAGAAGGTCTGCTGTGACTGGTTATTCAAAGGTTATTTGAGTTGAGATTGGGGAAACAGTTTGTGTTAGCAGCAGTAACTCAAATCAGTCACTGGCTTAATCTGAATTTGTTTCGATAAAATAAAATGTACGGGCAAAAAAACAAAACACTTTAGACCTATTTCGTAGGAAAGGAAGTTCAGAAATTACCATAGCAACTACACCAATGTGATCATTTCCTTCTCTCTGAACTTGAATAACACCAACTCCTTTGAAGTCCTCAAAATGCTTAAGGCAGACTAAAACCTGAATACGTACTTACTGCATGTAAGACCAAGGCTCCGAGTTCTGGTTTAATTTTTGCTATTACCAACTCAAAATACAAATTCCAGTGTGCATGACATACAGTTATTATATTCACATTTTTTCGAAGCATTTTACAAGTTTCATCCCAGTCATTGTTTGAGGATTATAGTTTTACTTTCTGATTATAAATCATCTCTTGTAATGTATTAGGTTTTTAAATTACTTGATTGAATGAATCTGTAAGCATGAATTTAACTATGTTTATCTTGAGGAAATTGAAAATGTTCTTGTCTTCTGAGTGTGATGTCATCAGTTTAGAACTGCTTCCTGCTTTTGTCAATACATATATTTTTGTAAAAAAAATGTAACTCGATTATAAGTCTTTCAAATAAAGTCAACTGTTAATATTCTTACCCTTGGTCTAAAAGTAAAGAAATCTAGATAGAGCAAAGTCTAAGTGACTTATTACTGGGCCAGGCTAGTATACAACTCTTGATTTTTCACAGGTAGCCAGGGCTATTAGCATGTGAATAGATAGGGGAGCTTTAAACGGTCTAGCTAGGCCCACGTAGAACAATAAGAGCGGAAGCAGACAACAGTGGAAAGGAAGCTAAGGGCCAACCAAGCCGGTTTAAGGAACAGGTTTTAGGGTTTAGCCCCTCCTCAGTATAAATACAGCCAGTCTCAGATCACTTCCATCAGATTGAAAATGACTTTCGAATGAGAGTCGAAACGTCTTGATCTTCGGAAACGCTGAAGCCTTTCTACTATGGATCACTCCTGGACGAATGAGAGATTACACCGTCTGAACTTTTGATATTTATGAAAACTGATCATACACACTTAATTATTAGAGATAAATAATAATATTAATGCTGATACATAAAAATAATGCATTGCAATAACATCTAGGTAATTAGACTTTATATCCTTGGGTAAGTTTAATCTAAAAACACCAACAAAGCCTCTCCTGTTTCTCTGCTACAAGTCCAAAGCTGCATAACTAACAGAGCCCCATTGTGCATCGGCATTAAAGCAGTTTGTGAGGAGCCTGTGTATTTGCATGTGCATCTCTGTGTGTGTTAGAAAATGCCTTCAAAAACTATAATCCTAAACCCTTGCACTTTTCCTGGAAGAAAATTGGCCTTCAGCGCGAGGTGCACCGGCATGTGATAAGTGCATAGCCGCCAAATGAGCATGTAGCCTACATTTCTGAGCCCTCACATCAAAAAGAGCTCCTTGCAAAATTTAAACTTCCAACTACGATATTCTCTGAAACGTACAATCATAATGACACTTTACACAAGACTTTGGGGACAAAAAAAAAAAGAAAATAGGGTCACCTGCAAACAGCTAAGACATCTACCTCCCAAACAAGCCAGCTTTTCTTTAAAACAGACGAAAGCAAGAAAAATACAATACAATGATTTGTTGTCTTCATGTCACTGGTGCCTAGGGGCAGTCTGATGGAATTGTGGCAGGTACCTAAGACCTGGATCATTTGACAAATCAATCACAAAATAGATTGACAATGACTACAATTCAATCACAATCGCAACTAATCAAATAATAAAATATTCATCAGCTACTTAAGTAATTGAATAATTGTTAAATGGTCTTTATATTGACTTCAAATGATAGCATAAGCAAAGGTTCGGACTGAACAGCAATCAAATGGAAATAGTTATATATTGGTTATATATATATATTTTTTAATTAAACACCTCTACAACAGCTTAAATTTTGCAAAAATCTCTTATTCAGCTAACTCTTTAGCTAACTAATCAATTACCAATATATTCGCTAGTTGCAGCACTAGAATACAATCTGTCAGTGTCAGACTTGTGTTTGTTTTTAAAGGGACTGATTAAAAATGTCTTGTCTTTTGTGTTCATTTTTCTAAACCTTCACAACATTTTTTTTTAGCTAAAGTCTGTTTAAAAATACTTTTCTGACTAAAAAGGCTCTAATGACACACAACAACTCAAGAATACTAACATCACGAAGATGAAAAAATTAAAGTGCTCCTTTAAAAGCTCAAATTATCTCCGCTGCCTCTGCCAGGCTGCATTTACTGCTTAAAAATTCTTAATCAATTTAGCATGTGTCAGGCTCTTCCAACAGGAGCCAAGACCAAGAGCGGGCGTCCAAAGCCATTTCGGTGCGGAGGTCAGACCGGCGGCGTATGTGGGCTTCCTCCCATGCCAGCATAGATTTGGCACAGGGCCATGGCCAGATGGCAACATGTGGCAAAATCACAGGAAAGACAGACAGCCGATGTATCCGTGACACCCGCTGTGGCACGCACAGTACAGACGGCACAGGCCAACGTGAGAAAAAGTGAGAGGGACAGTCATGCTTCACTGGGCGGGTAATTGAGACATCAGATGAGGCCGAAGCTGGGACTGTGGGCGTGTCTACACGTGGAAGCTTGGGTCAACAGTATGGCACAATCAGGGACAGTTTGAGTTAGGATATAAGGTATGGCATAGAGGGTGAATTTTCAAAACAAACATAGCATCCTTTGTGATGCATTACAAAATGTTTTTTGTTCAACAAAAGCATCTTAATCAATAGTTGTTTGTCTATTTTGGTGAAATAAGAATGTACATTTAAAAAATCCAAAAGACAGAAAAAAAATAATAATCTAAGGCTTTCTGCTAAAAAAATAGTGTGAACCCCTATGCGTTTCAACCAATATATAGGAATTCTTCCGGGCTTACAAATAAGACATCTGGCACAGGTGTTCTTACTAACAGACATAATCATGTAATGAATTATTACAATTGAAAGCAAAAGGCAACTACAAAATGATGTTTAAAAAAAAAAAAAAGAAAAATCATTAATACGCTTAATAAGGTTGTTTTTCAGCTCACCAAAATAGACAAATCTGATCACTTTTTTTTCTTTTTATACACATTTTTGGACAAACATGCATTGATGCAGTAGCATAACTTTTTAAAATCTTAACCAATAGAATTTATTTTATTTACGTTTAATTTCATAGCGAAAGATATTGGTGGATCTTTGCTTATTGCTTCTAAGATCAAAATTGAATCCTTTGTAAAAGACTATCTTTGTTACAGTTTTGCCATAAGGTCTGGAAGACAAAGCATTTTATCTGTGTTTAGGTTTATGGGAGTATAAGATCAAATCAAGTAAATCAAATACAAGGCTGTATCATAATTATTTTGTTTGAAAGAACTGAATCTATCCCAAGCACTGAACCAAAATGTTTGCATGCAGGGTATTGAAGGTTTAAATATTTTCCACTGAAGATGAGAATTATGTTGAAAATGTGTCTAAAAATGTGAATTTACAAACTGAAGTAGCAAATGCTGATCATCTTGAGAAAATCCTCATTGCTTTGCATCAAACGACTGGTACCAATGTTCTAAGAAAAGGAAAGATGACAAACTAGAATTGTTTCTCGCCTAATGAGCTTTGTTGAAGCACTCTACCGCCAAATATCTTCCAAGACAGATGACGCAACCACATGAATGAAAGCTGCTTGTGCTTTGCGACCTATGAATAAATCACTAAAGTTTCTCAGACAACAACAGATCCATGCTACGACAACCCTCATTGGTTAGATCTGAAGAAGTGGGTCAGGGAGACATTGACATTCACTACCTATCAGCGCAGCATCCTCCAGAGGGCATGCAGACTGTGTGTACATTTATTTGCGTCATTCTCAATAACAGCAATGACAAAGCATGCATTTTAATACATTTGGGCCATTCTTCTTGCCATATTTGTCCATTTGGCGCGACCTCATTACTCGACTCAAACAGGATGTATTACAACACAGATGTCCTTGCTCATTTTACACCCAAATCTAATCATCAAACGGGAAAGAAATACTTGTGAGAGGGCTTTTATGTGGATAACAGTGGTTGTGCTGGCGCCGTGTTTATTATCAATTCATTGGATTTAATTATCAATGGAGTTGTCATGGAAGCACTCCTGGGCATTGCTGGTTTTGTCCTTGGAACTAAAATGCTGTTCTTTCGGCTAGAGCATCTGAGACCACAGCAAAAGCAGAGCATATCTGTCAAAAGAGGGTTAGCAGGTTCATGCTTTGTGGTAGGCGCAAGGGGAACAGGCTGTCGGTGAGGGTATGATGTAAAAACATTAGGCAGATAATTAAAACAAAAAATAATTTAAAAAACTAAAGGTGGGCAATAGTGAGATTTTTTGTGTGTGCTAAAGTGTGCTGTTGTTTTGAGGCTCAAATACTCGACAAAAAACAATGGACCCATGTGAATGCAAAAAGTGACGTTAGGCTTTATTCCAGGGGTTCTTCACCTTTTTGACCCCGAGGCCCAAATATTTATGTAGAAAGTAACTTGGGGTCCAATCTCATTGAATGTATTGTATTTTACTGATGGTGCAGCCACTCAAGGATGTGCTTGCCTCCTAACTTTGAGCCCCGGCCCTATGCTTAAGAATCACTGCTTTATACTTCCTGTTTCATAGAAAACACACAATATTTTGCATCTATTGCTCTCTCTCTATCAAAATCTGTTATTAAAAAGGCATTTACTGGTAGAAGAAGTTGTAGTTATAAGCTATATTTTTTCTTACTTTATTCTTAAATTCGAGTGAAATTATTTTTGTTACAGACATATAATATATGACAGTACAGGCATATTGATAAAGTATTCTAGTGAAAATGTTTTTACTGCATCTACAACTAATAAGACAGTGATGTGTTCTCTAAAAAGCTTGTTTGTTGCTGAAAGCTGTCTGGAAAGTTTTTCAGTTGTAAATTAGTAAACATTGTGTTTGTCACAAAAAAGTCTGATAAGTTAAGCACTTTGTGAAAAAATTAGACCACTGTGTACTGCCTGAATCGAATAATAAAGAATTTTAGTTCTTGTCAGAAGCCGAATGCAGCGTTCTGATTGGCTGTGCTTGGGTGGTCTACTCCTGTTTCACTTTGCTGTTTGTAAAAACAAGTTCATAAGCCATAATCACAACCACAATGAATACATGACAATATTGCCAATCATCAAAAGATATATGACAGGAAGTAGTCAGATTTGAAAACTACATTTTTTATCAAATCCAGGTGAGAGAAAAGAATAGATATTTTAGAAGGTTATTTCAGATCACCATGGAAATGGTAATCAATTTATTGTCTTTATATCTGTCATATCTGGTACCACGTTATTGCAATGTGGTAAATTATATACCTTTATCTTACCAGGCCTACATACGCATCTTCAAAAGCTGCGGTCGTTCAATTTCTATGCATAGACTTTAGAGTCAGCAATTCTTCTAATACAAACACGCCTTAGAAGACATGTTTCCAGCACTATAAGCACAACTTGTCAGCTTTCATTGCAGGAATCTCTATCAGAAATGAAAGAAAAGATACTTGAGACACATTCACACGCTCTGGTGAAAGTCTCTGTACTATGCAGTTTGAGCTGAAGCATACTGCGCTGCATGGGCCACAGCTGCTGGTACGGGCCTGTGTTTCTGCTGCTCCATTGCCCATTTCCCATGCTCCATTGGTACGGCGGGTCGCGTCAGCTCAGGCAAGTGGAAGAGAGAGCGGGAATGAGTTTGTGTTAGCGAAGAAATACAACCACGACACCACGCTGGTTCTGTTTGATCGCAACTGAAATGTGGTTTGTCACTTTACGTTTAAGCTCCAAAATCAAAGACTGTGAAATGAAATCTTTGCATCAGGCACTGGTTTTAGCCACCATCTTGGAATATTTGTTGGCGGGGATGTCTTTTTGCACTTGTTACTGCCTGGCTAAATGAAAAGAGTTGTCGGAGTACACTCAAGTCTAACCTCTCTGACTGTGTTTGGCTTTGTCCTGAATTCAATCATACTGGACAGACATTCTAGAGGACTTGGGAAAAATATTTGTAAAGTCGCTGCATCTTGACCCGGTCTGTGTGCTTCTGGGACACAAATATTGGTTCAATCTCTTGGAAAAGATCATTTAACATTTGCTGCTGGTAAAAACATTTTTTTTTCTTTTATGGATCAGTGACAAGTTCAATCTCAAATTTCCCCGAGCACAGACTCAATATAGAACTTTTTTTAGACTTACTAGCCCTGAGGAAGACTCACAAGTAGTCAAATTGCATTGGGAAGATTACTATTAAACTATCACTGCAAAGGAAGTGTGCCTCAACCTTCTTTTTTTTTTTTTACTTAGAAAATGTAACCACTCTCCTTCATTTTACAAAAACTCAATTTATGAACATAATTGTGTTTCACTGATCAATCTGAGGCCTTAATCATTAGTGCAGTTGCTCAGTGGTGATTTTTTAAAATGGATGCACCAATCCAGCTTTTTTGGGTCAAATACCGATTCCGATATTCTTTTTTTAACTATCTAGTACCTGATATCAACTGAAACGCTGTAGAGGCTGAAAATAGCTTTTTTAATTTCCAAACTCTGTCAACTTGTTAGAAATGGGTCAACTGTTCTTTATTGTACAAGCAACAACTTAGCAAGTTTATGTGACTAAAATTTCAAACATTATGAGACAATCTTGGTTGTATCAGAGAGTAAATAGTAATTTACTATGTCCGGTTAAAGCCACAACTAGGATATTGGCTGAACTGATGTGATTTGACTGATACCAGCAAAATTTGTTGGATCTGCACCAATATTTGGTTCCAGAATCAGATTGTTGCATCACTATTTTTTTTTTTATTTGCTTGTTTTGTTATGTACTAGCTGTATTTTAGTGATAAACAATGTTTAAAGGCAAAAACAAAATCTGGGAAAAAAGTCAGCTAAAAGCTCCAATTGGTCTGAGAAGAAAGGAATATGGCGAGATCCTGTCAGTCCTCCACCCTCAACTACATGTTTACTGGCCTTAGAGTGGCTGCATTAAAGCATATTCAGTTTCTATAAACATTCATTTTAACATCTCCAAATACACTTTAAGTCTTACGAAATGAAATTCCATTGAATAGAAATGTCAAAACAATGTAATTTATGTTGAGAGAAGTGGTTGACGGCGATGCTGATTCAAACAATTTCAGTGTAAAGACGCAGCCATCTACAAAATTAAACCCCTTGTGAGACAATATTGTGTGAAATACAAACAACTAACCGCACAGCAGCTGGAGGCAGTCTGGCTTCTCTAGCTCCTCTTGACTTTATCAAACTAAATGCTTTATTGCTTAGGAGTCCATTCTGTCTCTCTTTCATTTCTTATCAGTCTGTTTATCTGACATTTTTATTTGTGCTTTGACTTCATCCATCCACTTAATGTAACATTTTACTATCTATATTCAAGAGGCATAGTCCTTGCTTATTCTTTGGAGGGCAGTCTGTTCAGCTCAGCAGCCAAATACATCTTTTAGAAGTGCAGTGTTTAGAATTGGCATTTGCATGTGAATGTCTTGTTACTGAACATGCTGTCTCGGAAGTGATGGATCATAATTTCATACAAAAAGCACATAACAAAACCTTTTCTGTCTCTTTAGCTGCAACAGATTATATTGTGGTTAACAGTGCATCATCGGAAAGTCGCTCTTTGCTGAATAAATGAATATATTAAGGGTTGGTTCAGTGAAGATACAGCGAGTAGTCAAGCGGGCAAAATGAATTAAATGGCAAGCGGAAAGCAAGGAACAAAATCCCCTGTTGCAAGCAAAGGTAGGGACTTTAGTTCACAGTCAAATAACTTGTGACATTTTTGACTGGAGCTGTTGATGAGATAGCGCAAAGAATTACCCGTGTGTGTCAAAACAGGTTCTTTTTTGTTTCATCTCTCACAACAAGCAACAATTTATAAAAAGAACAAGAGATTGTAGCGATTAGAGACTTTTTGAGGGTAACTTTTTGGCAGTACCAGTACAAGAAAACAACTTGGACTGACACTATCTTGGATCTGGTTTGGATATGTTAATTAAATAGGACCAAATTAACACATCTACTGTATAGCTAATTAACACAATGCCCACACTGACTAAATGGCTTAAGTGTTGTTATTTCCAAGTAGGAAATGTGGTATATCATGATAAGAATAGCTCAGTCTTCTGCTTTCAACTTTCAAAGTCAATAAGCCAAATATAACCTATGCGATGAAGAATACACAACAAAATAAAATGCCTAATGTTTATGTCTAACCGGACATTATCTTAAAGATGATAGCATTAAAACAACAGAATAGCATTCTCAGATGTATTTTTAGTATTCTTCTGTGGGTTACATTCAACAGCTAAAAGACATAAAACATTAGTTCCAATAAATGGTTGTCCCAGTTTCAAACTATCTAACAGACTAAAAAGCTAGGACTCATATTAAGACTCCACACGATATTGACATCGAATTGATAGTGCAATATTAACAACTGTAATTAGTTTACCACAAATGTTGCAATTTAATGCTATGTGTATTCAAGGTTCACACTAGTCAATCAAGCTTGCTTGTAGCTTCAATAGTCTTAATGCTTAAATTTCATGCATAGCCTTTCACTTGAACTTTTCAAATTAGAAGAGCCGACCATTTTCTAAATTTTCCATGGCTAAGATTGCATTATTGTTGCAAAATGGCATGCTAAACAGAAAAAAAAATCTTCCTCTTGCATGCATTTTACTGACAGAAAATAGGCTGTTGATCTTTAATACAAAAACTCACAAGGAAACGATACCAGACATGACTCGCAATTGCTCAAGTTATAGATGAATTAGCCAGCCTTACATCAAGCTATTCTAGGTAAATAGAAAAGTACAAGAATTTCAAAATGTGATGTGCATGAGTAACTGTCCTTACCTAGTCTGTTGTCCAGCGCTCCGAAGTCTAGCGAGTACTTGACCACGTGGTAGTTGTTCCACACGTACAGCAAATTGTCTCTGGGATTATAATCCACTGCAGCGATGTACTGGTAAGAGTTGGGGAAGGGGATATCCAGATAGCCATCTTTACTCAGCTCAGTGTTGTAGATGTAGTCGATCTTATTCCCTGTTGCTTCATTATCATCATCCTCGTACACGGATTTCACCACATAAAGAATTCCACAGATCATAAAAGCGTTAGAGGCTGAACGTTTGTCATAAGCAGTGTCCCACGTGCCTTCAACTCGCAACGTGTAAGGATTTAGCTGGCTGATCACGATACGTCCATTATTTTGTTCGGTCGCGTATATCACCCATAGTCCGTTCTCATCTACAGCTAAGTCAATGTCTGACTTGCCGCCCCAGCGATACGGAGAAGTGTCGTGGTAGTTGGCGTTGGCAATAATGGCCTCACCGCTTTTGATGCGAGTTCGTAGGTCAAACTTAACAATATTGCGAGTGCGCTCTTTGTTGAAGAACAGCGCACCGTCGTAGACAACAAATCCAGTTCCGTCCACGCGATGGGGGAGTTTGTAAGTAGTCGTTGGTCGTCCGGCGATGAAATCTTCTTTAGAGGAATATTCGGTTAGCGTGTCAGTGCGATAAGGAGTCCAGGGCATGTAGTAGATCTTGTCGGACGCTTGGAGAGGGTCTTTGCACCAAGCTCCAGACTGGTGGTCCGATTCGAAGAGGTGCTCGCTCTGGTAGACCCTTCGGAGAAGCCCTGGGCACAGGAAAACTGAGGAGCCAAAAAGGGGAAAAAACAAGTACAGAGTTACATTGGCAGGTAAGGGTAGCAAAGGCAACTTCAATTCCAATGTTGTTTATGGTTTAGTAATACAGTAACTGGTGAATAGTGGATCATGCAAGGACATGGAATAAAAAGAATCAAGTGTAGCGCCACATTTAATCACCTATTGCAATTTAGCTTTTAGAGTTTCTTTTAATTCATTTATTGCCCTGACCCCAAAAGCAATTAACTCCCAAAGTCACTTGCATGGGAAGATGAACAGATTGAAGTGAAGGTCATAAATGATGTACAATGCAATTCAATACAGCGCAGAATGACTGAAACATCCAGTGACGGCACCAAAGACAAATGTTTGAAAATAGCCTTAAAGAAATTCATTTTGAACGCAGCCATCCTATTCCATTTGATAAATTACTAGGCTGTAATTATTGGTCTTGGCACGATGCAAAGACAAAACAAAAAAACCCTGATTAAGAGATTATACAATCATTAGAAGGGTTGTCTGTCCATTATTGCATCCACATGACATTCGACTTCTGCGGCATGATTTACAATGCCGCGCACAATAATCTAATTATATGTGAACTGGTTTCTGCTCAAATCTGATAAAGCTCAGCCAAGGCAATACAGCTGCAGCAGGTCAATACCAGTTGACCATTTTGCAAGCCTCATTATGAATTTTCCAGGACTAGAGCAAGATTATTTGCTAAATTACAATGTAAATAAAAACATTTGCAGTCTGATTTAGCTATATGCTAGTATAAACGTTAGTCTTGTAGTCACATCTTATCTAATGTAAGAAAATCTATCTTTGAGGCATTTGTGAGTTTTTCCGTTTGACTTTTATCAGCATTTGACATAGGCCCCTTACTTACAATATCTAGCATTTATTTTATGTAATATTTGAATGCTCCTTTTGGTGAAATAGCCCTGGAGCTTGGCAACACACTGACAGATCTGTCTAGACCTAAAAGCTTCAAGGAGGTGGAGGAGAGAAAGCAAGCGACAGCCAAACCAGAATGTTCCCTCACATTTGTAATTCCCAAGATTAAACATGTTGTCTACCTACGGCTGTAAAGCTAAGTCAGACAGCGTTCCATTGACACAGCACACATCACTGCGGCTGCTCTGCTAAATGCTAAAAGGGTTGGGAAAGGAAAAAAAAATAGTGCTGGAGGTCAGAGGAGGTAAGCTTTCGCACCGGCTCAGCTCAAAAGGAAGATTGTAAAAATATGCTGTCTGTGAACCGAGGCACAAAGATGAGTGAAGTGAATGGCAGTGTAAAGTAATGATATAAAAGCAATCATGGCGTTCATGGGGAAATATTACACAACGCGCTACGGCAGCAGCCAGCCCTTTTCAGGTTTCATGTATTAATTAAAACTGACTAATGTTTATCATGCGGCTGCTTATGAGTTTTATTATTGCCTCTATATGTTATCTTTAACTTGGTATCCCAATTAAGATATGCTTTACATGTTAAAAAGTGTGCTCAGCTGAAATGCAAAAACATCTACGATCATGTGTGATTCATAAGAACAACAATAAACGAATGATAATAGACCCAAACTGACTTTTAGTTACAGAACTGAACAAGTCCTATCAAGTCATTATAAAATTGTAAAGTAACAAGCAGCAGATTTTTGCTTACTTGTCCTACATTAATCAGATTTGTTTGAGTAATCACAAGTAAATACTGACATGTGGGCAGCGGTGGGAGAATCCACCCAAATGCAACTTTGACCAAGCTTATGATAACACTAAGGCTGGGCAATATTGAAAAAAAAAAGGATAATTCAGTGATGTTTTGGAATATCTTGATTATAATATTCAGATGATATTATGTCAGTCCAACAGGAAACAGGAGAATGTTTAAACAGGTCGATTAGGTAATTCATTAAAGTTTATTGTCAAATAAATATGACAAATATGTATTGAACTTAAGACATGTTATACAAATCTGTAAGTTGACTAAAAGAACTTGTACAGTATTTCACTGATGTGGCAAAATATTCATGCAAAAATAATAATTTAAAAAATTGCAAAAAAAATTAAATAAAAAATGCAGGTCAATTTTCAAATGTAAAAAAAAAAAAAAAAATAATAATAATAATCATAATAATAAATAAGCAGCTTTATTTGAAGTTTTAGACATTCATTTTGTACATGTCTTCAAAACAACATTCACAATAATATAAAAACTTCAATATATTGCCAAAGTAATAACATGATTAAATAGATTTTGCATTTGTCCCCTTAAAAGCTAACTAAAACAAGAGAATGTTTTAAAATTATTGCAATGTTGTTGTTGTTGGCACTGTAATAATAGTTTGGAAACTCTACCACTAACCCTTTCTCAGGGGCAGAAACATTGGCATGTGGTGCTGATAAGGGAAGAATATGCCGGCTATGAGCTGTCCACAGTATTGACTTGTGAGTCCCTGAAGGTTACATCCATCAACATGTTAGAGCCATAATCAAAAATGCTGACAGCTTATTGGACAGGCTATTGATCAAACCATATAGCCCTCAACATTAATACTATGCAGCTGATAAAAGTGGGTTGGAATAATCTTGGGTTATTAAAGGGAATGGGAGACATCCTGAGGTTAGGAAGGTCCATGAGAGTAGAGTGGTAATGACCTTCCCTTTAAGAATGATCTCTCAATCTAATAGGTCTTTTTATTGGGTAATATGAAATTAATGAATGCAATTAAACATGGTGCTGCTTTTTATCATATTGAAATGTATTTTCCCCATGAAAGGCATGTAAGCAACTAAAAGAAGCCATGTCCCAACACCATACAATTACACAATATTATGCTAGTATGGAAAATCAGGTGAAAGCAAAAGTTGTCAGTATTTAGTTACCTTTTTGTTCCACTTCTACATTTTTTACGCATGTGGGAGAGAGAGAGAGAGAGAGAGAGAAAGACAGACACAATAAAAAATAGAGTGTTGGTTAATTATATTGAGAAGAAAAGTATGTGCACTACAATTACAGTAAACAGAGTGGAGTTAGTGGAATTGACACATTTGAAATGCAGAAGAGTCTGTAAAGAAAACAATTATAAACATTACACATAATATAAAGTACATTAGCACAGTTAGACACAAGTAAAGACATCTGTAAAACCACATTGTTACCCATCTTTATGTGGGGAAAAATATATTATACAACACAATTTGACATATTTTAATTACATCTCTTGTCGTAACCCAGACTTACCATTGCAATATGTTAATGAATGTTGCATTGGGGTAGTTTAGCATCATCAATCTTACACCAGACCCATACACACAATGCAGTGTTTGTATTTGCAGAGGCAGATGTGGACAAGCTTTTCACATCAGTCATGGCATTTTTCCTGATCTCTTGTGTTTGGTAGTAAAGAGGTTAGCATCCAGTGAGCATGCCAGCCTCTGTCCCTTCCCCTCCAGTAATCCCGCTTCTAATAAGAGAGGATTAACCTCTGTTACCAGGGCTTACAAGGGCCCTCTCCTCCAAATGGAGAGTGAGGTATGGAGGTCAGGTGGTGGGCACCGCGAGGGGGGGTGAAGTTTGAAAGATGGAGAAGTTATTAGAGGGGAACTGTATTAATGTAATGCCTGGTGATGGAGTAAGAAATGGAATAGAGAGAGGGAGCTTTGATCAAGTTAGTTTCAGGTTCTACATGTGAAATTGCCATTTCTTTTTTATATGTTGGAAAGATGTGTGTGCATTACCTAAATTTAATTGTTATGTAAACGGTTAATATTTCATACTGTATATTTGAAAAGTTTATGGGACATGGAAAATTAAGTTCTGAAAGAAAAGAAAAAGTGAAATCCTTTATTTAAACATCCTTTATTTATATTTGTGACATTGAATTAATAATAAAATAAAATTAATTGAACATAAAAAGCCAACATCTTTTCTGTATATATTTAAAGTTGGATTAGTTTTGCTTCCAAGTAATCACAGGATCCAATGTGTTGACCTGAATAATCACAATTACCCACTCGTAACCTTGGTTTTCCCAATTAAAAACAGCAGTTTAGCAGCCAAAGTGAATGTTGCTAAATCATATTATTAACTCTGAACATTTGATTATTTTCCAGAAAGTCTATGGGAAGAATGAGCTCCATTGTTTGTTATTCCTGCTTAAAAATAACTCATCAACAACATCCATTGAAATGACATCAGCGCATTGCCAGTCACATCCACAATAGCTCTAAAGCTAAATCTGTATCGCCATTACCGGCAACTCCAAAATTGCCAATAACCTGAAAACCGCATGTGCACTTTCATAGATCAAAGCAAAGTAAACAGCCAGACATGGCCGATCGAAGCTTCTTCACCTCTGCCTCACAACAGGGACCATAAGAGGCCAGGCATTTCAGATTGAGCGATCTCTAACAGTGGCAGGGGTAGACTGGGGTAATGATCTATGGGAAAAGGCATTAGCGACATAGATGTGTGAAGTGGTATGCAACAAAATGGTTAAACGTAATGACATATGCACAAGCTAACAACAAAAGGCATCACTCTGTCCATTTTGACCACTAGATGACAGCAAGCAGTAATCTGTACTATGGCATTGCCTTTGCTGCATTCCAATTTGAAGATCCCGCTTTTAAGGGACAAATGATATGCATTGTTTGTATTGTTGGCCTTTGAACATGCTACACAAGCTTTGGTGTCTCATTTATTTGAATTTGTAATAATGCATAAAACCTAGCTTGCTCAAGTGTGCAGACAGGCCTGATTGTTTGATGTCAAAAAAAGGTTTTCTGAGGCTCGGAAAGAGCTAAACAAGATACTTCTAACAAAAGTGAATTTACACATACGCAGATGTTGTTGTTATTATGCTAAGGTACTTTAAAAAGCACAAAATGTCTTGAGCATTTCACATTATGGCATTAAGCTTATCTATCTTTGAGTTACAACCTTTTGAGCATTTTTACTGGTCAAAACTACTTTACAGTCATCAGATTATAAATATAGTGCATAAAGTTAAAATGTTTTGCACAATTCATGGTTCATGTTGGTCTTCTCACAAAATGGTAAAGTTTACAAATGAAAACAAATGAAAATGGCGATGGTTGTCAAAACAACGTCAAGTAAAAATGTTCAGGATTGAGCCTTAATCTATGTTAACTATTATAATAATTACCCTGCATGACGGACCATGGCAAGCGACAGTAGAACTCTGGTGAATGAACAGAAGGAAGTGAGGAAGCGGAGTGAGAGAGAGAATTGATTCATTTGAAAAGCTGCTTTACTCCACCCGACCACCCCCATTGTGACCCTAATACGATTTCGGTCACGGCTGTCACTGAGTCACTAAAAAGCACTTAGCTCTCTCCTATCCAGTCAGCTCGCACCTCACACCCTTTCTCTCTCTATCCTGTGTCTTCAAGTGTCTAAAGAAGAGCAATCATTCTTAAAATTTGCATTAATGTGCATGACAGGTTTAAGACAAGGGCACAGACAATGCTGAGTAACTACTAAAACAATGTAGTCGAAAGGATTTTCTTTAACTAGGACATTGCAAAAACTAATATTAGATTCAAATCATTTCATTGTTAATTATGCAGAAGAACTGAGTTGTAGTTCGCAAACAAGTAAATATTCTGTTTCTCAATTATGCATGAAAGGCAATAGATCAGAAATGCATAGGAAGTATGAGTTAATTTCACAAATCATATTATCTCTGCTGATAATGAGCAGGAATGTGTGAATGTAAACTTTGATTTGACAAGCTAATTTGAAATATGATTTGCAAATTTAATTGCCAATGCCATATTTTCTTTCAGAACCTCCACAGGTAGATCACACTATATATTATACATCTTTGCCTCTACAAATATAATGCAGTGGATAAATGCTTTGATTAAGCACTACACTAGGCCTCTCCAGAAGCAGACTACACCTGGCAGTGATTTTGGGTCTAAACAATAACTCAGTGAACCATGGTGTCCAGCTTGTAACCGTTTGGCGCAGCTTTGATTGGTTTCGCCTGCCAAACACATAAAGTCGAAAAAGGCAACGCAGATGAATCTGCCTAATTGGTCAAGCTGTCGAGCTAAATTTAATAAGCAGAACAGGCAAACCATTCTTTCTAATGACAATATGTTGCAACATGGACACAGGTAAAGTGATACTGAAGAGCTACTATGATTATTTGGGAGTTTTTTAAACTCTAGATTAAAATCATGTTTTCATTCATCAGCACAATATCTTACAAATATGGATGGAACAATATGTACATTGCTGTATTACAATAAGTGTGAGAAGAAACATTACAATGTTTTCTTGATTTTTATCACTGGGGTTTCCAACCTGTAGCTCACCAACACCTTCTAAGTACCTCGCCAAAGGATTTTAGAATTGTACAAATGATGCTTTATAACTCAAATTGTATTTATTACATGTCTATTTCTACTTTAATGTATCTTTAGATGCCTAACTGTGTCCACTTCTAATAGTTATTGGCAACATTTTCACATAAGCCTCTTAACTATACCACAGCTAACTTCATTTTTTGGCCATCGAGTAGCTCGCCGCCAGTTTTCTTATGCAAAAGCAGCTCTCCTGACGAAAAAAGGTGGAGACCCCTGCCATAGACAAACTGTGAAATCCTCAGGTTAAAAAAAACATGAGATTATACAATTTTTGCATTATGTATATCAGTTAGGTTTTTTGCTTTTCTTTTCTTTTTGATTGACTGATTCTGACATCCCTAATCACTCTTGTAACCAGATTGAGATTTAAGATAAAATTATTTAAGCTACTAAGCCAAAAAAGTTAACAAAATAAATACAATAAATACGTTAATAAATTCACTATCTTTTAATAAAGATGCACTGGTGCATTAGTGGGATCAGTTGCTGGCACCAGTTCATTCAATTTTGCTAAATCAGTATTGATTCTGTGATACTGGTTCAAATGATGTCCTGGTTAGGCTTTTAATTGGACATAGCAAGACAATTTACTGGCTGACGTTGACATAATGATTGAAATTGCATTCACATAAAGTTGTTGCACAATAAAATACAATAACAGTTGCATAACACTATGCATTTTAAAAGAAGTTAATTATTTTGAAAAACAAAAAAGAAAAAAGAAAACTAAACACACTAATACTATTATCAGTTTTTTTTTTCTGTTGGCAAATACTTAAATCCAAATTAACTAAATCGATATCTGAACTAAAATAGATGATGATGCTTCTCTATCTTCATATCCCTTTTATGTCCAGGCAGGTCAAAACTCCAGTGATATGGATGTAGTGTTAACCTCTTCAGTTTATCGTTACAAATGCAACATCATCTTTCAGGTGGTAATAATGTCAGCACTAAAACACTTTTTCTCTACAATGCACATAAACTCTAGTGCCATTTGTGATTCTTGTGACCCAAGCGTGACCGCGTGCTTTTGAGTGGTCAGTCACTCATATTCATATTCAAATATCACAAGCAGTGCCAGTCTTCCCTTGCATACTAATATTAGCCCTTGCTCTTTACTGCCTGCTGAGCTGCTCCTAACAGCGTGGACTGCCCGAGAGCACTGACCACATCATGTGAGAGGCAGTTGTATGGATTTTCATTTGAATAATTAACGCTTTCCAATTTCACACTAATGGTTGAGAGGTATCAGAATGGCATCATCATTAGGCGCTAATAGAGATTCATGGCCGAGTGGCGCAGACATATTTTGTGTAATGCTCCCTTTTTCTACAGCCCTCTTGTTCTTTTCGAGATCTGTAGTGTATGAACTCCTTAACTCAGTCCCATCAGCTTTTTAATTAATGACACAAATTACATGGCTTTGAATAGCATGTGCCTAAGGATGGGGGAGGACATCTTTCTTTCGGGGGATTCTTCCATCAGTCCTTTCCTTGGCGCATTCTCCAACCATCATTACAGCTTCCATTTCTCATCTCTTCTCGTTCATCAAACACTTTTCTGTTCTCTTGCGCTCCTCTTTCTTATTCAGTCTGGTCTATCATTCCATCGCTATGTTACAGTCTGCACCGGGATGCAGTTAGCTCATAACCTTGACAGTACAGGACTGTGAGATTTTTTATTCCTTCAAACGGTTTGTCTCCGTTTGAGGGACAGGTGCAAGGACTTGGCGAACGTCCAAACTGCCTAGCCATATGGGACTAGCTAACAGAAGGAGAAAGCAAGCTCGACCAAGGCAAAACAGAATTAAATACATTTTTTGTGGAACATAACAGCAACTGGAGCAGAAATAACCTAATTGCATCTCTTAAAATATGTCTTGATTTTCTGAGGACCTTGAGAATGCAGAGGAAAAAATCATGTTGACTGGTGTGTGGGCTGACTTAGAAAACATGAAGGAAAAACAACACAAAAAACGGGCTTTGATTAAGGCTGTGATCATGGGAATTTGGGGGAGTAATTCATTTAAAAATACATTGTTTTACATCTGGATAAATGTAAACCTATAAATAATATCTAAAACAGCCTAGAAACTATTTTATCGACTTCCAGCCCAAAGCAATAGAACATAGATACAGTCCACTGTAATAAGCAGCTGACAGCCATTTATGTGTTTTTGGTGCTTATAATAGATAAGATATTGAACCTTGAAAAAATAGTAGGGATGAGACAATTCTGTTTTGCTATGATTCCAATATGTTTTCAATTTTGTTAAGTCTAAAAAAAAAAAAAAAAAAAAAGAATTACATCAATAAATAATAATATTACTGATTTAGTGTAGTTTTTAGGGAAACAAGAAGTCAAGAGTTCATTAGATAAAAGCTCACATTGTCATTCCTGGGTCAATTTTTGCTAAACAAAAAGGGACAGAATAACAAAACTCCCTTCAATTGGAATATAATGACAATTAACCTACTGTGCACTTTCTATGACTGAGAAATAACAATGGAATCAACTCTTACCTAACCACATGAAAATGACAAAACATAGAGGAACACATGAGGATCGACTATCAAAACATGACTATCCAATCATTCAATGCTATTTTCGATATTGTCCCATTACTGATGGCATCTGATTTTTAAAATAGGTAGGTACACTGTAAACCCGGATAATGTTTTAGCTTATATTTTTTTGTTGTGATTACCATTATTGTTTTGTTTTGCATCATCACTAAACAAGATACACAGTTTGAACTAGTTTTCACCTCAATTAGTAATGTTGAATAACCATTAGTAAAGACAACTAAACATGATATGTTTCAGTCAGACAACTAAACATGATATGTTTCAGTCAGAGGGAGGAGCTTCTGAAGGAGGAGCTTCCTGTTTTCAAATTCAAACTGTAACAGTTCTACTCAGTCTACTCTGCTGCTCACACAAAGAAAGCTGCTGCTGGTGAGTTTTTCTCTTCATTTTGCACTTATTTAACAGTTAAGACTTGAATTTATTTCTTTGTAATGCTCATGTTCAATACTGTATGCAAGATTATCTACTTTGAATGTCAGATAGATACAATCTCCTCTTGGGTTTAGTCCAGACATGTCCAAATGGACTCAGACTTCCTACTAGATTAGACAAAATTACAAAAAATATAGTTTTTAATGTCAAATAGACAGTACAGTTCAGGTAAAACATGTCTTTATTCTTATCATTTGGTCATTATCCTGCTGACATGTTCACACTTACAACTTAAAAACGAGTTTAGCTGAAAAACGTAGCAAACTAAGCTTGTGCATTTTGAATAAAATGTGTTAAATGTTCTGTTGTCCAGGGGCTTTCTGCAGTGCACAAGATGAAGACCCAGTGAAACTACAGCATCAGGTAAAGGTTTTCTCTCTGGTCATGACTCAGACATGTTTATTTAAATCTTATATTCATATTTTGTTGTATGTTTTTAGGTGTCTGTTCATAAACATGTGAGTCACTGGACTGTCACCACAGACAAAGGTGTGTCTGCTCACTATGATCATGAAAGTGTTTGATCACATTATATAAAAAGGTTTGTTAAAAAAACTTGACAGTTGAATTTGTATTTCTCTTTACAGGTTTAAGAGATTCAAGAATGTTATGACTCAAAGTCTCCCTGGTCACTAATGATCCTTCATAGTAAGTATTTATTCATATTTCACCTCATAAACAATGCTCTGATTAGACTATTTTTGAAAAGTAATTTGTGTTTTTCTGTGTTTTCTCTTTTTTTTTCAGGATACACTTTGTCACATGAGCCCCTCCTGTATGGCTGCCTGCATGTCACTGGGCAGGATCAAATACTGTATATGTTGAAGAAAGAGACAAACAAGAATCAAAGACAGCTGTCAAGACTTAATGTAAAAAAAAAACTGACTCATTTCTCTTTCTAAATGTTTTGTAAAAAAAAAAATAAATGTGCTAAAAAGAAATCATTGTCTCATTTTTACAGTTTAAAAAGTCAGTTCAATTAATTTAAAAATATAAACCATATAGCCAATATAAGCATTAGTCGTGATAACAAGATTGGTTTAATTGTTTGTACTTAAGATGATCAGTACAGATGACATAAAAGGGGTTTGGAGATGAGTTAAATGAACTAATAAGTAAAAGCAGAGACTACTATTTATTTAGGTCAGCTGAACTAATGCTGTTTAGTTTATGATATTTATAAAACTAATCTTGTTTCGTGGAACCGGTTTCCTTAACAAACTTTAGTAATCACAACTTTTCGGGTTTACAGTGTACAAACAAAAAGGTAATTGCAGTAATGCCTTAAATAAGGAACGATGAAAACATGCAGGAATCAGTTAAAGAACTAAATTACTTTATTAACAGAGAGGGGAAATGTTATAATACGGATAAAGGTTATCAAAGAGAATACACAAGTTTGTGCTTGTGTGCGAGGTTGTCTGATAAAAAGGATTCTTTGTTACTTGCATATACAGTATGTACCTATACAAGCTTTTTTCTGATATACATTTTCAAATCCTTTCAAGAGATGTCTATGTAAAATGGTGATTAAGAGAGGGAAGAATATTTTATCTTGCCTCTTAACTGCAAAGATAAAACCAGACAAGTCATGATAACTGCTTCTTAAATAAACCAAGGCGTGCCAGATTAATCTATTATAGTCCATGGATTTCCTTCTTTCGTTGTTAATGAGAAATGGTTAAAATTCTGTAGTGACCACACATTTAAAACACCTGTCACTCTACAGCTCTTTAATTGTGTTGTTGTGTCCGCGCTGCAGGTGAGGCTGGAAGCAAAAATGTCAATCACACGCTTCACTGTAAACGCACTGGCTTTACAAGAAACTTTACTGTGAAAGTAGATAAAAGGTGCACAAAGTAACTTTTCTGGTGATAAATGTTTACATCCATAGAGATACTGTTGTTTTGTCTGGGATGGCTTTTTAATTTGGATTTCAGAAACACATTAAAACTTTAAAATAATTTGGGAAAACATGCAGTATGTTTGTGATCAAGGTTGTCTTCAAACACCTAACCTGTACACTTGATTCAGCAGTCTCAGTAATATTTTAACTTTTTAAATCACAATATGAGGCTAAAATGAATGATTAAATGTGAAGTCTATGTATTTTTGCAGTAAGACGAGGGTTAGGGTTTGGGCAAATCTATAAATTTTTTTGTACTTTTTGGGGAAAATATTTTTAAGAACTCATCCACAAACAGGTTCATTTTAAAACTGGCTTAGTTGTGTTTAGCCAAAATGTAGACCTGATGAAGCCCAGTCTTAGATTTAGTGGTACTCAGAAAACCAAATATTATCTACCATAGTATAGCTAAAATATGTGGATTTCTCTGATATTAATATCTTATATTTTGCCTCCAGCTGTCGTCAATAGCAGTACTTGCATTTTAAAATTTATGGCAAGGCTCACAAGACTACAAATTTACTTTTCACTTTAGTAAAAAAAAACAATATGGATTTATCTGGAACATAAAATAATTTGGAGCATTATGCATTATTGTCTGATACAAATATGTCAAAATGTATTGGCTTATATGATATTGATACTGCTATCGTCCATCCCTTTTTAAAATCTCATTAGTCAATTTTTACAGATAACAATAACATCAGTGACAAGTAGATAGCTAGTGCACCTTCGACACATTATCTGATCTATTTGTCCTAATGTTAATGTACATTAAGCGTGGATATATCATTTTTCTAACAATAAGTAAATTTTTCTTATTTGTTTCTTTCATTGGTGCAGCAGAAACTAAAGTAACTTCAAAGCCCTTGTGGTGTCAGCTTTAGATCTGTGGTCGCTGCACTGTACACGACTGTCCATAAACTCATCCACTTCACCGACAATTTCCTCGTGTAAAGCCAGAGCAAGATCAATCTTTGAAATTCTCTGTTATGACACCGGTGCCGACTTGTTGAGAAATATACGACAGGACGCCACAGTCATCCGAGGCCGGTGCTGCGGGATGGGAGTGGTCAGTTGTCAGTGACTGATGAGATGACATTATAGGGGCAGAATCACAGATGGGGTGGACGGGGCGAGCGCTGGCCACTGGGGTGGGGAGAGCAGGGGCGAATCAAGAACAAACGGAGTAATGCTCAGTGGCATTTGAGCGGGATAGGTGCGTCGGTGTGATGTATCGTCTGTCAGGCTGTCGACTCCCACACAAGGTCCGAACAGCCTGGATTGGGGGGGAGCTCAAGGGCGGAAAAGCTACTAGGACCTGCTTAGGAGATTTACTGATAGGAGTGATCTATAGTACTCCAGGAGGTTTTTGAGTTGCTAAGTGTAGGAGTGGGGTTTAAACAGGGATGAATGGAGACCAAATATGAGCGATATGATGATAAAAATCTAATTATGATCAGATTCCCAAGATATTGAGCTTTTTAAGTGGTAATGTCACATTACAAATCAGATTTGCTCTGTGTAATGCAGTTCAATCACCAAATAAACGCACATCTAATGAACCTGATGATGTCAAAACTAGCTCTGTCACTATCGTTTATTTTAGATGTCCTCAAACAACAAATATTCTTTTAATTTAGTAAACTATTCAAACTGAATTTCCTCTCAAAATGCACCTTTAATTAACCAAGAAGCTGAAATCTGAATCTCTTTTTCAGGGAAGTTCTGGGGAGGAGCACCCGCATTTGACATTTGTGTAGCTTAGCAGCATTAATCCTCCTTTTGATCAGCCTTAGTCATGTTGTAAGTGAGTGACAGCTGTATTTAGCCAATGACAGAGAACAGTGAGCGTTCATAAGAAGCACATTACCACTTTAAGACTGCTCTGTGCATATGAATGTTGAAAATATTTACATTGTAGTGACACTGTAATGTAGAGTTTTTGTCTTAGGTTGGACGACACTCGGAAGGACAGTTGGCAAGGCAAAAGTCAATTTCTCATTCAGTATCGAGTTTGTTTTTCCTCGTTGACACAGCAAATAAGAGGAAAACATATTTGTATTGATTTGATGTTATTGTGTCCTTCTGGAGTTTAGTACTTCCTCAATTTATCCTCCTTTGAGAAAAAAACAAGTTGTTCATAAATCTGTTCTTCCATTTATTCCTTCACTAACAATATTTATTTGTTCACTAGAGAAGAGTTTGATTGAGTAATTCGCTAACATGAGCACATTTCTTTTGACAAGCCCAACAGTATTAAACAATAAGCATGCATATACACTATCTCAGCTTTGAAAAGATGATGAAAGATCTTTTTTGGTAAATGCTCTCTATTTATATAACGCTTTTCCATCTTTGAAGGTTCAACTCTTAGTATTTTTATTACTATTAGTAATCACAGTTGAACAGAGTTGATCAAGAAGACCTGGGATATTTTTTTATCATACTTTAGATATTACTTTTACAAACACTGATAGACTTCAATAACACATTAAAATAAGGTTCTCTCATGTAAACTTATTAGAGGTTTTAACTATGTGCATTTGTGCCTTTTCAGAAGGTACCTACTTCATAGTGATTGGTTGAATCGAGCTGTCACTCACTCTGAGCAGGACAAAGGAGAAAGGATATTAGGGTTAAGTATAAAAGTTAAATAATATTGTATTTGAATGTACAGATGAGTCAAATAAAGAAGGGGAAATACAATAATGATGATGATGGAGGAGGAAAAAAAAAAGCAAAGAGATAGGGTGCTTGATAGCAGAGTGGTTGGAGCTCTGGCTTCCAAACAAGAAGATTGTGAGTTCAAATCTCGAGCTGAGCAAAGTCAACATCTCACAATTGAATGTTCTCCCATGTTTTCTCTGGGTTTCCACCTTCCTCCAAAAACATGCATGTTTAGGTTAATTGCAACATGTCTAACCACATGGATTCTCTCGCGATATTTGTAAATTCACAAACTTGGGAGAAAGTGGTTTACCAGCCCAATCACATAGCAGGGGGAGGGTGGTTGTTAGCAAAAACTACAGCAGGTAGTGCCTAAATTAAGAAAAACAGTGATGGTAGCTCCCATAGCCAAGTGCATGTTTCTGCTGCTATTGATACTGTTTTCGCAGAAATAAAGAAAATTGACATTTGAATCCACCATTACGATATGTCGCTGTGATTGTCCAGGCACAAACTAAGGCACTGGATGACAGGTCACCCAATCAGCTCGAAGTATTTTATTAAACGTTACACTTTTTTGCAAATGTTTTCAGTGGAGACAATTCCATATGGGAATCAACTCAAACCGGAGTTCAATGCATATCCATCTGGCCTGAGTCAGGTTAGGCATCACTGTAAATTTCCCCGAGTGAATGAATAGACTGGGATAGACTGCAGTCACCCATGACCCCTAACAAGAACCAGTTTGAATAGTTCACTTATTTAGAAGTTTTACAAGCATTTTTTGCAATTAAGTTCTACCAATCACCACAAGAAACATACAGTATCTCATGTGAAATATCAACTCAGAAACTGTGAGGAGACACACTATTGGCTCGGACGAACATTGGAAGTGTAAGAAGTTACTAGAGCTGCATAAACAATCAGCGTCCAATAAGCTAACGGACATTAACTCCCAACCTGGGCAGACAGATGGTGTTTACATTCAGCGTGACCACAGCATAACGGCCCTTGAAACGACAATGCTTTTTTAAACCTCCAAGTAAGCGATAGCCATGTTCAGCGCATCAATTTCACAGCCTCACCTGCCAGCACACAGGGAGCGAAAGCTAGTAGCAGGTGCTTAGCAAAACTTGCCAAAACAATCTAGTGCTTTATTCGATTAGGATCCCCGCCCCCATCCCTTTTGCGAACCCTGCTAGGTGAGTTATTATTAGCAAAAGGAATTAAAGCCAATTAGGATCGTTGGAAATGAAAGCGACTACATGAATTAGATAGCTACAAGGTATGAGTTAGGGATTACACTGTTGAAATTGGATGTGATAGCGTGATTATATGCTCTGGCTTAGCTCTCCCGAATTGTGCGCCATATCTGACAGCGCTGAGCCGGATCCCACTGAGCAAAGTAGGATTTTTACATTGTCCTTATTAGCTGGAAAACAGTGGGGGGAAACTGTGGCGTATGTATAGCCACACGCCACCAGCAGGATTTTTTCTTTTGTTCTTTTGCAGTCCGCGGTCGCCTCCCAGCTCACGGTCTGCACAGATGAGTGTCAGTTTAGATAAAACGCGCGGAGAACAAAAGAGCAGCGGGAATGGCTATACGTAATTATGGTGTTTTTGCCCTCGCAGGGTTTGACCAGTGACTTGGAGCAGACGGAGAAAGAGAAAGGTGGGAGGGGACTGTGACAAGACAATTAGAAGTGGACGTATTGGTATCACATTCATTAGGGATGGGCAAGATCTTATCTCACAAGGTCTCATGGGAGATACAACTGACATGAGATAGGGCATAAGTGGATTTTATAATCGTCAGTAATTTTAGGACATAAGGACATTTTGATGATTTGCAGATTTTTCCAACAAAAGGAGTAGAGCAAGTGTCATGTCATGGAACTGCATGGTTGCTTTTTGCCTTTTTAGAACCAGAATTTATCAAAACAAAGACATGTGGCTGTAAGGCTCACAGGAGAGTGCTGTGTTCAATGGAAGTAAGGAATTGGCTACACTGACTTGTTGTGATTCATTGGTTATATAAAAGTTCCTCAAGTGACTTGTTAGAACTTCACGCTTGAAAAATAGTCATATAAAAAATTTACCAAGACATAAAAAGTGTCGACATTTATTTATTTATTTAAAATGAGAATCTCTACCCTTATTGTGCCTATTTACATTTGTGGAAATAGATAACGATAAATAGATAAATATTGGGCTTAAATTTTAAGAATGTAAAAAAAATAACAGTTCCAAGTAACAGTGCTATTAATGACAGCATAGTAAGTAAGTTCTGTGTCTTCTTTAGTTAGGATGTAAAATGTTGGATTCTAATAATTTTGCAGAAATGTGTTGTTGTTTTTTTCCAAATGTCACGGCTCCTAGCTGTGTAGGTGCACTGCGAAACATATCCTGATTTGAAGTAAACAAGGCAACAAAAGTCATTCTATGGTAAGTTGAGTGAAAATTTCACTTATAAATGTTTTCAGTACAAAGCTTTAGAAGCATCACAGATCATAAGAGCAAGTGTGGCTTTCAAGTGGTGCTAAAAGTGACATTTTTCACTGTGGCATTTCGGGTCATTTGCATTTTGGTGACTAAGCGAAAAGTGCAGTTTTTAGGGCATTTTTAACACATGCTGAAGGCAAGAAACATGACTTTTTGGGGACTTTAAACAAGAATAAAAAAAAACCATGCACAGAGACACATACACGACTGATCTTTTTCCACAGATAAGCCATTTAAGAGTGGCTAAATAAATTATATGGAGCAAAAAGGGCAGCAAAAGATTATAAAGCAGAACAAGGTGTTTCCAATGTCGAGGTAAAGGGGAGGAGCAGAAACAGATGTCATCCATTGGTAAGCAGTCATCTTTACGAGAGGTCATAAAGACAGTTCTGCCTGGAGGGAGCCTTAGCAATCAGAAAAGTGCATGATAAAACAAAATGCGTATCAATGAATTTGAAAATTGTGTTCAGATTTTGGTTTGACAGTTAGCATTAATGAAATCCATGAGTTTACAACATTACATACCACTTGTGACATATTCAACTGAAAAGTTTTCAGAACAGTGCTTTTAAGAAATACATTTAAATGCAACTATGTATTTTGTATTTTGTATTATTATTATTTTTTTTTTACAAATTATGTGCCCTTTAAGCATTCTTCTCTCACCCAGCGTACTAACTTGGGTTTTAGGTAAATAAGTGGTTTATTATTTGTGCTGCTGTCAGTTACTGCCAGTAAGTGTTTTTAATATTCGTTACTGAGGTTTTAATTTTAATACCCCTGTATGTAATGTTGCCATCGCTTATAGTCTGTAGCCACCCTTACTACAAGAGATAGACCAGTATAAAGCCAATATTTGCTCTGTTCAGTGTTGGCTATCTGACATGTTTCTCCAGGTAAAAAAGACGATATTATGTTTTTGCTAAGCTGCTTCCTGCAGAACATGCATAAAGCTATTTGACCATTTTAGTGCAAATTAATGCAACACTCTTTTCTCGTGTTTGTAGTAAGACACACTGTAAAAAAGTTAGACAGTTAAACTTAACAATCTAAGTACAAATGCTGCCCTAAAGTTTTGTCGATTAAATTCATGTGTGTGAATTATCTGATATTCTCTCTCTCTTGCTCTCTCTCCATTCCTCTCTCACTATTTTCTCTCTCCTCTCTCTCTCTATTCTTCTCTCCTCTCTGTCTCTCCCCATCTCTCTCATCTCTCTTCCTCTCTCTCACGCCTTTTTCCTTCCTCTTTCTCTTTCCTTCTAGTTTCTTCTCTGTCTCTCTCCCTCATTCTTTTCTTTTCTCTCCCTGTCTCTCTTTCTATCCCTCACTCCATTCTCCACTTCCATCACTCATCCCTTCTCCCTCTCCTCTCTCTCTCTTTGACTCTCCCTGACGCCCCCTCTCTCTTCGTCACCCCTTTCTTCCTCTCTTACTCCTTTCTCCTTCTCCTCTCTCTTTCCTTCTAGTTTCTCCTCTCTCTCATCTTTATCTTTTTTCTCCATGTCTCTTTTTCTCTCTCACTCCATTCTCCTTTTCCCTCTCTTATCCCTTTCTCACTCTCGCTTCTCTCTCTGTCTGTCTTTTCTCCCTCTCTCATTCCTTTCTCCCTTCTCCCTCTGTCTCTCTCTTTCTTTCTCTCACTCCTTTCTCTCTCCTCTCTCTCTTTGACTCTCTCTGACTCCCCTCTCTCTCCGTCACCCCTTTATTCCTCTCTTTTCTCTTTCCTTTCTTCTCTCTCTTACTCCTTTCTCCTTCTCCTCTCTCTTTCCTTATAGTTTCTGCTCTCTCTCATCTTTTTCTTTTCTGCATTTTCTTTTCTCTCCATGTCTTTCTTTATCTCTCTCACTACATTCTCCTTTTCCCTCTCTTATCCCTTTCTCCCTCTCACTTCTCTGTGTCTCTGTCTTTTCTCCCTCTCTCATTCCTTTCTCCCTCTGTCTCTCTCTTTATTTCTCTCTCTCACTCTTTTCTCCTTCTCCTCTCTCTCACTTTAACCCCCTCTCTCCCTCGCTGTCATCCCTTTCTTTCTCTCTTTTCTCTTGTAGCTTAAAAGTCTAAGTTGAAAATGTACATTTACATTGCTTACTACTGTTTATCCAATCATGTTCTTTCAGTGTCAACCTTCTCCAGTTCAGTATTTCTGATCAAACTACACTCAAGATCTGAAGATATTAAGTTCTTCCCTTTCTACTGTCCATCTTAAACATTGTAGCTTTTCTTTAATGTCCTAATTTATTGACACAGTCCAAATCAAATGTAATCAAATAAGTCAGACGCTTCACTCTCTTTGTCTTTGATATCACTTAACATCTTCAGCATCAAATAATTATTCTGACTGCAGCTCATATTAATATAAGATGGATTGCCTTTTGCCGTGACATTGCCACACAGGGAGTTACAGCACACTTCCTCCATTACAATTGATGGAGCGTATCAGATCGCAAATTAATAAAATCAATATTGTATCTACAGCGTGCGTCTATCGATTTAGCACACTCCGGCAGCATTATGAACGGAGGATCTGATTGTGCCATCGACAGGGCTTATAAAGATATGAAGACGAGAGCTGTAATTCAAACCAAAAGCTCCCCAGGCGGCAGACAGATAAAAGGGCATTGCTCAAGGTGGAGACGAGGCAAATTATCTGAAGTCTGCACAAGTCTGTTAAAGAAAATCCTCAAAAGTGAGCCAAAAAACTGGCCGAGGAAAATTGTTTAATCAAACTTTTTATCCTTGATGTAGTGTTAATGGCAACTAATCAAATATTAAAATAACTGTCAACTAATGTAGAAATCTGAATTACTGTAAGTACTGTTTGGTTATAGAACATTCTCAAGTAGCATAGGACCTTTTCCGATTTAGTTCAGGTTATTTAAGATTTCCCTGAAACATGTGAATCATCTTTGTTTCAAGCATTCTTTTGGGGAATAAGCCGAGACAAATTACATTCATCAATATTTAAAAATCATGAATGTAAAAACGAATTTCAATTGCAAAATCACTGTCATCATGTTGGGACCTTCACGTACAAGGTAAATACTTCACCAAGGAAAACATACTGTATGTGTTTAGAGAAGTTGGTATTTTAGATGCAAATTTAAAAGCTGAAATAAATTTGCTTTAATATAAAATAGATAATTTCACAAAAGCAGGACTACAATAAAGGCAAGGCTGATTGTTACAAACTAGTTCTGTTTGTAGTGTTATTTCAGCATCAATAATTTAATTCAATTAGTATAGCTTTGATAATAAACCCATTGATTTAGCCCTGTATGTAAATGTTCTAAACTTGTAGCAAATGATCATCTAGCAGTATGTTAGACGCTTTGTGTCCATTCAATATTTCATTACTTTTCCAAATCAGGTTAAGGTTAAGTTATACTTTATCGTCCTTGTAGGGAAATATTTCCTTTGTAATTGTCCTCTCAGGAGCAGTGAGCATCACAGTACTTCAGGACTCAGCTCCAGATCTTCTTGCTAGCATAGCTGGAGAATATTCCCTATGCATGCATCTTTCTCCTCAGACATGGAAATAAACATGCAAACTCCACACAGAGTGGCCTGGGAGTCGAACCCGCAACATTTTTGCTGTGACACAAGAGAGCAAATCTGCCACCAAGCTGACAATCTCAGCTACTGTAAATCCCCGTAACGAATGAATAAAATAGTGCGAGTCAGGTGTGAGATGGGACTCGCACCACTCTCGCAAAACGTAGAAAGTGCTTAAAACCAATGCACCCTTGTACACAGACCTCGGAACAATACAAGTGCACGTCCAAGAGTTGCACGGAAAGAATTTGTAGAGTTAAGTAATAATTCGAGCAATCTCACCGAAATCGGTGCGGCTGACTGTGGTGGACTGGAACTGGTGTACAAGGCACTGTGCAAAAAATCTCGCATGTATTTCGCACCGAACTCGTAGTCATTGTACGGGAGCATTTTTAGGATGCCTTGACTTTGAGTTTCTTTATTAAATTAAATTAAACACCGAAAACATCTATTAAACATCTACAGTATATAAGTCATAGACCTCAAATGGGATCACCTTTCCACAGATATAACAAAATCACGCTTGCGTCGATGGAGATAGACAAGACAAAATAACTGTCAAAAGTATACTTTGTGCATTCATCAATTAGAGTTGACGGTGTAAAAGTTTCACAGTGTTAATTTTAGGCTGAGGATGTGCATAAACAAGGGAAAGCATAAGCAGCTTTGTGAGAGAAGGCTTGTGCAGCAAAGGTGGAGTCACGGGTGGCTGCTTCCCCATTAGTCTCTCAATCCTTTTCTGTTTTAGCAGCTTTGGTTAAGTGACTAGTGTTAAGATCCCCATTCACAGTCAAGCTGCAATTCATCAACCCAGGCTTTGTTTTGCTAATGGAAGTACCCAATTATTTCTCACCAATTAGCAAGAAAACAGCTCAGGAACTTGGGGATATTTTAGTATTGGCTGGTTAAAAGTTACTTATTTCAGGCCAAGAAATAGTTCACTTTACTTTGCAGTCGCATCCAGTTATAAATAGTCTCCAGTGACTATTGACTTGTAGACTTTGGCCACTCATTTATGAACGCCTACATTACTTCAACAATATCGATTCATCCGTTGCCAGAAGTGTCTTAGAGTAACTACAGCAGTTGGTGAAATAGTTGTTTGTTTCCTAACTGTGTTGCTAAGTCAACCTTGATATGACAAAAGTAGGAATCCCAAGACAATACAAGAAAATCCTAATATTTTTGATTAAAACACCATTCACTCTCTCATTCACTCACAGGGTTACAGTGATGCCCAATTAATCTAAACATGCATGATTTTGGAGGTGGGAGGAAACCAGAGTACCTAAAGAAAACTGGGTAGAACATGCAAACTCCACCCAGAGAAATCGTGAGATGTTGACATGGTCCGACCCGGGAGTCGACCCCACAACCTCCTTATTGGGAAGTTAGAGCTCTAACCACTCTGAGACAACTTTATAAATACATATATCAATGTAGAATTGTAAAATCCTTTTTCACCTGCAATTCCAAACCTAGCAAGGCCAAAATGTTGAAAATCATTCAACTCTTGCAAAGTAGTACCTCTCAATACCTAATTGTGTTGTTACAGAAGCAGTACTTGGACTGAATGATTTTGGAAAAAATGAATTGCAATTTTTCAGACAAGAGTTGAGATTGTGATTAAATTTGCAATTTGAGTTTTAGTGGTTGCATTCAGTTCAAATGTAATATTTTAAACTCCAAAGAATATTATCTGAAAAGCTATTATAAGAATCTAAAGAATTTTAAAGCTTGTTGTTTAGAAGTATGTTATAAACATTGTTTTTCTTTCTCTTTCCCCAGTACTCCCCTGAAAAAGAGATCCAGATCTCAGAGGACATTTTGTGGTTAATAGATTGCCAGCTTGTAGATGTGAGATCCCGTCTGATCTCAGAAGCTAAGCCGCTTGGGTCTGGGCAATACTTGGATGGGAGACCGCAGGTGCCATAGTGGAACCGCACAAGGAGAAATGGCTGTTGTGCCCTTAGGCAAGACACTTTACCCACACTGCCTAGTATGGATCTGGTGAAAGGTGAATGGTTGGTGGTGATCAGTACATGGTGCTAGTAGCTTAGGACCACTGAATGTGAAATCACAGAATAATGCATAATGCGACTGCATAAGTGCTATATAAGACTAATGCATTATGTTATATTATTATATATCTATCTTTGGTCTATATATGTGGAATTTCTTAGTATTGATTCTTTTGGAAATTCTGTTTATCAATATTTTTTGCAATTGTTGAGCAGGCTACTAAAGGTTAGAATATACTAGCATTCTAACATAAAGGAATGAATCCAGTGAATCATTTATTATAGTCGCCGGAGGAACTGAAATAACTAGATATTGTGTTCCAAAACTTGAAATATCCTGGAGGAAAATGGTCAGAAATAATCAGGGCAAAAAACACAGTAATCACAAACCCACTACTTTGTCAGTAATAGCTCAGGAAATATCACAGATTTGCTGGTAATTGCTTCTGGACAAATTTTGAGTCCAGCTAGCTGAAATGCACTTCCTAATGGAGTACAGCAGTTTCCATATTTGTGTGGTTTTTTGACAGTAAGCTTGCGTCACATGACAGGACTGGCTTTTTTACATAGTGAACAAGACAGTAACACTGGGAGGCCGAGATAGGGAGAATGTGCAAGCAGCAGCTAGTCTTGGTATAAAAGATCCATCTGGCAGCTCGGGATCACAGGTAGAAATGATTTGACTTGAAAACAGGAAAGCTGTGGCAAGGCAGACTGCTAAGAACGCCATGTAAGAAGGTAAAATGTGAAAAGAAATGAATTGGCCGCGATTAGGGAAACAAAAATTACCCATGACTGAAATGTTCCACTTTTCTAGCGGAATACTGGCAATTTTTGGCCAGCTAGGGTGTGTGTCTTCCACCTCAAAGGTCAATTTAACACAATGAATAATGTCATAAGGCTGTTTCCTCTGACCGTATTTGAACTTCCTGTCTGTTCGCGCATCCTTTGGCCTCGTGCTGTGTCTTCTCTTCCCAGTCCAAATGTTTCCACTGACATTATGTGAAGCCTGACAGCGTTTTTGCTCTCCCCCACTGGTTGCACTAATTAAATCCGTTTTATTTACTCTTTAGAGATACCTCAGTAGTCCTTCTGAACATTAACTGCCAGCCAGCGAGTCGGTGGGAACCCAAAAACAAATCAGGCTTTTCGTTCAGCTACAAAAGGTGCGCTGAAATGACAGAACTTGAGACAATCCTTAAACGAAACACATTTTTCTGACAGAATCAATTAATTGACTTGTCCATTCATTTGGTGTATTAATTTGGCACAGTTTACTGTTTTGGGAGTATGGTGTAAATAACTGGCTTTTGTACTGTGTATTCAGTAATCACTGTCATTCAAATACTAGAAATTTCATTACTGTGTGCGATGTTTGTTTCGGTCCATCAGTGGCTTGTCTTTGTTGAGCTGCTTTTGCGTTTGCCGTGAAATTTTACACAGTATTAAACATACTTGTACTAAAATAATTAAAGGTTTTATTGCTCATAATTTACTTGAAAACGATGCATTCTTGCTTACCTGACTCAACTGATTTGACATGTTGTGTAACTATCTATCGTATTTAATGCCATACTGTGGAAAATTTCAGGCAAAGCAACATCTCAATAGAGACAAAAAGGTAATAGTTAAATCTATTGGCATAAAGTATATACTGCATTCTTGTTAATGTACAAACATTTCTCAAATAATAATAATATAAATCCAGTTACCAAATGTAACTCCAATGTATGATTTTTTTTTTCAAATTATTGCATGATTTCTTCACACAAATGTCTAATATGTATTTATGTTTACCTTATGATTATATCATATAAAAAGTTATCTTTAGCACAGAGGAGAGAAACTGTATACGTACTGTATGGGACACATTCGTATTGGACTTCAAGGTATTTGTAAGTTCCGGGACAAGGATCGGGAAACACATCAGGTCCAGCCACCACTGCACACTGCGTCCGGTTGTTGCATCTGAAATAAACAAAGCAGCAATGTTAAATATAATCATGTCTAAAGGACTAAATGAGTTCAAATATGAATGCAATGTATCTGCTGCATGGTATAACAGCTTCATATATCAATGAGCTTGCCCACAATGGTGCACAGAATTGCATTAAAAGCACCGGCCAACATAGAGTTTTCAAGGTGTTACAATAAAACCCTTGTAGTTGAAAGTGTAGATTGGCCTAGTATCATACTGTGGAAATCTGTATCTGAAAAGTTTCATTTTATACCCTTAATGAAGAAAAATAAATCATAGCTGGAATAGGATGTGTTTCTAGTTAGCGCAGAGTTCATCTATGCAGCTTTATTCATTGCCAAGAATAACTGGCACATACATGCATACTAATACAGGCCAGACATTCTTGTTCAGAATTCCCTGTTCAATAAAAAACATGGTTGTGCTGCCTGTATACTGCTGTGCAAAAATATGAGCAAAGTATCAAGGTCGCAAACGATGGAAATTGAAAATAACGAAGCAAAACAGAATGACAATGATTAGCCTGTGCTGTCAATGCCATTTTCTTATTTTTGTATTTATCTGTATTTATCTTGATGCAAGTCAAGGAAACGTGACACTGAATTCTGTAGTGCCATAAAATAGAAGCATGTGTGGAGTAATGTTCAGCGGTGCTAGGGTATAAACTTTGTCTTGCAATTGTTGTACCTTTGCGGTTGCCAACTGTTTATTAGACACATAGTTAACATTCATTCTTTCATTCATAGCAGTCATTTTTGCATGCATATGTGGCTTAAAAAACAAATTTTAAAGACTGCAAAGTAGTGCTGCAGTCCTTTCGTAATTTAGCTGATTAATTGGTCGATGGAGTCTTAGTCGACCAAAATTTGTATTAGTCGAATAATAGATTTTGTATTTATTTATTTATTTATTATAGCTGAACCCAAGGATCAGCTAATTTAATGGCGTCCTTCAGAAAGAAAAAAAATCTTTTCGTCAACATCTAATAACTTATGAAAGTAGTTCAATTTACAGTAGAAAATTAAGTGGTTTATCTCATTTATTTAAAATGTCACATTAAGAGTATTGAACATAAATAAAATGAGGCCCAGATCATTGGTCTAATCTTACTATATTTAGATACTTATGCACTATTTCCTATGCATTTTCCATAATATTAGTTGCATTTTTTGCCTTTTGGTTCGCACATAAGAGCAGATAAACAAAAACAAGACTTTTTTTTTTCAAAGGTTTAGACGTGTCGCCTTTTTAGATGACTATTTGATCAATGGGACATATTTTTAATCAACTAAGAAATTCTTTGGTCAACTACAGCACTACACCAAAATAAAAACTGCAGTGAACCACCCACGTGCATAAGATGAGAACTTACTGTAATATTTGATTTAGACCATGGTAGTTCTGGTCACAAAGTGCTATATTTACAATATATTTATGGTAAAAAAAAAAAACAAAAAAAAAACATCATCGATCTGTCAAAATCAAAATCACTAAAGCAATAAAAAGTTCACCAATTAGTATGTAAAGTAAATACACATAAAGATACATCAAAGAAAGAATCAAGATTTAAAAATTGTTATTTTTTGTCACACTGCCCAGTCCTAACCATTACTAAAACTGTGATTGTAAAAATAGTGAGGATGTGACTAAGCACTGACAAATCAAAATTTGGCTGTGGATAAATAGTGACTAAAATGATCCCTCTAATTTGGTAGCGAGATATTGAAAACCATTTCCCCAGGTCAGCCCAAATGAAGACATCTGGGTGGTCTGCAAAATAATATTTTGTAATCAAGACGGAGCAATTTTGAGATAATTGTTGTAATTGCTTAATAAATGGCATCATCAAAACCAAATAGAAAAGCCCAAATGAAAAACGCGGGGATTTCTGACACCGCATTGTCGTTGTTGTTGTTGCTGCTGTTGTTTGTGAGGCAGTGGGGCTAGGAAGCATGGTACAGGTTGCATAGTTATTACAACATGATAGATGGCTGTGGGTGGAAGCGTCTGGGGAGGGGGTGACACACAATCAAGCCAGTGCCAGATCAGCTACCTACGTGAAATGTGAATCTTCATTAAAAACACAATTACAGTGCTGCTGGTGTGCTCGGGTGCCATTTTGTTTTTGGCAGTCATCAATCAGGCCGGTACTTCATATGCACAGAGAGGCTGGCTGACACACATCATCTCAGCACTCATCTCCTAACATTAACTCTTAAGCGCTTTGACAAGTATTGATCTAATTGTGTGTTTGCAAAATGAAAGGCAGGATATGAAAGTGGAGCTACATTTCAATTTGAGAAGCAATTGTTTTAGAGTGGTTGTAACATCAATTATCTGCTGTTGACAAAGTGTTTAAAGTGACACTGAACAACTAAAATCCATCCACAATCGGATTTCAAACAGAAATGGCAAACTAGGTCGCGCTGGAGAACTAAAAGTGAGGGAGAATAGAAGAGTTTGCAATGTGATTAGTCTGGCAGCAGGTGTTTGTGATCAGGCATCACTCCATCAAGATGTCACATACGTATAAACTAGAAATGTCATTGGTGACTGCACTGAACACGCAGTTTCTGACTACTTTACCTGAAAGCTGTAAAATGACTCAGAACAGTAATAAGCAATGCTATATAACAAACATATACAACGATTTGTAGAAAAGCCTTTAGTTAGTTTAGGTTTTAAGCTAACGGTGGCAGAGTGGTCATGAATTTGACGTGTCTAGGTAAGTTTCCCTCTACCAACCAAAACATGCACATTAGGGATGGGACGAGATCTCGTGCCGCGAGATCTCGCGAGATCAAACTGTCACGATACTGTGCGCACACGTACTGAACTGTCTCGTGAGATTTTTCCATGGTCATGAAATTAAGTTTTGTATCTTTGAGCAGCTGTAGTAAATATTCTCCTCCACACACAGACTTGTAGCGGACTTATTCTGACAGAAAATTGTCTAAACTCTGTCTCAGTTTTTATTTCGTAAAGATAAGACCAATATTGACAGAGATAATTAGTCCTAAACATTGTAAAAGTTAGCACGAAAAATATATAATCGTCAAATATACGCGCGGACATCGCGGGAACAGCGCGGCGTTTTTCACACTTAAACATAGTTTAAAATAGATCCACAAAGAGATATTTTGGCCTCTGTCATGTAAAAAGTAGGAAAGTCTCCTCATCTGTGTGCGTCTGGTCCCTGCAACAGCAGCAGCGGCAGCGCTGTGAAGGAAAGGGGAAGGGGGCGGAGTCTGAGCTACACACGGAGGAGTGGATCAATTTCAGTCAAAACTCATATCGTTCAAATAATAAAAATCCAAGGTAATACACATAATGAAAGGTAAAGTTAAACTAAAAGAATATAAACTAACAATAATAAATAATAAAAATCAAATTTTGTAATTTGCCTTGTTTAAATTCTAAATTGAAACAATTAATGCAAATTATTTAAAAATCTTGTCTCGTCTCGATCTCGTGGACCCAATCTCGTGGCTCGTCTCGTCTCGTGAAAATTCTGTCTCGTCCCATCCCTCATGCACATCATGTAAAATCTTCCAGCCATAATGGGCCTAGCCAAGCCTAATAAGAAAATCCGAAATTAGATCCAAGGGTGCTATATACTACGGTGCCCACAGCTCCTGAGGTCGCCAGTGTTGGGGAGTAACGGAATACATGTACCGCCGTTACGTATTCTGAATACATTTTATGAGTACTTGTATTCCGTTACAGTACGGCTTTCAAACGAGGTATTCAGAATACAGTTACTTTTATAAAATCAATGGATTACATTGCATGCAAAAATAAATGTAGACACATTGTTAAAATCACCACAGAAAACCAATGCGTAATGTTTTCACAGCAGCAGCTTGACACGCTGTCAGTCTGTGCCGCCCGCACTGCTTCTCAGCTCTTCAGGGACACAGAAATAACAGTGTCCAATCAGATCTGGCGTTGTATAGGGGCCTGCAGACAGACTGACCAATCAGATTGCCCCTTTATAGACAGGTACATAAGAAGTTTGTTGATGGTTGTCTCCGGTTGTATCATCTGTTCAACTTTTTCGGGACTTTATTTACGATAAACAAAGAGAAGACGCAGCGTTTGGATCGTTCATTTTTAACTACGGATGGGATTCGTTTTTCAAAGAGGAATAGTTTGTTTTCGCGATGAAAACTTTGACGAAACTTTCACAACAAGTGCGGCGGACTGTTAGCAAAGGATTTGTGACACTGGAGCCTGCTCTGAAGCTCACGGAGGACACGATGAATGAACTGTTGTTGGACTAAACCCACGATGAGCACAGGCGTGGAAATCTCAAGTAAACTCCTCTAGGGCTGCAACAAACGATTATTTTGATAATCGATTAATCTGTCGATTATTGGATCGATTAATCGATTAATCGGATAAAATGACAAAATAATAAATATAAGGTGTTTTGCATTTTATTAAATGTATTTATGCAAAAGACAACTTGTGTGCACTTAATGAACACACTGGGCTTTTCTTGAAAAAGAAAATACAAAAATAAAGTAGAAGAACCAGATTTTGCTATCTAGCTACTTCTTTTAATGTGGTTATTATAGGTCTGGGCGATATGGCCAAAAAATAAAATCTCAATTTTTTGGACCTTTGTACTGCTGCTTTTTATTATGAGCTCATAATATTTTAAAGCATCTATAAAGAATGAGCCAATGAGATTAACTTGTTTTAAGTCATATTAAAACTAATAAGTGTTTGCTGCTGCATCTAATGCATAGGCCTACTGTTATTAGCATTTGTATCTATTAGGTCCTGTTAAGATCATCATTATGATTGTTTTGTTTCATATCTAAAAGTTTTAAGTTTGCGAGTGTTCACCTCTCACCCCTGTCACTCAAACTACGTCGTCATGGTTACTCACACACGGAGGGGAAAGGGGCGGGGCCTGCTGGTGCTGCTTTTTTGGTGAGAGGAGAGGAGGCGAGAGACGCTGTAGACGGCTTTTAACTTTATCAGAGAAAACATTACAAAAAGCACATGCAGCAGCTCGTGGAACAGCAAAGACAAATCAAAAAGACGATAGATTTTGCGCGGGATGTTTCTAGAAAGTTACCGCGAGTCTAAAGCGCTGAAAGCGGCCGACTCACCCGCGGAGAAATAACAAACTCGTAACTTTATGAGATTAAGCTATACACCACCACCGACAGGTTACTCTCGGCTATTATTATGTGATTAAAAGGTCCGCTAAACAGGCGCAAGGTTTCTGTTCGTCTGTTCTATGTGAGAGTCGAAGGAGAGCTCTACAAAGCTGTTGATGTCCACTCAAAGCCGCTGGATCACAGCGGACTGATAGTAAAAGTTTTTAGCCAACTAATCGATGACCAAATTCGTTGACAACTATTTTAATAATCGATTTTAATCGATTAAATCGATTAGTTGTTGCAGCCCTAAACTCCTCCTCTCGGGACAGCCGGTGAGTGTGATTTAAACAGAGCGTTATTGTGTTCAGAAGTTATTATTACGCTTGTTTACGTGGAGATGCATTACTAGCATTACTTAACAGAAATAAGAATTAAGAAGAAACACGAAAACGTTGTAATTTCACGTTAAAATTAACACCTAATTTGCATTTCAAAATAAAAAGTATTCCAAGTATTCAGAATACAGTACAAAAATTTGCCAAGTAACGGAATACAATACAGAATACTTTTCTGACCAAGTATTCAGTATTCTGTAACGGAATACATTTTCAAAGTATTCTACCCAACACTGGAGGTCGCTATGAAACTCAACAGTGAAAGAGCGCCCTGGTTCTGGAGGTAAATTTCCCCATTGCAAAGTCCCATAGGCATTTTAAACATTCAAATATTAGTTTAATTTAAGACATATCACAGGCTAGCCAGCTATGTGCTCAAATCCAAATTTTTTTTTGTTTCAAAATCCCTACGGGGTTTTAACATGATGGCATGTTCTTTCTTAACTAAAGAGTGGTTGGTCACTGTTGAGCTCCCATTGAATATGGGTCGTTTTACCTTCATCTTAATCTTAGTCAGTTAATCAGACTATTGTTTTAGACATCAAAATTGATGTCGAACAGCAGCGAGTACAAGGTATAAATGCTGTGAGTAAGCTGAAGATTTGAGTGAATTTTGGTGATGTTGTGGTGTTGTGAGTCAGATCACACACTGTTGTCCCTTTTGCTCTGCTAACTAATCGAGCCAAGGCTAATTGCCTAAATTTAGGATTACAAATATTTTTAATGTCACAATACAAAAATAACAAATTAAAATTTGAAACCAAGATATACACTTGGTCTCAATACTGCTTTTGATACAATAAAATGCATGAAAATTTTGACTTAGCATAATATGTCTAACCCTGGAACATCTGAAATGGAATAACAAAGCAATGTCAATGCATAGTATCTTCAATGTACTCATGTCCTAAACTTCAGCATTTGATTTAAGTTGTTTTCTTTTGCATTTGTTGTGCTTTGTACATCAGTTCATACTTGTATATAAATTAACATATAGCTAACTATTATAAATATCTTAAACAAACATGATAAATGAATCAATATTTGCCTCATTAGAGCAAGGCAAGATACTCTGATGTTACACTATTGAAGGAGAGAGAGAAAAAGTAATGTGCTACTTCAAACTACACAATAAACAAACATACTTTTAAGAGACAACCTTGAATACCTTCTCTAATATTTCTCCTTCACAGTCATTATGTCCTCATGTATAAAAGGTATTTAGGCACAAACATGACCATTCACACTGTAAGCCAGCTGAAGGTCAAGGCTGGGTCTGACACCATGATTCATACGGCACAATTAAAGGATTCTCTACACCTTAATTAACATTGATTAGTTGCCGACCAATCAATCGAACCAGTGAGGGACAAGCAAAGAAGGAGCCCTCCATCTCATTTCGAGTGGAGCCCGTAATGAGATATGGTCTACTGCTCCGTTCCTATCAACTTTATGAGTTCATGAACTGGCATGTCAGTCCTCTTCGCCGCTGCTTACCCCTACTCAGCTGTCCCGGAGGAGTTAATTTGCAGGTAGTAAACGCCAGTCATATTTATAAATACAGGGGTCAAGGCTATCAAATGTACAAAACAGTTACGGTGATGGTGCTTCTCCCCGTTTCTCGCAAAGCTTGATTTTTATCTGGTTTGCTCTGTTTAAGACCGAGCTGTGGTAATCAGCGGGTGCGAAGGCAAGTTAAGATTAAGTGTCACTTTGAATTAGATGGATGCCAGAGGACGGTGCGTGAGTGAGGCAGCTGTGCATGACAAGACAATAGAGAGATACATATGATTCATGTGATGGAAGAATTGTGATGCATGAAATAGGAAAGATAAGCTCAGACATGTTTCAGCTCCATTTTAGCTTTAGATACATTTCTTTTGATAGTAACAAGCTTAACAATACTGTATTAAAGGGTTGGGCAAAATTACAAAAATATTCCCTCAGTCCAAATTTGACTTAAAGCCACATCCAAATGTCTTATTCTCAATGTGTATAAAAAAAAGCTTGTTACAGATAACCTTTACTTGATTATATGGATAAAATATACTGTATTGCCAATTTTCCCTATAATATGAAGGAGTGTACTGAATTTATGTATTCGTTCATCTGTTGTATTCATACCCTGACAGTTTCGGCTGCACACTATAGCCTTTTTCAGAAGTGTCACTTGATGTTCCTGTGATGTGTCTGGTCAGTTGGTTTGTACAGGTTTCTGCACCATTGTCCAATGTCCTACTGTATTCCAGGTGTGAGACAGTTGGTATGCCCCCACATCCTGATTTACAGTCTGGTGAGAGTGTTTTAGGATTTTGGCAGCCTCCCTGATCCAGTGATAGTATTTGCTGCTTTCAGTGTCTGACTTTGGGGTTGTCCCAGTCCAATAGGTGGTTCTTTCTCTTACTATGGTCTGAGATTGTGTGCTTAAGTTGTTCCCGGTTGGCTCGCTGCTTAGTGGCTTAGTGCATGTTCATGTCTCTTTCTCACATTCAGTCTCGTGTTCTTTTGAAGTTCTGTGACACTTCTGAAAAAGCTACAGTGTGCAGCCAAAGCTGTCAAGGTATGAAGACAACAGAGATCTGTTCATAAGAAACCAACACATAACTATAACAGAAGATCCAATTTAATTGGATTACTGTGTGTACTGTATGTAGGAATAAACTAGTAGTACTTGGGATTTGCTTTTTTACATTGATATATAATGATTAATGATTTAATAAACTAAAACAGATGAGTAAATGCTAATTTAATATTATTATGTTGAACCACTAATAAATATTAACACAGTCACAAAGAATTGCTTAGTATTCAACATTTTTTTTCTATTGCTCTTTGAGACTTTGAAAAACATTTTCAGTCAAACAAAGTTTGGGTTAGGGTTAACCCTAACCCTATAACATTTTCTTTTTGCAGACTATGTAAGAGTGGTTCTCAACCTGGGGATTGCAAAATTATTTCTAAGGGTCCCCTATGAGACATTAAGATCTTAAGCAAGGTTTGACAGCTTCAAATACAGTTATGTATGTGTATATTCCTATTTGTAGGCCAACAAGATTAAATTATCTAGGCGTATGTCTTCAAAATACAATCAAACATAAAACTAAAGACAGGTAAAGACATGCAGGTAGCCTACATTTTGTGTTTGGGTGTCACGAATGGCTGCGTTTTTAGTTTGGGGGTCACAACTGAAAAAGATTAAAAACCAGGTAACTTTTATTTGTCCCTGAATGGGAAAATTCCAATGCACAGTTTAAGTGAAACAGATACATGCAATCAAACAAAATAATAGTAGGACCACATGTTGTGTTTTTCTATTTGACATATTTACATTTACATACTAGCTGTCTCGATGACTGTACTGTAAGATTGCATGTATAATAATGTCTCACAGCTTCCACTAAATGTAACCAGTTTTAGTCTGCAGACAAGAACAAAGAGCAGAACAAATCATCTACAAAAGCTAAGCTAGTACCAAATCTGCAGCATTAATCTGTGTTTTTAATAACTTCCTCTTGAGGGATTAAACATTATAATGTGTATTTACTCTGGATTGTCAAACTTAATCCCAGCCTTAACATTTATCTTGGCCCACTTTTCAGAAAATCCCTTTTATGACTGCTGTGCACTTTTACTTCAATGCACTGGCCATAAATAACCGCTGATCAGCTTTCCTATGCTGCTGTCCTGAAGGCACCCGACTCGTGTACGCTCAGCAGAATCCAGCCGAAGAGAAAAAAAAAGGGGAGAAATAATTACAATTAAATGTATTAAGCTTCAATCGATAACAGAGCAGGAGACGATCGATGGATGGAGAAGCTCCACGCATCACCTGCCACAACAGCTTCACAATGACCAATTAGAGATGTAATCAGGGCCGGATCAGAACAGGCTCAAGCGTTGGCTTTTGGACTGCAAAGCAACACAAGACTGCAATGGAAAAGGAGATTTGCTTAGGTTGAGTACAAGCAATAAGCTACAAGTACAGCTTTGGCCAAAAACATAGACCAATTCACAGTGTGGTGGATTCTCTGGATTTAGAAATTATCTGTGTCAGTGTTTTACTTGACAGAATGTCAGAAAAACAATATTACAAAAAGTAAAGAAAAGAAACAGCGACAAAGAAGACTATTTTAATTTTCAGCATTTCAAATGCCCACTGTTTTTATATCAGGCTAACTAACCTTGACCTGTGAGAACTCTATATTGTGCAACTTAATTCCTTTTTAAATCTACTGTTTTTGATTATCCAAAATATATATATTATTTTGCATAATACTCAGCATCTCAAAACTCATTTACATTAGTAAGGATTAGTAAACATATATTCATATGGTTAGCATAGAGCAAAAGAATGAGAGAATCACAAGCAAGACAATAATGACTATTGTTATTATTATTTTAAATAGCAAAACATTGCCGGACCAAGTTCATAGTTTTTTCACTGACAATGGCAAGATTTTAAATCTTACAATACAGCCTGTAGCGCTTATGCTAATAGTTCAACAACAACTAATCCATTTCCCAGCATTCAGGTAGCTTTGGGAAATGTTAGCCTGCGGTTCTCTAAAAGGTTAATTTCTAACTAACCATAAGCAATCCTTAAATCGAACATTTCCAAACCATTCAGACAAACAACATTTTAAACTTATAAATCAAATAATTGATTATTGTTTATTGTTTTATTAGGATCCCCATGCTGCCCATTTCAGACTGTTAGTTGTCCTGGGGTCCTCTTAAAAAAAGCTTTGTACCATTATACAACATACAATAAACAATGGGCAACGCATCATAATTGGGATGTTAGCATTTTCTTGATGCTGGAAGTTGATTCCAACAGAATATGGCTCTACATAACATGGTGGACTTTAAAGAATTTGTTCTGGGCTGAGGAATAATGTCATTTAAAGTTGTCAGAAGGTGTTTTGTATGGCAACTCAACTTTTAAACTTGAAAGAGTGTTGTTGGGAAAACATTTGTTGAATGCACCCTGAAAGCTATACTCAAATCTTCATAGCCCCCATACTGTATTTTCCAAATTTTGGCATACCATTACTTTCATAGTTTATTTTTCTACCATTACTATTCATGGTTTAAGGTTGTACTGTATTGTGAAAGCAAATTTCTAGCTTGTGGTTTTTGTTAACTAAGGCAATAAAAATACATTTGATTCTTAGTACTGTATGAGTAAAGTAGCCTAAAAACATCCACCCCGCTTTGAATTTTAATGTTCCTTCAACTCTAACTAAATTCAACCATTTCACTTTCAGCGACTGGCCCTTTATCCCAGTTCTGGTGCAGATTTCCTGTCGGTTTCTCTGTGATATGGTTGCTCAGGCTGCCAGCTGACGGAGCCGCTGTGGCACAAAGCAGCCGAGCCTCGTGTAAGCACAAACTCTAATCACTGTAATCTGCCCTGATCCTGCTGCTGCCGCCCATAGTACTGTGGACTACTGAGGCCACTGACCAACACAACCACAATACAATGGAATATGCCTAATATCTCTGCAGTACACACAGCAACATGGAATACAAAGAAACAAATCTGCACTATCTGTTAGAAATAATAATAGCTTACACAATGTATATCTGGGGAGTATGTTAATATGTCAATCCAATCACAAATGTGTTAAAACATTACAGTTGGAAATGTCAGTTTGTTTGCTATTCAGTTGTAATTTATGAGCTCATTTACCTGACACTTTTGGCAGCAGAACTTCCACCTCCATCAATTAACAAGCATAAATGATCTATTAGTGAATTATCTATAATTTACAGAAATATTATTATATACCTTGACAAAGAGACAGACACGGAGACAGACACAGAAAATCACTCACTCTCTCATTCATTCATTAATTCATTCATTCACTGGAAGGAGTTTTACAATGCTGTGTCAGTTGACCTGTGCATGTATGTTTTTAGAGACAGGAAGAAGCACTCACAGTGACACAGAGAGAACATGCAAATTCTACCCTAAGATTATGTGATGTTGATTTGGTTCAAATCCACAAACTGTATAACTGAATTGAGTTCTGGATAAACTGAAAAAATGGAACAGAAAGGTCATGGTAATGATATTAATCTAATCTTTGATGTCCAAATAATAATCTCTCCTCTGTGTCCATGTTTCTGGTAGACCCAGGTTGATGGCGATCCTGTTACTATTACACCTACCAGTTAATCTAAATATTAAGCATTTCATCTTTTTAAACTTGTAAAAAGGACCCCCATGAAACATTGTGAGTCACTCTTTGGGACGAGAGCTGATTGGCTGTGCAAAGAGGCCTGCTTCCTTTTGTGTCTAAAAAATCTTTTCCAAAGCTATGATAATGGTTCACAAAGGCATGAATGTGTTGTGTGAATAAGGTTGTGAGAGCTAAGAATGATTTGGACAGGTTTACATACCTACTTCCTCTTTAAAAATAAAGTACCCGAGCCTTAACATGCTTGAATTGTTTGAATACATTGGTTGTGGCTTCCAAACTCACAATTTCAAGTGTCCATTTCCCTTGCCCGTCATACTTATCATTATTTTCCAGTGTTAAACAGAAAACCATGCCAGGGTCTCTTGAGGTAGCGTTTGTGTGTGGTTGTTTGCTCTGCTGCGGACTGAATGTCTTTGTGAGTCCCTGGCTGTGTACACACTGGCGGCGGAGTTTGTATTTGTGAGAGGAGAGGAGAAGAAAAGCGAGCTGGAAAAAGTGACGGACAGGTCAATATCCTGCGCCTCTGCTGGGACCCATTACGCTTTAGTTGATGGTCTTGGCCACCCACGGTCCACTTCATTCATTATCTTTCCCAGCTGCACGCCACCAGCATCCATCTTTTCTCATTCAGTCTGTCTCTCTGATGCAAGATGGAAAAGGGGAAAAAAAACAACACACTGCAGCAAACCTCAAAGCTTAAGTAGAAGGGTTCGAGAATGAACGGGGTTGTGATCATCTTCAAATCATTACTAATGTGACGACTTTAGCCGAGTTTGTTTGTGTGCGATTTTATGGTATAATATTGAAAGTGTTTTTCTCTTCCCCACATCAAAATATTATTTATATTCACTTTGTTCAAGAGCCATTTCAATGCAAAGCGTGAATAAAAATCATAGTAGCAAAGGAGCTTGGTTATAATAGAAGCAATAGTAGTAATAATTTATTTTTGTAGTACAGCAGAAGCAGGCATATTGGTAACTGATAGAAAATGTTTCAAAAGTAATCATCTGAAAACGGGTTTAGAAGATGTTTTGGCTTGCATTCAGAAGTAATTTTCAATCCGATAGCAATGGCTTAGGCAACCAGAATTTATCTCCCTGAGCTCATAGTCTTTCCCCAAAGTGAGGACTTATAACTTGAAATTTCACTGCCCTCATTTACAAGTCAGCCAGTTTCACTCTTACAGCTGGCTGGGTCTTAAAGCCTATTGAGCAAGCCTTTGATTAGTCTGATTTATGCCTAGAGCTGGGCAATATATCGAATTACAGATAATATCATGAATTTGGATTCAAGATATTAAAAAAATTAATATGCAGTATATCGTTTATAGAACAAAATGCCACAAAAAGACCAAATTAAACTTGAAAAGGAAGCTGGGAACTTTTAACTTAGGCTATGAATGTAATATTTATGGACTTCTGTGATTAGTTTGTACAAACACTTCATATTTGTGTCACAATAGGTTGTGTTCATGTGACACCACAGCATTTTTCAGACCAATAATATCTACAATTTACAATGTTTAAATGCATTTTTTTTTTTATTAATTAATTTATTTTTATGTTGATGCAATGCAAAAATGAATTCTGACATATTTCATGGTAAAACACGATCTGGACTTATGACATCATTATTCAACATGACTGCAACCTATTAACCTAAACAAGAAAAAAAATGAAAATGTTATCTGAATACTGTTACTGAGATTTGAGAAAAAATAATCGAGATATACATTTTTGTCAATATCGCCCAACCCTATTTCTGCCATTGGGCTATGAGGACATTGTAGACAGAGAGGAGGTTGTATCTCTTTTTTGATTCATACTCCAAGTGCCACCTAATTTTACATTTTAGATCATGTAATATTGTCAAATGTCTCTGTTTTATTTTCAAGAAACATATGATCAAAACATCATACTATTATTTAAACTTTTTTTTTTAATTTCACCTCCTTTTAAAATCATTCCAACTATCCATTAAGTGCTCCCTACCTCCATACCACTGGTTGGAAAGCAATGTCTCAGACCACCATTTCTATTTAAGTATGTCGTAGCAGTAGTATAATGCGTTTGGATGTATTGGTACTAGTACATAGTCTAAAAGCTTAGCCAACACTCTAAGCAGAAAAAGAGATGGTTAATACTTAGATGGGAGATCACTGGAGGATCAGGTGCAACAGTGGAGCAGCTACAAGAAACTGTATCATTAGGCAAGACACTTCAACTGCATCGGTTACTATGAAAGTGGTGAATACACGGTCGATGGCTCAGATCAGTGGTTGCTTCAGTTGTGGCTTTAACAGTGAAAAGAGTAAAGACTGCAGTTCTTTTTAAATAAATGAACAAAAAGACACTATAAAACAAAACGGGATCTTAAAATCATTACAGGAAATGCAAAATTTAACCCCCTTGAGCATAAGTACTGAGTATGCTGACTAATTTCTTTCCAGTCATCCAAATTACCAACGGGCATAACCTTGATTTTTTTGCTCATTCATGGATGAAGCAAAGCCCCATGCACTTAAAGCTTTTTGTTCACATGGACGATTTGTTAAGCAGCACATCTTCAGCTGTAATCCCCAAATAATATATCTTATACATTTCAATTATTTGGTGTCATTTCAAAGGTGCTTCGTATTATGGATTACGAAACCGAAATCTCCACTCATGTTTGTTAAGTGCACTGCAGGCTGGATCGCGTGGGATTAAATTTGGATGGCCACATCGTTTATATCATTCAAAAGAGTCATCTTAGCAAAGTGCATTGGTAGCTGTCCAACTTATACTTTGAAATGAAAATAACGGTTCTTTGCAGCATCATTGCGGCTTAAAAAAAGTGCATTATTGAACAGATCTGAAAGAAATAAAAACTCGTCTGCTTTAGTTCCATATTTTTGAAGTGTATTCAAGTGTGAAAGTGATGCTGACAGCTGTCTGACCTGCTAACACTAAATAACTCTGTGAATGTGGAGGAACTCTGCAATCAGTTAAGCTCAAAATGACAGCAGCAGTTTTGTCATAATGGTATGTGAAACCTTAAAAACATCAAATGCAATGCACCACTTTCAAAACACGCCATTGTTTAAAGCAGGGGTATCCAAAACGTTTCATTGGAGAGCCAAAATTATCAGATGTTTTTTCTTCAGTTGGCCAAAACATATTATGTTGAAGCATGCTATAGTGAAAAATAATTTTGAAGAAGAGATGTAAAATTGTCTTTTATTAATACGTTTTGTAAGATCATATTAGTCTTCTTCACACAAAATGTATTCAGAAAGATGGTCCTAGCAAACTGAAGCACCTTCTGACCCCACTTAGGGCACCACTGTTTAAAGTGGGTAGAAGGTTTTTTAATGATATTTAGTTTATTAATGACTGTTGTGATCACATTATCTTGTTCAATTTATGTTTCCCACTGCAGGAAATTATTTAGAGCGTCTACTACATTCAAAGGAAATTACAAGGGTCAAATAATCAAACCAATCTTGTCTGATGATGCAAAAATGCTCAAAACAGGGAAATTTATGGATTTAAAAAAAAAAAAAACTATGTAGAATATATCAGGGAATTTGTGAAATATTAAGACCCAAAGGATAAAAATAGTATCCCACAGACATCACTTTCTGTGATGAGGAAGTTTATAGCATAAAAAAGGTTGTGTCTTTTTTAACCTTGGGGTACCTGTTTTTTTTGCCTGTCTTTTTGCCAAATGCAAATATGGTTTAAGAACAGATTTGTATACGCAGCAAAATGAGAAGTGACCACCCATGCTCAGCCAATCAAATTGCTGCATTTGGATGTATATAAGAGCTAAAATGCTTTATAATTGTATTTGAGAAAGCAAATAGTGATCAGATTTTGTCACTATGTGCTGTAATTACAATGTACTTTTAGTTGGAAAAGACAACTAAAAACGTTAGGTAACTCAGCTTTAAATCAATAATAAAATAAAAAGATATTCTGATTCCTGTCTGTAGATTTCTTGAACACATAATAACTACGCATTAACTAGCAAATGTACTTTCATAAGGGACCAGAACAATCCTCAGAGCAATTACATTTAATAACCCTATAGACTGTACCTATATAAAGTATGCAGCCTTTTATAACCTGCTATTGGGTAAGATAGTGAGACGGCAATGCGTACGTACGAGAACAAATACAATGGCTGAGCGTAGGAGTGCAAAGATTTCAAGTGCAGTGCCGTAGGGGCCTTCAGTTCTCAAGTGCTTAAGCTTGAATAGTAAACACAAATAAATATGTTGATACACAAGGTACCTATGGTTTTAAGGTGCAGATAAGAGGAAGTGAGCTCCAGCTTGTTCTGTGCGGCACATGCTGCAAAAATGTTGAAAATCATCAAACATGTACACACATCCACCATATTGAATGTTACAGGATTAACTGTGTGGAACTAAAGCAAGAATAGAAAGGCAAGAAGCTGTGTGGTGAGATAAGTTTTTCATGCAGTAGTGAGAGGAAAAAATCTTGGTTATATGTTTTGAAAATGATATTTAAAAAAGAGATGAACAGTAAATATAAACTAAGCACATTGGTAGAGACTTTTAAATTTTTATTTCAACAGGACGATGGTATTTTGATCTTGCAATGGTAAAGGCAAAGCACAGACGTCACTGATTCCCTGCTTTCCAGTTCTAATCTGATGCTCTAGACAATTTGCGTCAATTTAGTGAACACTGACACATCATTTAAGAAAAAGTCAACATTTAATTTAGAATAAATAGTGGGCTATATGGCAAAAAAGGTTTAAACTTCACAGACAGCTACATTGAGTAGACAGACGGTTAATCGCTACATGATGATTAAATCAAAAAAGCAGACTCTCACTAGTCAGGCAAGAATGCAAATGGTTACCACAAAAGAAGTTCGGTCGTCCAATCAGTGAGCAGGAGCGGAGTGGGGTGCTGACCAGAACCAATCAGAGTTGAGATAGCAGATTGTACATTCTGACACACTGTGTCAAAAATTAACTTTGAATATGACTTTGTACCACATAGAAACACACATTTATGCTCTACTTCCTTGACAGCAAAATGATCAAAAAGCAATGATTGGTTAGATTTTTTTTAAAAAGTCCCCGCCTACTGTGAAGCAAAGAAGTCCCAATGATGCTATGTCAGACGGTGAAATGAATTGAAACTGGCTGATGTATCAGGCTAGATGTCACAGGAATTAACTCACAATTCAATTTTCAGTCAGAATCTGGCACAGCACTATTCACAATGTTTTGCTGTTGTATATTTACTGTTCTAGAATAACAATTCTTAGCATATGATTATGGTATGAAGTAAAAGGTTGCAAATATCAGAAAAAAAAAAAAAAAAATCAAAAATGCAAAAATATTTTCAGTGGCAATTTATAGGGGAATACATACAGAAAAACAGCATTAACACAGACGCGCTATTAGTTATATATAAAGGCATAAAAACCTGAACTTATACAAACCACTTTGTTCAGTACAATTACAGCCGAGACGTTTGCAACCTCAAAAAGATTGCCACCGGCAGATATGATCCTGAGGCATAGATGAGAGAAAAGCTTTAGATACTCAGATATTCAAAGCCCATCAATATAAAAGTTGAAAACAAACCAACAAATTACTACTACTACTGCTGCTGCTACTACTACTAAGCTACCAATCTTCATATAAGCCTCAATAAATCATCATCTTCCTTGAACTCCTTTATTTTCTGCTTACATAATTCCAATGCCATTTCAAATTTATTTCTGAAAGACAAGCATCTTGAGCTAATTTTCCCTCTCGCTCCATGACAAGCATAATCCCTCTCCGCCATTCACACAGATTAGCAGCTTTCACAAGATTTTTGCATCACACACTCCTTTTCCTCTCTCTAATATTGTACTGGAGAAGATAAGCTGCACGACACAACAAGAGACGAAATGTGGGACGACAAATGTGCAGTTCCCGAGTTTAGTAATCATTGCGTGTGGATAAATATTTGTGTAATTTCATACAGCAAGGTTCACAATATGGCAAGGGTCCAAAAATTCAAAGTAGACGTGAGATAAACATGGGGATTTGTAGCGAAGACGCGTGTTTGGACGAGTGGGCACTTTGACTGAGGTGGTGACGAAAGTGAGACAAGAAAGGTTTAGCGTGTTTATAGACGGTGATGAGAGATGAGGTATTTTTAAGCAATGGCTGTGATGTTTTCTTTAGGCTCCTTTTGGCTGACCAAAGCTAAGGAATGTGACAAGTTCAAACATGAAAATGTTTTTAATCAAGCTTAATTAAATGTAAAAGTAGTCAGGAATTTGGGGGTAGAGATACACTTTCAAAAGCTTAATTTTATAAGTGACTTTATAGATGTAGAAAATGACATGCCTGATTATGTAAAATACAAAGCTTAACATACTTTGGAACAATATGCTTGGAGAAAGATACCGTCTGTGTCATGCTGACAAAAATATAGCCAAAGAAAAACAATTTCCATAAAAACAAGCAGGAGAAGGTGCTTTTTCTGCATACTATACTTTTTACATTGAATACATTAAGATGCTTTCCAATTTAGTTTTGGTAAATACTTAAACAATAGGCTTTCAGTTGTAAGAGATTCTTCTGTATATATGTTTGACATTTGATACCATTTTCTACACATGGTTTAAACAAACAGCATAGCTGAGGGAAGTTGCACAAAAAAGGATAAAGTAATGGCTCAAAGATTCAGCTTTTGAAAACACAACTTAAGAAAGATTCTTTTGAAAAAGAGATTTTCAGATTTTTTTCTCTCCAAAATGATCGGGAGAAACCCGCAACCTTCTCGCTGTGAGGCGAGAGTGCTATCCACTCTGCCACTGTGCCGTCAAATTAGTTTTTTTTTTTTTTTTTTACATTTATTTGCCTTTTTGCAATCAATCTTTTTTTGATAAGCTTTTGTCTTTGCCTACTGCTTTGTACCAAATAGGAATGCACCGATCCAATACTGTGATTGGAAATCAGTGCCGATCCATGAAACTTTGGAAGATCCGGTATCGGCTCCATGATATCAGTTCAGCCAATGTCATAGTTGTGTCTTTAATTAGACATAGTGACACTAGTTTATTGGCTGGTGTTGATCCAGATTGTCTCATATTATTGGACATTTTATTCAAATTAAGTAGTTAAATTGTGGCTTGCGGTCATATGTTTAGAAAGAAAAGCCATTTCAGTCCTTACACTGGTATCGGCTGGTATTGGGGATCAGCAAATACTTAAAGACAAAGTATCAGAATCACTATCGAAACTGAAAAAGCTGGATCAGTGCATCCCTAGTCCCTAACATAACCAAACATGAATATTTAGAATGCCCAATGTTACTTCATTTTTTATGCAAGTTTAAGAAAACATAACTCTGAACACCAACACTGACTCAAACGATGGGTGAACCTGATGTGTGCCCTTTTAAATGTTTACGTCCCACATTTGCTGCAGAAATCCTGGGCTAAACTTTCTGCTTGTTTTGAAGAACATAGACATATAAATGGAGACTTTTCTGCCCTTTTGCTTTGGCGGACATCCTGGGGTTTGGAGGTCAGTGGAGAAAGGTTATCAGCTCTGTGGATCTCCAGCTCCTGCCATGAAGAGGTGCTTCTGAAGAGTTTATTTACCTCTCCCACACATCTGACCCACAAGGGGGTACGGGAGGTAACATAAATATTTAAGAGACTTTTTGGGGGAAAATGTTTTAAACTGACGAAAAACATAAAATGGTACAGTTAGACATAACTAAAACAAACAAAACTATGTCAAAAAGCTGCTTGTTTTGTATGTCTACTATCAGATTTGACCACCAGCGTAGCACCACCCATTCATTAAAACAATAAGTTAATGGCTAAAGCACTCTTTTTTAATGTTCTTGTATACAAACCATCAGCATGTGTTATAAAGTCTTTTGATAGAACAAAAAAACAAAACGAAATTAGCAAATCGGAAAGGCCCCTTTTTTATCTTAGTTTTCTTCACAAAGAACAAGAAATCCTGCATCAAAGTTCATAGCTTTGATATGTATAAACATGTCTTGAATCAACTTGCATATTAAATATTTGATCAATTGTTCTGTTCCCTGATATAATTTATTTTGTCAATCGCCCAGACATTCTTAAACTGTGAACTTCTAACAGTATTCAATTCCTTAAAAAATATAATAGAAAATTGGTTCACAAAATGCAAAACTGGTCATAAAAGTCACAATTATGTATTTTTCCCAAATTGTGCAGAGCTAATAAAAGAACATTTTGGAGAACTTTCCAGCTATGGGTCATTAGTAAATCAATACTCATTATTCTAGTCCGACGAGTTTTTGTCATATTCTTGTACACATCTTTATTTTGAGCATATTTAGGTCACTCCCATGAGCTTAATATTTACTGAGGCATAAACTTTGCCCCTTTAAGAAAACAACTGTAGACTTTGAATGATCAGAAGCCAACATACTCAGTAATGAAATAAAAAAATATTAAATTATTGCACTAACCCTTTTTAAACAACTAATGAGGAGATAAAATTACTGGCATTATGAGTAAACCGATACTGATTTGGTAAAACGTGGGTAACATTTTAAGCTTAGACATGTTTTTTATTTACCACAAGCAGAATGGACTCATTCATGCATATCAGGTGTTCTTTTTCTCCATTAGAGCCTATTTAACCCATTTTTGCACATTAATTTACTGAAATGCATTTGTTCATTCGTATCTATTATTATATATGCAGACAAATGACCTCCAACGTACTTGGTATTGCATCAACTCCAACATTTGTCAGGGTCTTTCTATCTGGAATTTGCACATTCTTCTTGCACATTCTTCTTGTGTCTTCATAAGTTTCCTCCAGGTGCTGCGGTTCTCCTACCACTAAAACATGTCCACATATATAAATTTGCTGCAAAAGCTAGAATCTGGTTCAAGCATTTGTGACATTTCTATTACCTTAACCATTCGCCCATTTCAAGTTTAAATTATCCACAATGTTGTTTATTCTACAGCAATTCCATCTTCTACCAAATACCCGTTACATTCATCATAGGTGAAGTATCTTGTCTAAGGACCAATAACAGTCGCACAAAAACCTTTACTGCACCAGTGTGACACCAGACTCATAATTAATCAAATCTGCTCAAATATGTCTATCGGGATTCAAAGGCACAAATAAAAAGAAGTCTGAAAAGAAATGATTTGAATATAGTTTTGCTGCACTTCAGATGAGTGATGAAATTCTTCAAATACAAGTGCATATGACTTCCTTAACCTTTACTTGATTATAATAACCCCTAAATGTTTTACAAGATTGTCCGCTCCACCTGATTTCAACACACAGCAAGAACAAAAGGAACAGAGTGACTTTTTCCTCAAATGAATCTCATAAATTGATTGGACATACGTACGCAGAGGATGACATCACCTTTGAAAAGTCATGCATCATCTTCGTCCTACTTCTCATTTCGGAGTGCTTCTTTTTAATTCTCAAAGTCAGATTCAAACTTGCGAGAATTAATCCATCTTATTTGGGTACAACAACAGGTATTATGTGATGCAACTTCTCTCACCATCTGAAAGGTCAGTGGGTGATCCTGCGCATGTGGTCCACATCTTTCCAGCAGCATGAATATAATGAAGAATGTATTTGGAGTATGCTGGTAGACACATCTATTACTCTAAAGGACAACGAGTTAGTGTCTAGTTAAGTGCCATACTGTGAAGTGATTCTCCAACTAAGTTCAAGGTTCACTTTCTATTTAGATGGAATTGTGCAGTTGACTTTGCACCACTGGAAAGTTACTTTAATTGAGCTAAATAAAAAAATAAATTAAAAAGTGCATGTTTTTTATTCCAAGGCTTGTAAAAGGACCACTTCTTGGTAGCAAGTTAGAAAATTATGTATCTCATAATATTAGAAACAATTTTATGATACTACACATTTGTCTTTTTATCAAGTAAAATTTGTTTTATACAATATATAGAAAGCATAAATGGGTTTGAAAAAGAACAATTTCCAGATAAAGGTCATTTATTGTTAGTTTAAACTTAGTGATGATGATGTGTTGTTTTAATAGCAACTAGACTTTATATAAATATATATGAAAATAATATAGTATTTAAATATATACGTATATATTTAAAAAAAAAAACAATTTAAGGGAAATGCTTTATGTCAGGAGTGTCAAACTCGGTTGTAGCTGGGGCCAAATTGATCAGAGTTGGTTGAGAGCTGCATTTTAAAATATGCGGCTCTCCTGTGTTATATTCAAATAAGGCAATTGGGAGATATAAAGCTCATAGAACACATTTATGACCTGGTTTTTTTGTATCACATTAGATTTTGTTGCATTATTTTATATTGTATATAGTGTCAATACAAAAAATTGTTGGACAAATTGTTTAGAAGTGGCTGCATTCCAGGGCATTTTTGGTTTAATATCATATCTCAGCGTTAGGGCTGGCCGATATGGACAAAAATGTATATCTCAATATATTTTGTTGATATCTCGATATAAGATAAATCTCAATATCTTTGAAATGACATTTTTTAAGTGAAATATATTTTCTAAGCCTTTAGTTTTAGTTTGTAAAACAAAATTATAGCACAAAATTATTAATTGACTATTACAACAAAAAGAAATTTGAATTGATCTTCTACTTTTTGTCACTTTTCTTTGTAACTGTAAGTGCTTGTAGGAGTTCTTTTACATCAGTGATACAATATCTTGATATGTACGATATGGCCAAATTCATATCTTGTCCAGTACATATCTCAATTATGATATACTGTATATCGATAGATCGCCCAGTTCTACTCAGCGTAATAATCGCTGATCTGAGCTCATTATCCATTCTGACCTAAGTGACCCTTCTCACTGCGGTGTGATCTGGGACCTGTAGTTCAAATTGTTGCAAGCTTTTATCAAGAGCCAACCACTATCAATCAAAAATAATCCTGGGAGCCACATGAACACAGCTTGAGGGCCGCATTTGGCCCCCCAGAACCAGTTTGACATTACTGTTTTATGCTATCCTTTAGCTACTAGGCTAAACTACAGCTTTAAGCGGTTGTCTTTTTATATAGACTGTCCGCTTGTGTTCTCCGTGAATACCACAATAAATACCGGCCTTGTACGATAATAATTTAAATGCAATATGCAAGACAGTAGCTCATGTAGTGTCTTTATTTTATGGTTTTATATGTGGCCATTTCTGCTGCACAGTTTATCTCTGCTTTTTAAGAGGGAGGTCTCTGGCACCGCGACTTGAAGGTCTTTCTCCAAAAGGGCAAAGATAAACTCTGCTAAATAGTGGCAAAATGTCAAGAGATGCATAAAAATGTGCTGGTTAGAAAGAAAACAAGGAAATTATGGGGGTTGAGGTGACTAAGCATTGTCTCAGTTAGGTTGGAAAGATTAACAACTGCATTTAACAGGCTGTACAATTCTTGCCACAAGGGAAAGTAGGAAATAACTAAAAATAGTTTACTATACCAGTGTTTAATTGGGTTACATCTTCTGGTGACACGGTGGTGTAGAGGTTAGCGCTCTGGCCTCATAGTAAACACGTCCTTGGATCTTTCTATGTGGAGTTTGTATGCTCTCCCCATGTCTGTGGAAGTTTATTGTACCACTAAAAACATGCCAAGTAGTGCCTCTCCTCTTCCCTCCCCTGAACTACAGATATAAATTAGCTTTAGAGCTAGAATCTGATACAATCATCTCTGCCAATGTGCTTAATGTAATTATACTGTATGTTACTTTACCCTTCTTACAGTCATGACCAAGCTGAACTCAAGATGGGACTATATTGAAAATGGTGTTGTTTTGGTTCCCATGTCCCTCCATAGCTCTGTTTTGTAATTTTCGTGCAGTAAGGAAAGGGTGGATTTAATTATTTCTCAGTCAGAGGTAGAAAACAGCAGAAAAAGTGTTATTTTTATTCTTATTGATTGAAGTTTTGTCATTCTGTCCATTTTTGTTTCACAAAAGTGTATCCAGGAATGACATAATGAACTTTTTTAAACATTATCATTACAAACTCTAGACTTAATTCCCTAAAAAACTGCGTGAAAACAACCACATTATGATTGAAAAGTCCTGATTTAATTAGCAAATTCACAGAAAAAGCAGATTGTCCTTGTGAGGTTTCACAAAATCAAAAACATATCAAAATCTTGACCCGATTGAATCATTACAAAATGGAATTGTCCCATTACAATCTATCTGTAATCTATATGTTTCCTACACGCAAACTAGTCTATAAGTTCAAACTGTAACTCATAGTCATTCCAGCATAAATAGCTCCTGAGGTATTGTATGTAAATGATGTACCATGCGTTAGAGTGCATAATAGAGACACACACCGCTTCTGTGACTAATTAAAGCTGAACAATTCCCTGTCAATACATAGCCCTCTTCAAAACACGGCAAAGGGGAATTCAGAGCAGTGACAAGCCAGCATACTAGAGGTGACAGCTCATGATATTCTTTATAGTCCCATCATGTCTCCCCAAGGCTACTCATTTCTGATCAAGTGGTAAAATATTCTCATTGGAAAATGAAAGTACAAAGATGATCCGCGTTAACATTATTTCCAGTATGTCGGATACTAAATAAATTGAAGGGAAAGGACTTTGTTAAGAGTGTTAAAATAGTATGCTATCAAAAGTGCCACAAAGATTGTTCGTTTGATCTTATAGCAGATGTAAGTATAGCAATGTGTAGGTCTTACAACATCACAGGCAATCAAAGTGCTATCCAATTAAAAATACAAAAAATACAGTATAATTGTATACAAAAAAATGCCAATAGAAAAAAAATCCAGCGAGGACAATGAGACTCTTAAAAGAAGAATGGAAGCTACGTCCACTGTCTTGAATGTTTTGAAATGGTTAGAAAAAAAAGTTTTGTTTAATGCCAAGTGGTAGGGGGAGGAGAGCAGCCGCTTAAGATTGGATAGTCCCAATTTTGAACGATGAAGTGATTGGCTCTGTCTTTGGTTCCAGACCCTTCTGCATACGAACTGAATGTAGTAGGGGCATGCTGGTCACACAATAAATGCTACTTAGTTCTGCTAAAAGATTAATAACTATAAAAATACTGACAAGCTGAATAACCTTATTATTAGCATACAGATGACTATTTAATTGATTTGTTCCTAAGAAGAGAGACAGATTTAGTGACTAGAATATACTGCTCATGTGGCACAGCATTCTAAATGGTCATTATATTTTAAATACAGATGGAGGGCAGCTAAAAGAAATGAAAGCGTGAATGGCTCTAGTTCAAGGGTCTCCGACCTTTTTTTGCAGGAGTTACAAAGTTAAATACGGAACATTTGAAGACCTGTATGAAACATTAGCCATTATCCGTTTAAAAGTAGACATAATTAGGCATTTAAAGACAGTAACAGTAGAAAATGTAATAACTGTAATAAATACAATTTCAGAAATAAATTGTGACTTCTATGATTCCAAAATCTTTTGGCGAGCTATTTGGCTGGTGAGTGACAGAGGTAGCGTGCGTGAAATGTGTGAAAGTAGCATAAGATATTCGATAGCAAAACGTCACTGATAGCAAAAGGTGGTTCTTGTCCACCAGCTGACCTCATCATCAGATTCTAGAAAGTGCACGCAACCTATTATGATCCTTTGCTATTCAGTCATCTGACATTTGAGTGTTTTGAAGGACTTTTCCATTCTGTTCAAAATTATGATTTGACTGATTTAATTCTTCTCTCACCTTGCAACCAAAACTGTCATCTCATTCATTCTCACCAGGACAATTCGATCATTTTGAAATTTCATAAAACATTTGGCCAGGACCTTGCACTCCTGCCAATTACAAGTCATAAATCAAACATGCCACAAAAGCCTAATTACATTATTTTGTCATTCGTTCACACGCTTCATCTGACACAAACAAATAAATAACCAAAATTAAATATGCGCCGCACTGCCAACAAAACTCCATGTATTGCACAGTTGTCCATGTAAATCATCCGACGCCCACTGCTCATCTCCAGGTGCCTGTAAAAAGGGCTGAAGCCAGGATTGAAATGTGCAATAACTTCCCGAATCGATTTGTTTGGTGGGTGAGGCGTATTCACTGGGGCCTGCCCGTCTAATGATTTACGGTTTTCAGGAGGAATTTTTCTATTCTTGCCAACAAATGATGCCGCTCCCCTATCTATCTGTGACGCTTGATTTATCTTCCGGCGCAAAAGGCCCCAGGGACATTCAGCCTGTAGGCCCATTTTAGGCTATTCCACAGGGGAGATGGGAAAAAGTGAGGACTGGGTCATATCTTCATACTGGCACAAGTTGGATGAATATTAATGTGGAAAAAGTAATGGAACTGAACAGGGTTTGAAGAAAGAACAAAACTTAAGCTTAAAGAAGTTAGGATTGGTTTGAGTCTTAGTGCTAGTTCTATAGTGTAAATTTTTTTTTTTATTTAAACATAAAGTAGAAAAGCGCTGATTCTACTCTTATCATAGTTGCAAAAATATTATAGTATAATTGTCTTTACACTCACGCATAATAACACACAAATCCTGCATTTTTTACAAGTGTTCTGCTCTTGACCTAAAAATGGTAATATACTTAACTTTACAAGAATCATTTGAATATTTTCTGTCTTGCCAACTTTGAAACTATTGCTTAAGCCTTGTTTAAACTGCTTCACTTGTAAGCAGTAAAAAGTTAAAACTAAAGCATTCTGATCATAAAACTATAAAATCACTAGCCGCAGTAATCGAGACAAAGATCTTTCCGAGACTCCAAGACCACAGAGTTCTAAGATCACTGAGAGTCAAGACCGATGCAAGATTGAGAATTTATAGGTCGAGATCGAAACGAGATCACCGTCCATTGAGACCAAATCAAGATCACTTTTGCAATTTTATATAGTCAGTGTTTACATGATCTTATTGTGCAAGGCTTATTACAAACTGTGATTGGGAAATGTCAACGTCCTCCTTGTGCAAGTTTATCAGAGCAAGGTGGCAATGAAATGTAAAGATCAAGTCCAAGTAGGTGAGACCAAGTGCAAGCACCCTCAAGACCAAAACAAGAGTCCAAATGTGCTTGAGTCTGAGATGAGACCAAGACCTTAAAAAGCAGTCTTAAGAACAGTTTTAAGACCAAGACCACTCTCGAGTAATACTACACTAACACTACTTAATGACATCACCAGGTAGACCTGAGTATTCTTAGCTTTGCATATATACAAAGGTTTACTTGAACATTTGTGAATAAAAGTACACACAATTACACATATGTTTTTAATGAGGAAACAACATTTATTTCACAGGATTCAACTTTGGGTACTAAAGGATCTATAATGTAAGCATAACTGTCTAGAGTTAACATTTGATTCACAAATTGTAAGTAAATGAAATGCAAAAAAAACAGGCTAGGTGTTTTGCCCAAGGACACAGCAATTGTAGTAGTAAGGATTGAATTAACTTGTGGGCCAGTGTATCACCTACCAATGATGTTTCCTCTACACACAGCACATCAAGTCAACATCGTACTTTAAGCTAGATTTCACTTTCGCACACACACACACACGTATTCACACATTTTGGTTGAGGGAGAATTTATTCTCCCTCAACTTCAAACGTCAGAATATTACAGAGACAGGCTGCTTTGAATGCTGACTAGGTTTAGCCTTTTGAACTGCTCCTGCCGTGACGCTAAAGCCATCTCCAGAGCCTCAGATTGTAGCAGATACCCTGTGGTGTCAGACCCAAACTGGGAAAATGCACAGGGAATAGAGACAGAGAGAGAAAAGAGAGAGAGAGAGCGAAGCACAAATGCCACAGCCTCGACTTTTCAGCGCACAAAGACCCACGTCTGCTGCAGATTTGGGGGAGGGAGGGAGGGAGGGCGGCTTATGTGGCTGCGCACAACCCAACACAAAACCACAACAACAACACAAAAAGATTCTAATCCATTCTTCGGACGCTTATTCAATCTCTATTTTAGAAAATTGGAAGAAATTGTAAGGCTTGTCGGAACAAAGAATACAAACTGCTTGCACCACAGTCCGAGAGTGCCGTATTTATAATGTACACACAAATCAATAGACACACTGTATCACTGATCCGACTCCACTGCTCTGCTTCTGCTCACTTCCCCCGAGCAAGCTCACACATAGTCTGAGGCCTGCCTTTAAGCAAATTTTTCATTTTCAGCCCCTGTCACCATGGTAACTTGGGCGCTAACAACGTCCAACTAGGGCCACAATGCGTCTCCAATGCTTCCATATAAAAAAAAAAAAACAACGCATTTCTTCACTAACAGTAACACAGAGAGTGGTGTTTAGCGGCTAATTAGCTCATATAACAGAAGAAATGAAAAGATGACAAGAAAGAACTAAGTGTGTTATGGGCCACAGGTTTTTTAGCGCTGAGCAACCCTTTCTTAATGACCCATTACGAAAAGAGCTTTTGAGACTGAAAAAGTACAAGCTTAAAATGGAGCTTTGTTCCTTTTGTATGCTTGTGTTATGTTTAAATATATTTTTGGATCTTTTAGTTGAGACTTCTTGTTGTCACTAGTCTCATATTGAACATCGGTCTAACTTTGGGCCAAATAGAAAAGGTTTTTTGTAAGCTTGTGACAGTAAATAGCATGATTTCTGCAAATTTAGGCCTTAAAGAGGGATCTATTGTGTAAAATTCACTTTTCTGAGTTTGTAGCCACGTTCTAGGTTGTATTTGGATTTGCCAATTCATGTATATTTAGGTAATCTTGTATTGTCTAACAGCTAATGCTCTGGTGCTATTTTCATTCAATGCTTTTGGTTACTCAAAAAAAAATAAATAAATCGAGATTCCAAGCTAAAAATGTACGTGTCATGGTGACATTTTAAAACTGTTGCTTGTCACATAAGTGCTACAAAAAAGATTCAGAGCTTATTAGATTTGCAATTTTGATTGAGAACTCAATGGATCCGTTTTTATTTCTAAGTTGTTGGGAAAATTGAACAAAATGCTAGTTGCTGATCTAGTTTGTCCACAAGTATGAAAAAATGCAATAGGTCATTATTAAAAAATCGGTTGAAAATAAAGTTCAGAGACATTACTTTTGAGAGGAGACTGAAATACAAAAATAACATTAACATTTGCAGATACAATAGGATCATTTGCTACAAAGAAGACAAAGGACATTCTGTAATCCATGTAAGACCAGCCTTTGTGATTGGATCATGGCGCCAAGTCAAAGACTGATTTTGATTTGACTGACTTATTTAGATGATGTTTTACTCAAATACCAGCCATGATGTGAAAAAGGCTGCATATTTAAATATCACTTTCAGTTTTCATCCTATACAAGCTCCCCTTGAAAGACTCAAAATGGCCAGCACCTAGCCACCGAGCGCTTTGGCAGAGAAGCCGAGCGACAATCAAATATTCCTGTGTTGACCGATCGATGCGGGCCCCCTCCTGACCTTCCTCATTCACATCTCAATAATGAAAGACGAGCAGGGGTTATGAGTAACCCCTGTGTTCGATATGGGACGGGGGGAGAGAAGGGTGCAGGCGTCAATATCTCGGCAAGAGGCCAGGCTCGCCCATTGGTATGCTGGAAATCATCATGGAGGATGTATGGATGGGATTAAGGGCTCTGGGTTTGACTGAAGCTCTCTGTCGCCTCGTGTCAATACGGTGGAGGTATATTGTCTACCGTAAGAAGGGATAGAAGCGGCTATAAGCATTCTTTAGACCTGTACGGGTAAAAATAGTGGCTGGTAAGTGGACGGTAACCGAAGGTATTTCGTAAATAGATCTTCTGATATGTTTGTACCATGCTACACTGTTATTTAGTTAATTTTGCTCAGTGACATTAATGTTTGTTCTAGAAAGTAATGATGCATAATGCCAGGTAGTGTGCAAGAGCCTGGTCTTTCTATTTTTTATTTCAATCTAGTACTTTTTATCAGTGACTAGAGCCAAAAAATGTATTATGTAAATCTGCTTGTAAACAATATTCTTTTTAGCTGCGGTCCATCTGTATTCAAAATGACTGTACTATAGAATGCTGTAATGTTATATGAGAACTAAATAACATGGTCATATTGATAAAAAAAATAAATAAAAAATGCTTAGATGTTATTTTCTTATAGCCAAAATAAATAAATGAAAATAAAAACAAACATATCAGTAAAATGAGATTTTAAAATTGTTAAAATTGAACTCTGAAACTTAAAGTGGATTGAATTGTCTAGAACAGTGATTCCCAAAAGGAGGCCTCCAAAGGTTGTCCACACAACAAGCATGAAAGAAAACTGAGTGTGAAATTTACTTTTATTGAATTAAAGACCGCAAACATGACATTTTGACATTTTGTCCTTTTGACATTCTATATTCATTTAAATTGAGTGTGAAATATTATTGGCGGCCTTAGAGAATTTTCTGACCTATAGTAACAGTAAGACCAATAATAATCCAGTTAGGCATTAAATCTACTGGTTTAGTGTTTATTAAATTAGATCTATTTTTATTGCCAAAAAAAAAACTTGGCATGGTGGTGTGTTCAGCTTGACTTCATGGTGATTGCTAATTTCTGTGCCGTACTAAAGAACATTATAGGTAAATCAATAACAACTCCTTGGGGACAAGAAGGTTTCGGACCAATGAGTTATAATAATGAATAGAGAGAGTGTGGGTTCTGCTGCACTAAAAAATTCCAATTATCACATATTTAAAGAAAATTTGCAATTAAAAAGTTCAGCTTTGCTTCCTAGTTCTGTGGTATATTTTCCCAACAAAGCATTGAGCTGGAACCAGAGGATATTTGCTAGGTTACCATGGAAACAATATCTCTAGTCATTACAAATACTCATTATTTCAAGTACTATACGGTATAAAACTCAGTGTGCACCTTTTATTGTACAATCTATTCTAAATTATTTTTTAGTGGAAGCAAAACTAACATTTAAATTATGCTTTAACATTGCTTCATTTGTCTGAGATACTATTCATTCATTTTTAAGCCTCAGAAAACACTGTTTTGAATTTTCCAAATGTAGTATTTTAAGGAACTTCTGCCCGTTTTTTAAATTCATAATTCATCCAGCCTTGCTTTGAAGATTTCTGCAACATAAGCTTATCAGGGAAGATCAGTTTGATTATTTCTTTCTATGTAATGTCCTTTGCAGTTCTTTCTATGTAATGTCCTTTGCAGATGAAGCTCTAGCTCAATTCCTGACGTGGGAAACACATGGCGGTCACGTGTGTCTTATAATATATATTTTTTCTTATCTAAAAACTAAACAACACAAATAGTCAAGCATTTTTTTCCTTAAGTTTGCATGTTTATAAAGTAGTTCATTTTAGAAGCACTCTGTTTTTTTTGCAATTCATCTACATTTTGCTCCTCCGCATCTCTACAAACTGTTTAAAATATCTTGTTTAAAGTTTGCAGTCCATCTTTGTCTCAGATTTATGCAAAGAGCGACGGGCCGAGTGCAAGCGAGGTGAAGCGTGTGAGAATGCGGAGTACAAAATAGGCTGAAGTAGCTCTGGCCGTTCCACCGTAGCTGTAAAGGTGAGGGTGCATTTCTTTAAGTTTCACCCCATGCGCTGATGCCGTCTTAATAAATTTGTCAAGAGATGGTCTGCAATCTCAGCTGTCTTTTATCTCCTCCTTCCATACCAACAGGTCTCCTTAAGGGGGCAGAACGTGTCATCTTGTCTACCTTTTTCCGCTTGGCTGGCTTTCCAAACTTCAACTTTGGTGTCAACATCTGTTTGGGTTCAGCTTTTGAGCGTTAAAAACATGACAATTTGCCGCAGCGTGTTGAACTGTGCAAAATAATATGTCTTATCCTGATATCTACTCTGACCTCAGGCCCGTCTCAAAGGGAAGGATTAGTGGCTAGGCAAGCTAACTTTTGGCTTATCCCTTGGAGTTTCTCACAAAGACGTTTCAAGTTCAAATCGGGCTCTGTTGCCATGGTTTTGACTGTCGGAGCTAAAGCATTCAGTGCATCTTTCCATCACTGGACTTAACGCACACATAATTACCGTCTCTCCTGTGGTTGCTATAGGATAAGTAAAGGCTATTACAATTGCACAAGTGCGCTAAAAATAATACACTGAATACGTTTGACATTAAAGGTTTACATTGTAGCTTTTCTAAGAGGATCACATTGTTTAGCATGATTATGTTAATTTTAGGGTTTGACATGAATTCAAATGGTGGACAAGTGGTGGAAACAAGCCACGTCACCTCTTTAAGTATAACATTTCTAACTTCTAAGCTCTAAACTAAAAGCGTCAAATTTCAAATGTGTCTTTAAATATGTACACATACAGTCCATATACATATAACATTCCTTTATATCAAAAATGGGCGACACGGTGGTGCAAAGAAGTATTTCAATATGGAAATATATCGAATTTTAGATCATATTGGGATAGTTGTCCTGAAGATATGCAAAAATGGAATATTGAGCATATTGTTTGTAATAAAAATGCTTCAAAAACAGTTGCTTAAAAGATACAAATGAAAAAAGTTACATTATTGTAACAGTTCAAATACTGTAAGTGTAGAAGGTGATATTTTTGTCAAATGACCACTCATTGGTGTCTTAGTTGCCAATTTTTTTATTAGCTAGAAAGCACATTGCAAATGTATTCAATATTTTCACATGAAAATCTTGTTAAGCTGCATCTTTTCTTGATGAACAGTAATTTAGCATTCAAATCTCTGTAGTTGTGTGAAGGAACTTTGAGTCAAATATTTGGTCAGAACAGTGAGACACTCAATAGTTTTGAGAAGGGGGGACCTTTTAGTAGACTAATTGATCAATAGCAATGGTCTTAAGATGACCAAAAATGTCTTTAGTCAACTACAGCCTCTTTTTTCTGATCATTAAACTTCAACTAATACATTTAATATTTGTGTTTGAATATTTTCTGGTTAATTTGAGAAAATATTGTCTGAATATTGTAATCGAGTTATGCTAAAAATATCAATGTTTGTCAATATCGCCCAGTCCTACTTGGCGTATTGTGACTTCACAGAACTTATTATTACATTATATTTGATCTAAAAATATTGATCATGAACATGACAAAAATATGAATATTAAAAAATCCAGAAAAATTAAGCTTGATTAATGAAGTGGAACAAGTTCTAAAATGTTTTGTTCATAATCAAATATAAACAGCAACATTGAAAACTGAAAGCTGAAAGCATTTTCCGGCTGTCTGTGTAAGTAAAGATCTGTTCACCAGACACATGAGAGAAACAGGTAGATAGCCTGCCTCCAAGTCATGTTGATGAATATTGTCAATTAAATTAAAAGTTAAGCCGTGTCTGAACGTCCCCTGGAAATGAGCGGCTAATCTCTGTGGAAAATTACCTGATTAAAAGATGTCACATATAATCAGACTAAAATAACGCAGTCGCTTTACTATTAGCCTTCCTTTTTTCAAATTATAGAGAATTTTTACTGACTGCAGTTTATGGTATATAAAAATACTTCACAGAATCTAATATAATTTAGTTAGCGTAGCGAACATTGGCCAGGAAGGAAAGTCAATAAATTTAGAACAGATCCATGAAAAGGATTGGACTGTGTGCTCTATCAAGTGCCTCTTTAGTTAATTAACTATTTAATTAATTGGAAAAAACGCAGTGTTCTTAATGAAATCAGTGACCAGTCAGTGAACCCACACAAGAGGCTGTTTATCATGGATTATCTGTTATCTGTAGAGTTGCTCCAGTTTGTAAAAACTTAAGGTGCATGTTTTGAGGCAGTTTTCTGAAGTGAAAGAAAAATGATAAGTAATGGTCAACGGTAGATCTCAGAAATATAGTTGTACAAGAAAAAAAAAAAAAAAAAAAAAAAAGACAATGCAAAACATTCTTTTAGTATAACTTTTTAATGCCAATTATATTTTTTTGCTTTCATTTATTATCAAAGCTCTAAACATGTATTAAATTTGACTCTGTAAACTTTCAAAACAACAAAATTAGTCTAAACCCTGTATGATTTTAGACCTTTTTTAAACCTGGTTTGCTAATATTCCACCATCTGCTCTGCTTAGCGACTGATCTTAAAATGTAGAAAAGTTAGACAAAAAACACAAAGTTTGGATTCATTAATTCATTATTTTCAACTGTTTGTTCTCATCAGTCACTCTCCCATTCATTCATTATAGGGGGAATTTACAGTGATGCCCAGTTAACCTATACATGCATGTTTTTGGAGGTGGAAAGAAACCGGAGTACTTGGAGAAAACCCAAGGCAACACAGGGAGAACATGCAAACTCCACCCAGAGAGATCTTGAGATGTTGACTTGCGCAACACTGGAGTTGAACCCACAATCTTTCATATTATAAAGTTCTCTTGTGACAGTGAGAAAAAGAAAATGTTGCAAAATCTCTTTATGACTGTGGGCTGTACTTTTTTAGCACATAAAAATGTAAATAAATAAATAAATCGGAACATTTACAACAATCTTGTGTAAGTGTATGTCAGTCCAAAAGGCCGACATAACCCACTAGCATCAAGCAACAATTTAATGCAAACCTCACAATTAAAGGTGCACTTTTCAGGAGGTAATAACACACATTGGTGTCAGGACCGAGGTTATTACCTATTTTCCATAGTATGCCATTAAACCTATCTACCCCCATGGAGATAAGCATAGAACATTAAGCCAAGTTACAGCACATGGTAAGAATATGTGTTTTTTATTTTTTGTAAGCAGTACAACATCTTTATAGAGACAAGCATGTGGAAGACCTCAAAAAAGAAAATTTACATTATTCATCTAAATAAACTTGATAGAAAACCTGCTCAACAGACAAACCATCACCACACAGACAAGAGCATGATCAGAACCCCTTTCTCAACACCATTCAAACCTATTCCACTCCCACACTTGACACCCTTGACCTCATTGGGCATAACCATTAGGTCCAAGCCAACCCCCACAAAAGCCATCCCCCTTTTTCTATTCACAACATTTTTACGCATCTCTCAAAGGAAATGGCATGTGGGCGGAGCTACAAGTTACCCCCTTTTTACGGCGCCGCATTTCTGTGTGACAGCTACAAGCACTTGTCTTTAAAAGGGAGGGGAAAAAAAACTCCCCGCGCAGCAACGGTCCAGTGGCTGAGGCGACCATTGATGGAATTAAGGTTCATGAATAAGAATGCGGCGCGCGGCGACTGAGAGCCCTCCCGCTGCGTAATATTGACATGCTCCCCGGTCAGAAAATAGCCTAGCATATATAATTAGCTTTCTCCTGCTAAAGCACAAGGAAAGCGAGAGAGGCCACTTCAAGCAACACTGAGATCTTTAAAAGAACCATTTGTGAATCTCATCAAAAAGGTTGAATGGATGGGACAATGGGTAATGTTGGCAAACCGTAGATTCAGTCTTATCTTACAATACAATACAAGCTTGATTTTCAAGTGTGCTGAGAACCATAGTGTGCCGTGCGTTACTGTAATTGATTTTGAAGGTGCATGATTAACCTTTGTGGTGATGTTTTTATGCTTGTCTCTATGGAGATGCTTTTGCAATGTTCCACAGTATGACAGTGAATGCATTTATTTAAACACTTATTTAAATTATTTTTATTGCTATCCAACTTTGACACGCATTCCTAATGCAAGAAGGTTTGCTTCTTACCTTCTTACCTGTAACTGCCCTACAGGTGTATCAGGTGTTTGTTTCCATAGAGATATGAATATGCACATAAGGTGAGACACTGAACACTGTAACCTCAAACACCATTTTCTCAAACTGCATTTTTGAATTTTTTTTTTTTTACATGGGGTCGGCAATATCACCCCATGTAATGGGGTGATATTAGTCGACTATTATAATTTTGGTCGACCAAGACTCCAAAATTATAATAGTCGACTAATATAATTTTGGAAAAACCTTTACCTCCAATGCATCAAAGGGTTTAATTCTATTGAATTATTAATTCTATATGAAAGCATAGAAAAATGAAAAACTCTTACATTTATGTGAGGAAACTTGTGTGTATATACCTGCAGTATCTTGCCTTAAAGGCATAATGTGGAACATTCCAGGGAAAGCAATAAGGACTATCCACCTGAACAATGTGCAAAATGGGCAAATTGATAATTGATAACTTTATCGCTAAATTAGATCAAGGATTAGATGAATGTTTTGGTATCTAATCATACATTTTTAAATTTGAACAACACTTATGTCAGAATGTCAATTATGGGAGAATTAATGAGAATTCTGACATCCCATAAAGCAGATGTCAATGTAGTACAATTGAAAATCTTTGTTCCTTTTTACGTGACACATTTCTGATAAGCCTCAAAGCTCTCTACATGAACAGCTAATACAAACATTACATTTACATATAAATTATGTATCTATGAATATGAACCCACTTGAAGATAGATCAAAGTAAATTATGCAAAGCCACTGTAAAGCCTTGTCATAGAACACAGACAGAGCAATTTTAGACATTTTCTAAACAATGAAAAAAGTCAGCTGCTCATCCAAAAAACAGATTGCACATTTGTGGAACAATTCAGATTCAGATCAGCGTTAGTAGGCGTAAGTTCTCCGTGGGTCTCTAATGTAGTGCTGCTCCAAGAGAAACAAGGTGAAACTACTTGATTTTGTGACACTGAGGTGAGAGGCCATGTTCTTTGCAAATGTAAAACCCACGTAGCTCTCAATGGCCTCTCGAGTGCACCGTTAACTCGATTGAGATTGTACTACAAGTTCTAGCTTCAAGTCCATTAAAAAGACAGAGGAGTGACAATGAGGAAATAGTGTTGGGAGCACGAAGGAAAGGAGAGAAGGAATTCGCTCAGGTGGACAAAGGTATTCACGAACTAATTGAGGGAATAGGGAAAGAGACAAGTTAATGTAGGAGGAGTTGGAATGTCAAGGGAATATTGCATGTTCTCTCTGTGTCTCTGGTTTTCTCTACCACTAAAAATATGTCTATTAATGCCTTGCCTTTTCTTCTGCGCAGAACTACAGATGAATACAGCAGATACAAGCATCTCTGTCATTGTGCCTAATGTAATTGTCCATTGTCTTATGCAACCTTCCATTGGCAGGAATTTTCAACAGTGTGTCTATCTATAAGCGTGTATTTTATTGCAATTAATTAGTCAAAAAGTGCAGTCCATGGATCTCACTTCTAAACTGGCAACGCTTCAATGCTTCAAAGACAGAACCTTAATGCCGTAAATGGAATCTGATCCAAAAAGCTAAACAGTCCAACTTAAACATAAAAATAAACAAATATAGAAAATATTCTGTTATTATTCAATAAACTGATATCAAGAAAGTATATTGCATGGTTATTGCTTTATCTCATAATGAATACAAATTTAAACAAGTTTACACTTTGCAGTGCTACTTAGTCTTATCAGACATTCTAATATAAATTGGGATGTGTGTGGAAAGGAGTGACATAGCTAGAAATTGAAATCTCTTATTAGATGTTCAGAAGTCTGAGGGATGAAAAAGTCAAGGCTAACAAACTGCTCTCAAATCCCAGCCATGATTCAGCATCAAAGTATGTTGTTTTTTATCTGTGTGGGGAGAAGCGATGCACCAGTAGCAAAGTTATTAAAGGTCAAAAGAACTTTCTGCCCTAACAGAGAAAAGAAAAAAATGAATTCTAGGTCATCAGATGTGTATGTTTGAACTCCTCCGTGCCAATTAAAGACAGGAAAACAGTTTGAAAATGCGCGTGGCAGTGAGGGTGGTTACTATCAGATGGTGGAATCCAAAATGCCTAGCCCCCGAGCTCCCTGCACTCCAACTAGGCACCTGCTCTGTGCTGAATTAGCCCTTTCTTTACTGTTTGGAGCCATCCAAGTGAAACTCACTCCCCTCGCTGACAAATGGACTGAAGCCTCATCCTTCCATTTTTAACACATTATAAAAACCCCATGTTTAGTGAGCCACCGGAGTCTCGCCTATTAATCTGCAGGCAAAGACCGGTTTGAGCGCACCCATGGGTACACAGTGTCTAGAATAAAAACGACACAACTTCTGGATTCTTTTGGCTTAACTTGGAGAGGAATAATAAGTCTATGGGGCATTCAGCACATGGATGTTATAGCTGAACCAAGCCAATAGTGTGACGGGGCTCAATCTCGTCTAATCTCTCCTGAGGCCCTCCAGGTCCGAAGGGAAGTGTACATGTCAGACTGACTCTAATAAAAATGATTGTGGCTATGGCTCGAACCTGTCCAAGATGTGTCGTGGTTTGAACGACCAATTATATGCACATAACTAATTATTCTTTGACTGAAAACATGTTAAGTCTTAGTGTATTTTTGATCAACCAAGAGTGTCACTGATATCTGCTTTTCTTTAACAAACTGCAATTAATAGAACATTTCTATACAACTTTTTATTAAATAGAAACCATTTAACTGGTTTGTGATATTCTTTTTGCCACAGACACAAATACAGGGCTAAGATGGTTTTGTATGGTCTGGTCTGATGTTCTGTGATTGAGAAGGAAAACATTCAAATTAGTACTATTAAAGGATCCACTAATGGTGTTTCCATTAGTCCCTCCTTTTCATTTTCAATTTCATTTTCATTTGTTTTTTATTAGTTCACTAACATCGTCTTAGTCATCACTGATAGCTTTTCAGTTTTATTTAGTTAGTCTGAAAACAATATTACAATGACAAAACTAAGAGTTTAGCGCCCACATTTGACCTCATGAACAGAAAGAAAATGTTGCTAATTTATAAACTACTGATGTCAAATTCTTTTAAATTAGTCTGGGCTACCATAAGAAATTCTTAAGTGAACTCAAAATATTTCTTTAATGGCTGTGCAATATTGCAATAAAATTACATCATGAACTAATTTCTTCGGCAACCTGCTTTTTTGACAAAATATTCATTTTGTGATTTATGTTTTTCTATTTATTGCAGCTGTTCGTTCAAATACAAACACATTTCTCCACATGTTTCTCTTATTGGTCAGTCTTTGTTGTGCTGGATGGAATCAGTCAGTGAATGATGAAGTTTCTGAAGAAGTAAATCATGTTACGTACCTCAAAGTCTACATGAATCTGGCTCCAAGAATGCCTAATTTCAGTTATTAAAACACTTTTTTTTTCCAAATTGTGCAGCTCTACTATGTCACAACTTATTGCCTCTTAACTATACTGCTTACAAACTTATAACCCGACCTTCACTGGCCCAACTCAAGAAATGTACCCAGCAAGCAAAGCAAACAAACAAACAAACCAGTGTCTCAACATACGTAAAATGCATAGCGTAATGAATGAGCAAACACAATGCAACTGCCTTTGTTCCAATTCAATAAACAACAGACCAAGTCATCCATTTGAATCCACACGCACAGACGGAACAAGCTTTTATTAGCGAACTCTGCCTGAATCACCCTCTTCCGTCTATGTAGCTTACATTAATGTCCCCTGCATATTAATACTCATCCAGAACCGCCCACCATTCTCTATTTGTTCATACCATTACGCGAGCCAGTTGTCCCCCGCTGCGTGCATCGCTCATGTTTTTGTTCTGTAATTGTCAGGTGCTCGACTCATAATTGTATCAATGAAAAAAAACAGCCCCCAACCATCCAGGCAAGCCAACTACTTCCGCTAAAATACAATGAAAAGAAATGCAATAATTCACAATAAACGCTACCTGCAAAAGTTAATGAGAGATATGCTGCAGAGATGCTATTTAAACAAAGTGTGTTATGGGCTAATATTTGGAACGCCAGTAGGGATCTAATCCAGGACTAAGTGGATCGTCGTTCATGGTAAACAATAGTCTATCATAGTAATGCCGGGGAAATTAATGTTTAATATAAAGCATCGCGCTGCATGATATTTGCGCTTCCCATATTAATGCATAAATTCGTCTGGCATCTTGCTGTTAGGGGAGTTGGATGTCAACGCGAGGCTTGATTTTAAAACAGGAAGACCGTCGGTGGTACTGGGGGGTCATGCATGAACAATGGTGGTATTAGGCTTACCTCTGCGCAGCATGACAAGCTCAGTTTTTAATGTCAAAGAGCGTGTTTGTTTACCCGGTATCAAAAATTAAAAGGAAAAACGTATGAATGCGTCATCAGGTTTGAGAAACAAAAGGCCCAAACTAAAGCAAAAAATAAAGGTTGAATATGTATGCATGATTTATTTACAGGTATGATTTTTTTTAAACATTTGTGTCACTGCAGTGGCCCAAATACACAAGGTGGATAAAAAAAAATGCAAACATACAAAAATTTGTTTTATGCCATTTTCACAGATGTGTTGGTATGCTAATGAACGTAGCCACAATGCTAACAACAACAACAACAGCCAAACTTTGTGGATCTTATTTATTCATTATTAGACATAGCCAGACATTGCACAAGATATCAGTGCTAGAAGGAAGTTACGTTATTTATTTCACGGCAAAAAGTCAGGTATAGCACCTTAAGAGCTTTTCAGTTTACAGATGTCATTTTGAGTATTTTTGACCACTCAAAATATAGTATTTTACTATGGTCTCCATTTATTTAGCACTTTTCTACCTCAAAGAGCTGTACAATCAAGATTTCACTCACTCTGCATATGCAGACACTGAGGCAATGTGGGTTAAGTGTCTTGTCCGAGGACACAACAACAGTCTACTCTTGTCATCGCACTGTGATACCTGGTGTTCTGGCGATCTCCCATTCAAGTACTAGCCAGGATCTAACTTGCTTAGTTTCTGAGATCTGACATGCAGGTATGGCCACTACCTGCATGAGATCTGACATGCAGGTATGGCCACTACTACTAAAGTCAAATTCACACTTTCATGCTTCACGAGTATTTCCGGACATATCACTCGTTTGTGTGAATGATGATTTTAATTCAGTTAGTTATGGTAACTTTCTTATTGTATTTATCTGGTACAGTATGGGGGCCTCCGGTGCAGTACACAGTTGTTATGTCTTTGTATCCGCCTAGACTGCTTTTCCACCCAGGTGTGTGAATGTGTAAACGCCTGAGAGACAGGAAAAGTTTCTGCTCAGACTTTCTCCAACTTTTACACAAGCTTGGATGTGAAGTATTAAGATTAAGAAGTGAAAAATGAAAACATTAGTACCATTAGTCATGATGTGATTTAAGGAAGTGTTTTAAGGAAGCAAAAATTGGGGATAGCGCATTTGCAATGCTTAAACAGATATACATTTGAATCATTGCCAAATATTCTCACAGCACAGTCAAATGCATTCAATAAAGTATAAGACCAAATCAATTAATATTATTGTAGCTTGCCATTAATCTTAATTTATTCTGGGCCTTGGACAATTAAGCAAAGCACACTGCCGGAAATGTCTCCTCATAAAACTAGCAGCCATGACCACCTGATGAAATGAGAGAATTTTAAATGATGAAACGAACCGTCTGGGATTCCTAAGTTGATCCTTTATCCCCCGCTAAAACAAATATCTCATCAAATCCTTCACTCTGGAATTAAGGTCAAAAGCCAATGATAATGAGAGCGAGCGCGTATGGTGATTTTCCCATCTGCTTCCTTATCCCCCCATCATTCCCGTTCATTCAGTCAGGCACAAGCTTTTATTCCACAGTCGTTTGTCACTCTGCCTCTAAAAGGAAGTGTGCTGGGGTAAATAATGGCATGAGCTGCGTTGGTTTCGCCCATCAGCATTAATAAGAGGGAAAGTTGTGGAGTGTCGGGTGCTGCCAAGATCCAATTCACAGGTGTTAGCATCTGGATTTGTAATTTTCAAGATATATTGAATATATATTGAAAGTAGATTAGTGTCACAATGTACTTTTATACAATAGATTGTAAATTTTATCACAAATTGCCGTTAACAATTTAAGAACAAAGTAATTCCAGGCCCTCCACTGACAGGTTCTTAGTTTTAGTAGCTTGGAAAATTCCAGACTCAACTCTGTATCAGTAGCAGTGTAATTAAATAATACAGTGATCAGTTTGCATTCTTTAGGGTAAAGTTTCAAGTAAGTTATTGTTTAAATAGTCAGTTTTATGTAAACAGACTCAACATGTTTGATTGAAAGTTTTCGCTGTTTCCAAAAGTCAACACTTGTTCCCCAACTACTCAATCACTATATAGTCCTGTTCAGTGGACTGGTCAGGGAACTCATTCATCTGGTCTTTCAGACAGGAAGCGCACTACTTTCAGCTGACCGTGAGTCATCTCTTCCTCTGATAAAAATGAACTTTTATAATTATTACTGATCAATTCTGTCTAACATGCACCTATTTATGAACAACTACTCATAATATAAGTTTGGTTTAACTTGGACCCACATTAAACAGCAAACACACTAGATAATTCATTTTTTACTGCCCAAACTAAAGTAAGTAGCTAACATTAGCATCTTTATTGCACAGCTTTCAATTACGAGTGTTTTGTTTTTTCTTTGGTTCAACAGTGTGCTCAAGTGGCTTTTTATCATCTGTCATTCAGCTGTCCACTTTGTTTTTTTGATTTTTGCAATAAATTGTAGTCTAAGTTGACAATTCTAGGGACCACTGAATCTCAGTTCTTTTCCAGATGCATTGTGGGAAAGTTTGAGTGCACTACTTTTTGACCTGCTGGACATTCGAACACCACTACAAAAGGGCGTGGCCACTGTTAATGTGTTAGGGTGCACATTTGGACACAGAGGGATTCTGTAATTCTTATATTTCGATTTTTATTTGTCACATTTTCTTCTTGTCACATAATTACATACCAATTTTGTAGGACTTTGTGACCCAGCAGCAAAGTGATTATTTTTTTTAATACCTGTGGACCTCAAACATTGATGACTTTTCTGTTGTCAGTTCTAGACATGTTTAAGCTTTTGACTGTTGTAACAAGGCTACCAAAAATATGTCAAAAAGACGCCAAACCACAGCCACATCTACAACAATAAAGTCATCCCAAAGGATAGCGTGCCGTGAACAGAGCAGGTGTAGGTCTGAATGTGGCTGTGATTGGTGGGATGCTTCACGCTCTTCCTGACCTGCTCTTCTCCTTCAGGGGTCGTGCACAAACCTGCCACAATGCTATCAGCCGTCCCCAAAGGTGCCGGCCCGGGTCTGCTGAGATATAAGGTGATATATAGCTTTGATATAGCCTGTAATTACTGTCCGTGAAGGCCGCGCGCAGCCTTCGGGGCAAATGGGAGAAAAGGAAAAAAAGAAGCTAAGGGTTGTGATGAGAAAAGGGTCATTGTTGTTTGATAGCATGAGTGGCCCGGCCTTTTCAGAGATGGGCCGTGGAGAGGGACACAAAGATGTACATGAGAGCAGGCACAATCAACAGCTTCCTCAGAATGGCTGCTAAAAATACCGCGTGTGTGGGAAATGGGGGAATGATACAGCAAGTGCAAACACAGACAAGGCTAATATCAATTCACTCTGGTACGCCTCATTGCAGTCCTTCTTTGAGAAAATTCATAGTCAATGCCAAATATGATTTTTCTTTATAGTCACAATTAAAACAGTGCTCGGTTTAATCACTGTTTTTGTGCCTCATTTCGATTTGATTGTATATATGGGGTTGTTGTGATACATATTCAAAAATCAAGCAGTGGATAGTGAGCTACATGTGAATGTTAACAACTTTATAAACAAGGCAAAAGGCACATATTCTGATATTATATTTCTAAAATAACACAGTTAACATTTAACTACACACAATACAACACTAATAAGTTAGTCAGCATATAATGTACTGTTTGTTTTATGTACTGATAAAGATTAGAAGTAGCAAATAGTCAATTATACTACAAGCTAAGTTGTTTAAAGGTCATGTAAATTTGTTACTGCATAACGCATACTTGGTTAAATATGGTTGCTTATATGGTTGTTCAAAACCATCACTAAAAGTGATGATGGCTTCAGAGCTCCCAATGGTTAATACAAATTATTATTAGTATTTTTAGTGGTACTATTATTATGATGAATATCTAATGTCCTATCATACCAAAAATGTAACTACACATTTGTGGCCATTAAATTTATGCTGCAGTTAGTGAGTATGTTAGCACTAGCTGTGCTTATTTACACACAGCAAAAACTGCAGCAATAGGTGGCATATTTATTTAAAGGCCGTGGATGGTGCGGCGCCAGTGCAGAAGGTGGAATTGCTAATGAAAGAGGTCCATTCATTTGGGCCTGTCACTGCGTGGTGTGAGACAGTGTTCACTTTGAGATGCATTACAACACTCCCAAGCTCAGCGCCGCGCTATCACTCAGATACAGCCTGCCATTACAGCTCACTTAAAAGCACATGGCAGAGTACGGGACCCAGAATACACCTTTTATAAGTGGCTGACCAGGTAGGGAGCTCGGAGACTGGAGGATTGGTGCAGCTAAATGTGTATTGACAGGTACCGAGGGGTGGCGACATGGCAGCACGTCCGCGGGTGATGGATGTGAGGTTGGCACTCGGACGGAGGCAGCAGCAGAGGCCGGGATCATCCTCACTCAAGAGGAGAATGTTAATGAAGGGAAAGACACTCGGCATGGATAAACTAGTGCGAGCAGAGAGGCAGGTGCAACTGACACAGAGGAAAGGAAAATCAGCTACTTCAACAACAATATGTAGTTCACTGAGCTAATGTTATGAAGCTAATTCGCTGAGCCTTCGAGAGGATGTATTTGGAAGCAATACAAGTTAACATGTTTCCAAATAAAAAGCTGATTTTAAAATAGTCAAAGTAGGAAATAGATGCGTAAATTGTTCACAGGTCTCACAAGCCATTGGCACATATAGCATAGACATGCATAGATTTTTTGGTAGTCCTCAGAACAGATGACATACAGTAAAGAAAAGTTGACATCACAAACCAACATATTCTCATTTCAAATTATTCATGCTCTTTATTCAAAATTTCTAAACCGTGTTTACTGTAAGATGAAGACAATGGCAGTTGATTAAATGATAAAAGTGCTGATTTAATAAAAACTACATTCATCTACATACCAACGTTGAAACTAAATTGAGGGCGTTGCTGTAATAAGTGTCATTTGACAGGCAAATATGTTCCACTTGGGGAAACATTTCAGTTTAAGTATTGGCTAAATATTCATATTTTTCAAATCTTAGTTTCTAAATGTAAAAAAGCTTTTTCCTCAAGTATTCTTATTTAAAATAAAGTGGAAAAATATGGTTCATTCCAGGGCTAAAATTCAACCAAAACAGCAGTATGACGCCAATATAATTGGTACATTTCTGAGTTCCCACCAAGAGAGTAGAATTGCTTTTTAAAAATGTAGCACTTGTTTATCACCATTTATCACAATCTTCTCCAGCACTATTAGCAGCTCGCTTCAGTTTTCCGGCCCTAGGTAGTGTCTCAAGCCTTTTTACACAAGCCAACATCCTGACTTGAAATAATAGAAAAGGCGCAGGTGTTAATAATAACATTAACAGTGGCTCGCTTCCAGTAAGTGTCCCAGAATGCCGTGACACCGAGCCAGAAAAATAACCAAGCAGAGCAATCGAATTCCCCAATCAGTAATTTCATTGTGCACACCAGTGTTATTCCCAGACTCTATTGGGAATATGCCTATTACAGAACAATGCTTCCCATTCACATCCTTCTATTGTTTTTTCTGCTATACTATATTCTGTATGTCAATGCTTGTCGTCTTTGATGGGTTCAGAGTAGACACAGCAAAGGATTTCCTTTGGGAGTAATGTTTAGAGATACTGTAAACAACTATATAGTGAGGATTTTTCTCAATTGAAAGGGTTAATAATACTCAATAAAAAGCTTAAAAAAAAACAAAAAACATACTAGAAATAAGTACAGTAGCTCGAGTGGTATCTAAATGTCACCCACGGCAAAGCAGCAAAATGGTTACAGCAAAGTGAAGCCCATCAAGGCCAAGCGATCTGCAACCAAGGCCCATTATTGGAAATTTTGACATAGTTTTTATAGTAACAGGGGAACCAATCAGGAGTCAGGTACACACCCTTCCTGTTCGCTTCGCTAGATTTCACAGGTTCTTAGAAATAGGCTGTGATGGCTGCCATTCAAACCTGTTGCTAACCAAGCTGGAGTGGCCTTGGGCAAAGACGGTACCTCATTGGTAAGTTATTATCATTCATATGTTAATACACCAAGATCAAGTAAAACCGTTTAATACAAATGTTTTACGACCAGACTAAAAAAACCTCCAAGCAGAAATTAAAACAAAGAGTTATTTACTTCTATGAATGCAGCAGTTAGTGGGTTAGTTCCAAAAATTATAAATTGTCTATTGATTTGGTAAAAAAAAAAAAAATTGTCTTTGTTCTTTTTTACTTGCTTAGGCAACAACTCGAAGATCGGCAATTCAAACCCACCTTAAAGGTACTATATCTGATTTTTGCTTCCGTAAAAATAATTTTAAACTTCTTTTATAAGTCTACATGTTTTGCTAACTTACCTGGTTCATTCTGAGCCTCCGAATTGTTCAGCGAGATGTATTTTAAGCTTTTTTTTCACAGCTGTTTGTAGTGAAACGTATCGATACGTTAACAGCAGTTAGCCAACAACAACAACAACAACAACAACAACAGCCAACAACAACAGACAACATTGGTGGAGTTTGGTGAACAAACGAGAGATTTTTAAACTAATACCCACCTGATTAGATACATTAACAAGAGATCTGTGCTAGGTTAAAGTTGATCTATTATTTTATTGTAAAAACATTGTGTCTATGGCCAAAAACTTGAATGTGGTGTAAATCTGAGATGTTGGGAGACAATGGCCTGCTGTAACAACACCAATTTCTTACCATCATCGAGTAGGCGTAATGAATGAACATTAGAAGAATAACAGCATTGTCTTATCTTGTACCTGCACCAAAATGTGAAAATTGGGGTCAAGCAGCATTGCAAACAATAAAGTCAGCAATAATTATAACTATGAAAGATAAAGTCTGTGCATCCCAGTGTCGGCCTACTGTGTACGTAACTTCAATGACCGCGCCGCATTTCCTGTTTCCTCTTTGTTGTTTGTGGGCTGCACCACATCCCCGCACAAATTAGCCCCTAATCAAACAAGCCCCATTACAGAGAGGATCGAGTTACAGCCAACCATGTAAACGCTATAATCACACTATTACACCGCTTGGGTTGTTTCCACAGATTGCATTATGGAGTGCGTGTAAACATAGTGCATGGCAAAAAGCAGGGGGAAAGTGTACAGAATTAGATGCAAAACAATGGAAGAGGATATGAATCACTGTTGATGTTTTTGATTATGAAACCACAAAGGAGGGAATTAATGCGGGAAAAGTAGGCTACGGAAATTTTGTGTAACCTGAGATGGCAAAGTGAGTTATCGCCATAAAACTTTATGTGTGATCATGTTAATTGTTGCACATAACTAGCCAATGTTAATAATGTTTTATTAAAAATTAGTCACTGATGTTATGTCATTTCAGCAGGAAGCTTTATGCATATTAATTCCATCTCAGGGTGACTTTTAGCGTAATGAAAAGTCTTTGATTTAAATTGGGGAGTTCTGTTGGGTCCTTGTTCTTTTACAACCATAATGAGCTTAGCCACAAGAGCCCATCAACAATGGACTTGTTGGGGACGGCCTTCATTTATTGTGCTAACCTCTGCATGCTAATCCTAGCTTTGCTGCAACATCTGTGAAAATCAATGGATTATTAACTTTTTGGAACAGATAGAGGCCAAAATTATTCAATTAGTTGAAGTCATGATGTAATTGATGCACTTCACTGTAAAACTAACTTTGGACAATGTTCTTCTAAGTTTTAGATGATGTGAATATTCAATATACCATTTAGGCGCTTGACTTAACTTGACATTGTGCATCGTGACAACCTTATTTGGAAAAATCTACAACAAAGAAGTTCTATATGTCGATAAATGTAAGCTTCTTTTAGCCTGAAACTGCATGCATCATTATGGTATATACCGTCACAACAACACCAGTTAGGCAGCAAAATAACCTTCATAAAGAAATACGAACGCTTCCACTTAGAATAATATGTTTTTGAGTGATGCTGCTTTAAAGTTGTTGATGTTGTTGTTGACAGTAGCAGCACCCCTTGATTCCTTCCTGCAGATATTTCAGAGAGTGGGTGGCTAGAGAAAAAGAGAACTACAGGGTGCATCCATTATCTGACAACATGTTTCAAACTAGATTTTTTTTTTGCCTTTATGTACTTTTCCCACAGTCAATTATTTCAATTGCTACACTATGCAGTTGCTTGACAAAGTTATCCTCAGAGGTTTCAGTTTTGTAAGTGGAATAGTTGACAAATGCTCGCAGAGAGTTATAATAACTTAGACAAATAGCATTGCAATTTAGATAAGGTTCAACTCTGCGAAATGATATCTAAGAAACTAGATCCCGTTTGTGCTGTAGTGCTGTAATAAGTCAACAAAAGAGTCAAGATGGATTGCCCAAATTTCCTATACATTTCCTGCACAGCTTAAGATAGAAAGTTGTCCATAGATTACGTTAATGTCCACAATCAATTGCTCCAAGCATAGTAACACTAGCCCCTGTCTCGACTGGACAAATTGGGCTTTGTGTCCCCGTTTTAGGAACCTCAGGGTCATAACTCTAAAAAGAAAAGTGAAAACAAAGCCTGTATAAAAGCCAGACATTTGTACTCTAAGAAGGAATTATTTCTGGGACGCATTGATTTTTTTCTTCGGGGTAAATTCATCAACTGGTGCAAATCAGAGACAGCTAAAGTGTGTATTTTAAATGTGTTTATGCATCATTTGGATGCTTCAAGTAATGAATTCTTAACAGTCTACAATAAGCACATTATGCCTGCAGTACATACTGTTATTGTGGAGAAACAGAATGCATTTAAAGTCAAAACATTATTTAATATTTATGACTGCTTATTTATTGAAGTCAGATTATCAGAATTTCTTTGGATTGCCAAAGAAATGTTAAATGTTAATGTTAGTTGGCTGTACATGTTATTGAACCCACAACCAAATTAATTTCCTAGCTTTTCTAACGTATTTACAACATTAAAGAAGCTTGTGGAGCTTTACATTACTGCTATCAACAAACAGTAAGATAGCTTTAAAACATTTGAACCAAAGAGAGCAAAGTCACCAGATACGGAGTCTCTGACAGAAAACTCACATAGTGCATGGATACTAAAACAACATTCTGTTTATTACACTTAACATGTTTCAAACAAATATCGTTCCTACCTTTGGGACATGATCTTATAAGCGTCAGGGAGGTAGCAGCGCGTGTTTTCCATTTGCGCTGGATCAGCGTCACAGATCTTGTCATCGGTTCGTCCGTAGTTGGCACTCTCGATCATGATGACGTCAGTGCCCGGGCACCGCAGCTCGATGGGGTACGATTCACAGGACAGCTCCCTCCTCACCACCGCCATGGGGATGGGGGCTCGACTGAAGGCTGCAGATACACATGGGAAAAAGACACATTTTTCAGCAGGATATTCCTTTATTTGTAGTTGTTGTGTCTTTACTTGAGAGATCAAAACTAATTTCACTTCAGTTTAAGGAAATGGATTTGATTACAAGAATCTGTATTTTAACGAAGAAAAAAATGAAGAAGCACAATTCGCACCTCCTTGCACTTGCTTTGTAAGGTTGTTGAAAGAATTGTATGTCAGATATTAAAAAAAAACTAAAACAACAGGACTGGTATAAGACCACATAATATTATATCATTCTACAGTCAAAAAACCATACACTGTCTTAGTCCTCCTGAGTATCATGTTTGAATTAGACAAACAACCAAACAAACAACAACAACAACAAAAAAATAAACAAAAAAAAATGCTGTAATTAAACATATTCGTCTTGCATTTATTCAATTACTTGTGTTTGCGATGCTAAAATATACCTAGAACAACTGTTACTGTGATTAATCTGACCTGTAGTTCCCCTGGTTCAATGTCACACATTGTCAGCACTGCAATAACATCTCCACACTGAATATCCAATGGTGTAAGCCACATCACAAAAGTAACAAGATGCACCTTGAAATTTTACAATATTAGGTAAAAGCCAAGGAACATTTAGATCAAAGGCCTTTGGAACTTACTTACAGCAAAGTGCTGCATGTGAAAATTGTGGCTTGGCCTCTCTTGTTTATGGTTGGAATAAAAAATGATCAAGTAGCATAAACATTAGCCTGAGTGGCTAGGAGCACTGTGGCAGTTACAGATTCATATAAACATCTTTTCAGACAAGTGCTGGAGTGGCTGAGGCACACATCAGAGGTGACCTAGAGAAAATGGACCATCTATATTCAAAACAAGGAGGTAATGTTACAAGATCTGAAATGTGTGCTAGAAATACTCGAATGATATTATCACTATATACATATACAGGTCACGTAAACCTATGCAATTTTTCTTGATTTAGCAGACATCAAGCTCAGTATAAACAGGAATCAAGCAGGTAAAATCACCAGATCTCCTCTAATTGAATAAATGATATGAAATGTTTGAAAATCATACTAAGGAATATACATAAAGCTACATAATCTCCAGTGAAACAAGCACACGACAGGGCCTCTACTACACCTTAAGCAAACTCTCTCGGCTAGTCTGAAACATGGCTAATTCTTAAGTTAAACAATGACACTTTTTGCATGTATACAATAACCAGCTGGAATCTCTTCATAGTCACTTATTGGCTGCAAAATCAATAATAACACTCAATGTCCATTTTCTTAGCAAAGAATGTGAAAAATGATCTGTGAGCATGACCTTAAAATGTAAGCACCATAAAATGTCTGCGCATAAAATGGAACATTGGAAACTAAAAATGGACAAGGAATGCACATAATTTTAGGTAGTTTAGTCTGAAAAATGACAGTATAAATAGTTTAGCACAAGCAATGGTGGGTTGGTTTGTTCATTTTTATCATTTTCTCTCATAAAGCCTGTGAACAAATCAAACAAGATGAAAATGGACAAAAAGGAAAAAAGTAACACATGTATTCTTCCTTATTTTCACTTGATTGAAATACAATCTAGTAGTGGCACACAGTTGATTGTGTAGTGTTTTCTACAAAGCCTTTCACAAAATCACTTATGAATTCAGTGAAAAACAACAACAATATTGAAAACACGATGAACCCAGAACCACTTATTAAGGTGTCACGCCACTTTGTCATCAAAATGATTTAGCCAACCCTAAAAAAGTAAAGAGCTTTTCAAACATCACATTTTAGAATAATTGTGCTCACTTTGGGAAATGAAAGCCATCAATTATCTTCTTTTCTAAAAAAGTTTAATGTATTCCACCCTTTTAGGAAAGTAGAATTAAGAATCACAACAAACGCACACAGATAAAAAGGGTCAAAAGCGTGTGCGCGAATAACAATGGTGCAATTGACTCCCAAGTTCAATTGGAAATTAAAATATTATTCATGAAGTTCTACTAAGTGAAAACTGAAGCATTTATGAAGCGATTACAGTGCAAACTTGTGAATGCGTTTTAAAGAGTCGAAGGTTCAATCCAGGTTTGCGTCTAAAAAAAGCTTGCTAAAGACAAAGTAGCCGAAGTCAATTGTCTAATGCAGGTAGCCGGGCCCATGCCAGCACAGTCTCAAGTTACCCTCTAGTCAACAACTGTGGAGTAATTACATTTGGGCCCTGGCGCTGATTGATTGAGCTCATATTTCCACTTTCTCCTAACGTCATTGACAGCACCATGCAAATCAAAACACTGACTATATTCGGTTGCATGTAAGCTTCAATCATCGATATGGCCCTATGCTTCCTCTTTTAAAGTTCCTTGGGTAATTATTTGGCAATATATTGGGAAGAAATGGAGTTTTGCTGACGATGGGGATCGGATTTAGCTTGGGTGGCTGCATGTTGGGTTCCTGAATGAGACGATTAATCTCCATTGAACCCCCAGAGACTGAAATATAGTTGGGAGACTGGCATAAAACCTGCAAAATCACTTGTTTGTCGATAGGACAATACTGCCATTGTAATGACAAATTGCTATAACTTTCACTGTTGTATTTTTACATTTGCTTCCTCATATTCTAAGTTAATATTAAACATAAGGTCAAAGGAGTAGAACTTGCTATCTCTGGCCTAGTTCTGGTTCGCTGATTGTAGTTTCTGTTTTTTGAGAGCCATCTGCAGCTACCTGACCAAGTGACTGAAGTCAAATGAAACTTCCAGCCTGGCTTATAATATCAGGTAAGATTGCTTTGATTGTTTCCTTTGTGTCATTATCTTTGCAACTACAGATGGCTCTCTAACTCCATTCCTGATGTAGAAAACACATGACGGTGTTTCTTCTTTACTAGACTTTCATTGGTTCTGTTGCAAGGTTTTCCAAAATGTGGGTGCTCAAAAGAACAGCACAAAAAAATAAATGTAATTGTCTTTAAAGTTCAAACATTGGATCGGTTTTAAACTTAATTTAGACTAGGAACAGTTCATTTGTAAACGTGGTTTAAATTAACTGGCTACATGAAGAGGCCCTTTTCTCATATTCTATTCAATTATTAGTGATAAAAGTGACCTTGATGCATTCTTACTGTGAGTAGCTTAGCTTTGCGGCTTATCTACATGTTGTGTTCAGAAGAACATTCCAAGCACAGTAATACAATAACGAGGCAATGGCCCTTCCAACAGAAAAGTTACATTTTGCTCCTTTAAATAATTGTACAGCTGGCAGATAAACTAATTACATTCAGGATGTTGTAGAAGTCACCCTGAGTGACCCAGAATGCTAATACTTTCAAAGTGAAGTGTTTTTAATCATAATCTTCACAGCTGCGTGCGAAAAGACAGCACATACAAGTGAAACCCCAATTACTCACTAAAAAGGGCAGCAAAAAGGTCAGGGACAAAGGTTATGTGGAAAATGTCGCTCTGGCATAGACATTTTTTTAAATCTCTCTCAGCTGTGGCAGTGTTGAATGGGAACAGTGGGGAAGTTTTTCTCCATGGTGAACTGAACAGACAAAGAAGGCAGTGGAGAGACATTACCATTTTGTATCTATGCCCCATTGGCTGTGAAGCTATTTGAGCCGCTGCTACATAAAAAGGAATACTTCTGCTATTATATTTTGGAATATATGGACAGTTTTAGAATTTAAATGTGTCTACTACAATCGCTGCAATTAATCCTACTATAGCAATAACTGAGAAAGATCACAACAGTTACAACAACAACTGCTACAGCAACAAGCTCCAGTGTTAAATAATGGCTGAGGGAAAAACAATAATGCATTGTGCTTACATAAGGTGGCTTTCTAAATAAAAGTTCCAAAAACAAAACATCAGGAACACTCCTACTTTCTTTCCATAAGGGGATCTCTACCACAGAAACCTTTTTATAGCCCTAGTTGAGTTTCTTGCACCCTTATGTTGTTTGTGATAAAAAAAAAAATCAATGTACACTAGCTCATTTGGTAGCTTGCTAAATAATCGTCTGCTTTTGGGGTCCAACAAATTCTTGCTGCAGTTTGATCACATAAAACACTTAGAAAAGCTGTCATCACCATCGGCCAAAAGAAGCTGACATGTCTACAGTTTTGATCATTTTAAATCCACTGATGTCGAGGAGGATCACTGGGAGGTACAACTTATAAGAACAATATCACGCTGTTATGTTACCAAATAGTTCTTTGTCCTAGATAAGAGTACCCGAGCAGGAGCTTCACAGTGGCCTTCCTAGTTCCCGGTCTGTCTTAAGTATGAACATGTCTCAAAAGGAGGCAGGAACTAAAGATGTTACAGAATTTGGAAGTTGTAGCCACAGCTGTCCTTGAGTAGACAGATAGAAGTGAGGCACGTCAACTCCTACAAAAATTACTCACCACATTCATGCTGTATTGTGTCATATGTGGATTTGGTAACTAAAGTCAGACACATGTGGAAAGCCACCAACTACAGTGATGAACAGATGTAGAGACAAGCAGCATGTCTTAATATGTAAATATGTGTACTCAAGGAAAAGCAGTTACATGGATAATTGTGAATTTCCAATAGCACTGTGAAGCTGGCAGTTGGAATCCATATTTCTTGTTTTGATTTAAGTAGAAGATAGAAAATAGAAAAAATAAAAATATATTCTCAATTTTCTTTGAGGATACATTTACCTAACCTGTTTGTACCCTCAGATGCAGATTAGTAATACATCATATTAAGAGACTTGTTCTCTGCAATGAAAATCCAAAAGAAGAAAAAAACAACATGTAGGAGGGTGAGAAGAGATGAAGCGTGACCTCATTGAGTTAATGTAAGATATATGGAAGCAAAGGGGAGGAGATGGCGAGGAGCTGATTCAACAGATCAAATGTCTCTTGGAGAAGGGCTGGATGGGTCCAACCCCCAGAGCAAGTGATTAATTAGCACAACAGCCAAGATACCCTTATTTGATTAGACCAATGGGAACCTGTCACCGCCACTTCCTCGTTTGCGATAGATGACATTTCCAGCACGAAGGCGAAAAATAAAATAAGTCACTCTCGAGACATTTTGCAACCATTTTCAATAATGCATGAGGGATTATTTATCTTGAAGTGCCAAGCAGTTGAAGCAAATTGTTCTCCAAGTAATTTGCGTTTACATATGGCCCAAGGCTCACAATATCTCAACATCTTCAGTGGAAGTGGATTGTATGGAAAAGGAGAAGTCTGTTCAGATAAAGCATTAGAACAGCTTTCAATGGCAAAGAGCTGAGTTGAAACACAAATCATGTAGTTCAGGGGTAAATGGTGTTTCCCAGCAAAGTCATACCTACATATGTTCATGCAAACCCATCTATTCTTAAAACCTTTGTATAGAAGTTTTTGGCTTTGGCATATTTTCAATTTATTCAGACCTGAAAATGTTCTCCTGGACAAACAACAAACAAACCATCATGTGAGTCAGGTATACCTGCACACCCAGAATCTCTGATGTTTCAGAATAATATTACTATTATCAAGTCCTATATGATTTTAGGCTACATATTTCTATTTATTTTTCATGGTCTTGGGCACTTATATTTATCTTCTTCATTTTTTACAAAAACACTGACTGACGCCTGTTATTCCATTCAAAGTAGTACATTTGAGATTAGCATAATGCCTAGATCACATCTCTTACGTCTCCAGTACACTGACTGCGAGGCGAGCTCAGTTTGGGACACGTGCGAGTTTCTTCCGAAGTGCCTTGTATACCAGCTCCAGTCCGCTGTAGTCCGTATTTGCTCAAAGGATTGACGTAGAAACCCGCGAGAATGCATCTTTCACGACTTGAAAAACAAATCAGACTCTGCGACAACCAGGAAAAATAGACTCTCTATTCGTTCTTTCAGCACACTCGCGGCGCTTGCACTGCTCTGAGGTCTGTGTACAAGGACACATTGGTTTTAGGCACTTTCTAAGTCTTGCGACCCGCACCTAGCTCGCTTTCAGTGTACGGCAGGGGTTAATCATTTAGTTGGTTAATCAGTCGATGGTGTTTAGGTAGACCAAATCTTGCATTAGTTTGTTCATTGCAAAAGTTAGATAAAAAAGACTTACATAGAACAACAGCAAAAGGAATCAGGTCGCTTTATTGTTTTGATAACTTTTTCCACAACCCCTTTTAAGCTATGTTTTCAATCATAGACCATATCCTTTGTCAACCAAGAGAAGCTTTAGTCCAGGGTTTCACAGGAACCAGAACATTACAGGTAATAGTTTTTTTGGCCATAATCCTTAGATAAACAAGCACATTATATATTTACCTCAATAGGTCCAGTAAGACTTGGCTCTAACACTGTAGAAGTAACCCTAACCCTCTGAATAAGAGATTGGTAACCAGACAGTAGTCCCACTAATGATGCATTCATAAGCTAGCCTCGGAAACGATCGTGACAAACTCCTCAAATCGACTTGATGCCTTCTGACACTTTGACCGATGATGTTGCGAGGGACAATTAACATTACTCACTGTGACGGCTACAGATATCCATTCTAGTCAGGCAGAATACAGGAGCAATTTGTTTTGCTTCCATCCTTCCTTCCTGGCGCACATTTGAACTGCACTAATTGGCAACGCACCATGCTACTTGCAAATTCCTGCGGAGGGCAAAAAGACTGATGAGATAGCAACGCACAACTACAGGTCTCAAAATGTCAATCAAACGGGTCTGTAGGCTTGTTGAGAAATGAACTCTTTGTTGTTTGCAAATTAGCCATCATGAACTGTTATACAGGGCAAAGAGGTGATATAGCACATTCTTTGTTGCCTTTGCCCATAATTATGATCAATGTGTAAAAGTCAGATGACGTTCACAAGCCAAAATGTAATAGCAAGATTCTTACAGAGACAACAGTAAAAATTTATGTGAGAAAATTGCTGAAATGGTTTCAAGGTGGAAGAAGCATCTGCAGAGCGTTGCAAAACTGTGAAATGGTTGCACACTCGAGCATTACATATTCTGAAAGTTGCAAGGGTTGGCAGAAGAAGTAGACTGATTTATTATTTTAGCTTTGATTTATTTGATACAGCCTACTTCAATTGCTCTGTGAAACTAAGAACTAGGCAAGCAGGTGACAAAACCACGTCAAATTGCAAGTCATATCTGGAAAGACATGGCTAACACAGGAATGCAGTAGCAGTAGCGCTTGAAACGCTTTATTAGTGGTTATGTTATTTCCCCTTTGGTTTGTCGCTACCGTCCACCAGCTTTTATAAACCCGCTCCTGATAAATGTACTGTTAAGTGCCACCATGCTAATGTTGTTAACGGATACACAAAGCTAATGTAAATAAAAGCACAAATTAACTCTTTTGTGATGTTTTAGAGTTGATAAATTGACATAAAAAGATCTGTATTTTTACTGATTTGTGCATTTTCCAAGCGGTTTATTACTTGATTGACTCATTACTGTAAAAGTAATTTGACTTGACTACAGGAACACACAAAAATCGGAGAAAACATCACTTCCAGGTCAGAGTTCTGACTTCCAAGGACGAATGGAACACAGCACTAAACTTTTGATAAGAAATTACTGTAGACAATTACATAAAAAAAACTACTTTGTGATCAATGTTCTCAAAACTTTATCAGAAAAGATAAATAGGGTACATTGAATTGCTGATTTTCTTTTACATTCAAGGTCTCACATTCTTTTTAAGAGTTATAAACATTTTTGGAACACTTGTATTTTGTTTCACAAAATGTAGAAGCTGTTGTCACATATTCCGAGCTTGAGTGTCTCGAGGGCCGATCTTGGCACCCGCTCCTTGTACGTCAGTCCCTTGGTCTTTGTTTGATTCGACTCAGGTCTGACAACATACATTCGCCTATTCCCTCCTCTCATCTCAATGCTCCTACCTGCACCACCCACTCACATCTCTTTGGGGAACATCTCAGCCCCCACCTCAACAGTACAACACCTTCAAGTACAAAGCTAAAACCAACACTATCCTTGTCACACGTGGGAAGATACATGCGCACATAGAACTTCCATTGCGGCGGGTGTGACTCGACAAGCCTCCTATAGTAGAGTGTGCCCCTGCGGTAATTGAGGTCAAAGGAAACGAAACAACAGGATGATTTGGAGCTGGTGTGGAAGAGCAAGCACACTTTTCTTAGCACACATGGTCAGCGCACAAAGAAGCACAGTACGTCTATGTTTAGCAGATCATGTAAGTAACAATAGGTTGTCGATTGTTAAGATAGGATTGCAGAGGTGCTCTTCATATCTTGGTGGGCATTTAAGGTCATTGTATAGGTGTAAAGACCAACACACATAGCAATGAGTAAAAAAATAACAACATTGTCTAATAAGTCATTTTCTTAACATGAGCACCGACAATAGGCAAATTAAGAACAAAAAGCTTAAGTAGCTTTTTGAATCACAAAAAATCTGCAGGTGTCAACTACACAGTGTGGAGAATTTTGACCTATATATATAGAGTTCTTAGATCGATGCAAAGGAAACTTAGGGCCAGATTTATCAAGCATTTGCTCATGTGCAAACAGGTTAGGGGGAGCAAAAACTTAGCATAGCTGACATTTTTTTCTTTCACACAAACAGTAAAGGTGCAGAATTTGAGGTGCTGCATATCTGTTTTGTGTAATATTATATGTACATCTTTCAATATTAAAGTTTGCATAAAGTGCTTGCAAATAACATGATTTTTTTTTTCTTTGCACGTGCAATTTTGCACCTGGCTTGATAAATCAGGCCCTTAAAGTACTATTTACTAAATTTGACCCTTCAATGCCTATGGAAAAATTTCATGTCCAGTGCAAAGCCCCAGGATTCACCTCAGGATTTAGAACCAGGTTTGTTCATATCTTGTCCATGCCATGCTTAATTCATAGAATTATTTTTGCCCTTTGTTTATTTAAAACTGGGATAACGAACTTTTTCCAAACACGTATTAGAAATAGAGCAACTTTAATCCTAACATTGTATGACCTTTTTAATGCTTTTGTCTTTATTTATTAATACATTTAATTCTATTTGTTGTAGTTTTGTTTTTCAATCATTAAAAAAGTAATATGTACTATTTATATTGTGTGTTTAAAATATAGGGTTAGATTGTGTTATGTCAAATCAATTCTTTGGTTGGTGGTTTAGAATTGAAAGATCTATAACCAATCAGTACAAACTTGATTGAGCAATAAAGATTAGTTATACATTTTTGGAACATTTTCATTTGTTTTCACAAAATCTAAAAATGGTTGCCAAACTGCTGAACTTTACAATGTCGAAACCCACCAACAGACCAACCAAAATGGTAAAAAAACAAAAGTATATGCTTTTAAAGTCCTCATTTGACTTGCCTCATTACCACAAGACAATAACGATTGGCTCCACATTGGTACCAGCTTGTGCTTCTCTGCTGCACTGACTCTTGTGTGTTTAAAAATCAGTTGTGCTTTAATAGGCTCCAGTTCAGAGTTCTTCTGACAATGGCAGCACAGAGTAATCTTTCTGTTCCCACACAATGCACCTGTCTGGCAGCGGGTGACACCAACATACGCCGTGTCTGATGTGCCGTACCCTTTTTAACGGAGAGGAACTATAGTGCGAGTCTTTTCATCGCCATAGCAACTCCGAGGCTATTGTAAGGAGCTCGACAACTGCACAAACTGGTGACAGAAACACCTTGGAAATACTTTACTTACTCTAAATGAATGAGAAACTACCATAGTCACTGTCAGCAGTTGTCTGAGAAGATACAAAGTGCTATTTTTTTTCTACAATTGCATCAGGACAACACATACATGCAAATTTAATTTACTTTTTGGTCATATTGCCCTCACAACATACAAAGTTGTCCAATCTAAATCGAAAGAAAATTGTTCATTGCTTCAGATGTAGTCAACGTAAATCCATATATTTCAAGAAGTCACATGCAAGATTATGACTTCAGATTTCTGCAGAAAAACATGTTCGAATGTAATCTTATTTTTACTGAAAGTCATTGTAATTCTGAGTTATTCTTAGTTAGAAAAACAAAACAGGCATGATGTAAGACAGAAAGGAAGACTTGCTAGCGTTACCAGCCAGTGAGACGGCAGTCAAAAACAATCCAGGCATGATGTTGATTTGTTGATTTTTCCAAGATGATTAGCCAATCAGAAAGCACAATGAGCCTCACATGACACTCATTTGGGAGGCCAGTTTGATTTCTTAGAGCCTGAAGCTGATTTTGAACATTAGGAACATGTTCAGTTCTCATAAAGGTCCACACATATTGTGCAGAAATATTACTCTTGGGAACAAACTATGACAAAGAGTCAGGTGTCTGAGAAAGTGATGTTATGACCCATGATTCATAGCAAACATGTCCCTGCTCGTCAGTAGCTTCCAATCTTCATTCAAGGGCCATTTCATACTCTGACAACCCAAGTTCATCTGTGATTGTCATGCCTTTTTTAAAGCACTAGTTGTGCAGCTTACATACAATTCCTTAAGATGGAGAATGTCATTTAAAGGTTGTATTTTTTAAACAGATTTTTTTTTTCCATAGAAACCTTGAAATGTACTGTACCCTTAACACCAACACGCACTGATTTGATTAAAAGAGTTGCTAATTTTCAATTTTTAACTTTATATTTTCAATTTTTTGCATTAGATTTAAAAAAAAAAATGTCCCCCGATATCTATAATAAATAATGTTATGTTTTGATGTTGAATACAGCCACATTTTGATTGTATCATTATGCATTGTATAATGACAATCACGGCTGGATATTGTTATTTATTTATTTATTTATTTATTTGTTTATTTTTTATACTAAAACTGATTTCAGGCTTTAACAATATTACATATTTCAAACTATATTTTCAAACATAGTCTGTTCAGTTACGACTCAAAACAAAGCACATACAAATGAATCAGCTTTTCCACACGTAGACTCCCACATGGAGCACTATAAGCTTCACTTTCACTTTCTCACCAATGCAACACATTTTGCTGTTCAATTGTGAGCTTTATAGATTTTGTTTATTTTGACAGACTGAGATGAACAGCTACGCTTGTACATATGATGGCAATGAATAAAAGGATTTTTATGAGAAAGATAATGGTTTCAGCTGATTATTGTCGAGTGTATGCATTTGACTAAGCATAAACAACGTGAAATTGTTTGGAAATGCACTTTCGTACTCAAAATTGCAGCCTGCAGTTGTTCCGTCCTTGAGTGAACTTATTTTCTATGTTGTTTTATCCGAAGCATCCTTGCACAATCTCCAAACTCAGTGAATCATGATTTGTTTTTCTCTTGCTGCACACATTTTGTCCTTTTTTCCCCTGTTCTCCCTCTATGAATATCATTTCTGCAGCTGTGCAATATCCGAAGGGCAAAAAGCAGAGAATTAATACCAATTAAAGCACACTGCTGTAATGTTTACTCACATAATGAAGAACAAGAAATGAGAGAATTTGAATACGGTTTCATGAATATGCAGTTGTTGTATTTTTAGCTTGACTAGAGACATTAGTTCATTTATTCAAAGCAGGTAAGCAATTTTGAACAATAACATTAGTTAAATTTTAACAATAGTCAATGTCATTAATTCTAATTCTTCACCAAGAAATTAATAAAAAGTATACAAAAAAATGACTAAACAAAGAATGTGTTTACTGCTACCACTGAATTCTCACTATACATATACAAAATTTGCAGATTTTTTTAAAGCACAGATATAGTATTCAAATGTTTTGATTACTATTGTGACTGTGAGGTCATTTGTAGAGAAAAAAGCTTTGCATTGACTATAAAATGTGGTCAACAATTTTTACATCAACATGATAATATGTTTTATATTAAAACTATACAGTTAATCATTAGTAAGTCTCTTTTCAAAGCATTTTTTTTAAATTTGGCTTTTAATCAAGAACAAGTTATTTTTCTGTTGACGATGCTGCGTATTTTTACATTGTCTTTTGTACAGCACTTGAGTCAATCCTGTTTTGTTTTTAAAGCGCTTTACAGATAAAATTGGATTGGATCGTATTTGTTCTTCCATTTTTTATACTTCTTTGAGTATTAAGGCATTGTAAGTTTTTTTTTTTTTTTTTGTAAAAAAAAAATTGCACCAACAGAGAAAAAAATTCAAAGTATGAATTCAGGTGAAAATTAGTTCATAGTGTTTCTTCTATGTCATATAATATAGCACTTTATTCCCTAAAAATAAGAAGTTGTTTCAACAGCACAAGTTGAGCTTGTGCTGGTGAAAGCTATGAAAAGAATTTCTACAAATCTGTAGAAGAATCATTAGGCATGGTAAAAAAAAAATTGAAATTAAATAGGGTAATTTGTTAACATTTTTAAAACAGTACAAATCGGGAGCAACAACTTTATTCACACAATATTTAAGTATGCTCTAAAAAAAAAATTCTATTTTATTTTGAGCTTGACTGCTACTGCATGTATTGATAAAACTCGATAATTTGCTTTTTCAATATTTTGATTGCAATGTTCTACAATTCAAGAATACATGAATTAAAAAAAGTAATAAATGAAACGATTAAATAAATAAATGAATAGGCTAAATAAATAAATAAATAATAAACAAACATGATTTAAGAAGACTTGTCCACAAATCTCTTGAATAAAACATTGCGTCAACCCACCTCTGGCAAAATCCAATGTGTAACCAGCAGCATCGGAATGAGGCAGTAGGGATTTGCTATATATAGACTACATAAGGCAAATCATATACGACACACCTTTAGGCTAATAGTGAATCTAATGTACTGGTGGCATCAGCAGATTAAAGCCGCCTATATTGGCAGTTAACCACAGCCGCTTTTCCTCCAGCTCCTCCCCAGAGGCTTGCATGGTCTGACACAAATGTTTTCCAGTGCATACACCCACTTGTAATGTAATATGCATTGGGGGTGTTGATCTCTAGGGAATGGATGACTGGGGAAGGTATGGGCAATTTTAAATAACACTGGTTTGTCCCCATTCCCCTGATACTTGCTGGTCAAATGGGAATCAATTCTCCCAGGCAGTGTCCTCAAAGAAGAAAGAAAAAATGTTAGTAATGTCAGTTTAAGGCCACTATACACCGATCAGGCGTAACCCAAATGCCTCAGCGTGGTCACAATGTAATGGCTTCTGACCACCTGTCTACTAAATGTGCTCCCAGATACAGCTCCAGCAACATTTGTTAATCTGTTTGATTGTTCCCTTGCGGATCACTTGTCGTCACTATTTCAAACATGCATAATAGGCTAATCCTGTCGTGAGGTACATCTAACTTCAAATCCAAGGGAGAGTAGTGTTTTTGAAACCTAATAAAGGAAAATATAGTCACGTCCCTTACAATTTTGATACAAGGACAAAAAAACACTATTAGAATTCATTGATACAAAAATTCAGTGTTGTTTAAGGTGAGAGGTAATAGTGTAATTTTACAATTGATTAACAAAATGACTAAACAACACTCTTAAGCCTACATTCAAAATGACAGAGCAAAGTGAAAGTGATATACACATCCAGAAAGTGCACTTTAAATGTAGGCTTATGTTTTTGTAGTATAGACTGCATAATTACTAAGTTTTGTGTTTTAAGGCCATGTCCACACAAAGCCAAGCTTGGGAATTTTAGAGCGAATATTTTAAACCACACATCATCCACACAAAGCAGGAATTTCAGGAGGAAGGAATATTTTGGAAACCTGGTCCCAGAGTGAAAAGATTTCAAAACTCTGGCTTAATGTCTCTGCAGTTACGCTGTCTTCGCAACTTTTTTTTTTTCATGATGACATCACTGCCCAGGAGTCACATATACTTTGCAGAATGTAATGACCTTTATATGATGTTCACAGCAAAAATTCTGCCGCTTCATTGCACCACAAACCACAAGACATGGATAAATTAAATAAATCCACTACAATCTCTATTAAATCCGTTTTGAAGCTTTGTCAAAGTATTCCAAAGACACCTGAAGCATAAATCCACTTTCTCTCTCTCTTTGTAGGTCTTAGAGCTACGTTGTTTATTTAGAACGTTTGCGAAGTTTAAAAGAATTCTTCGCTCAGTTTCTGTTTACATTCAACAACTTTTCTCTGCATGCTCAGTGTCAAGTCCTCCTCTAGTTTTGTGACTTTTTGTGTCAGTGTCACAACACCACACACACAAAATCTTAAGACAGCAGTCACTCACAACTCCAAACAGGAACATGACATGAACAATCAAGGCATTATTGAATTCTTAAGCAACTCTGAAACAATTGGTGCAAGATATCCTTATGTCATTGGCCTACACTTATATGATATGTAGCAATTTAATATTTTCTAGTATTAAACGGGTTTCTATGACCAAATTAGTTCCATTAGTTCCAGGATTCAACATTAATAAGGAAATCTTTGTCCTGACCATAACCTTTCTGGCTTATTTTTAGCAAAAACTGAGCACTACACGTCAAAATGAGTGAAAGCAGAATATATCATTTTTTGACACTTTCTGCCTCAGAGATGAGTTGTCACATTTATCTACCCAACTATATATGCATGCTTATTTTGCTGCTTATAACAACGCTTGTGCAATGTTTACTTTTTGCCTATGTGCACACTGAGAGCTGCGTTCTGTATTTTAGTTCACCTTGCGATGATTGAGATGTTACCAAAAGCTTTAATCCCAAGGTTGTTCCAGAGGCCAAGCAACCTGAAGCAATGCCTACAACCAAGAACAAAAAAGACATGCTGTACAGTGAATATAAATGTATAAAACGAAATGTGGGTGATATTTGATTTGAGGACAAAAGGCGGCATGTGTAGCTTGTTTTAGACAGTTAAAAACAACAGCAGCAGCTTCCACAGCCGCCCACTAGTGCACGCGTAATCCTATTCCACATGTACACTCAAAAGCAAGGCTGCTCAAATTAGCTTGGGTGGCTACGCTATTCCGAGGCGCACCGCTACAATGATGCGCTTTGATGGCGTTTTTTTTTCCCTTCCCTCCGCTTACAAAGAGACAGGTATCAGACGCTTGGGTTATTGTGCTGAGATAATCACTGCTGAATATGGATGAGGCGACTTGGAATCGCATGAATGTCAACAGGAATCTAACGGAGAGCTGGAAAAGCATGAAATACAGTAGAACCAAAGATGGATTTGAGGCAAAACAAGCTATGTGTTTGTACGAAGCATGTTTTGTGATGGGCTGCATATTACAAGTTAACAGGAAAAAACAATGGTGGAACTGGAAGCAACTTTTGGCAAACACGGCAAGGGATGGTTGCACTTGAAAAAGTCTCTAGCAAAACATTTAAACTAAATTAGATACAAATTAGATTCCAAGCAGTAACTGTTTATACTTGTAACTTAGCACCAGAATTATTAGCTGATTGCACTCATTTTACAATTGGAAATGAATGTATAACATCTTCTAAAAAAGATGTTATACAGCATTTTTAGTGTGTGAGACGCAAGTGTGTTGCATCAAGTCTATAAACCAAAGACTCTCCATTTGGATTTAGAGAAGCTTTTTGATTGCACATTATAACTCTTGTGCTGTTTATAAAAATATTTCCTAAAAACTAAACCTAAGCAACAATGAAAATTTAAAGCAACAACAAACAAAAATGCATTTGAATGAATAAAAACTGGTTGGGCGTTCTGAGAGAAAACCTAACCCAAGATTTTACCCCTCATATTTTTCAATCTTGATTTTCAATTTGATTTGGCTTAGCCTTACCAAAGCAAGACTTTCATATGTGCCATGTAACACAAAAACATTCAAATTTCTACCACCAAAGTCCAATTCTGCTCCAATCTACATTTTTTACTGGCAGAGGATTGGATGTTGACCTCTCGATTCAAAACCCCAAACAAAATAACTGACAATTTGATATAACTCTATCTCTAGATTTGCCCAACCTTATTAAAAAGACTGACAAAAGGATGCACAAACAATACTAAAAAGCATAACAGTGGGATTACATTGTATTTTTTGACACCTTCAGATTGAAAAAGCTTGCCCTCCTTTGCTACAAACTATTACTATTTATATTCAAATGGATCAGTTGGGTGCTTTGGGGTTAAATTCCGAGTCGCGGTTGAATAATGGCTTCTACTGTCTTCACCCAAAATACAAAATGTCCTCTATTACAAACCCCACAGAGCAACATCTGCAGTGGGCCCATAAAAGTCGGGACACATATTGTTCGATGCGGCTGCCTGCTGTGGAATGACATCGCTCACTCTCTTCTCCAGTTTCAGCTTCGGTCCTAAACCATCTCACTGAACAGAAAGGGTTGTATTATCAGACTGCAAAAAGATCCCCCTCTCCACCCTCCCTGCGCCTCTAAATGAGGTCCACTGATCATGGATAGACGCGCTAATATGTGTGGGGGAGACGAGAGGGAGGTAGAGATGGGGAATGCGCACCTGCAATTTTTCTCATTTGACACAGTTGGTCTTTTGTAAGGTCCAGGGGCAGAGAGAGAGAGAAAGATATGTCTGAGGAAGTTATGGCTTTTGGCTTTCGTATGCCCCCCTTGTCCCGAAACAGACATCTTCGCTATGGTATCCTACACATCCGGTCGGAAAAGACAAGAGCGAGCCAAGAAATGGGGCGGGTAACATTCTTGGGAATTTAGCGAACAGTTGGCTGAGAAGTCGATAGTGTAATGGTTATGGAGTTGAATGAGTTTGCTGCTTGAGACAAAGGAATTGCACCTTTTGAATTAAAATTGTGCAACTGTTAATTTTACAAAATATGAGTGATGATGTCATTAGAGCTGTAAGCTTCTAGCCGTTGGTTGATTAATTGATTGATGGTGGTGTTCTTTGTACTTTTCAGTTAATATTGTTAAATAAAGTTTAATGCATATGCAATTTTTTTTACACAGTTTAGGTGCAATACATAGTCAGACCAAAGGGATACTTTTTTTTTAGTCATGAGCTCTTTAGTCAAAAACCTATTGGATTTTACTTTATACTAATCCTATGGAACAATGTCAGAATTCTATGGGATATTTATTTATCCTATTGGAGAAAGTCAAAATCCTACTGGATATTTATTTATTTATTGGACAAAGTCAAAATCCTATTGGATATTTATTTATCCTATTGGACAAAGTCAAAATCCTATTGGATATTTACTTATCACATACAGTATTTATATTTAGTAAAAGCTTTTGCCACGCCCACTTTTAGTTGTTTAGTTGATTGACATAACATGCTTTTGGTTGACTACAACACTAGACGCCATAAATACAGATGATGTGCGAGTTTTTCCCAAATGTACTTTGAGAACATATTTTTAATCTACTCTAATCTCTTTGTATCAGTGACTAGACCCAATAACACTACTTATTATATGTAATACTGAAAGATAAATTGACTTTGACCTTTTAGACACTTTTTTGCACATCCCACCATTCGCATTATGTTCTCAATCAAATTACACAAGCACATTTCAGTCTCTGCATAACATACTCCAGATTTCTTTATAAATACTTTTGAATTAATACAAAAACATTGCTTATATCAGATGACACATTGTGAACCAATTGCCTTGATGACGTAAACAATCCATTACACAGCCAAGGCAAATCTAGATAATGACACCATTTAAGTCTGAAGCAATAAAACGCTCTTCATTTTGTCAATTTTATTTGTTCAATTCTTATGAAACCTTGGGAACACCCTGATCCGTGACTTTCCAATCACACACAGCTCATTTTTTTACTAACTTGCCTCTGTCCCATCTTCCCATTACTTCACGTTGACACAGAATGTAATAAACCAGAGTCATTCTTTATGCAGTGGGTCATAGGTGAGTGTTGGGAGTGCAGTTAGCCTGGATATCAGTGATCCATGGTGCGGGCTGACACCTCCTCCATATCCAATGACTGAAGACTGTGACGTGAGACCCAGAGCAGGCGGTGACCCTTCAGAGAGAGAGCGTTCTGCACATGTGCATGTCTCCGTGTGGGCTGCCGTGGTAGATTTGTGCTGTTGTTCATGGAAAACTGCAGGGAGGGACTGTATATCTGTGAGGTGCAGTGCATAAAATACATACGGCTCTGGAAGTGCTCCGCCTTGGCATTTGTCCAAACAATGAAACAGCTTGCATTACTCTGGGTCTGTCTAGTTTTTTCCTCATTCTTTTATTTTACAACAGAAGTGAAGGATTTCTATAATGCTGAGTGTTTTAACCATGGTTTCAAACCACTTCAAAATACAACAAACCGGAGTGACATCATACAATTTTAGTCCAACAGTTATTCTGAGGAATAACTCATGAAGTTGCAATGATACATGTCTGATTTTTTTTCTCCAACCTAGTTATGCCACACTGCCATCGCTTTGTATTGGTGGCTTTGCTAGCAAAAGCTTAGATTTTATTATATTTACTTACAAAATGTGGGTAAGGGTAGGGTTAGGATTAGAGATGGGCTTAGGTTAAACAAATTTGGTTATATTAGGGAATCCGGGTCATGGCATAACTGCGTTGGGGAAAATAAAGATGTGCGATTCACAGCTATTAAAACTATGACCAAACAATTGTTAAATACTTATCAGTTTTTATCTCACACTTGAGTCAATGTTGTATAATCAAGTTTGTGAATGATAAAGTCAAGTTATTCTAACACTCAAAGCCAGAGAAGAAAAATATATTTTCACTTGGACTGGCCAAAATTAGACAAAATTGCAAGTAAAATTAATTTGTGCATGTTTACACCTTGTGACAAGGTAGTCACAGTCCAGGGTGTTCCCCCTCCTGAGGCCCAAAGTCATGGAGTTAGAGTCCATTCACCTGACATCAAATATTGTGAACTGAAGAATCATGACTATTGGCATTCTTAATGACAACAAACTCAAATTACTGGGTCAACATAAAACAAAAATTAACCAAATTATTCTTAAAGTCATGTCATGTGACTGACATGCATAGCTAACCCAGCTCTTTATTCACATTGGATGAGGGCATGGTAAAAACATTCTTGGTCCGCTAATCCACCTTTCTAATTTTAATGTACCGCCAGATTAAAAAGTCAATTTAATAACCCCATAATTTAATATTTCTCAACAGACCAAATCCATTATATAGGATTCACAGATTGTATGGCTTCTTCTAATCCAAGCACAATTAATTAGGAAATAGCCCTGCATCCCACTGGGAACATACACAATAGTAGACCTTCCTTTGTCAGTGGCTGTATTGAATTCCCATGCAAGGCCATCTGCAGTATCACCACAACCAACCATCTCTATATTGCTGAGTCCTTTCTCTTTCTTATCCCAAGGTTTCATGGGCTAATCTGTGTGTGGTAACATTTGATCTCTCCCACCCCTCTCCCGTAAGAATGCCCACTTTACAATTCTTGATATTGATTTGCTGGGCTGAAATCACTAGTTACTGTGCACGGTCCATTGGTCCGGTGACAAATCCAAGAGAAAGCGTAAAGCCGGGTCACGGACCATCTTGGCCCTAATTGACTTTCTGCGTCTCAATGCTATCAGATCCTCTTTTGTTTGTGGAAATTAAAATTCTCCTCCATAGCTCAAGTTCTGCAGCTCAAGCACAGCGTCGCCTAGTATTGAGGAGCATTTACGTTTGCTTTTTGGATGAATTTGAGTTTAAGAATCCTAGTAACTGCATTTCTACTGATTAAGAAGCTACACATAAGCCTACTAATAAGCAAGAATGCCTGTTTTTCAGTGTACTTTTTAAACAATGAACATCTTTATTAAATAAGCATCAGATAGATACTATTAAAGAAGACATGTTGTGTTTCTGTCTGGCACAGAGTTATAAAATTTGACACCGTAGAGAATTATTATGAATCGCAATATTGTGGTAAATTAATAAATTTTAAAAAGCTTATCAACCAGATCTGCATGAACTAAACCATTTTACCTTGCCTTTTGGAGAACTCAATTTTACAATAGCAAAAGTGGTATTTTACAATTTATGAAAAGGGACATTTGAAGGGGTGCGATATCAAAATCATGTACACTACCTATTTTGCATTGACTTTGACGTAAATAAAGGTCATGCTTCACTGTTCTTGGCTAAATCCATCTGTCACTTACCAATGGCATATTTTTATGCTACAATAGAGAATACAACATGCATCTTTGTATGAGAAAATACTGTTAAAAATGCAGAATGGCGTGAATAAAGAACAGTTGGGTGTATCACTGGGATATCCAAGGATAATAAAGATTATTAAAATATATCATTCTAAATCCAGTTTCCAAAGGGTAAAAGTGGAAAGAAAACAACAACATTACTAAATCATGCAGATAGCAGGTGGCAAACTCGTGCACAGTAGATCGATAATTATCTATCCATATTAGTGATGCATCAATCAATCCTTTTCCGTTTGATACTGATTCTGATACTTTGGCTTTAAGTATCTGCCGATACTCGATATCAGTCAATACTAGTGTAAGGACTGAAATACCTTATTTTGCATTATCAGTCTGAAAATGTGTCTCACTATGTTCAATAAAAGGTACAACAAAGGTATCAGCTGAACCGATATCATGAGGCTGATACTCAAACCAACAAAATTTCCTGGATTGGCACCGATACCCAATACCAGTATCGGATCGGTGCATCCCTACAAATAAGGCAATTCTTGGTTTTTACTTATATACTGAATTTTCTTTGCCTGAACCTGCATTTTCACTTTTCATTGCTCTCATGCCTCAAGCTGCTTGCTTACAAAGTACCAAACAACAATGACAAAACATGTTCACCTGCTGAACAAAGAACATTAATCCCGATTTACTTGTGATGCGCAAACACAAGCTGCGATGTCATAGTGCTGGGAAAGAAAAAAAAAACTAGAGCATTTTATGATGCACATGTTCAAAACTAAACGGATAAAGGACAGCAGCAGACGGCAACTCTTCACTGTAGGAGCACAGCCATTAGTGGTGTGCCATTTAGGGTGAAGTATGTATTCACAGAGTACGGAGAGCTGCCACTGAAACATGGTTCAATGTCACAGCACAAAGACACAAACACTACAAACTGATGAACAGTCACACCATCAGGATTTGAATAACAATGCTATTTTTATAAATAAATAGATATAGGGGTGTTCATTATTGCAAAAATATATCATTAATAAAAATGAATGATAATAATATTGTGCATCATGTATTTTGTATCAACTTTGAGATAAATAACATTCATGTTTCATGGTGATTGGTTAAATCCAGCTGTCACTTACTTAAAGCTTTATTCACCTTATTCTGCCCCGCCCACTTTGATGGGGAGAATACTTCCCAGTTACTATTGTAGACATTTATTTTGTTTTGTAGTTATATCTATTTGGGTTCGCCTGACAAGACAGATAAGCTAACATGTTAGGTACTTTAACAGAGCTAAACATTTGTTTTTTTTTATATATATATATAATGCTATCACGATTTATGATCACATACACAAAACCAATCAATCGGTCAATCAAACAAATTAACATAAAAAGCGTCAGTTTTAAGCATTAAGTTGCAACAGACAGAAAATGTGTGAATCTCGATATGGTAATTACTAGAAATGGACGAGACGTGGCACATACATAAAGAACAATCCTGTGAGATCTATTCCTTTGTTTACATATTGGGAAAGGTTATGAAATGATTAAGTTGTGTATCTTTGAGCAGTTTCCTTCACATTCAGACTTGTAGACATATTCTGACAGAGAACAGTCTTAACTCTGTCCCAGTTTTTTTTTTCTCGTAGTGATAGGATCAATATTGACAATATTGTCTTAAACATTAAAAAAGTTTGTGCAAAAATTGATTTTAATAATTTAATAATTTAACTCGTATCATTCAAATAATGAGTATAAGCATAACAGAATGTAAATTCAAAATGACTATTAATACCAAAAAACAATACAAATATGAATACATATATTTAAACTGCTTTGTCAAAGTTTCAAACTGAAACAATTAATGCAAATTATTTTAAAATTTATTTAAGATCTCGTTGCTTGACTCGTGAAAATTCTGTCTCGTCCCATCCCTCTCTCTAGGCTCCCCAAACCTAAAAAAATATGACAAAAGAACCCAACTATAATATATTGCAAGGCATCTCCAATTAAAATGATGTGTACTATTTTGCATACACATTGAAGCATCATAAAGGGAATAATCTATTGTAATTGCAAAGCCAGGTACATGATTGCTCTCCTGATAGCCATTATAGACGTGCACATAAAATAACATCAGTGCAGTTTATTTGTGTCGGACGCCAAGGAATCCTAATTTGAATAATTAGCAAAATGCCTTCAATGTGGCCTCAAGGTTGTATTGTAATCATAGCGTTGCAGCAGTAACAATTCATCACGCGCGTAGGTGGCTGCTCACTTCACTCACACCTCTGTCATACATTTGCAGATGGCTGTAAAAAGACATATATGGAGCTCGAGGTGCAGGTCTTTGATAGATTTGCATATAAGGTACCATTTTACGGTGTCACCAGAATGCAAAACATGTCACACATAAGCTCCGTGGACATGCTGGATTGATTTTACAGGAAGGGATAAAAAAGGGAATATGTTAGCTTTATGCATGAACAATGTGGCAGCGCTTTCTGGATCATGGTTGTCTTGATATTTCATGCAGAGAACATAAAATTGTTTCTATGTTCAGGCTTGGCAGTATGACAACAAAAATGGCACTGTGATGTGATCCGTGTGACAATACACTGCAGCTCGCCGACACTTTTCTCTCTTCTCCTGTTGGTCAACCTTTGCTAAACAAATGACAGGTGGATCAAACTAATCACAGTGAAATGTAGGCTTTTAGATTCAGCAGATGTCTTTTGTTACCCATAACATCTAAGCTTCTGAATGTAAAATTGAGATACTGTTTGGGCGAATTTTGCCCAGCTTTTTTCCTTCAAACTTTGTATTGATAAAAAAGGCATAAGAAAGGACAAAGTTCAAGCCAAAATCTCTGTTGCGGTATTGGAGTAAAATATACTACTATAACTAATGGTTTAAATAACTTGACTTAGATTGACATGTACTCTGATTTGAGTTCTACATATCAAACTGGCTATTGAAGCTTATTGGTCAATGCGTCTCAACTGCAAAAAAAAAAAAGGCAAAAAACTAAGTTCTTTGCTTAATCCATTTTAAAGAAAAGCAGAGACAGTTTGCTTAGATGCTGTGTCTTTGTCTTTTACTTAAACCACAGTGCTACACTGTAATTGGTCTAGGACTGCAACAGGCTAATTGATACACTTGTCAACTAATGTAGTAACTGAGTAATCATTGACTGGTCTATGAATTGGTTATACAGCAGTATGCCTTGAGCTGCAAAAAATAAGCATTATGACTAAAAATTTACAATAATAAGAGACAACTTGGTTGTTGTTTTTTTAAAGTTTTGAGATGTCAACATGTTTTGGCTGCTTTCAGGGGATCCATTTTCGAGAGGTAGTGATGTGTCGTATATCAACTTTTTTGTTTTCAAATCTGATGACTCAAATTTAAACGCTGGATTATGCCATTGAGATCAGAAAGCGGGGCACCAACAGCATAAAGCGCGACAACGGACATCCTCCTCCAGAGACCTCCGAGCAACAGGAGGCATAGTCAGTCTGATCGATGGTATGACCACGCCTCCAGGAAGTAGCTCATAGATGACACGTCACCACATAGACCGGTGACCGTCTTGAAGATGGCTCGCTGATAGCAAGCAAAAAATGTTGACAAGGTAATTACATTTCAACACACACTGTCTTTAAAAAGAAAACACAGATGTGAAAAAAATAAGTCAAAATTAATGTTGTTGGAGTAAAAAGGACAAAAATAAATGTAAATTTAGTGTTTTTAATGGAAAAAACGTCCTAAACCAACAATATTTGAGCTTTAGTCAAATTGTGGAAAAAAACGTTGTATTCACATGACATTTGCGTTCTAAACAACTAATTGAATATCCAAAAGAATAAGTGCCCAGCCAATCAATTATCAAAATGATTATGGCTGCAGTTCTACATTGGTCCACATTTTTAATCGCATGACAGGGCTCGTGTCAGTGGATTCAGTTTGTGAAATCACAAATATTGATTATTTGGGATTCCATCTACCTTTAAACATGTAAATGTGCATATTAAGTATATGCTGTCATCATTTGGTTTATTACAAATTGTCATATGATGTCTTTTAGTTAAAACACTAGCAAAAAACAACATATACTTTGCTGTCCTGTCTGATAAAACCAGCTGACTAAAATATGTCTTTGTAAAATTGGCTGAGTAAGTTTCATTGAAATCTCCATACAATATCTGAGTCTTGACTGCATCCTAAAGCCCGTTTTGGCTCACACACATCCACATTATATAGGCTAATGTAAAACAACATCCACTGCCACTTGACCTTCCTGTCAATAAGGTCCTCATTAAACACCACTCAGCCATCTGCCAATTCAGTGTAAATCCCAATTGTGCTACGGACTGAGCAATTCGAGTATTTTGGAAGATATATTTTGAACTCTGAGCGGATAGCTATAAAACATGTAGAGGTATTTAAACCCAACCTGCTATTGCTAATGTTGCTGTCATTCATTTGTCAAAGGTGGACAGATCTGACAGCAATTTGGCAATGTCCGCACAATGTTTCCGAATGCAGCGGGCAGTAGAGGGCAGTTTTTTATTTGCCCATATCAAGCAGGTATTGATTTTCCACTCATTACTGGAGAACGTAAAAAGCGGCTTCGGAACATGGTGCCAAATGCCACAAAACATTGTACTGGCTTTATCAAATCCAAATAGACTGTATTTTAAAAGATGTTGGAAAACCGGAATTCAATTATGACCATGCAGGCTTTCTGAATGCGAAATGTCATCAAAAGAAGTCCAGAAATGCATTATGGAATTAGTTTTGCCCGAAAAGAGTCCAAGGATGTCAACCTTATACAATTGTAGACTTTTTTCAGCATTATCTTTTCTTGGTTGGAAAACTTTATAGAGAAACGTTTAATCTATTTTTCTGAAGAGAGGCAAAGAACTCCAAGAAATTTAAGGGAAACTGAAGGCTTATTATTTGCTGAATTGTTTAATGTGTTATCTTTTGCTTTTCCTTCGGATCGAAGAAAGGACATGACATTATTTTGCAAACTTTTCAGATGTTTGCTGTATAAAAGGCAATGACAGGTCGTCACTATTTCATGGCTTCCTGGTTGAAATATTAGTTTGCTCACCAACAGTGGCAAAATACAACCTTGCCAAAAAGACAACCAGTTGATGGACACTTAAGGCAGCCCATTTCTATAGTGGTATTCTTCTGAGGTCTAAGCTTGGTTATATCTCCATGGAAACTAGCAGGTGGCACCAGCAGGCAAAAGCCCAGGTCACATCTGTGAAGCGGTGACCCTGCCCTGTGTTTTGAACAATAAAATATATACAATTGAATCAATCCAAACTAGACAGGTGTATTGCCATACTGTATGACATCAAACTGAAATGCAACAAGGTAAGTCTGCCAGAAAAATACATAGTGCATTTTTAAAAATGACACAAGCTTTTTTTAGTATGCAAGAGCCGCTTTTGTGAAATAAACAGGAAAAAGGCTGGCTTGGACTAAAAGCACAAATGAAAAAAAAAAATGTTTTAATTAAGTTGTCCAGGCAAATGAGCAAATACAATAATGGCAAAATGGGCAAAATACACACGAGCATACGCATTTAGCTCACACATGCTAACACAATATGGTCATGCACCGTGTATGAACTACTAGAGCTTAATGCAATTATGTTAATCAGAGGGCGTATTTGAGAGAATAGTGCTCTGGCTCAGTTGAGGTAATATGCATATTGTGGAGAGAAAATAGTCTGTTGTTGCATGCTTGGGCAGACACTTCTCTGACTATGAAGTGTGCAAGTGAGTGAGTGAGTGATAGTGGTTGGAGCAGCTGCACATGCTGTACATATCCTGATTTTAAAGTGCTAGATACATTCTAATGATCACTCCTGGATCATGAATACCGTCAATAACATGAGTCTTGAGTCTGAAAAAAAGCTTGAAAAACCTTGTTTTCTGTGAGTGGAGCTACCTTTTAATAGATCTGACCTGTTACATTGTCCCAATACTGGAATCGGATATTGGTGCCGATCCAGGAAAATTGGCTGTATTCATTATCAGCTCCATGATATTGGTTCAGCCGATATCGATAGTTGTGCATTTAATTGGACTGGTTGTGCATTTAATTGGACTGCATTTAATTAGACAGGCTGGTGATCCAGAATGTCGCATAATATTGAACTTTTAATCTATATTAAGTGTAAATTTAACTATAAATAACAGTTACATAGCACAGTATGACCAAATGTATTATTTCTAATCTAATCATAAAGAAAAGTTAAACAGAAATTTCAGAAAGTGTATTTATCAGAAGAAAAAATATATGTACAGTATACCATGCTAAAATCTGAAAAGTCCACTTTGCATAATGTGTCTCCATCAAATACTTTAAAGTGGGTCAAAAAAAAAAAAAAAAAAAAAAAACCAAGATGCCATACTGACAGGCTAATCTGCATGTTTCACCTCACCTGTCAGTGGTCCTAAAGCTACACCTGACTGCTCTATACATTTCCCACAATCCTCAGCGCCTAATGCACTTCAAAACAACAAAAACGTGTCAGCTTAATTATCAACATACTGCTCTAAAATGCGGTGTCAAAGCCTGTTTTCCGGGAGTGATGTCGCGGCTAATGCATACATAATTTACCTCTGCCTTCAAGGTCTCCATCGCAAAATACACGCATCGCCATTACGCCAAGACAAACGAATGATTGACACCCACCCACTCCGAAGCCGACTTATTTTTAATACATCAAGAGGCATCGCTCAGTCACCCCTAAACTGCATATGCCTGTATACAAAATAAAAAAGAAGGAATCATTGAAATACAAGCTTGAATAAATCATTTGTTTAATTAATTAAGCAAATTAGGCAAATCCGTGGATGCCTTCGCCGATGAAGTCAGAGCCCTGGCACAAGGAGATTAATTAAGTGAATCGGGTGCAGGAACAAGGATGGTGGAGGTAGCTTGCCCTTGTTTGGGTGGATACAGCTAATATATCAGAGGTGTACCTGACGCTGAGGAACAAGAGGTGTCTGTAAGGTGGCCATCTCCGCACAAGCAGGGAACTTATTATGAATGATGGGGAGGGGGATCACGCTGTGTGGGCTTGTCTCTGTAATGCATCTTTTAGAGTGTAACCTTTTACCTGAGAGGCGTGAAGAATGCACAAGCCATATGGTGCGGAACATTAGCCAAGTTTTGTATGCGCAGAGTGAAAATTGCCATTTATGAGCTGATTTATGCATATAACATTATGTAATATTGAATAAACACCTAAAGAACCAAGAAAGAAGTAGGCAATAAACTATGTGACATAATAATGAGCCTAAATGCGAACTTGTTCTCCACAGACTCCTCCAACTGGTGAACGTCTGGTATGCTCAGGTGAACGAAAGGATAAAGGATTTGAAATAAGGTGCAACCTTTCAAATTAGGCAGTGTACAAGAATCATAGTGATCAAGATTGTGACCAAACAGTGCTATATTTTTATCTTATGACACTATAGCAGGTTAAGTAGGGATGCACCAATCCGATACTGGGATCGGCTATCGGTGGTGATCCATGAAATTTAGCTGGAGAGAGAGAGAGAGAGAGAGGGGAGTGAGAGAGGCAGGGAGAGAGAGAGAGAGAGAGGAAGAGGGGGAGAGAGAGAGGCAGGGATAGAGAGAGGAAGAGAGAGAGGAAGAGGGGGAGAGAGAGAGGGAGAGAGAGACAAGGAGAGAGAGAGAGGAGGAGGGGGAGAGAGAGGGGGAGAGAGAGGGGGAGAGAGAGAAAGGAGAAAGGGGGGAGAGAGAGAAAGAAAGAGAGGGGGTGAAAGAAGGAGGGAGAGAAAAGAGAGGAGGAGAGGAGAGAGGAGGGGAGAGAGAAACGAAGAGAGGGGGTGAAAGAAGGAGGGAGAGAGAGGGAAAGAGAGAGAGGTGGAAGAAGGGGAGAGAGAAGGAAGACAGGGAATGAGGGAGAGACAGAGGAGAAGGAGAGATGGGGGAAGAAGGGGAGTGAGAGGGAGAGAGACATAGAGGAGAGGAAACGGAGGGAGAAAGAGAGCGAGAGAGGAAGGGAAGGAGAGGAGAGAGAGGGAGAAAGAGAGAGAAGGCAGAGAGAGTGAAGAAGGGAGTCACAGAGAAGAAGGGGAGAGAAAAAGAAAGGAAAGGATAGAGAGAAAGAGGAAGAGAGAGAAGAAGAAGGGAAAGAAAAGAGGGACAGAGGGAGTAGGAAAAGAGAGAGGGAAAAATGGGAGAGAGAGGGAAGAAGGGGGAGAGAGGGAGAAAGAGAGGGTGAAACACAGAGGAGAGGGAGAAGGTGAGAAAGAGGGGAGGGTCAGAGAAGAAAGAGTTACTTCCATAATAAATAACAGTTACATAACACTATAACCTTTTTTCAAACAAGTGAACTGGTGTTTTGAGAAGAATAAAAGCTATTTTCAGTCCCTTCACTGATATCGGTCAATATCAGGTATCGGTAAATGCTAAAAACAAAATATTGGAATTGGTATCGAAACTGAAAAAGCTGGATCAGTGCATCCCTAAGGTTAAGCAACATTATTTTGGAAATTGTTTGTCCAATATAGTTTTGTGAGGTCTAGAATATTTTCTCCCCTAAGGTATGTGTCAAGGTGCATGGTTATGGCCGTGCAATTGAATGTGACTTTCAAGGAAAATGATTATTGCTCTAATCAAATGCAAAACTGTGTAATTGAGTAATAATGATTATAAACATTAAGTGTGTTCATGTACTGAATAAAAAAGATCTGTGTTTCAGTAGGGCTGTAGTAACCAAAGAAATTCTTGGTCGACTAAAGACATGTCCCACCGACCGATTAGTCGACTAAAAAGGGGGCGTGGCTAAAGCTCTGAAGCTAAAAAAATATAGTTTGATCTGACATTTATCTGACGCAAAAAGGCAAAAGTGCAATGGAGTTCATGCAAAAAACAACAATTTACACAGAAAATGAATATGACACAGTGTGTTTAGAGTTTAGATTCTGGGCCCGAGCCCGTGCAGGCCCGACAACTACGTTGAGAAATGTGGGCCGGCCGGGTTCGGGCCAAGACGTAGAGCCGTACTGAACACGTGCGCTTCGCGGATGATTGACAGCCGCGTCAGAACACAGCACAAAACCACCGCAGTGATAAAAAAAGTCAGTGTATAAGTGGCCAACTATACGGCGCGAGACTGAGGAGAAAGAGAGAGAGAGAGAGAGAGAGAGAGAGAGAGACTTGTGAATAAGCGCGGAGCAGGAAAAAGAGAAAGGAGAACGAAAGACAGGGAAGGCACGTCTTTCGTTTCATCCGCGGATCAAGTAAAAGGTGAGGAAGAAGCAGAGAGAAAGTGCGCCGTTACGCGCTCGGGAGAAAAGAAGGAACAAGAGGGACGGAGGGAGAGGGAGAGAGAGGGAGAGAGAGAGAGAGAGAGAGAAGTGGAGGAAGCGCGTTTAGCGGCGAGACACACTTACATTAAACACGTTGGACATCATAAGAAGCTTTTTCTGTCATTAAAATGCCACAGTTCAGTGAGTGGGCGGGGGCGGGCTCTCTTCGGGCTCGGGCTTAGGCACAGGTTCCGGTCGGGTTCGGACACGACGTGCGCGGGCTTGGGCTGGGTCGACTCATACAAATTTTGGTCGACTAAAGCCCCATCGACCGATTAATCGACTAAACGACTAAAGAACTACAGCCCTAGTTTTCAGTTTGAGCAGACTTGCATGGCCACAAAATAGACTGTTATTTGGTCTGTAGAAGGGCATCTTATAAAAGTTTTCATGTTACAGCATAAAATGTATTTATGCCCTTGAGAATGTATGATTTAAATTTTCTATTTCTACTGAATTGTGTAGTGAAGATTAGATTTTTTACCTCCAGAAAGTTACACATAACATCAGACAGAAAATACTGACATGTATAACAGTAGATTTATAAAGGAAGAACAATGAAAACATGCATTCCTACAGCTCTGACTTGTAACCTGAGTTTGTGTCGTCACCTGCTTGTCTGTATGGATGACTTTCATATTATAGAGGAATGGCTACCCTCCACCAGAAAAAATTGCATAGTGATTCTTTATTAAAATATTCCTCCCATGATGAGATAATTGACTATTCACTTGTCATATTGTTATGCTGGATTTCGTGTGTTTTTGTAAAGGAAAAAAGATTGTTTTGAACATTGCTATTCTCACTGTTTTTGTGCTGTTACCCAAACAATGATACAGTCGCGCTCTGGTTGACTTATTTTCCAGCCCAGTGACAGCATCTGGGATGGAACCTTTTTTTTTTTTTTTTCTAATCTCATCTGACTCGGCTTTACTTACAAACAAAACACGAAGCCAGCCAGAAGCACAAGCAAGGCAAACAAGGCAACAATCCTTACCCAAGCACTATTTTCTCCTAATTAAACATCTTTAAACATGAAGATCTCTACTTATCAGTCACATTAATGAGAACACCTGTTTGCTACTAATGGCAAATACATATTAGCATGCAATGACAGCAACACAGTCAATATATACATAAGCTATATAAGGAATCTGGTGGTTTTCAGGTAAGGAGAGAGAGCAGCATCTCTAGCCATCTATAGCATCAATACAAAAAAGCTATGACAAGTCTCTTAAGAAATATTCTCTTGTATCGTGCTACTGCTAGAAGTTGTGTGATCCAAAGTAAATTTTGTTTCAAGCAACCAAAAAGTTGTGCATAAAGAAACGGAAAGCACAGTTAAGTAAAGTTAACAACATTATTACCCAAACATACATAAATCAATCAATCAGAATGCGTAAAGATATTGTCTTTTCCTCTCTAAATTATAAAAAAGAGAATGACTTCTTGTTACAATGTTTGGAGCAGTCCAAACTAGGGATGTTCCAATCCTGTTTTTTCAGTTCCGATATCAATTTTAGTAATTTAGCTTGAAGTGTCTGTCGATACTTGATATTAATCGATAACAGTGTAGGGACTGAAAATAGCTTTTTTTTTTTTTTTGTCCAGAAAGACTTGCTAGACATTGCAATGTGACTGGAATTTAAAGATAAACCAGAATATCAGCTAAAACAATTGCAAAATTTCATAGATTGGCACTGATATTCTCGCCTGATGCATCAGCTGGTTTCATTTCAATTCGTAGAAACTGTCTGACATCACACATCATTGAAGTTTATTCGCTTCACAGGAGGCAGGGAGGTTTTTATTTTTAATTTAACCAATCCCTGCAATATCATACAAGTTAAACTTTGACACAAGGTCAAAGAAAGAGTATAGAGGCTGCTATTTATCTCGTCTGGTTCTGGCCAACACACTACTCTGCTCCTGTTCGCTGATTGGGCGACTGTACTTCCTGCTTTTTGGGAACCGTCTGCAGTCTTGCGATACCTGACCTACTAGATAGAGTGAAATGAAACTGAGTGGCTGCACTAGGTGGTGCCAGCCTAGTGCAGCCATCAAACTTAAATATCCTCATAGTTTACCACATCGAGTATATTATTTCACAATTTCAGGAGCCAAAACAGACTAACACTAACACTTGTCAATACGAAAATGCTACTAGACTGCTACTAGCACACCACTTCTTCCTAGTTCGTAGATGAATGTCAGATGCAGACAGAAGTTTCATTTTAACCATAAGAGCTGTGACTGCTTTCACTTAAATCACTTTTATTATGAAAGAACATCTCTAATCATAAAAAGTTTCATCTATTCCAATAACCAAAAAATGCAAAATTGCCATGTTCACGCTTGCCAAACACAAAAAGCCTGTGAAATCTCTACATCTGCGCATGTTTATATATTGCCCCATTATATGTTTGAATCACCATCTTGTGTATAATCCATGCCTGTGCCTGTATACAGACAGAGGGGACTATAGATTACCATGCTGAAGTAGGCCAGCTCTCCCAGGAGGACCCTCTCTCCTCTCACACAATGACACTGTGAATACTCCCACTCCAACATTAAAGCGAGGCAGCTGCAGTACATTTCACTGGAACATCTGGTCCTGTCGGCTTACAGCACCAAGCGCAGACCCGGTGTCAAACGAAGGCTTTTTTCTTTAAGGGAACTGCCAAATTGTTTACATAGTATGTCAACATTTGTGTGGGGTGTGCAGAAAAGGGGGGCTTCCCCGGAGTTAACCAAATGTTTGTTGTTGGAGGTAGTCAAGCAGGAAGTGTTGAGTGATCAATTTGACTGGGTTTACTCCTGTCACTGGTCACACTTGAAAAATCTTTGTCCACCTATTTTGCTGTTTTTAGTGTCTGATTTTTGTGTATCATGTTGAGCAAAAAAAAACAAAACAAAAACACACAAACAAACAAACTTTTACTGTAGTCTAAAGCATCAATAACCGACTGTTATATTTCTTAGTCAGTTTATTCTTTTTAGTTAAACATACGCAACATATATTTCAACATAATTTAACTTTATATAAGCGTTAACTTTTATTTTATTTATTTTGTCTAATGCATTCTGAGCACTTTTGGCCATGATGAATTTAGAGGGCCTTATACAAACTTTCATAAAATAAGCAAGTTATGCGATCCTGAAAATGCAAAACTGTGGGATTTTGGAATTAAAAAGTAGAACTTGTATCTAGCATTATTGTCTTATCCTGCTTTTAAATTCTGGTGTAATCTTTATTGTTCAATGAAATGAATACAACTGTATTTGACAAAATGTACTATGCATGTAATCAGATTTGGTCAGCTTTGCAATAAAAAAAATTTATTTCATTTATGAATATTGGCATAATCTACAACTACAACAATTTACAATCATGTAATCATTATTAATATGACCTCTTAAGTTCACTCTATGCTAGGGCTTCAACTAATGATTTTTTTGGTTATCGATTAGTATTTCATTATTTCTTTGGAATACAAAAGACAGTTGAATAAAAGCTTTTTGCACTTGTTAAGCTGAGGTAACATCACAAAAAACTAGAGGTGCAAATTTACAGACAAACTAGTTTTCACATCAAAACACTACCCAATTTTCATCGCTTGTCATCATTATTGTCTGTTCAATCTGAGGGTTTTCTCACCTCAAACAAGTTTTGAAACCTTCATTTAAAAAGAAAAAAAAACTATTCTATACTAAAGCTAGTTAAAATCTATATTTTAATTTCTGAGATGTTACCTACTTTCATTTTAAGAGTTCATTCTCCTTTATTTAAGTTGCACTGGTCCTCTGTCTTCTCTCTAAGCTAACAATCGACTAATTGTGATTTCAATTATTTTTTTTTTTTTGTCTGTGAAATATTCGTCCTTTTTGTTGACAGACGTTAAAAAAAAAAAGAATAGTTTTAGCCATCGGTTTAATCAATGGAAAGGAAACAGATTTTGTCATTTTCATAGCTTTTTGTTTCATTTCTGTCATCAAAAACAAGACACTGATAAAACACTATGATGAAAACTACACAAATTGTTAATGTTTAATGCAGACCGTTTACACATTAACTACAGCCCAGGGGCGGTTACCACTGAGCAGTTTTTCAAGCTGATGTCACTCTTTCCTACGTGATCAATGAGTGATTGATTATCCCCGTATGACTTGCAAAGCTAAATGATTAGAAAAACTCCAGGTGTTTTAACATGCATCGCCCCATTAACCACAAACCACACATTTCTTACACTCCTGCCTTCCCCAAATGTAGTTTTCATTCAGTGACCGATCTTTTTTCCACAACTTTACAATGCAGATGTAAACGGATGCGATGATGGCATTACAGACAGGAAAGCACCTTCATCAATCCTCAAAATTATTTAGAAAAATGGAGTTTGCTAATGACGCTGGTGGTAAATGAGCTCAAACCGTCAAACGCAACCTTTTTGCTTTAAATAAACGGTCTTGGCTTTCTCGCGCACGTCTGAAACACATTTCTCAGCCTAGCTACGTGTTTTTATCAATTCCGCCCCGGTGACACTTTGTAATTGGCCAAGACTGTGTTTGTCCAGCCAATGGGATATCAATATGCTTCGTTGTCAATCTCTGAACATTTCTTGATTTCTGTGGATAATAGATTTTCATTTAGAAGCAGACTTTGTTTAACCTGAGTGATCACAAGCTTCAAAAATAGTCTGTGTAAATAGACAAGCAGTAGATAGCTAAAGAGATATGCTGTGGATTGACTGAGTATTTAGCGTCAATTCTAATCAAGCACAAGGTCAAAGGTTAAAATAACGACTTCCAATAATACCCAATTGACCTTTTTAGTGTTGGTAAACAATAATGCTGAGCTTGAAGGAGTGGACAGGCAGAATTTATTTCCAAAAGGAACTAAATGTAGGTGTTGTCATGGAAGTAAATCAATTATGTGATAACAGAAAGTAGATGTATTAAGTCAAGTATACAAAAGGATCTAAAACCAGCAAATTAATCCCAAAAATGTAATTTTATTATTATTTGGTATTTTGTGTGTGTGTGGCCAAACAAAAATGTACTAAAAAGTGTTATTAAATATGTTACTTGAGATTTAATTATCTATTTGGGAAATGGCACTACAATTAGTCACAATAAAAGTTTCATTTACGTGACATCTCCTCAAATTATTACTATTTTTGTTGTAATACAAAAAAAGAATGGGCGTAGTCATCAATAGAAATGATTAAGATGAAAATGCTTTAAAGCAGATCTGGGCAAGCTGCGGCCTGGGGGCCACATGCAGCCCTCGGATTGTTTCAATGTGACCCCCGGCACATTTTTGAGAATGCTTTACTTTATATGCTTCTTTTATTCGATTGACTTGGCTAAAGAGCATGCATGTTTGCTTGTTATCCTATTATTATCACAAAAAACTGTCAAAATAGTAGATTAAAACCCCCATGATTTACAAAAATGTGCCACAATAATGATAATTTTTGCCCTCTCCCACTTGAATCCTGGTTAAAATACAGCCAACAGGAAAAAACAAAAACAAAAAACAATTCCCATCCCTGCTTTAAACCTGTCATGTGCTCAGAAAAAATGTCATAGCAGCAGGCAAAATTACCCCAAAATTACATAAAAAAAAAAAAAAAAAAAAAAAAAAATGATACATATATATATATATATATCTTTTTTTTAATGTAAATTATGTTCTCAACAGATAAGCAATAAACCATGACATCATAACATTCTCAATTCATCATGAGCACGATCTATTTGAAAGTTCACAACAAATAGATTAAAAATTCACATGAATAGAGACACACTGTGTAATCCAAACTTTAATATATTGCCCCCCTCTTCGTTGAACTAACTTTATTGCAGCTTAATAGTCAGACAACACTATTGCACTCCACTAACTTCTCCCTATTGAGCTGTAACGCAAAACTACCCACAGCAGAGCGCGCTTTCATAATGGTTGTATTGTGAACCTTGTCATCTGTGCCTTGCATCAATATCACAGCTCACAAACAATTCAATTAGCTTCAGAGCACCCATTAATGATTTTAGCCATATCAAGTTAACATTTTTATGGTCCATTGCCCCGCTCCCAACACTCCTTGCATCTAAACCCCGGTTAATTGTGACCAGCCACCTCCAAACAAACCACACCACCAACACGGACTTCTTTTAATCTGAATTTAAATGGCTTCATTTACTTTGCCTCTGCACATTCCACAGGAAACGCTGCGAGTTACCACGACGTGAGAGACAAAAGGACCTTGCAAATTAATCTTAAGATCTTAATGTGCGAAACAAAGAGCTATAAAAAGTCCAATGTGTAATTCTGCAAATAATGCTATTGAGAAAACCACATCACAACACAGAAGCGGTGTTAATGATTCTTTGAGTACAATTTCAGAAAAAGACTCTCCTGAGGGAAAGAGGGACGGTACTAAAATTAGATGGAAAATGAGAAGAAGAAGAAGCAGAGGGAAAAAAAACAAGTCCAAAGTTTTGGGTGAGAATAAAAAGCTGCTAATTAGTGAGAAGAGCTTGATAGACAGTAAGAACAAGACAGACAACATTTCATCACAGTTGGCTGACGAAATCTGACACTTAAATAAGACTCGAGTGAAGCTGTGATGTGTGGCGCTTCCAAACCGGGCTTGTCTGAAAAAAGCAGGTGCATTAGTTCAGAGCGCAGATTTGAAGTATATGACTTAAACTGAAGCAAGACAAGTGAACTGAATTACTATTTTTTCTGTACTTGGTTATTGTGCTGATGTTAATATGCTAAACATACTGTAAGTGTTAAATTTTGAATGTATCTTAAATGGATTTCTTTTATGTTGATATCCACAAAGTACTTAAACAAAGATAGACAAGAATTTATAGGTATTTTGTCGTAATTTTATTTGACAGGTTATATTAGCAGTGTGCACATAGGACCTCAATCTGACAAGACTGACCCAAAACAAAACCAACTCAAGACTCACAGGACAGAAACCCGCAGCAACAAAAAGGTGACTCCTGAGAAGAGATTACATCATGTATAGTCCTAACCCCTATTTATGTTTTTTAGAACTGGCTGGAGCGCCCCCAAATATGACTTTTGCAAAGGGCTCCAAAAAGGTTAAACTATAGAGAAATATTTGCATCACGCATATCCAATCTATGTGTGGTGACTAAATGTCTCTGGATAAAAAACATTTGGACTATAACTGCCTGAATTCTCTACCAGCACAGGCCAATATTTTGCTATAGTCGCTCAAGTGCCTTCATTTATTTTAACAAATAGTTGCAGAGGGAGATCATTCTGCATATAACAGGACTGCATTGCTTTCTTAATAGGTTAATATCAAAGTAGAACTTGGGATTAGTTTTCTTTGAAATAATTAAATCATTTTGATCTTAATAATCAAAATCTGCCAGCAAGAATATTGAAGAGAGTTCGTACGTGCTTGACATAAGTGGTATGCTTTGACTATCTTAATAAACAATTTTCTGCAGGAATTAGCCTAAAATATCTAGTTGTACTTACTTGGAAAATGAAAAGCAACTTTGAAAAAAAAGTCCACTAACCCTAACCCAAATAATAAAAAAAAAAGTCTATTGACAAATCTTAATATGAAATTCAAATTAAGCAAAAATCAAGAAAAATGTAACGTTATTTAAGCACTTTTTAAACTTTTAACTAATTTAAAGCAGAATACAATTTTTGACCTTGTTAAATTCCTCCATGATGATAGTTGCTTATAGTTTTGGGGCATTTGAATAAGAAACTAGGGCAACTGCAACCTTCCTCTCCCCCGTCCTTCCCAACACATTCCAGACCCGAAATTCTTTCCTGAGAAACTCTGCTCTTGGATCTGTATTTGCTGCCTTATTTCAATCTTAAAGTTACACAAAAAGAAAATAATGTTAAGTTTCGATTCAGTTGGTTAGGTTAATTACACAAGAGAGCTGTAGGGGGAGCACTACTGTCGAAGTTGCTTAGTTCTGCTTTAGGTTCAGATTTATTTCCAGTGTAAGTAAAAACTTCTTGAAGTGCACAACTGAATTAGCAGATGCAGGCAGTGTATGGCAGGGCAGACTCACCCAGAGCGGCCGGAGCGAAGAGGCTGGCGAAGACTAGCAGCCGTGCGGTCCACATGGCCTCCTCCTCTTACCGCCCGCTGCTCAACGTCCCAGTAGAGTTCAGTCCACAAGTCCTTTTGTTTGGCAAACGCCTGTGATTCCAACTCTTCCTGCTTCCTTCCTCTGGCACTGCTCGCTTATCCCACCAGACCACAGAACCACTAATGCCAGATGCTGCTTCAAATCTGCAATGACACAAAATAAAAACAACATTTTAAGAGATAATTCCGGTGTTAGGGATCACAATGAATCATGCTTTTTATGAGAACAATAGTGCATATTTTCCAGAAAGAACAACACAGCAGATGGCAGCACGACGGCTTTATCATCGGCCCTTATGGCTTTGTGGGTTGCAAGTTGTCGTCAAGTGACACTAAGCAAGTTGTTCAATCTCCAGCCATGCAAAAGCTCATACTGGGTGTGATCAAGAGCACCGCTGAATGTATTTTGGGATCTTCTGTTGTTGTTTTGCTCATCCAAGTGTAAACTCCCCACCTTTGCCACAAATCACCCCCACAGAGTCGTGAGAGGCAAGTGCAAGAAGCTATAGCTGTGAGAGCGTTAAACCAACATGCCAGCAAACCCTCGTCATTTTTTTCCATCTGTAATTGTTATAGGAATCGCAGCAGTCTTCCTCTTCCGACAGGCAGGAGTCGCAACGTCGCAGTTTGAGTTTTAGCACCTGCAAAACTATTTGCGCAACTCCCCACAAAATTAAAATGTCTAATAAGAAGCGAGGCATGGATGACATCACCACTCAGATACAGTAATTTAAAATGGAGCAAAGAAATGCTAAAATAGTAAGAGATGGGGAACATTTGGATGGATCAGATATCAATTCGAATAATATTGGTTCTCTCGATATCATGGTTATATCTTTAATTGAATGTATAAAGAATATTTTCTGGCTGATGTTGACCCAGAGTGCCTTGCTTAGTTGAATTTGTATTCTCACAAAGTTGCTCAGTAAGTATTTGCTAGACAGATTACTTGGGTACATAGCACAACTTTGAACTACTTCCAAAAGACTCATGAAGAAAAACAAAAACTATTGTAATTTCTACACTATCATCAGTTGATGACAGATTCTTAAAGCTGATAAATACTATCAGTATCGCAGATTGAAAATGTTTTTCGAATGAGAATCGAAACATCTCAATCTTCAAATACGCTGTCCATGACAACTATGAAGCCTTTCTACTATACTATCAGTATCAAAACAAAACAAAAGCTGGAACGGTGCATCTCATCTCATCTCAACAGTGCTAGTTTGGGTTAATATTTTAAATGAAATTAAATGACAGGTGGAATTAAGAATAGTCAGACAATATTGTGGAAATATGTATGACAATCATAAGAAAATGACCAAAATATGCTTAATTGATTTGATTATCAGACAAATGTGACTAGACTCCAAAATTTCACGGAAAGTGCCGTAACATCAATGTCTTTTCTTTACAAGTAATGTTTTTAATTAAATAAATTATTATTTATTTAACATCTTTCAATGTCCAGTCATTTGGGACCAGTTTATAAAGACAATATAAGTTATTTTTATGTATATATTTTCAGTTGTAGAGTCTATACAGCTTCATGCATATTTGGCCATTATAGCTTTACAAGATAAGGCCAACTTCAATTACAGCTGGTTGACTTTTCTTTGATTCCTAGTTCAAGAATAATGCCCAATTGTAATTATGATACTAGGACATACAGTATCTTCAAAACCATAAACAGTTAAACAATATAACAAGAGACAGAGTAACAGATGACATCACTATGTAGCTCCTGTCCCTTTAAATGAACCGTCTCGCCTCAAATCCAGTGAGATTTACATGGTGTTAGCTTTGGCTGTTATTAGCACTAAGTATGTGTGAAAAAATGTCAAGACAAAAAAAATACAGCACATGAAATGTTACAGCTCCTTGTCCGTTGATAAGTAGGAAGCGCGTACAATATATTCTGATGAGATTATCCCCATTAAACCCCATATCATAATATTAAGGTTAAGTCAGCTTTAATGATTGGGCCGAGCTCGTGCCGTATAATCTACTATCAGTCATGATCCAGTGCACACAACACTGCAGTGCGACACATGCGTTAGCCAAGGAGCCCTGGGTTATTCCACTGTGGGATGGTTGGGTTACAAAAGGTCAAATGTAGCGAGGACTAACCTAGTGGGTATTTCAAATCTCCAACCACATCAATTTTACAATACAAAGATGGCTGCTTGTTGAGTTTTGAACTTTTTGCCCTAGCTTGTACTGTATTTTACAATTCATGATGCAGTTTCTTTAAAAAAAAAAAAAAAAAAAAAAAAGACTTTAGATATATTTAGAAAATCTAGTTTTGGATAATAGGCATTTAATGGGTTTAGCAGAGAATAGAGTAGGACAAGAAAATTGAGTTTTGAAAGATCAGCCTTAAAGTGTACATGCAGAATAGACAAATAATTAGTTAAAGGGCACCTATTATGTAAAATCCACTTTTTGAGTTTTTAACTATGGTGCAGCAGATGTCTCTCATCATTTGTTTACTCAAAGTTGTATAAGATTGATTAATTCATGCATGTTTGATACATTTTATACAGTCTTGCAGATGGTACTCAACTGCTCACAAAATCCATGTTTTCACTTACCACCTATCCCTGCACACTTATCAAAAATAAATTCAGATTCTAAGGTAAACATCTAGGGTTCAAATAGGTCATGTAACCACTTTCACAAAAAAATAAAAAATAAATAAAAATAAATAAAAATCTATTTTGCCTCAGCACAGATATCTGGTTCTGCAGTTTTGAACAGGAAGCCAATACTGAAGACCCGTTTCTATTTCTGAGCCGTTTTAGATCATTTTGGTGTTTGACAATGCAAAGTAGGTCTTATTCAAGAATGCAAAGCAATAATTGGATTTTGGAATAGATACAAACTTAATTTAGATCTCTAAAGTTATTTTCTTTGATTTTGCTATAATCTCAAGAATGGTGGCTAGCAATGACTGTAAAAACATGTTTTGTTTGTAAATTAGTAGACCTTAAAACTAAAAATGTGGTTTTAATCTTGTACACTGGTACAGAACTTAAACAATATGTATTCTGTGTAAAACAATAAATATCTTGTATATTCGCCACACTAAAGAAAGATTGGGAAGTCACTGGCAATGTGTGTCTTCATTTCTGTCTACAGGCTGATTATTTGAGTTGAATTTAGTGTTTGAGGTGCTATTGCTGCCTTCACTTCTTTAATACATGCTTCTCGTCTGGAGCTTGAAGACATTAAACTATGATGTGAACGACTATATTTGATCAAAGCAATATCCTTGTGAGTAAACCGTTCTTTTAATAAAATGCCCTGACAGCTCTGGCAGCACTGAATAAAATATGACTTCAGGCTTGATACAGTAGCTCAATTGGTAACAGGGAAATAGTGCATTATTTCAGGAATTATCACATTATGCAAGCCTTTTTTTATTAGTTGTGAGCGACATTGCAAAAATACCAATTAGCTAATCAACTCTATTTTTTTATTATTATTAAATAAGGATTTTTTTTTTCACTTTCTAATTTTTCAATCATCCTTTTATGTTCACAATAAGAAAACTGTATTTTAAGCATTAAGTTATTGGGGACATACGGCTCATCTCAAATATGAGCTGATGATATGATTTAAGTCTAGATATGACATCTAATTTTTAATTTGAAGTAAATGTAATTGGACAAAATCTTATTTTTATCACATAATATTGTCGACAAAATAGGGGCTAGGGGTCAAGGGTGGTTCAAGGTGGTACAAATAACATTTTGAGAATTTATTTGGAGCACTGTGAATTAACACAGCATGATACTTCTCAAAAAAATATTGTGTAATTTTACATTAACTAACTGCACTTCTTTTTTGTAACCATGAAAGACTTGAAACTAAAATAAGAGGACTTGGAATCAACTTGGAGCTGTGAGGCACTGACTTGGCACTTGACTAAAATTGCTTCTCTTTGACTTGAGACTTGACTTGGACTTGGGACTTCACTTGGACGTACTGTATCTCTTTGCCTTGGGACTTGACTTAGATTTGTCTCTCTTTAACTTGTGACTTGACTTGGACTTATCTCTCTTTGCTTTGGGACTTGACTTAGACTTGCCTCTCTTTAACTTGGGACTTGACTTGGACTTATCTCTCTTTGACTTGGGACTTGACTTAGAATTGCCTCTCTTTGGTTTTGAACTTGACTTAGACTCTGACAAAGCATTAAGACAATGTAGACTGAGTATACAGTACGTAGAAAACATCTCTGCATATAGACAAGCTATATTTATGTATTTATTGCTATGTGTTAGAATAATAATTAATACAACAAATTAACACATTTAGGTAATAAAGTAACAATCGCTCTTGAACAGCTGCTACTTTGAAATTACAAAAGGCTTTCCCCTATCATAGTTGTTAATTTGCTTAGGTACAAACTGCCACCAGCAATTTAAATGAACGAAGCATAAAAAAATGCATATTTATGAGTGAAAGCAGAGGGTTGGAGCTAGTTCAGTGAAAAGAGATAGAGCGGTGCAGTCCGACGGTGCCAACTTGTCTTGTATTCCAGAAGGAGTCGTATGATACATTATGTCGCTGACGTTTCAAGGGTACCTCGTCGGATGGGGATTTAGGATAACTCCCTCAGATAAGCTGGCCAACATTTAGAGACAACCGCTGCATCAAAAAGACCATTTCTTCATTACAACCTCACACTCAAAGCTTTTTCAACTTCCAATCACCACGTTGGATTTGTTTTTCTTGCCGTCAGTGAAAAGAGGGAGCAGATCAAACCTGGCAGTTGTAATTAATTGACTTTTCTATTGCTTGTCCGTGTAAAAAGACAGAAAAGGAAACAGTAAGAGAACCACTAAGCAAGAAAATATCAGTGTTTTCATTCAGCAAATGAATATTTAAGACGAGACACCACAAGAGAATAGGAAAAAAATATATTACTTAAAGTTATCATTGTATTACGAGTTTTTCATTATGTATGTTTTCATGAAGAAATAAGCCATCCAAATATGAAACATCAAAGGAATCAGAAATGTAAAGGGGGATTGAGTTGATATCTTAGAGAAGGAATTTTAGATGTCTTGTCAAGTTTTTGAGTAAACACATTTTTAGACTCAAACTTAATGCATAATAATAATAATTTTGTTTACAAAATACAACAAACCCATCTGTAAATGTCTTAAAAAATTGTTCTGTTCAAAAAAGGTTTCCATTTGTGGTTTCTTGCCCTAAGGTTACACTATGTAGCTTTTCTAGCAGAAGATTCACATCTTGTTTGTTTCCATGGCGATCCCATAGTTTCATGTTACAGTTGGCATCATAGGCCACGCCCACCTCTGTGGGGGAAACATAACATGAAGAGTGCATCAAAAAATAGCTTTATCACTCACTGCTCAACAACTGCAAAATAAATGTGGAAACAAAGACATTGAGATAAATAGTGTAATCCAAAAGTGCAAATATGTAAATATATCTAACAATGTTAACAGTAGCTGTGAGCTAAATGCTAATGTGATGCTAGTGGCAGCTGAGGTATTTTCACAGCTAGAACTTTCTATTTACTTTTCTGAGATAACACCACAACAGCAACCTCCATTTAAACTTCATTTTGACTCAGCATTAATTTGTTCAAAAATCACTTTATTTGCCATAAAACATCTTAACCCCTTAAGAGGGGGGGCCATTTTTGTAAAACACCTGACTAAAATCGTCTAAAATTCAAATGTAAACTGCTTCTAAACCCTTTGGAGCACAAACAATTGGCTGGACTCTTTGTGAAGCTGAGCCTCTGTAGTTTTAGCCTCTGATGTCTGACTGACTATAGTTTTAAGTGAGAAGAAGCTCTGGACAAAAGAACATCAAGTTTTAAAGTCCGCCTAAAATTTTTTGTGTAAATGTAAGAATCAGTATAGCTGGTGTCATTAGCCATGGACAGAATGACACTAGATTTGATATATTTTGGGTTTGGACAATTCCTCTTCAAAAGCTGAAGCTATTTTCACTAAAAAATAGTTTTAGGGACCTGTATTAACTTAAAAAAGTTTAGGCGGAGCTCATTAAAAATTCCTATTAAATTGTGGAGAATTTTTTAGGTATTTTTTTATTTGCAAGTTTAGAGTAGAAACTGATTCTGATCCATCCCAGAATGGTTGATTTGACTGTGAATAAGAGGGTTTGAATTTGATTTTTATCTACAACATGCCAGGGAGCTTGAGAGTTGATTTTTATAACATGGTGGGTAAAAATGAATTAATTAAGAAAAAGTGGGCGGGCCCGTGGGCGGGCCCTCCACCTCATAAGGGGTTAAAAGAGACAAAAAAGTTCAATTTTCCGTCGAACCCCCATGACTTTCCTTCACAGCAGGCCATAAGACTTTTATAGATAATGTTTTGCTTTGTTTTTTAAGCGAGTGAGGTCAACTCTCCACAGATTTGACCCATGCTGTCTCATAAAAAAAAAAAATCTCTATGGAGAGAAGCAGGTGGCACAGCACAGCTTGAAGCAGATTTGATTAGATTGTCTTTTATTTGTGTATTTATTTATTTAGCTTTATTCTAAAAACATTTTCTTGTTTCTGTTTTTTACAATCACAATGAAAGATGGATTAGTGCAATAGAAATAAACAACTGATAATTCATTAACATAATAACACCATCTGGAAAGGTGCAAACAAATTTCCATTTGAAAACAAGGGAAAAAAAGTGATAATTTCATATGTGGTATACAGTCTTTTTATAGTGTGCTGTTTGTTGATCTTAACAGCTTATACCCTGTCGGTTTTTCTCACAAGAAAATATTAAAAAGCAAGCAAAAAACAACTCATGACTTGAAACACTTCATTTACATTTTTTTTTACATATGGGTCTTTTACTTGAATAAACAACTACAAATTTCCATACAATTCAGTGACTTAAATTTACAACAGCAGCATGTACTATTTCTTCAGGCTGGAAAAAAAAAAGAATCACTCTCTAATCCAAGCCTGGTTACATTCTGTTCTCACTTTATTCCAAATGTCTATAATTTAAATCTTGCCCATAGTTTGTCCATTTGCACTCTTCAGGGTGAGAATTGAACTGGCAACCTTCAGAATTAGAGCTGTGCAATTGAATACTTCAGGTCAAATTCCACCCTTCAAGGAGGTGATTTCACAAAACGCTAAATTAAGAGGAAGGTGTAAACGTTTACAGTCAAAGTGAAACCTTCCAGAATTCGTGTGCTTCCCATGTTAGGACTTTATTTTAGGCTTCTTTTTTTAGCAGCCCAGTGAATTACAAAGGTGAGATAAACATACCTAGCTGACCCCTGACAGAAAGCAGACACGCAGTTATAATGAATGTGATTTGACAACAGAACGATTCTGTCAACAATTCACAGACTTAAAATTTGTCTCTGAATCCCAACTATGACTATCAATATCAAAGAGTGTTTTTCACCAAACAGACATGAATTAAGTTTATGCAACTATGTATGATTTTCAGAACAATCCTGTGATGCCAATGTGAAAAACGATACTGGTCCTTGGAAATCTTTCGAATTGAACCCCTGGTCTAAAGTGCCTAATAGCAAGCTGAACCACTCATTTCACTAAAATAAAGTTAAGATTATTATATTTAAGATTTTTCAAAACAATTTACACATTTTTTTCGGAATGTACTTAGCAAATGTACTTCCTGTTTATGAACAATAATATCTTACTGCAGTTATTCATTTTTAGACATCAAACACAGTAGAATACACTAACATAGTTAAATTTATATTTTCAAGCTCAGAAAAATGTGTTTCTGGTGAGAAAATTTGATAGGTTCTATTCTTCCAAGTGTGACGTCATCCATGCAGAAGTAAATCTACAAATGTAAGCAAAAATAGCTAATAATTATTAAGCTAAAGCACAAAAAAAGTAGATTTAGCATAATATGGGTCCTTTACATAACATCTCCCACCATCAGACAGACTACATAAACTGTGGTGACAATACGCATCACCACCTGGAGGCATATCGCTTCCTTCCCCGCCTCAGAAACTCCAGACAATTCTCATTAATCCCACGTGGATTTGTACTGCGCCACCTAAACAATAGCGTAACTAGATCCACAATCTTATCTACAGTAAGTATGATGTTACAAGTTTCAAACCCCACCCACTGTCTGTCTCTCTCTCTCTCTCACACACCAACACACACTTAGAGTCATATATAGACAGGGTAATGAAGAAGCATCGTGTTTCCGGGTTAAGTACTGACATCTCCCACTTTAAACTCCTGCATGTCCAGATGCTTATCGCGGTCACACTGAGGAGGTCTGGGTAATTTTTACCAGACAGACAGTGTGCATATGCAAATGAGCCTTAGTCATGAAATGCATATTAATCAAGAACGCTGTCTGCATACGGCCTGATTGATGAGTACTCGCTTGGAAATCTGAGGAGATGAGATGATTAAAACCAAGACGGCCCTTTCTTCTCCGCAGTTAAAGATGATTTTCTCCACTTGGTTGAGCTTCCAAACCTTCAGAAATAGAGTGGTCAATGTTAGAACACCAAGCAAGGTCAAACTGAGAGATTGGTTAGATGAAAGTTGAGTAATGAGTAATGTTGCCATGAAGAATAGATTTTTTCAATTGCTTTGGTGACTAAAAACTCTTTTTACTTGGCGTATAAAAAATATTCCAGCTTCAGTTTATCTATTATTCTAAGTTTGCATTTGTCTTAGGGCTGCAACCAACTTAAGAAATAAACATAGACATATTAATTCCTTTCCTATTGCTTGGTCCCAATCGGGGATAATGGGTGACGCCTATCCCAATGACTTTGGGCTTTAGGAGGAGGAAATACTCTGCTCCCTGGACAGTGGCCAGCTCGTTGCGGGGTAAGAGATACCATACCATTCGCTCTCTAATTTTTTCAATAGAAGAAAATGAGAGAGCGAAGGGTATGTTTTGGTCAAGCCAGAGTACCCAGAGAGAGCTCACAGAAACATAAGAACATGTAAAGTCTAGCCAGCCATAGAGATTGCGAGATGCTGACTTGGCTCGATGGATGAATTATAGATGCAGAAGGCTCCATAAGATCTTAAGTGTTTTATTAATAAAAATCTGACAGCTTGTTTTTATAAAAAAATATATTTTCTGTCATCTTAATCAAAAACACACAGAAACAAAATTCTTAGCTTTGACTGGTAACTTGGCATACAGATAATGCTATATGACATACTGACACAAAATCCGGAACACTCTTACCAGGTAAAAGTTGAAAACTCTTTATTATAATGAAGAACATCAATGCATTTTGTAGTCTTTTATTCATTCTTGAAGAGCACCTGACCCTGTGAAGCATTCACTCTCATTCCACTGTATTCTAACAAATACAAGTGCTGTATGGATAAATCAAATATTCTGTAAGTTGTTTTTAAAAAGATACGGTTCTATTTCTTGACCACCATCTCAATAAACGCACACCATAAGCAATGTCAAAGCAACACAGCTCTAATGTAAGCTGAAAGCCATGAGGACAGAATGGAAAAGTGGTCTTTCAAGGCAATATGTGCATCCCTGGAGCTTGACAACGCAGGCAGCAAGGCATTCACTCATACAATTGGTTTTCCACCAGGGACCCCAACACAGCTAGCCACTGACAGCCAGATAATAGCGCTAACTTTAGCCCGCCGCAGTCTCCGAATGGGCCCTTATGATAGGCTTGTTGAGTGTGACTGATGGCTTGGGTTAAATAATGGGACCATCACCATCTTTCTACCACCTTACGCATACAAAACCTCTACCAAGACGCAACACACTTCCGACTACAAGACAATAACAGTACGGGCCATTAGAGAAAAATTACACGCACATGCTATGAAAGAAAGCTACTCTCAAAACAAATTACCATTGCAAATATTTAACAGTACACAGGCATGGGGACTGGTTACATTCCACCAGGGGAACGCAAAAGCCCACCGGCCGATCTGGTGAATGAATGCAGATGGATGCACGGTACAAAGCCGGGGCAAATCTGGTTGGAGACGCCATCCCATTATAATGCAAAGCTTTAGACGGTATCCATTTTTCTATCTTTGCGCTCTCAGCATATATTTCCTAATGCAGCACAAATGGATCTCGGACAAAGAAGAAGAAGAAAAAAAAGATGGTTTGAGACGGTGTAATGGGTAGGAAGGAGAGATAGAGGAAGACAAAGCATGATTGTCTAGATAAATGAGTCATCAAACTGATTAAGTGATGAGAAGATGAAGAGGAAGGAGTTTCATTTGAAGGTCATGATTGCAGTATATATGCATGAGGCTATGGCAACGCTGTTTCTATGGTGTGGCTCAGGTGGTCTGGTTACTAGGGCAACTATCACCTGTCGGCCATTAATCACCAGCCACGGCCAATCTGTGAGCAACAAACATGAGAAGTCATTACAGTGTAACCAGCTTGCTGTTTGGATTACGAGTTGTGCACTAACCATAGAACAATGATGATGAATTAAAGTAATTACATTCACTGCATACATTACTACAGGTTTATGCTTGAAAAAATAAAAGAAAAATGCAGTGTCTGCCTACATTTCAGTGTTTCATTATTTTGATGTTCATTCAAAAATGTACATGCGGCCATGTTATTATCAAGTGTAAAAATGCATATAAACTACATGAGTTCACTAGTTTGTGCAAAAAACATCAATGCATTTTGAATTAATTTTTGCTTAATGATCACATTACATATAAGTAGAGAGATTAATTTGCTTCCTGTAACGTTAAAACTTCTGCATTCATTCTGCAAATTTTGTTAACAAATAGTAACTTGACTGATGCAAAACTAAATAAATATTTATCACACACATTTATCACAAAAGAAAAGTAACATTTAGAAATAAAGATGTGTGGTCTAACCTTTAAATATGTAATATAAATAAATAATTTCCAATTGTTTTGTCACATCATTTCTTGTATTGATACGAGAAACACAGTGGCGATATACTTTCGCTTTGCTAAGCCTCACAAGAATAAACTACTTTCAGTGATATTGCCTAATAGAAATAATAATATACTGCTTCATTGTAGTTTTTAGGGAATTAAGTCAGGGGTTTATCAAGGAATTGTCCAAACAGTTCCTTTTACAGTCACTTGTGGATGAATTTTCATGAAACAAAAAGTGAGAGAATGACCTCAATAAGAATTGAATGTCAACAACCGCTTTCTAACTGCACAAAAATGACAAAACTATTGAGGAACCCATGAGGCTCAAACTCAACACCAGAATTACTTTGTTGATTTTGTTCCATCCCTAATTTTAAACTATAATCTAGCTCTATATCTAAGTCAACCCTTTTTTTTGTTCTCTATCCTTTAATAAAAGAATTACTTAAAGAAGACCATTTTGTCACCTTCGGCAATCAATCAACTAAACAACTAAACGACAACAGCCCTAATAAATACAATATGTGTTTGTTTACATATATGCCCTCAAGGTAAATTCCACTCTCCTACGCATATTGATTTCCGCAGTCTCCAATCTATTCCCAATGTTTTATGCTGACAAACGCCATTTTCCATACATTGTGGGCGGACACTATTGGCAGCGTTATGGCAATGATGAATAGAGGCGGTGAAAAAGGGCGATATCCAGAAGTCAATGACGTAGAGGGCTTATGATCGATTCTTGAAACAATGACGGTTTGATTTTGAACAAGCCATATGGTCCACAGCCACTTGGAAAGGTTATAAACTATGAGGCAATGCAACGCAACAACACAAGCTACGCCTGTTTACACCTGGCTGTAACAATGCCCAACCAAACCAGCATTCTAATTACAGATCCAATTTCCCCGCATAGCTCATCATTGGTGAACCATGTTTAGAGGGCACCTGCTTCATAAACACACTCATTCATTTACTTTTTGACTTTTCCAGGTCTCAATTTCCATTCATTTTCTACCCTCAAACCACACCGCCATTTGCATAATTTGCTGCTCGATTTAGGAAAAAGGAAAAAGCGAGAGAAACAAGAATGCCGTACACACAATAACAACGAAAGCAGTTTCAACACAGCCATGCGAACCGCCAGCTACAGCAAATTCTAATGTCAATAAAGCTGATCCCAAATGGCGCATGGATTTCAATATCATTATTCGATGCTGAGCCGAGAGCATGGGAAGTAATGAAAATCTCAAAACAAGAATAACATCTTTGGCTGGTGATATGCAACGCCATTTACTGTTTTATGAATCATACAACATGCACAAAATTATGTTAATCTGACCTTCTATTGTTTCTTTTGGGATTTTAAAACATGAATAACATCCTTGGAGAATTTGACGCAGCATTTGCCAAGTCTTCAAATAGTCTTTGATTTCAAGATCTGTTCCACTTTAGTGTCTGCTTTTCTAAAGCTTTTTCTTGAGACAATGTGCTTGCAATGAAGCTGTAATTATGCCAGATAAACAAGATTCTATACACTACACAAAACTGTTTACAGATTATCTTGCCATACCTTCAACTTGACAGTTTTTTTCTGTTTTGTTTGTTTTGCCTAAATCTTATAACCCTGTACATATATTCTTTTTGTAAAATAAATATTCCTACTTTTGAGCACACTTACCGTTTTGCTTGTTTTTTTGTTCCTTTTATCTTTTTTGTTCGTGCTTTGATAACACCAGAGCAGCCTTGGTAATACAAATTAATAAAATACCATTCTTGGAAGGGAGAATGAATGCAATTATTGAAAATCTAATGGTTCAGAATTATCACAACACTTCACACTTTCACAGTACAAGACTTATTGTGACTTATTGGGATTTTGTGAAAGCCACAACATATAGCACAGTAAAATGCTTGGGAAGCGTTTGAGTGAATCCTTAGTGTCATATTCCAAGGAATTTAGATTAGATTATTACTTTTGTTTTGCACTAAAATGGCAAATGACCTTTCCAAAACATTTTACATCAAGAAACCTTGCACCCATTGCATGTAGACAGGGTGCAGGTGTTATGAAAGTGTCATGAACAATGACACAAAAACAATTCGCTCTAGCCATCTGACTGTGGCACCTCCTGTTCCAGCTGTCTCCCATCTATGTTCTGACTAGGGCTTGTCTTGCTTAGTTTCTAAGATTTGATTGGGTAAGGTTTCGACAAGCAGGTGTGGAAATGTAACAAGGAATCATAGAATATGTAGCTCCTTCTGCTAATTGCCATTTCTGCAACAAAGCAATGAATGGAAATAATGGTGTTAATAATTTGATATATTGTGACAGTCAACAATGTTATTATAGATGATTTATGTTATAAAATCATATTGGTTCCATTATTGTTTGAGCAAAATGCCAGTTCCTTTATATTGCAGCATGATGCAGCAGTGAGTGTGCGCTCAAAAGAATGTAGGAAAAAGTGTAATACATTAAACTCCTGCGGCTTAAACATGTAAACATTACATTCTTCTTGGTTAGATAGAAGTGTTTATCTGGATTTACACATGAGGAAATGTTAGTCCTCTGCATTGCTAATCTAACATCGTAATATGTGTTTTTGTAGTATAAATTGCAATGGCGTGTCAGATGACGGGTGTCACAAGTGTTACCAAGGCAAAACTAAGTTGTAAATGGTCTGGAAATGAGAGGTATACGGTGAGTCAATAGTGGTCAAGACCAGTGGGATTTCAAAATAGGTTCCACCTGGACAGCACTCACAGCTCAATTAGAAAGCAGAGTATGGGGGCGGCAGAGGCAATAATAAAGAATAAAAAGCCCTTTGAAAGCGAGGCAGGTGGATTTGCATGTGTCCATCAATGTCTAGTAAATGCTCGCTTCATACATATAAATGAAAGAGTTTTTTTTTTCAGAAGTGCTGTCCATTAACAGAGAAAGAGAGAAAGTCGAGAGGGGGGGTTTGGGATAGACATGAACTCAGAACACCCCTGTCGCAATTTTCAAACGCTCACAAGAGTGTCATTCTTTGCACCAGGAAGTTTAATCATTTATTGAAGGTAATACATAAGTAAACAGGGCAAAGGGTGACACATTTTCAAAGCGACGTTCTTTCATAATGCATAGCAGATTTCAGACAATCTTATTCAGACCATTTTACAACATCACATTTCGATACAATGAGACTAACACCATGAAGTTAAAGCACTCAAAGGTTGAACTTTTGACTTAACGGCAAGAAAAGAAAAGAAATGACATTTACACAAGTTTTTTTCAATGATTTCAACTATGAAGTGAATATTACTTTTTGCACATGTATTTTTTCTGAATTGTGAGCATACACAATAGTAATATCTTGAACTTAGACTTGATGATATGCAAATACTGAATAATAAGTTACCAAAAGTGGTCCACAGCAAAAGACAACCATTTTAAATTTCAGCAATTTGCATTTCTCATTTCATTAAAATAAAGTTAAGATAACTATATTAAAGTTTTTTTTTTTTTCATGACAGTAGTTTAATCCAGTTTAGCAATTTTTTTTAGGATTAAAGTTTCCTTCCTCATTATAAATGAGAACATCATGCAAGAAAGTTACCCAGCAACCAGGTTGTAAACTGGGCCAGTTATCTTAGTAATAGAATGTTTTAAATAACCAAAAAAGTACACAAGAATTCACTTGCTTTGTTACTTTTATGTTGATAGAGTAAAACAAATGCATTTCTACTAAGAAATTTTCAAATTTAATGATGTACCTATTGGTGTTATACATTTAGAACTCTGCTCTACTTCTTGCTTAGGCTATTTTCTACATTAAAAAAAAGGTTCTTAACAAACATGTTCTTGAGACATGTACAGCAATGATTTATATGTACAATGATAGTTAAACTCCCCCTAAAAATTAGAAAATGTTCGAAACTTGTCACTTTAAATCTTCATTAGGTAAGGTAATGTAAGGTAATGTTTATTAAGGATAATGTACAATTACATTAAGCACAAAGGCAGAGATGCTTGTACTAGATTGTACTTTATAGCTAATTTCCATCTGTTGTCCTGGGGATTAGATGACAACAATGAAGAACAGAACAAATATTTTTTTAAAAAGGTTTTCTTAATATGAGAAAACTTTTTCATATCAAAAACCATGGCCATGCTTAAAAGTAAATAATGACCCGGACCTTGTTGACACAGGGGTCAAAGGTCAGAGCAGTGAATTGCTTTGTAGGCTCCTTTAGGGTTGTCGTGCTGACCTTTAGAAAACGCAGGCCGTGGTGTGAGAGAGCCTTTCCTGTCACGACCTCCCTGCTTCGGCGTGATCGATTAGCAGGCAAGAATAAACTTGTGAACTCGAAGTAAGATGCTTCCCACAGTGGCCTCTCAACTTTCAAGTTCAAAAAGTAACAGGAATGTATCGAGTGTGGTAAAATGTTTACTTTTTGTTTGGTGTTTGTAGAAATCTATCAAGTTTTTACTGAGACAGGGCCAGTCATGTCAGCTTTATCTCTAAATAAACTTTTAACTTTTAAACTTGAGAATTACATGTCAACAAGTAAAAATTTGGTAAGTAATTTGGTAAGATCAAAAGGTTGAGCTCACCATTCCAAAAAACGTAATATTTCATATACTGGGTCTTGAAGAAAAATGGGTAAAAAGGTATACTTCTAGCATTTAGACTTTGACAAAGATCGTCAAAGCAATTCTATAACACTTTGATTTTTATCAACATTTTGTCCAATCCTAGTCTAAGTAAGACCTTTAGGTAATGCAAAACTAAGACTAGCAGCAGTTCAACAAAGTTTGCAAGTGCTATCTACAAATCAGTACACCACCATCTCTAGGAAAACTACAATTTTGTATCTTGTATTATTTGTATCTTGGTTTTTTTTAGGAAGAACTGTCAGTAATTATTATATTTTGTTCCGAGTTCCATAAAAATATTTACGCCTGCAGCGAATTTCCCATTTCATCCTCAGAATAAAATGGAGTTTGATGAAAGTCTGATTGGCTGGGGCAAACATCTTAAGATCTGTCTCCGGACAAAGAGCAGCTCACCTTCTCCCGCCCTCTTTCCGCTATTTCTTTCTCCCCTTGCTTTCCCTCTCCTGTCAAGGCAAGTGCTCGAAGCTCTGACAAATCACAGCAGGTCTGGAGGTGCCCAGTCTGACCAGGGATTTGAAAAACCGATGAGATATCTCCGGCGCCTTGGGTCATAGTCACCCCTGTTCAACTACCTGCTGCATTTCAAGGTAGAATCTGGGATTTTGCAGCATTTTTAGTCTCTTTCTTTTTTGATTCACTGCAGGCAAAAAAAATAAATTTAGTTGGTAGAGATGGTAACCAAACTAAATACCTTGTTTTTCTTGAAGTAACTAGTCAAACACAAACTGCAATGTGTATCTATACTATATAATCTTATAGTATAGATACACATCTTAAGAAATCTTAAGAAAATTGAATTTGCATGACATGCTATCAAGCTTGGGAAGACGACACACAACAGTAGAATGTTCAGTTGGCCTACATGTAAAACCAGCGGAGATTTTAAATAGCTAAAAAATAAAAAATGGCATTAATTAAAGCACATTCTGACAATACAGAGTGACAGATAAATTTACCAGTACTGATCCAAAAAGTTACTGGGTTTTCTTTACATTTTTTTATATTGTTTTGGCTAATGTAGTCCTATGGAAGTTCTGCAAACCTTACAAGAAACATGGGAATTTGCCATTATTTCCTTGGTAGCCATTGTTGCTTCCCAAACCTTAATATTGCATGGTTTAGGTGTGTATTTCCATGAGCCAGGCTGAACTAGCACAACACCAGCTAATCAGATAATTGTGTCCATGTCCGCTCACACTTTGCTCACTTCTAAGAAGTCATTTACAGACTTAATTTCACTAGATGCTGACTAATTCTAATTAAACCATTAAAGACTTGGTACAGAGTAGTGCAGAGTGCAAATCTGCAAACTCAAGGGATTTTAAAGAAGTAAATTAGCACCAAGGGATCACAGACTCAACAGTGCAGAAGGTACAGAGGCTTGTCTCATCTTGGCTGCACATGAGCTGAGTGGGAAATGACTTCTTACGCCTGAAATCAGAAGAAGGAGGAAGCATACCTGCTGTTTGGCGCGGATGGGCAGACACAGCATGACTACTATAGCACACTGTAAGGAAGCATGGGCGTTACATTCTTCTGACCTTGGCCCCTTGTGAGTCTGTGGTCCAAGCGCCAGAGTGTGTATTTAGGTTGGACCTTTTGAAATCTAAAAGCGGAGGTCTCCCGGGGTGAAGCTGGCCACATAATGGTCTGGGGATAGTTAACGAATGTCAGAGTACAGCGGGCAGCCGACACAGAGTGTGGAACTGTGATTGCTCTTGCAGCACATGTAATGGACAGGCAGTAACACACAGGAGCAGCTAAGCAGGTATGTGAGACAAATTGAACAATATGTGTTCTTTAAGTTTTCATCAACAAACAAGGCTGAGTTCTAGATGGAGCTGTAAGGTTAGCAAGTAGTAAACGTGGCTGAAAACCTTTTCTGCTATGGATTGCTTTTGGGCGAATGAGGGATTATACAAGCAAGATTAGCAAGTGTGAAACATTTCTAGGCCATTAAAGTTTTGGGAACTTCCAATAAATCAACGAGGTTAGGTCTACAAGTGTTACATTGTTTAAAGATGCTGCGAGTCTTGAACAAGAGAATTATCTATTTAACAAAACATTTCTACATTAGTACACGTTTTACTTGCTCACCTTATTCAGTCAGAGCATCCAAATTATCCTTTTTCATTTTTTTTTTTTCATTTTCTACCGCTTAATCCCGTTAGGGGTCGCGGGTGACTGGAGCCTATCCCAGTGACTTTGGGCCTTAGGCGGGGAAACACCCTGGACAGTGGCCAACTCGTCGCAGGGTTAGACAGACAAACATTCACTCTCTCAGTCATTCACTAAGGGAAATTTACAGTGATGCCCAATTAACCTAAACATGCATGTTTTTGGAGGTGGGAGGAAACCGGAGTACCCGGAGAAAACCCACGGTGACACGGGGAGAACATGCAAACTCCACCCAGAGAGATCATGAGATGTTGATATGGTCCGACCCGGGAGTCGAACCCACGACCTCCTTATTGGGAAGCCAGAGCTCTAACCACTCTGCTACCGTGCACCCCTCCAAATTATCCACCACATTAAACTTGGATGATTTTGTTATTTCTTAAGGTACGTCAATAGAAGATATGGCAATAACATTATTGGACTATATGCCTTTTATTATTATATTTTAAGTACTGCGTTTTGACTGAAGATAGTCATAGCTTATTTCCTGTAGAAGTTGTACGAAACTGCAAGAAGGCTCACAACGGCAAAGAATAGAAAGACAAAGCAGAGCAAGAAGATCTAAAATCAGCACTTTCAGACTACTGCAAAACAAAAAATCATATCATGAACTGGAATGGAGCATAGGTTATGGGTTACGTTCAGATGTTGGATTGAGGAGGCCCTAGAAATCAGCAAGCGAGGCCCAGACACTATCAACCAGGATGAAGGAGCATTCCTCCTTTCACCTACCTGAGATTCTATTCTCCAGAGATCACCCTGCAGCAGAAGACGTGGTTAGTCCGAGCAACCTAGGTCGCATCAAATTGACAATGCCTCCAGGAAGTAACATCAAATAAACAACACGTCACCAAAGAGATATGTGACGCTTATGAAGAAGGCTCGCCTCTTTCAAAAAAGGTAACTACAACTCACTGAAAAGTTGTCTGAATACAAGAAATAAGCTACTGCTCAAATAAGTGAAGAGAAAATGAACATTGTAAAAGAAACTGACTGCAGATAATATCAAATGCTCATATCAACTATCAAGAAATGAAAACATTGCCATTTTTGAGTCATTTTTTGTAAGTTCTAACACCTTTGGGAACATCGCTGTGGAGTTTGCTGGTTCTCACACATTTCTTAAAACAATAACCAACATATTGAATCATCATCAAGCTATACTGCTATTTAAAGTTTATAGTAAATCAACAAACCATATAATCTTGCAACGGCATCATCAGAACTATCAAGGGAGTCCAGGCTCCTGTCCTGAATTAGGAACGTAGTGTTATTGTTTGTCATTCATCAGTGCATTCCTGACCCTGACTGACTCAATCCTGCCTCCACTGCCGAACTAAAACACTCTTTAATTGACATAGCTTAGCACCATCAGGACGGGCGACCTGGGTGCAAGGCCTAATTGCCCTCTGGTGTAATGTTATTCATCCAGCCACAAACAGCCCTGTGCCCTTCTCTGCAGGGCCGCACCAACTCGAGGAAGTCGGTAATTGCGTTTGACTTTCCAGAGTTACTGCTGCTGCAACCCCCCAAAAAATACATGGAGGTTTTGCAGACCCAACTCGACCACGGTCCGTTAATGAGATTGCCTGCCTGTTTATGCAGACAGAGTAACGGAGTGTTGGTTGATGCCATTGGCCTTTTTCAAATCAATATGGAAGATATCAATGCCGCGGGGGTCTGTGTTTGAGTAAGTGTTTTCCCAATTGGAGATGTTGATTAAAAGATGATTGTTTTATCTGTTTGGGAGCAACGGCTTTGATGAATTATTACAATGCTTTCTACATTCATGTGAAGTCAGCAGTTTATTTATTGCGTTGATAATAGAGTTTCCTTTTTCAAGTTTGTATATTTGTAGAATCAGCCAAAAGAAGCAAAAATAGAAAATAATTTGAAGATATATATATATATATATATATATATATATATATATATATATATATATATATATATATATATATATATATATATATATATATATATATATATATATATATATATATATATATATATATATATATGTATGTATATTAAGCTTTATACATTAGAGAAAACCTATGTATACCTATACCTTAAGATCAAGATTCAGTCATGTGAAATTGTATTTTTGCTTTTTCATCATAAGATCCACAGACAATTTTTTTGTCTGCAAAAACAATTGGTTTAAAGGAGAAGTCACTGAAAAGATTGTATAAAATCACAACAAAAATTGAGAATGATCAATGTAAGAAATTGAAAAAGTTATTATTTTTTCCCCCAGATTGCCTGAGTTCTGTCCAAGGAAGGTTACCTGTCTTCAAAGTTTAATAAAAAAATGTAAACAATTATTTAAATGTTAAAGATTGCATATCTTCAAATCAGGAGAAAAATGCATAGCTTACTTGGATACATAATTTACCATTTTTGATGGCGGCCTAGAAAAGCTATAATTTCTGTCATAAGGATTTTTATTAGTAGAAGATAAGAACTATGACACTACCACATCTCATCATTGCAAAAAATGTTCACTTGTGCTGGAAATTAAACTATGATGTATACAGAAAATTATCATTGTGGTATTAAAATTTGTAATATATATCCTTTTATTTATTTTTTTTATCAACATAGTATTTTACATTTTCTTCTTGTGGCATCATTCATTTACAGGCGCTGCAGATACAAGACAGCAAAGGTCAAGGAGCTGAAAGAGACATCGAACAAGCAATCACAGACTGGACTGCTTTACGTGCTGCAGCTCTAGCCACTGAGCCAGATCACACAACAGTGCAGTTCAAAGTATGGCTTCGCAGAGACCTGTCAGCTTCTACTTTTCTATAGATCCAGCAGGAGACTTTCTGACCCTCTCCATCCTTTCCTCTCTCATTGCCTTCAACTGAATTCTGTATCAACCCGACACTGGAATGCTATTCAAGCTTCGCAACAGGCCATCCAGAGTACAGGGGGACCACCTTAAAAGCAAACTCTGAAATCTTATCCTCATACCCTTCAAATTCCAACCCTTCTGTGACCACTAAGTTTTTTTTTCCCCTTTTTTGCGTCTATATCTGGAGCCCTTGGGAGTTCGCTTCCAAGCCAGATTTTTTTCTTTTTATTTGGACAGAACTCAGACAGGGGTCCCCGAGACTCTCCACCAGTCTGGCATGAGATTTCTTGAGCAGTTGGTTTGGGCGCGGAGGGGAGTCTGCCTTGGAGGGGTTTTAGGGGAGGGGGGCTTTTTTTGACACACATCCAAAGTACACAGCTGATGCCTCCGGCTGGCAGCGTTAACTTCATCGTCATCTGTGCAAGCTATTACATTGATTTTCTAAGCAGGGAGGGGCTCGAATTTTACATTACAGTCAACAATGTCGCCAGCATGTCATAAATTACCAAATTGGTCATAGTTGGGAATGGTTGGCTTGCACACAAATCATAAATTTGGATAATTGTGGTTCCCTCTGATAGACAGATGACAGAGCACAACCCAGACCAGGCCGAGTTTTCAACCTCGGATTATGGTGCCATCTTGATTTGGAGAAGCATCATTGAACTTGATGGATGTTTCCAAACACAGATTGGAAAATGAGTGGAGTGATGAAGCCAGAATGGAATGTGCAAAAACATTGTATAATTGGTAAAAGACCAATTTAAATATACTATAGGGCAGGGGTCACCAATAAGATTTTATTGAGGTCCAGTTGGAAGAGATTTTTTCAAGCCAATGGTCCGGAACTTCACGGCAAAGTTTCTTTTAAGTCATTTTTAAATTTGACATTAAAAATAACTACACAATATTCACTTTTCACAATATCCCACACAATTCTATGTTATAAAAGCTTGTTTTCCATGTATTATTCTTCTGCACTTTTAAAAATGTATTTGATGGATGAATAAATTCCATCAAAATTGAATCAGACCTGTGCTGTGGAGGAGAAAGTGTTTTTACACTGATCAGAAATGATCACTGAGTCTGTGATGGAGGTATTCTGAGTCTGTTCTGACTCGAGCCTGTTCTGTACCACGTCTGTCTCTCTCTGTGTCTCACTGGCCAAAGCAGTCACTGAATGAAGCCATGTGATTGGCTGATTGGAGATAGGACCCACGTGATAGCCCTCCAACTTTACGCAGGAGAAGAATCATACAAACAGCGCTCTGAATCGTGTTCATTACACGCACACCCACGCGCACAGCATACAAACGCGCGCTCTAAATACAAGTATCTGACTAGACCGTCATAAACCGCGTCTTTCTGTTTCTGGCGCGGTGCCAAATGGGAGAAGGACGAGTCAAAGCGGCAGTTTTGTACCGCGTGCATTACGCGGACACTCAACCGCGTACTTGAATACACTCTGCAGACCCAAAGACCGCACCGCACCGGCGTGAAGCGCGTTTTTCTGTCTCTGGCGCTGTGAGAAAGACGAGTCACAGCGGCGACGTGCGCACGCGTCTGTTGATGCGCTCACTGCACAGCTCTTCTTTAAAGAATCACGTCTTCCTTCTCCAGCCTTGTTTGGCAGGAGGACCACGCGGTCCGGTCCGGATGGGGCGGCGCTTGGGTCCGGATCCGGACCGGAGTCCGCCTTTCGGTGACCTGGGCTATAGGCATAGTCTATACATCATGGGTATTTCAGTTGTGTTTCTTTTGGGAATAGCTGGAGATGCTAAGTTGATTTTTACCTGGGACAACTCTAAGAAAAATATACATTAAATAGGGCTGCACAGTTAATAAAAATCAAATTGAAAAAGACAAATGTGATGATTTTGTCACTTTGTCTGTTCACTGACAGATTTAAAATTAGTTACTCTCCCAGGACACTTAAAATGTGAACTCAGTACAAAATTCTGTTAGCAATATTAAAATTGCAAATTGAATCACAATCACAATACTGGTTAGAAAAGCTGCAATTAGATATTATTTTCCAAATCATGCAGCCTATTAAGACAAATAGTGACACAACCAGGTCAACTATTGTTAACAGTACAAATAGGCTATAAATCAATGCAATAGACAACATTAATTCTTTTGTTTCTTTTGTTTTGTCGTCATCAGTATATCTTTTTTCAAATGAAAATGATCAATGTGTTTTGCATGTATTCATCATGCCACAGAGTGTGTATTTAAACAGGAAGTCAGTGGTGATAGTGTTCCTTTTTTCATTTGTTTTCATGTCTATAATGTTGCCTCCAGCTCCAACACATTGTGATGATGCCTACTTAGGAACCGGAATTTTAACAGCGCTATCACAGAGAATCATGGCTTTCATCTTTTGATGCATTACAACCATCTCCAAGTCTTTGGTGTGATTGATAGTGGCAGGATGTACTGCACTCCTGTCTGGAGCACAAAGTAAAAGTCAAAAGATATGGTTTCCAATCATTATGATTATTTCATGCCCGTATTTCTATATGGACATAGTTGACCCCAAAATGCCGGAGTTAACATGGACAGACGACACTCGATTTGGAGTTAAGCAGTGATTTCTCTCATATTGTGGGAAAAAAAGTGCAAAAAGGCTCATGCATCTGAGTAATTCTAGAAGCACAAATTGGATAGAGAAAAATTAGGGCATAAAGATAATTAAAAAGGGCTGTTACAGGAGCAGTGCAAAAATAAAACTGCTGATCCACGCTTTTGAGGAAAATCTACAGAAACTATGGCCACATGCTCGGTGATAGAAATTTGGGCCTCATATGGGCCTCCCACAAAATAAAATAATACAACCCGTCGTCCCAAAATGGTTCCAACTCCTACCGTGACTCCAAACACAATAAACACAACTTGGACAGTCAGATAGAAGGAAAATTAAAGAAATATTACTTTTAAGACTCTCCAATTGTGTCTGTTTGTTTTTGTTTCACACATAATAATAGAAAAACAAGACATATGGAGGAAAATTGGATTCACAGAGATTGCCTCTCTCTGCACTTTTGGCATTTTACATTTTGAGCTGTAAACACCAAACTAAATTAATTTGTTTTTCAAAACTGTCTGACACATGGTATTTCACACATTTCCCTGCAGGTCTGGCGTCTCGTCCTGTCACCGCTCCGTAAAGGGCACATGTTAAGTGGAAATGTCCTCCTCCTGTCTGCTCTGCCCCTTCAAATCATTATTCAGATTTGGAGCACACCTCAGTGATAACCACGCACTGATGCTCACCGCAAATGGCACCAATAACTCAGTGCATTTCAGTCACCACTGCCCCGCACGCTGAGGCTGCCACTTTCTTTGACGATGCCTTAAAAATTCAAATGGACCAAAAGAATTGTGGGAAAATGAGGTGTGCTGGAGGCAGGCCATGCATAAATGTGCCTTGCAAGCATTCGGTCACGTTTAAGTGCTGGAGAAGTTTGATGAAAGTTTGTTTAAATTTAATGCTCCCACTAAATGCTTCAGGTATTTGACAGAGCAATTAATGTGGTATTATATTGTTTCTTTCTCAATTATGTTAATGTTTCTTGAGGCAGGGGATACTATGTGAATAACTGCCAGAAGAGTGCACAGCCAATGGTTTGAGTTAAACGTTTGCTAGCATATTCCAAATCTTGTAATGAAATAATGAGTAAGTATGCCAACAAAACTATACTTTATCTGTTGTTGATCAAATAAGTAAAATCTCTTAAGTGACCTTTGATAACATAGTCCGATAGATTGTAGGTATGCAAGTAGTACAAAACAATACAACTGAAATCACGATTTTCTGCACAAACATATTCTGACTAGGAATGATTATATTAGTTTATAAAGTTAGATTATAAGGATAATAGTGATTATTCAACTCACAAAATTATCAAATGGAAAAAGAGGATTCATTGTGAGAACTGTAGAAGCATAATTAAGTGTTTATATTTAACTATAGACCTAGGAATGGGAACCTAAAATAGAGTTTACAGGGCAAAAAAAGGAAGCATGTGGCACATATGTGTGTTTTCTCAGATAAATGCATTTTGTTGTCAAGATAATTTTCTAATCGAATAGATATACAGTATATTTAAAACATTTTTAAATTTCTGTACAGTATTTAGTTACTTGATGGTTTATATTTTCATGCAAGCTTTTTCACTGATTTTTGTTTGTTGATCTATGTGCAAACATTTTGAGTTAAACACACAGGATTTATTTGTTATTTATTTAAACTAATTTGACGGCTTAGTATTTTTTTTTTTTTTTTGCCAATATAAACGTCCTCAGAAATTAAAAAATCATTAGCAAAACAGCAAAAGTATAACATATTTTGTTAAACTAGGCCCCCAGTCACACCAGTTATTTCCGCTACAGTCCAATGCAATTCTGCGTCTGCAGAGCAAACCCATAGAGTATGCGCAGCTGCGCTGAAATCAGCATGCCAAAGACCAAATATGTCTTCATTCACCGAGAGTCCACGGACAGCGTGACCCACACATTTAACACCAGGGCACCCTTATTAAGTCTGAGGGCTGCAGGCCTGGATCACGTTTCCACTTAAACTCTGTGTGAGAAGGCTGAAAGCACATCTGTGTTCCTGTACGCCACATACCTCCACTCGCCGCACTGACGGACAATGTCCAAACTCACCAGACGAGCGAAACTTCATGTTAGATTGACTGCTGAAGGAAAAAGCCCATTCAAAACACGGCGAACATCTGTAATAAGGTGAAAGTGCTGTTGGAGTGTTCAGCTTAATACCGTATTTTTTTAAAAACATTAACTTATCTGTTAAAATTTACTTTTTTGGTTGAGCTCAACAATTCTTGACCACGACATCCTTAGAAGAACTTTTCGCAACTTTCAGAGTTCAGAGCATGCTAGCCACAAAAGGTCACTTCCTGGATTTTAGGGAAAAAATATCTCATTTAGAGATGGGCCATTAATCGAAAAATCGAGAGACTGAGATAGAATCGAACCGAATCGTAAATTATTTGGTTGTAGGTTTTGAATGGGAAGAGCGAAAACCAATCTTTTGTCAGTAAAAATGTGTAGTTTGGTCAAACTTTGAGGCAGAATATTGATATATAGTTTTAAAAAATCTAATAAATGGGACATATAAGTGTTTGTTTTGTTTATGTTCTTGCATGGCACTTTTATTTGTTTTTGAAAAGGTTAAACAAAATCAAATCGAAAATCGAGATCTATCAATATGAGAAAAAATAAATAAAAATTGTGATTATATTTTTTCCTAGACCGCCCAGCCCTAATCTCATTAGATGTAGAAAAACACTACAAGCGAATATTCACCTGTTACTTATTTCTGGGAAATTATTGCTTTCAAATTTGTTAAAAAAGTGTATGGGTAGGGACTTTAAAAGAGACTTTAAGGGACAATAAAATAAAATAATGAATCTATTCATTCGCAATGTGTGTTGTCAGTCTAATAAGCTCACCAAACTCCACTAAGTTCGTCTGTGTTGTTGTTGTTAGCATGGTTGCTAACTGCTGTTACCATACCGGCACGTCTTGCTAACAGCTGTGGAAAAAAGCTTAAAACAGGTTGTGAACAATTCAGAAGTGAGCAGAACTGATGTAATAAGTTCAAAATCCATTATTGCTGTTTGCTTACATTTTTATGGAAGTAAAAAATGGGTAAAATACCTTTAAAAACTAGTATGTCATGCTTATCTGACAATAAAAAAGCCACCTATTCTGATCCACACTTTGAAACAAGAGGAACAGAGGCGTGAAGTAAAGTCAATGCTCTTTGTGTGTGTTGAACTACTTAATTATGCACATTATGTCGTGTCTACAGTGTGCCATGGCCTTCTGCTAAATCATTTATAAATACAATAGCCCTCATGCTCGTGTGATAAATGAAGCACTTAACACCGAGATGACTGCAGTTTGTACAAGAGTACCAGGGCACCATATGGCTCCAAATGACTTTTAGTAGTGCACTTGGGTGAGAGAAAACACAAAAAAACAAGGACTGTGAACTATTATTTCGCAAATGCAAAAAATTGATCAGTTGAGGCTTGTCTTTTAAATGACAAGTACAAAAAACATTGGAGGGATTACAGACAGAATTGATTTCATTTGTGACATTGTTGAGACACGATTGGCCCATGTGCACAAGCAACGGTTATGATTATTTTGTGTTTATCATGCTGTCGTTTTCCCAGTGCAGAAATAAGAATGCCCATCTTGTGATGCTGTTTGCAAGAGCGCAACCAATCAATAACACAGTCAGCTGTAATAAATACAAAGAAAAACATACAACACCTTTTCAGAAAGCCTTAGATTAGAATGTTTTAGAATGCTTTCATTAGAATAGTGATTCTCAAACTGGCTATTGAAAAAGTAACTTAAAGAACCCACAACTTCTTAGGGGTTGGTTAAAAAAAGTTCTAACAACACAGTTTTAAATACAAAAATGGGGTTCGTGAATACTGCTCCATAAAGTTCATCTAAATAATCAGCAGCTACTACATTTTGTTTGAATGCAAAAGGGTCTGGAACTAGAAACAGGCAATCTCTTCATCGTCCAAAATTAGGACGATCCAATCTCTGATATAAGTGTTGTTCTTTTAATTTTTTGTCAGTTTCAAAATATTCACAATGGTGGACGTAGCTGATAGATTATTTTCTTTGACTCTTGCTTCGGTTCTGAACAATCCGGAACATATCAAATCTCTGACAAACCTTGTCCAGTTCCTTCACACTGGCCACGGACGTTTTTGCCACATCCTAGTGCTACACATTTACGACAACATCATATCAACATTGGTTGACTCGCAAAGTCTGCCCTCGAAATAGAAACCCGGCGGTCTAATGCGAGACCCTTAAACTTTGTAGTTGTCTGCCAGAGTGTGTAGGGATTCGCTGATCAGACAACCAAAAAAGACTGCAAGATGTATCACGATTGGAACACAACTTCAGTATGAATGGTTATTACTTAACTCTGAAGGATGCTATCATTTAAAAATACATAAATAAACCATAATAAGCCTACAACTTTTTAACTAAAAGATGTAGGCAACTAAGCTCGAGGCTTTTGACAAACATTCTAATATGCATGGGATTCTTATATTAGCTATATTAGCTAAAAAGAGGGATTTCCTCAACTCCTGCGGCAGCTGCAGCTTTGAGCTAACTTGCGTCTGCCGCAAGTTTGAGCTTCTGCCGCGTTTTCATCCGCCTAAACGCGTGTCAACAGATTCCCCAGACGCCAAAACGCGCCGCAAATATGCTTGAATGCTCAAGACGAGGGTGTACATTGACTTTACATTGAAAAGGGACGCAAAGACGCCAAGACGCTGAACGGTGTGAACCATTAGGCTGAAGTTTGAACTGCTAATATCATGTCAGTGCTCCTTACTTCAGAATCCAACTTTTACAGCATACATTACAAAAGTTCTTATACAAAAGTTCTCACAAAAACAATTAAAAAAAAGATATTGCTAAAAATATTCCTTCAATAAAGAAAGATATTATTCTTGTTCTGTATCATTAATTAAGTGTAAAACGTTTAAATTGTCAGAGAAGAGAATGAAGTAAATGCATTCACTTGGTAAATAGAGGTCAAAACAATGCTCTTTTTAAGTATCTAATTTGTATTGAGTTAAAATATAAATAAATAGGTCCATAAATTAAAGTCTTACACACTAAAGTCATAGCTGCAGCAACTCCAATTTTTGCTGGCATTAAGATAAAACCATCTCTCGCTGTACTACCTGACCTCTAGAGCTACCGGATTTGAATACATCCATATTTAACACGTAATAACATTTGTCCAAACGCGGCTGCCTGATATCCCACTTATACTGGGCCGTACATTGTGTTGTCAGCGCGGCTCATGACCATTTGTTACAGCTCATACCGGGCCGGCCGCAGACAGTGATGGAGGAGGCTGAATTCACAAGTGTATTTTTAGTGGGCTTCACTTCAACTTCAACTTCAACAATAACAAGTGACTTTGGGGAAGATGAGTAGTTTTGGTAACATCAGCTGAAGTCTGAGTTTTAAGTGTAAAAAAAAAAAAAAACAATTTTCTTAAAGATTGGGGAGATATTTTTTTAGTTGTAAAATGTGATTTTTGTCATTTGAAAGTAAATGGAATTACTGTGGATTGTGACAAAATCAGATTGCTGTGTACTTGCAGTTCCATTATAAAGCATTTTAGTTCTCATAGATAACCAAAGGAAGCATTCTGATTGACTGAGCTTGGGTGGTCCACTTCAGTTTCACTTAAGTTCTTAAGCTGTAATTGCCTGTGTCAAAGGATTTATAAAAGCTAGAAAGTAGTTGGATAGATGTAAATACTTCTATAAAAGTTAGGTACCATAGCTTTAATTTATTAGGAGTCTTGTCTGTGCATCTGGAAATACGTTAACAATAGCTAAGTCCAATTGAACATTATGACATAATGCTTTATTCATGACTTTCTGTTGTCACTTTCAAGTTTCTGGTGAAGACTGAAGAACTAATAAACCCCATCTATTCACAGTGACATTTCATTGCAATAAGCAGCTCATTGTTATTTTTCATATTTTTATTCTTTAATAGCAGCTATGTGGCATTTTGAAGCATATTCATTTAATGTAATTTTTAATTTTCAACTAACCACACTCCTCAGGATGTGGGCGGAGAATAGATGCTCAGAAGAATTTGGGACTTGGATGTCGACACTGATCCATAATACTTTTGCTACGTTAGGTATTTTAACCATAACATCGCTTCAGCCAATAACTCAGTTGGTATTAAACTGTATGCAGTAAAATAACTCACTAGCTCAGGTTGATCCACGTCTAGTCATGTCATTATTTGCATGAAAAATAACATTTATTGTATTTCGAGAAGAAATAGAGCCATTCACAGTCTTTACATTGGGATTGGTTGACATATTTGGGTATTGGTAAAGTATTCAAAGCATACATAATCAAAATAAAACTTTAAGTAGACTATTTTTGAGTAAACACTGTTGTAATAAGGTTAAATGCTTATTAAAGTTGATAGGTTTTACAGTATGTCCATTTTAAAGTGTGTGTCATCAATTATCAGTGAAGAAGTCGTAATCATAGCCACTCATCCAGGTCAGTTGTTTCCAGTCTCTGATTGGGTAAAATTATGACTTGATATTTAAAGACAATGCTATTATATGCTCATTTTAAATCAGTTCCTTGTGTACGCCCAGTCTTTTTAAACTCCAAAATCCCTAACCCTACCCTTCAATTTTTAACTTAATGGATAAATTAACTATTTTTTGCAGCCCAGAGAGGTGACTGTTGTTGTGATTTTGAGCTCTAGAAGAAAAAAAAATATTTCAACATTACGACTGAAAAAGAGCAGCCAAGAGCAGCGGACAAAACAGTGGAATCACATGATGACATGAAATGCAGGAGGTGCTGTATATAAACCAAGCTTTTTTCCATTAAAGTAAATATAGAGTTCTATCTCCTGGGAAGTGCACCAGCGTTCCTTCGCAGTTCTCAGTGGACTTTCCTCGATGAGCCCTGCACTGCAAAAATAACTCCGGGTCTGTCAGTCCTCGGGGACACATCGAGAAGTGAACATCTCCAAATACTTTCAATGACAACTACCTATGCAATGTACAAAATCCCTAAAGACTAATACTGTATGTTGTCCAAAGTAAAGTAAGAGTTGACAGCTCAAAGTTTGAAAGCTAAGCCAGAATCAGTGGATCTGTCTATTAGAAGAATTCAGCTGCCTGCAAAAAGTCCATCATTCTTTACTTGTTGGCCTAAAAACAAAGAATAACAAAGGGAGACATTTTTCTTTTGCAAAACTCTGGAATAAGCAGCCGCAGAAAATTTGGTTTTTACATGCTCATGTGTAAGTAGGCTATAAGAATGAAACAGAATTGAAGTAGATTGAAAAAGTGAAAAATAAATTTAAAAAAAAGCTGATACTATTAAAGTGATACCCTAACCCTAACCCCCTAACCCAAGTGTCATGTAATGTATTAGATCAGAGATTCTCAAACTACTGCTTGCACGACTAATATGCAGCTCCCTCTAGAAATACAGTGTCCTCTTCAATATATTGTCTTGAAAATCTACGTTCAACTCTCGAGACGTGTGCAAATGATACTATTGTGATTAAAAACTGGAAATGAAGAAAATAACTTTGTAAAAGTATAAATAAAGATAGACGGCAATATTCAAACTCAATTTTTCTGATCATAAAACTTCAACCAAGTCATTTAAAGGTGCACCGTGTAACTTTTTGGCCAAAAAATAAACTTAAACTAAAAGTAAAAGTATGTTTTTCTAGTTTAGATGTGTTTGTGACACTACATAAATAATAACAAATGTGTCATTTTAGTATAAGAGAGCTTGTACCACAAAATGTTCTATTATTTGGCATAGAGAAGGGCCTCCTCTTGTTTATTTTCATGGAAAAATAGCTCGTTTAGCTATATTTTCTCAAATTATGGCTTGAAACGTGTTTATTCTTAATGAGAATGTTCTAAAGAATGATTTTATTTACCTATTTTTATTGAATTGCGAAGTTGACTTTACACCCCCAGAAAGTTACATAGTGCACCTTTAAAGACACACTTGATGCTTGGTTTGAAATATCGTCTGGAATTCATAATCGAGATATGTTAAAAAAATTATTGAGATTGTCATTTTTGTCAAGCTTTAGTGAACGTAATCGTCAAAATAATTAGCCAATCTGGAACGTGCATTGTGCATCTGTTCTGGATTCCAGTTGGTTGCCTTTTATGAATGCGCCATGACAATATATTTAGAAACATTTGTGATATTAAAAACAAGCTGATTGAATTCTGTCCTGGCTGTAAATGAATAGAATATCGTATGTTGGAGATGCTGAATATGTTAAAGATTTATTATTGTCAAACGCCACATGGTCTGATGTATCATACTTTACAAAATGCACAAAGTTCAAAGTTTATACATATAAACCTTCTCCTGTTCTAGCTGTGGTTTTATGTCCATTCCTGCGAGTCGATCTATTTAGTTAAAAGCACCAAGAAAAGGCCCGGGCCGTTTCTCAAAAATTGATGACGGCCTTGCATAAATTATGTTAACTTTTGTCCTTGTGCCAAACAGTGCATCTACTGAATAATAATTACAGCGGGGACTTGGGGATATGCAAAATATGAAACACTCGCCAATGGCCCTCCTGTCGTCAGCGGCCAAGACAAAAAAGCTCGGGCGTAATGAAAGGCAAAACTTGAGCTAACTGCAACTTAAATTCTGTAATGACAGTATTTTCACATTTTAGCCGAGCCAATTCAAAGTTTGCATGTAAGTTAATTATCTATAAGTTCATAGTGTTGTTTGGGAGCATAGATGACTGTTGGGCTTTTATGAGAGTTGCATGTAAATTTGATTTTGGCTTGATAACTCCATGAATCAGGCAGTTAAACTGCGACAACAACGTTCAGATGGATTTTATAGTCCTTATGGGAGCTGTGAACATGGAATCTTTCTATAGAGAGCGAACAACTGGTAAAATTTGATCTTATTAAAGTCTGTGCAAGTTTCCATAATTCTCTGTGTAAAAACTGAGATGACAGAAGGTCGCATGCACCGCTCGCAACCAGCCTCATTCCATCCTCTTTACAAACCTTGGCTTTATCACTGCTCTATACAGAATTACAAGTAGGAATAATGGTTTAGATTAGCAGTTTTCAACCTTTTCTTGTCTCAAGTGTTCTCTTAGCTTTGTCTCCAAGAATACCAATTTGGGCACTGGGCAAATAGTAAATCTATTATTTTCCTTTTTTTTTTTTTATATAAACCCTTCAAAGTGAGTATTGTGTTTATATTGTGTATATTGTGTTTAAATAGCATTGTCTTCTATTTTTCTCCTTTTTTGTTCAAACTCAAAACTCAAAATTTGTATTAGTAGTAATTTTAATTCAATTATAAGGATTTATATTAAGTGACAAGAAAAAGTATTGAATTCCTATGGAGTTCTCAGGATTGTAGTGCCTTAGTACTGGCCATGCTGGTAATAAAAAAATATATATATTAAAAGACATATTCAGCATAATTGACTTTTAGGAACTAATATAATGATAAGTTTGAGGTGTGTTTGGTTTTGCATGTTGGAGTAAAATCCTGAAATGTGCGTGCTCATTTAACTATACTCTGATTCCAAACAATCAAGTTTTACCTACTCAGCAGTGCACATTGATGTCTTCCTGTTCTAATAGGTCATGTTGTAATCCGTGTGCAGAGCGTGGTAATGTGACGTCTTTGTACCGCAGAGGTGCCGAGTTTCAGGCTAGTCCGATCACTTTTTTGTGTCAGTGAGCAAAGAGCAGTGTGGAAAAACAGCTTCCTACATGTCGGATGCACTCGAGTGTCTGATAGTGGGCCCATTCGAACGCGCTCACATTACTTTCAAAGTGTCATAAATATTCAGCCGCCCATGGATTATTTATGGAGGCGCTGATTAAAACACTTTTTGGGAGTTGGAAAAGCTCTCTCATCGGCACGGCGGCTGCTGTCCGGTTCAGAACGGCCTTGGTGGACGAATTATTTAAAAGTAGAACAGGTCAATGCACAGAAAGAACAGAGGCGTGTTAAAAGCAGTGACGGGAAGCAACTATATTAAGACTACAGTTGTGACATTTTTACCCATTGTTTTTAATGCAGGGAAGACGCACAGATAATTGTCAGAGTTGAGAATTAATTAAACTACAAAAATCTTGTCTTTTCACTTGTGTAATTATAAACAAATATATGAGCTTGATGCAAAATTAGGACTTGGCAATGTTGTGAGAAAAGTCTAATTGTAAGATCTGCCTTTTTGAAGAAATCGTCATATTGTGATTTCCCATTTGTCTATTTAATGCATTAGTCTGTTCAAATACAGATTCTTTTTTCAAACTTTTAGCCTCAGAGTTGCCAAGTTTGCTTCTGTATAGCGACTTTGGGCTTCTTTTTTCTCAAATTCTCTTATAAACTTTTAAATCATAAAAACTCTGAATTTTAGACATATTCAGATTTCATTTACAAAAAAATATCAGCATATGTTCATGTCTAAAAGTCGTCATTAATGGCTTGTTTTTGAATTTTTTTTCAAAAAGCTTGGTTGCTTGTTTCTCTCTGAAAATCTGGCAACCCTGGTCAGGCAGATTTAGCCATTGAAAGTGAAGAAGGAACTTTCTGAAAAAGGAGATAAATGTATTGACCTAAAATGCAATAAGAAAATGGACGGCATATGAGATTTGGAATAAAATCAAAATCATGATCTGGCTCCAGGAGAATCAGGAAATATTTTTTTGCCATATTCAAAATCTAACAAATAAAGCGATTAGAAAATCCTAAAAATCTCTGTAGTGTTTTAATCAATCCGAATTCCTATTGACATTTGAAAAAGCCTTGGTAACCAACTTCAGACAACCCCTGTTTTATTTTCGCTGAACTGCAAAGAATTAATTTATCCCCTTTTGTCTTTTTATTGTGGAAGTAAGAAGGGCAGGGTACATTAATTTATGGAAATATATTCAATGACATTTTTCAGCCTGTTATATCAATAGCCGCAGTGACAGCGACAATGACCACGTTTCAAATAGATCCTTGAAATAAAAAATGGGTAAAAAGTGTGGACAAAGCCTTGTTTAATTCAATGGCTGGATACAATCAAATGATGTTCTCAGAGGATTTGCAATGCCATTAATAAGATGTGAAATGATGAAATTATGTAGACTTTGTTATGTCAAATTGAAGTCGAATAAATTTTTTCTGTATTATATATTAGATTAAGAGAAAAAAAATAACTTTATGAAAGATAGGTATAATGTATTTAAAATTCAATGTGACTTAAACAATGGTGCTTTAGGTTAACTTTTTCAGGAGTATATGAACTTTAATGTATATGTAATGTATAATGTTTAACTTATATAATGTATAATGAACTTTTTAGTATAAGAAATGTTTCCCCTATCTAGACTAGGGGCATCAAAACTTTTTATTTGTAGGACAAAATTAATTATAGACTTAGATATGTTGTTATTCTATATAAGAAAGCCTACTAAGCCTAATAAAATAAATATTATAATACGTCCATATGCGTTGTAATCACGATAATAATAAAAAATAAATAAATGAAATTACAATTATTCAACCAAATATTTGCTTGAAAGAGTGCAGAGCATTATGAAAAAATGAATGGGTTATTTATATAGCACATTTACACAGACTGATGTCTTGCAAAGTGCTTCACACAGCAAACCCCCTTCACTCAGTAACAGCAAGCAGAAGCAATTTACCTTAACAACTGGCACTTCAACCCCCCGACCACCACCAAGCGTTCCCTAACCTGCATGTTATTGGTTGGTTGCTGAAACCGGAGTGCCCGGAGGAAACCACTCAGACATGGTGAGGAACACGCAAGGCCTGGGCCGTGCGGGAATCGAACTGCGAGCCGAGAGCACTATCCGCTCTGTCGCCAATTAGCGCCCCTTAAAGGCAGAGAGAGAGGTGATCAAATGAAATGGATGAGATATCTAATAAAAATGGACCATTGCAATTGTATTTTACAATTGTAAAGACTGGGACCAGTCTGGGACCTACTTTTAGTACTCAAGGAAATAACAGAGTGCTTACAGACTCACTTTTGAGCCATGGTTATATAATCCCAATTACAACGATTTTACAACAGCCCTAGTGCATTGCATCGTACACAAACAGGAGGTAAAAATGTAAGTGGGTAACCAGACCATTGTCCTCCCCATGAAAATTTTGGTCAAGTTGTATGTAGTTTGTCAAAGGTTTCAATCAATAATAATCAAATCATCCCAAGTGTTGCATAAGTCGTTGGATTTAGCTCCTTTACGCTGTAAGTTTGAGACCCATGTTTCATGCAACAACCATCTTTTCCTGTAAACTTTGTTAGCTCCGGTATCTTTCAAACATCCTCTTCAGTACAACAGCACTTCAACATTTAAGAGGCAGAGGCGATTTTTGGTCTTAATTCAGAGCTAAGTCTCCCCGTTGGTGCACACATCTGGTGATCAGCGAGCCCGGCGCACACTGTCACACGGCTGGCAGCGTCGGGGAAACTGCAGGCAGATGGTGCAGACACAATTAGGCCCTGCTGAATCTCTCAATCACTCTCCTATAGCCACACGGCAACCTGGACCTGAGCACAAACTGTCTGCTAAAGCACGGCTCCTGTCAGCGCCGCATTATAGCACTACTTAGCTCTGTCAGGCCAGCCACTAGGGGGCTCTCAATCAAGGAGAGGTGTCGACTTTTACTGCTGCATTGGAGGATTTATTCACTGAGTCACACTGAGAAATATTCCGAATTGGATTGAAACGCTACAAATTGCGCAAAAGAGACAAAAGCGTTCAAAGTCTCTATCTCGGAAATGACTAAGCGCCTTCTCAGCTCAAAAATGTAATACATGTTGAAACCTTTTGTTATAGAAAGCACCTGGATGACCGAGGGATTACAGAGACACATTTTGCGAAACACTCAAAATCAAATGGGGGATTTGTATAAGGACTATGCTGCTATTTTTCCTTTGCTTTCTCAAACATAAAACTGCACTATGCATGTAACATGTTTAAAGGTGGATTATGTAACAATTCTGGTGGAGGGTCTGCCAGATGTTTGTCCCAATGTAGGAGCAGCAAGTAATACCTCCAGTCCAGGAGTGCCAAACTCAAATGGAGCTGGGGACCAAACTGATCAGAGTCAGAGTTGGTCGAGGGCCGCATGTTAAATTACTACCGATGATTACAATTATTTTGCATTCATTTTTATATTGAATTACATTACATTATTTTGAATTGTGATTTATTGAGCAGAGAGTCATTCCAAGAACATTTTTGAACAAATTATATGCAATTTATTTAATTCCAATGCATTTGAGGTATTTTTCCATTCTGGCCTCCTCTTTTACACTTCATACACAGGACAGAGCTAGGCTGCAGTGTGTTATGGGGCCTGTAGCTCAAATTGTTACAATAACAATAATCAGAAATTATCATTGGGCCCACAAGAAACCATTTCAGAGGCCGCATTTGGCCCCCGGGACATGTGTTTGACACCCTTGCTCTAGCCAATTACAGTTTACATCTATAGACACGTTTTTTGTTTGTTGGTTTTTAGCAATAAAAACACTTGCAATGGATAAATGTGAAAGAAATAAAGTACCTATGAAAGTTTTTGTTTTTTTTTCGTCATTTTTGCTTGGTAGATTAATATTATATAATAATATAAATAGGGCTTGGTGATATAGCAAAAAAATTAACACCACAACTCTTTGAACCAGATCACAATTTAAATTTTATCACGATTCATGTAGATTGAGATACATTTTCTTATGAGATAAATAACAAAGTTTTTTTCTTCGGAAAATCCCTACTTCACAGTTATGGTTAACTCAAAAGCCTCGCAAAGACTGGTCATTCCGGGAAACAGTTGGAAAAAAGTAGCGTGTATTTGAACAATTAGCTGCTTTGAAAATGCAAAATTGATGAATTTAACAAAAAAGCAGATTGTCACAGATGAGCTCACCATTTGATTTTTATCACAATATTGCTCAGCCCCTAAACGAAAATTAAAGTTTTGAATCAACAAAGTAGTAAAAGAAATGTCACACTAGCAGATTCAGACTTATCCAAAGCTAGGCATAACAAATTTGGCTTTTCTTGACCTTTAAACATTTACATAGACTATAGTTTTATTTGACTTCAGGTGAGTTCTGACCCAGAAAAAAACATGGTACCTTTCTCAAGTGATGTCACAATTAAAGTAGCAGAAAAATATATTTGATAATTATACAACCAGTTTTTGCTTTAGCCAAAAAGCGCTTGAAAAACAAAGCAAACACACACACACACACACAACTAAACAATGAAGTTGCTCGATTTTTACAAACCATTTAACTTCCTTCCTAACTTGTTTCCTGGCTTGTCTAACCACTGGCCACAATAGCTGACCATATCATAGAACAAAGGCTAGGTGCAAGTGTTTCATTCACACCCAATTACAGTGAAAGGATTTCTTTTTCCGGGGCACACAAATTCACAGGAGGAGGACAAAAAAAAGTGTCAGAAAGGAACAAGATACCCCAGCAGTTTCGCCATACACGTCCCTATATGCTTTGCACACAAAAGAGCAGAAAAACAATCCGGTGCTATGTGACACCGGTGAGGGCCATTAGAGAGAGAGAGAGAAAGAGAGATAGAAAAGAGCAAAGAGAGGAGATCGAGAGGGCGAGAGAAACAGGGAGAGAGAGAGAGAGCGGTAGCAAACTAGAGAAAACAAAGTCGGAGGACATCTGCTGCTTAAGGTCTAGTGTGGAGAAGGGAAAACTTTGATACCAGCAACTTAAAACAAGAGGCAGTAAAAAAAGACACTTGCCTACAAACTAGTGCAGGTCAGTACAAAGGTGTAAGACGTAGGTGTACGAATATATAGTAGTAGTACAGTCAGTGCCCATCGTGTGGAAAATGTTAATAAATACACATAACTTTTTTTTCTGACCAAGGAAACTATATTATTCTAATGTTTCAGTGTTGCATTTGAGATTTTATCAGATTTGAAGATGTACTTTTCTGGTGTATTGCTGCACTTGGAATGTTTCTCTAAGTTTAATATATCTGCATGTGACAAAACAAAGCAGAGTCACAGGTCACAACTGTGGAAAGGTGTAGTTTTCATCAAAAATGGCATCTATAATTAAACAAATGCAGGTTTAAATAGGTGCCACATCATAGATAAGTTGACAAGTTATCTATTTAAGTTTGTTTGTCTATTTATAATAGAAATATTCGTCACCTAAAACTCAGGAAGTGCCCTTATGTATGTTTTTTTTTAGCATCGCATCAATATCTTGCCATTAGGGATGGATGATATTGACAAAAATGAATATCTCATATTAATAACAAATGATAAAATACTCAAAGTTTAGATTAGCTAACTTTTTTGTTGTTGTATAGGTAAACTTTGTGCTTTCCCCAAATAAGTACATGATAAATGCAACACGTCTAACCCTGCGGCAAGTTGGCCACTGTCCAGGGTGTTCCCCGCCTAAGGCCCAAAGTCACTGAGATAGGCTCCAGTCACCCGTGACCCCTAACGGGATTAAGCGGTAGAAAATGAATGATAAATGCAACACTTTGTGTAAATATGAGACCACTGAATATTGACTGAAAAAAATAATAAAGAATTTTAATTCCCACGATTGGCTGAGCTTGGATGGTCCTCTTCAGTTTCACTTTGTTGTTTGTAAGAAGTTAAACCGAATAAACCGAAATTGCAACCAAAAGTGGATACATATTGATATTAACTATGTGTCGAGGGATGTATGAAAGAAAGTAGTCCGATTTAAAATCTTAACCGTGTTTGCTGTGTGAAAATCCACTACCTCTGCTTTAAGGCATGTTTAAACACATTCACTTTTCTTGTAGTGTAGTTTAGACTAATTGTAGTTTTTTTTATTATAAGTGATACAGTCAATATTTAAATTTTGCATATTTTCAAAATAACATTCACAAAATTATCTAATGTTCGATTACAAAAAAGTAAGAACTATATACATAAAGATAAGTGACGTCATCAAGTTAAGCCAGCTCTGGGAGGTAACATTGTATACTGTGAGAATATTTTTTTGAGGAAATAAAATATGCAAGATAGATAGATAGAAGGGATGGAAAATCGATCAAAAACATCGAAAATCGATCGAAGTTCGCAGAAATCGAATCGTAAGGCCAGAATCGTTTTTTTCATGCAGCCACTGACTTACACACACACTCTGTATTTGTATAATTCACACAAAAATATAAAAATAGTCACAATGTTTGAAGAAACAAAGTGTAAACTTGTGCAAGACCTGACTGAATGTGCTTTATGATGTTGTTTTAACAACTGATGGGTTAGCGACTCTAAATATGGACACTAAATATGACTGTTTACTGTTTGAATGTTGATAAAAACATTAGCTCTAAGCTCTAACAACAGTGGCTTTGTTTTAAATGTTATGTATAATGGTTTATTTTGTGTCTTAAGAAAAAAAAAAGTTTATATAGATATAACAAAATCGAACAAAATCGAAAATCGTGGCTGCAAAATCGAAAACTGAATCGAATCGTGACTTAAGTGAATTGTCCCATCCCTAATAGATAGATAGATAGATAGATAGATAGGTTTAATGCAACAGAATTGAGGCATAGGCAATTCCAGGCAAAGCAACATCTCCATTGACACAAGCAGGGGACAGACTCTCCATCAGAAAAATAAATCACAATGCACCATAATGTACATCCATAAAAAGGCCAGCTGTAATCTGGAAAATATCTTCATATGACGCACAATGATTGAATCTTTCAGCATGTTGCAAAAAAAAAAAAAAAAAGGTGACATCTCATCTTCATCGGACGCCAATCTAAACAGCTCACTCAACAACAGCAGCGGGCCAGACACCACCTTTGGACTGCCAATCCCTCTGCTCCAGTTCTTTCCACCTGTGACGGGACGGTGATTCACTAGAACTGCCAGACGGTGCACTGGGGCGTGTGGACTGCGCTCTGCCCCCTCCCGCTCCCCATCCCGACACCCCTACGCGCTGCACTGCGACCTGTGTGATAAAATAATACGCCCACTGAGCACATGTACCTCACCATGCAGCCATTCACCAATCTGAATCAAGGCACTGAGCCAAATGATTGGGGTATGGAACATGGGGATGTAGTCTGAGTTGTATATGAGCAACCAAAATGTGAAAATACATATCAGATTGGATGTTTGCACTGGATGTTTTTTTGAGTGAGTATGGATATCCGTTATTTGTTTTTGGGGTTTTTTTGGTGTAACCAAGAGCCAAGCTTGGAATTTTAAAGTGCGCATGACAGATTTTTAAGATTTTGTCATTTGATTTGCTAGATTAGTATTTGTTATAGATATAAAATACAGTTTTACATGAACCAAGAATAAGTTTGTGAAAAAAAGTAGAGCAGAGTTCTAAACCAATGACATCACACTAGGGAGATTTTCTCATTACAATCACATTTTTAAAGAAGGATTTTTGTTTATCAACACGGGCAAGCGCACCCAAAATGCAAAAAACCACAACAGAAAGACACAGTGGAAACAAGTCAAAAAAGCACCGTTGTCAGCTAACTACAAGAGTTAATCACTGAGCAAGAACAAGTTATTTGTGAATGAAATTCATACGACCCTTAAAACTTTCATTAAGGTTAGTGAAAAAACAGCGAGAAAAACACAGGAGACCGGCGTCTGTCAAACAGGTTCATACCTGATCCAAACAGCTGCTCTCGTCCCGTTTAGTTGTTTTATTCAAAGAAGTTTCCCCAGTTATGCAGATGGATAGCATCTCTTTCTGCATAAATCATGCGCAGTAGGGCGGAAAGTGACCTCGACCGAAAATCCCTCTATAAACATAAAATTGACAAAATGACAGTGTTCTAGTGCCATGTTTCCCAAAGTGGGGGTCGCAAAGCAAAATCTTGAGGTTGCAAGAAGACTTCAAGATGAGTTTTACAAATATTAAGTATTTTAACCCAATTTTAATGGGTTTCCAACTTATATCAAATATTATTAGAAATATTATTAAACATGCAATAGATTTTGCTGTAGGGGGTATCAGTCTGAAAACTCTGGGAACCTCTGTTCTAGTGTATTTTTATGTTTCCAGTGGGAGAAAAAACCCTGTAGTTAAGAGAAGTTTTGGCTACATTACAAGGTCGATAGACAACTACAGTGTGGTGTCATTCTTGAACAGGAAGTACATTTTAATACTAAATAATGGCCAAATTGGGAAGAAATATGCAAATTGCTTGGTAAAATCTTAAATATGATTATCTTTTCTTTGTTTTAGTGAAATTACTTGCTCAATCAATAATAAGCAAGCACTTTAAAAGTCTAATGCAAGATCCACAAGATTACAAAAGAACTTCTTACTTTAGGAAAAAAATAAAACAAGAGACATTTATCTGGGGCAGAAAGTAAATAACAGCAAGATTATGCAAACATAAAAATCATATTTTTAGTCCAATTACTCTTTTTTTTTTTTCTCATTAGTGTGTTGCTGAGATTGAGGTCAAACTGGAAATAATACTGGAGACTTAGGCCCTCACCCAAAAATATTTGTCAAAGGATTAGTAGCTATATACATTCCCATCTGTTATTTATTTATAAACATGTGAAAAATGCTATGTCTAGCAATCAGATATCCAAAAATGTGCTTACTGAATAAAACCGGTTTGCAGCCTAAATCAAACATTTTTGAACTAAATTTATTTCATATTTATCATGGCGAGACAAGTCAAAGCTTTTTCTTTTCCATTTAGTTATGATCATAAAAAGGATCATAAAACTTATCCCTATGCATAACTGATGAAGGCTTAAAATATTAAAAAATGATGCTATAAAGCAAACTAATAGTAATCATAATGAATTAGCACAGTTTGATTAATAATATAATGAAAAGCGTTCAATTTAATCTACAGTTCATATGCATTATTTTCCATGCACATTACGCCATAGATCAAACGTCCAGTGAGAATCTAATTTGGACTGAAGTACGCTTGACCTCTTAAAGTTGATTGAAAATATTTCTTGATGGCAATAGTGTGGAAAACGGAAGGTGCGTAATTCTAAAAGCCACAGCGGGTCACAAGTCTTAATGAAATTGTGCGTGTGGGGGCCAAAGATTCCTCTCTATTCTCCTTAGGTCGTCGGTACTTGCAGGCGTTCATTATTCCGAACACGGAGAACATCCAGAGGGTCGTGCCACTGTCTAATTCCTAATTAACTGGACAGAACAGGGATCATGCTCCAACCCTGACCCCCTCCAACGTGCACGGCTACACCATTACTTTTTGGCAGGTATGGAGGCCCTTGAGACTGATACAACCTTATTTTAACATGTCGTTGAAGTGGATGGAAGAGTGTTACTTTTAGAGAGAGACAATCTAAAGGCTAGCACTCTGCCATTTATGGTCAGCAAAGGAACAAGTGATTAGGTTTAGGTGGACGCCTCACCATTGTGAGTTATAATTGTTTTTATGGCTCAATGGGCAGTATATTTCCCTTTGAACTACAAGACACTCAATGTGAGGTCTCGAAACAACTGGTGGTGTGCGCAAAAGAAAATATAAAATGCAAGATTTTTTTCCCCCAATGTAGTTTAAACAGTTTAGTTCTTGTTCAGATCTAGCTTAGATTTAGTTCTGTTTTGTTACAATCCTTACAAGATTAATGATGCACTATGTATACTTTTCTGTTTCTTGTAAAACTATGAAATTGTTCTAGCCCAAAAATACAAAGAAAAATACCTTTTTTTCAGTTTATCATGATTAGGGTTGCTACTCTACAGGTCTGCCTTCTTCAGATGCTGTGACCAGCTTTTTCATGGACAGATACTTTCAATGTCACATGAAGACAGATTCTTGGAAATGCATTATATCCAAGAAGACAAGTAACTCAGACATGGAAAACTTTAGCTAAAGGCCAACATGTGCAATAATAATCAAAAGTAATAGTAGTAGCGATAGTAGCTAGCTATAACTATAACAGTCGTATAGAATTAGCTTTGTTCTTATTTGGATTCTGGGGTACTTCACCCATATAGTAGTTTGTAGAAGCAACATTGTGTGACAAAACTAAACCACCGAAGATTCAGAAGGTAGTGCTTCATATCTTGGAGGCGTGGCTTGTCGTGGGGGAAAGACAGATGGGAAAAGTTCTATGTTGATTCATTGGAAGTCCAGTCCAGTCAGTCTGGAGGATTGACAGCAATAACAAACTTAGGTTGTTATTTTTTTCATCTTCAGGTCTGTATTTGGCAAAATGTTTATCCTTATCTTGAATTAGAATCCATTTTTGTGTGTGTGGATACCATCTGTATCTATTTTAAAGGAAACATGCAACACAATGCAAAATTGACTTTTTGATTTTCTAATACTATTCTAAATCTACTTTTTCTTTAAAAAAACAGCAGACGTTTTGTCTGTGAGATATCTTTTATTTCCCCCAAAACCCTGTTCTGAAAGCCTCTGATCTGTGATGTCAAAGATATTTCTCAAAGATCTTCTTCACTGTTTTAAAGTGAATAAATCATTCACACTCAGTTTGAGAATTTCTGTAGCATCAGTATACAGCATTAGGCAAGATTGGCGTGATTGTTTGCTCTGTATAATTTCCTTTCTAGTCAGTAGATAGAGCTCTAACTCAGTTTTTTCAATGTGGGAAACGTGATTCTCATGTGTGGTTTACAACAATTTTTCTGGTTTAAGGGATTTCAATGCGCAGGTGCTCAGGAGCATTTTTGAAGGACAGAAAAAAACACAAAAAATTATAATTTTTAAGTCAACCAAAGCTGAAAGGAGCATTCTGATTGACTATCTTTGGGTGGCCCACTTCTGTTTCACCCCAAAAAGCATTGTTAGAGTTATAGCTAGATTTAAGAACTGAACCGCTTCTTTTCACAGTTAACTCAAACCCCGCTTTAAGATACACTCCAGTTCTCTCATCTGATCTAGTTTTTATCACTAGCTCACTTACAGGACAAATGTATGTCATGAAACTGGAAGAAGTGTCTCATTCTTTAACCACTGACAACCTAAATCCCACTCAGAGCCACGAAAAACAACTGGAGACACCTGGAGACTTATGGAAGCTTATAGATAAACACTCCCAAAAATCCCATAGAATAATGTTTTCCTTGTACGCAGCACCTATCTGTCAGCAGCAAATGAATAATTCCCAACTTCACGGCTAATCTGCAGTAAAGCTACCTACCCACCGCCGGCATGTTGTTGCGGAGTTAGTCATGTGTACTATGCGCTGCACATTCATATCGAGGGCATTACGTGGTGCTCCAGGCCCATACAAAAGCATTCTCAGTGACTGGATGTCTCTGTTTGCTCAGGATAGGCCAGGCGTGGCATTCTGGTTAGGACAAGGCCCACCTGCGTGTATGGGAAATGGGCTTCAACGAGAATTAGCGGATTCTGGTGAATGAACAAGACAGACATGAGTAACTTGGGGCCCCTAAATGTAGCTTATCTAAGAGCTTACGTTGCACAAAGGAAAAAAAAGATAAGCTATGACACGCAGACAGATGGAAAAGAATCGGCGGAGAGGTTGTGCTCAGCTACAACTACATTTACTTGAATCATTTTTGATAACATTGTGTTTGTGTGAGTAGTTTCTAGACACGTTTGTCCGGACCCCACTTTGGGCTTCACTGAGCTAGACAATTGACTGGTAAATGATTTTAGTCGACTTTTTTTTTTAAATAATCGGTAAATTGTTTTACTTGGATAATAATGATATATATATATTGAGCAACAATGATTTGGAGCAAATCATTGTTCTAGACTGCAAATTTGGAAGAACCTTAATAAAACTTATTCAGACTAAAACATCTAATTCTAAAGAATAGAAGAAAAGATCTTTAAAAACGTGGATAAAAAAAAAATAATAATAATTGACTAATAAATAAAAAAAATAAATAATTAATGTTAAAAAAGTTCAGTTTTTTATTCATATTTCAGTCACTTTGTCAGTTAATTTGGACATGTTGAATACATTCAGAATTTGCAGTATCAATTTAGAAAAAATAAAAAAATAAATAATAATAATTTTGCTAGCATAGGGTTAGAGATGGCAGAGCAGCTAATGCAGGGATGCCCAAACTTTTTTCTTCAGCAAGCAAAAAAATATATAATTTTTCCTCGAAGGGCAGCATGTCGAGGGCCAAACCAAATTTTTTGTTGCATATAAAGTTTATTTGGAATAAGATAGTGATTAAATTGTATTTTATTAACATGTTTCAGCAGAATAAAACTTTGACAAAAAATGTAAAATGTACTTTGACAATTTTTTCAACTAAAAATGTAATCAGACAGACATTCTTAACAAATTTGGCGGGCCAAATTAAACCACTCGGAGGGGCCCGGACCCCACTTTGGGCTTCACTGAGCTAAAGCTTACTTCAAAGTAAAACTAGGCTTATTTCAATCTTTTTGCTCAGATTTTTTAAGTATAAATCACAAATTACATCATAATCACAATCTGAAAAACACTTTTTTTCCCCCCCAAATTGTGTCCTAAGATTATTATTTTTTACTGTACAAAGCCATCACTAGGCCGTGAAGCCTGCCACTGATTGGCTCTTCTGATTAAAGTTCCTCACAACATGTTGGAACTTAACATTCTAACAAATTTTGTTCACCGCATCATAACTGACCCACAGACATGACATGTTACTTGCGCTATATCCCTGAAGTCATAGAGACAAAACGCAAAAACACACTAAAAAAAACATGCATCAAATCTTTTTGTTGACTTGAGATTTTACACTTCTACTTCAATAACATTCCTTTGAAGCAACAGTACTAAAAATGTTGTCGTTCTCCACCCACTCATGAATGGAATGGTGCAAAGAGTTCGGAGATATGGGGCGATACGCTTGGCTGTGCTGGAGAACAGTTAACCATTGACTAAAAAGACCAAGGATCCATGTCTTTCTGCTTATTCTATTTCAGAGAGCATGAACACAAAGCACGCAGTCGTCATTACGGTCTCGAACCCGCCCCGGGCCACTGAACGCAACACTAATCAATGAGAAAGAAGGCCATTGTGAGGGTCATCTCTGAATAGGGCTAATATTGTGTTTGTGCGTGTGGGTAAGGTTTGCCTCTCAATTAGGGCTTTGTTTGAGGTAGGTGGTCTGGAGAGAAGGTATCGTATCCCTATTCTCGTCTGTACCAAGTTTACCAACACACTAGAATATGCATCATGAAGCTGAACTCAAAATATTGACACACATTTACATTGTGAAGTCGCAAGTAACTATTAAGAAAAAAATGTATAGGAAGTTTGTCAGTCTAGAAATAAGACTATTCTTTTATTTTGAACTTAGGGACTTGGATATTGTTTAATAACCTTACGTGAAGTTGCAAAACAGTGGCAAAGTGATTAGTCCTCATTTGTAGTTATATGGAGATAGAAGATTCTTGGCATACTTAAAAATAAACTTGTAAATGTGTATTTTTGTGGCTTTATAACAGCTTTAAAACATGCTTTTGATCACCTTGGAATAAGTACTTAGTCTTTTCTAAGTTAAAATAATCTACATTTGAACATACTTCACACATTTCTGTTTCAACACCCCAGTTTCTGATAAAGTGTACATTTTCTGTACACAGTAAATAACACGATGTAAATGGATTGTTATTAAAGCTACATGGGTAAGAATTCAGTCTACATATGGCTGCAATGAAGAAAATTCAAGTGATTTGGGAGCACTTTGAGAAAAACAAGCAGTAAAGAAGCAAAATAAAAGTCTATTTAACTTTACAAAACTGCAGCACTGGGGCCAAATGCAGCCAGCCCTTAGTCCCTTTTTTAGCCCACAGTCTCTTCCTGTTAAATTGGGTTACACACAAAAAAACATGACTTTTTACTGCCAATTCTGTATTATTCTGTTATCAAACTAATGTATAAATTAGAACTGCAACAAGTTAATCGATTAATCGCAACTAACTGATAATCGTCAACAACTTTGGTAATCAAATAATCGTTAACTTGTCTTTATTTCAAAATATGTCATGAGCTGAGAAAAACCTCAAACTGAACAGTAATGATGATGAGCAAGGAAAATGTTGTAAATTTGTTGTTTTTGTGTGAAAACACTAGTTTGCTTTTGAATCTACATTTCCAAAATGTTTTTCAAGTGTCATTACACTGGAAAAATTATACCTAAATAAGTTAATATGGAAAAAAAGAAGTCTAATTTATCTTGATTTAGGTATAATTTGGCTTTCTAAGGCTTTGCCAATAGAACAAGCTAGTTTCATTCTGTTTATATTTTTAAGTCAGAAAATGTTTATCATTTTTTTATTTTAATAAAAATTCCATATTTATGTTTGTTCCAGTGGCAAAAGATAAGACTGTCAATCAAGATATAAATGTCAAGCACTTGTGAACTAATTACCTTAAGATGGTCTTTTTTTCAGTTACCAAGTATTTATTAATCAAAATAAATAATCGCCCAACAATGTACAGCTCACATATAAGTGATCATAACTTACATATCAAATGCACAATTTTGATGGATTTCTATCTATTATTGTACACTAGCATCCCTCAATGAAAAAAAGTTTGAACACCCTAGTTTAACAGCTGCCTTTAGCACATCAGCAGAAAGTTGGTTTATCCATCGCAGCTATTTTGTTCTTTTTCTACCAAGACTTTATTTAAAACCTATACCACCAGCCTCGAAGTGCCATAATTCTTTCCCGGGTGTATATTACGCAATCATCCGGAGTGCCAGGAAACAAATCCCATTGACTTGATTCCCATTTAATTACTCCACTTCAAAACGCAGCTCACCTTTTTTTTATCCTCCACACACAACCTGGCACAACAGTGAAATAAAATCTATTTTCTTATTTGGAGAATTGCGGTCCCTGTTGCTTGTCAGTTCCTATTCACAAAATCTCAACTCTATTTTATTTAAAGCCAACGAATTGTACTACGGAAGGTACGCAACGGGGCTCTCTTGAGGTAAAATAATTGGTGTGACAAAGCTGGTTGATTCTTGCACGGAGAAGGGAAAACTGCCATTGAAACAAACTGTGCTGACAACTCGTAAAAAAACGGAATAAGTCAAAAAAACAACATATTTCTTCAAGTGTTAAGTTAGGCTACTCTGCACCCTGTCAATAGCCGCGTTCTTCATCTTGCCTAACGCGGTCTATATATTGATTAAACCATCTATCACTTAACCGCTACAAGACATTATTTCTAATTAAAAACTGAGTCATAAATTGTGCTCTTTATTGCGAGGCTGAGGTTGTAAATATAAGTCAAGAGGGAAAAGCAAGAGAGAGAGAAAGTAGAGAGTAGACTGGAGGAAGCAGGTTTAAAAGCCACTGTAAAAAGGTACGGGACAGTTGAGCTAGCGCCTTAGGGATAAATTTAGTCAGAAGACAACATGACAACATGACAACATGCAAATCAATAATCTGGTCTGCGATCAAAACAGCCGTAATTCTAAAATAGGTCCAAATCCAAAGCAAAAACATTGCAATGATTCTTTTTTTTGTAAGAATAGTCGGGCTGAAAATAACGACTATTTTGGTAATCTATTAGTTGGCTGATTATTCTGTCAATCAATTGATTAGTTGCTTAGAATGCAAAGGTGACTTGAATACAAGATGAGTGGCAGATCTGACCTGTGTTAACGTCGCTCGATAACGTCATGGAGATGTAGATTTTAGGTTTGTCAAAAGTATCGAAAATCAGATTTTCATCATCATTAAAACTAGTATTGAAACTAAATACTCATTTGAGCAAGCATCTATAATATTAAAAGATCACATTAACAGAACGAAATTGGACATTTTCTGATGAGTTAAAGAATAATCCTAAAATGAATCAAAACTAGTTTAAGATAAAAAAAAAGTCTTTGTATTTTGTGCTGAAAATGTAGAAATTTGACATGAAAAGAGCATTTTCAATAATTATTGTAGCACCATAATTAGTACTCTGTGGGCTAGATTTATCAAGCATTTGCTCATGTGCAAAACAGGCTAGTGGGAGCAAAAAAAAAAAAAAACCCTAAGCAAATATTACAGTAAAACTTAATTTATCTTACGCAGAGGCTCCTGGGATGTTTGGAACATATATAAAGACTGGTTAATGATTATTCGATTACTAAATTAGCAAATGTCTCCTAGAGTCATGTTTTTTTCATAGGAGCTTTTATATACTGGCTTCGCTTATAATCAAAAATGTTTTTTTTTAATCTTTTATCTGTGTCACCCTTTTTCCAGACTGAATACCTCCTTTACAGTGGCCTGACATCATTTAGATACAGGTTCCATTAGTACACCTCCGCTCACAAAAGCTTGCACTTCTCAGTCAGAGCAAAGGACACTTCAAATATGACGACTCCTGATTACCTCCTACGACCGGGCGGACACGCAGACATGTCTGAATTTACACATCCAGATGGAAGAAAAGATAACCTGGAGAAAAAAAAATAAAATAACATGCTTCTCTCGTCTATCATTTTGATTCAACAAAAAGTGTGACAAGCAGTCGGAGCCTATTTTGTAAGTCTGGTTGATTAGTCTCATGAAAGATAGCGCTCTATGCTTAATCTAAAATTCAGTTTCAGTTCTGTTTGATAGTTTGGTCAAATAGAATAAACATGTCTATTATAACCTGAAATGGACAGAATAGTCAACATGTATTTAAGTAAAATGACTGTTACAGCAAAAACAATAAATGTAAGAAAATACTCAAGTAGGAAAACAGTAATTTCAGTGTGAGTATAAAATGTGCTAAGTGTGGTCGTTTCAAAGGACACCCACAAAAGTCAACAAAAATGAGAAAAGAGAGCGAGCAGTGAACAAAAACATACTGTTAATATTGTCAAAATAAAGCTTTTAGCACAATAGTAAGAGTAAGCAAAGCTTTTTATCAAATAGGTGTACTTCATTTGAATTATTAGTATTATTAAGGGTAGTACTTAAGCAATCAATTAGAAATCAACTACAAAAACAGAACAATTTGACATGCACTACACATACTACTTTTCTAACTTAGTTTCAAACGTTATTTAAAAGTACAAGCACATCTCTCTGGGGCTGACCCTGATCCTCCCTGTGCACCTGCCAACACGAACACCGCCACTTCGGAATTGTGCACTTTGGACATTGACAGAAAGCCCTTCAGATCGCCTCTGCCAGGAATGTGACTGGCCAAATCAAAGGATGTGGCTGCAATCTTGGTACAAGTTTAAAGCAAGTTGTGCCCCCCGAGGGAAAAGCTAAAACTAATGAGTGAGCTAAAAGGAACAAGATGGAGTGATGGTCTATAAAAAGACTAGCGGTAATCTTTTTCTCTCTCCTCTAGCCTTAATGTCCGCAGAGATGTAGCGGCTTGGTAAGGCTGCTGCTGCCGCTGCCTCAACATATCAAACGTACTACCTGATTAGAGTGGCACACCTTGGCAGAGCTGTACAATTGGACGGGTGCATGAGCAGTTCAAGAGAGTCAGTGTTAGACAAAGCACAGAGGAACACTGCTTCAGTCAGTCTCAGCCCAAAACACAGACCTGACACAGCTTTAATGGTGTGACTGAAGTCTCTACAATTAAAGACGTAAGCATGTCAAACTTATATCATATTTCAGGGCTGTCATTAAGGATTATTTTGGTAGTGGCACTGGACACTGATTTTTGTTTGGACTAGTCAGCCAAACAATACATTTTTAGATGGTGAGTGGAGGCTTCAATGTACAGTATTTTTATTTAATTTTTATTTAATTAAAACTATTATTTTATGTAAACTATTTGTAACCCTGGTTTAAAAAAAAAACAACAACACTAAATTGCAATCAGTAAAAAAATCTTTGTGTCAGTAAACACACCATCACGTTCACTCCTCTGGTATTGTCTCAGCCAATCATGTGCCTCGTAGGGCTCCATACAATATAACTTTGCCATTTTTACTTAATAATGCTATTGTTATTGAAAATATATTTTTGTATTGTATGTAGAGCAGTGTTTTTTCTCCTTCAAGTCCTCTCTGCTTCAACAGTAAATTTGTCTAGCCACCTGTTTCAACCAGCTGCCCAAAAGATCAAAAATTTGAATTAAACAGCATTTATTTAGACAAATAAATGTGGCATTTTGTTCCTATATCTAGTTTTCAGTTACATTTTTAATAATACTTCCCTAAGGCTGGGAACCGCCGCTATAAAATATGTAGTCCGAATAATGAATATTGATCCTTACAGCATTTATAATTGGTAGGATTCATAATTTTAGAATTGATATCATTCGAACCAACCCTGAATGAGAAACAAACAAAGACTAGACCAGCACTAGTAAGTCTGAACCAAGAGTAACCAACATGAGGCCAATACCAGGTCTGGTGTCAAGCAGAATTACACCAAAACTAAAAAAAAAGAGGACCAGCTAATGTATAAGGGACACCACCAGAATTAAGACTGCAAATAAGAAATGTATGCATAGTTGCAATCTTTAGAAGTTTGGATGAGGGCCAGATCAGATCTTTGGAGGACCAATTTTGCCCCGAGTTGTATAGACTTCTTCTACGATGCATTGATGACCTGGAGTCAAGCAAGACAAGTTACAAGTCAGAGAAAATTTTCTATAGATTGCTGGTTGTTCACATGCATCTTAAAATGTCCATTACAATGGGATTAACAATAACTTTTCAAATCATATTATTGTGCAGGATTACAATGCAGCTTATACAGTACATTACTAGTAGTGTGTCTCCACTCATCATATCCCTTACATAATACCTTAGAGCTCCAATAACATCAGTGTCGTTCACATTGACCCGGTCGCTGCTGTGAATTCTTCTGTCATGTCAAATAATATCAGAAAATCCCCCAGTAGTGAACAGTAGTGCTTGGATCTAATCATCCTCAGCATATCGCCTGTTAGTTTACATTAGCATAAACGGTCACGTCGAGGATACAGCGGGAAACACGGAGGAGGAAAGCGAGCAAGGACACGAGGAGCTGATGGAGGATGCCGCTGTGCTGAGTTCACCGTCAGGGGTGTTGTTTTATTAAGATGCTGAATTGTCAGGGCAGGTATCAAGAGAGCAGATGGGGGCACATGACATGATTCCCGTGCTAACATCACGCTAACCTCGTCTCAACACAAAAATATCCTTGTCCAAATGTACCGGCCAGTTGAGGACTCTTGTCAAAAATGTGTATTTCCAATGGACTGAAGAAAAGGTCAGATAACTCAAAATTTGCCAGATATAGTTACAGATATTGTGATTTACAACACATCATTAAAATATTTCAATTTTCTGAACTGAAATTGATTTTTCTAAGTGAAAAAGAACAGTTTTACTTTACCTTGGGTCTCAAACTAGCAGCCTGAGGGACAAATGTGAACCCTGAGATGATTTCATGTGGCTGATTTCTGTATTAATAGTACTGATACTAAACTGTTTTTAGTGTATTATTACATTAACATGAAATCTCCAAAATGCAATGAAATACAGGAAATTGCACACAATTTTTTTATTATTGAATGGGGAACTATAAAATATAAAACTTCATAAATAATGAAAATGGACTTATATGTTACTTTTTTTTAATAGAATTTAACAGTCAGGACTGTAGCCTGGGAGATCTGGGAAAAAATATAATCACAATTTTTTTTTTCTAATAATAATCGATCTCCATTTTCGATTTTATTTTGTTTAACCTTTTAAAAAACAAATCAAAAATGCCATTCATGAACATAAACAAAACAAAAACTTTGAATTTGTCAGATTTATTTAGATTGTTTTGAAACTCGATCTCTTGATTTTTCGATTGCCCAGCCCTAATTTGGCCCTTAACCAACTCTGACTTGGACTATTTCGGCCCCCCCCTACATTAAAGCTTGAGACCCTTTTTAGACATGGGCAATCTTATTTAGAATGTCATTAACAGATTCTCATTCTTACTATCTACACGCTTTGAAAAACTATTTTATAAAGACGTAGGCTAAAGGTCTGAAATTAGTGCGCTGCATTTCAATTTTGAGGGCGGGCTTTCTGAGAGCTGAGTCAATCATAAAAAACGCAGAAATTAAACTGACACAGCAACACAATAAACCGGATGTGAAAATTTGCATCTTTTCATGCATTCTAAACATGATGTCACTTAATATGGAGTCATTAGAAATATGCTCAACAGTGTAACGTCAACATCTAAACCACAACACGTCAGATTTATGTGTGGAAAATGTTTTGAAGACACATAAGTATTATTTTCCTCACTTTAGGTGGTGAGTGACTAAGTGCTGTTCTCCCGCAGGCACAGCCGTTTCAATCAAGTCCAAATGACCACAAACATGTCTGAGCAAATAGTTTTCCAGCAGGTTGCAGTTGTCAAGACAACACCAATTTGTGGAAGGGTCAACAAATTTGTGTTTATCAGCGGCGCGGTGCATAAAGCAATGTGTGCCTTAGAAATAATTTACCCGTTTAGAGGCTTTTGCTGCTCTGCTGTTTCTTCTCAGGACAAAAAAAGCATGTGCAAAGTCGACTACTTCTGGTCAAAAAATTCAAATCGGAGGAAGGACTGCTGGCACGGGCTGAAACCAACTCGCCGCCTTTCCATTCAAATGACCGGTTTTGCATCAAGTTGATGTATCCGGACTTGGGACCGCGCTGTGAAAACAAACGGCAGGGGTTTAAGATAACAGAAGCAAAACGCCTGGCAGGGCTAATCTCATCAGCTGCCATTATGGTTAAGTGCACACTCAGACTGATGCTATGGGTAACCATGTAGGGGATGCAAAGTAGGACAAACAATGTGCAACAGTGATGGTAAGACTACAGTTCAACAATTTACCAAAAATATCAAACTCTGCAAGTGTGATTTTGTGTACTGCATAGGTTTTTAAGTTTTTCAATTGTGTTATTTATCATGTTTGAATTTGCAAGTTTGATTATAAAATTAGAGCTTTTTCATTTTCATATAATTTACAACATGACCAAACTATGGTTGCATGATTTGCTATTTAATGGCAAAGCTTTTCAATTTAGCAACATCTAAAAAAATAACTTAATTAAGGAACAAAAACAATTTATATCCCAATCCTTTTTTTCTAACTAATTTAGGTTTAAAATTTGACAACTTCCTCTTCCACGCTTTTTTTCATTTTGGTTGCAATTAAGGATTATAAACTTCTTTGTACAAACAGTAAAGTAGCTCCTGACTACAATAAGCTTAGTGTTCAAACTTTCAGAGGCCATTGCAAATTCACCCATGCCTGTATGCTAGCAGTAGCTAATTCATGCTAAAAAAAAAAATAAAAAATAGCGAGCCCACTTTCTGGAGTGAAATGTTTCTTTATCAGACGTAGACTAAAGAATGCATACTTTTCACTTGAACATTGTCAATATTTGTCTGTATTGGTGCAAAAGCTATTTATGTATTTGATTTTAAATTGGCTACAAGGCCTTTAACCCTGAATTATGTGTCATATATTGTTTGTTCATTACTAATAAAGACAAGTCTAATTTTGACATAGCTATTGTTTCAAAAATACAAAATCATTGAAAACACTGCTCCACTATCCTGGCTTAGAGAAACTGTGTTCTCTATTGAGCGACAGAATTAATTTGTTTGTGCGACTCGGCGGTACGAAGCAGAGGACAGTAAAGGTTGCTGACACAGGAGATATGGTCGCATTAGTCTGAAGGTGAGAATAGACTCGTGCTGTCGTTTGAAATAATTGGGAAAATGTTTTCAATCAATCTGAGGTCGATGAAGCCTATAAAATATTTTACGCACTTTTAAAGAGAAGTATGACTACCATTGTCCTCTGGCTGTTCACACAAACAAAAAGATGAAAAAAGGGTAAAACCCTGGATGACAAAAGCTATATTAAATTCATGTAAAAAGAAAAAATGCTCTCTATAGAACCTTTCTATCACAAAGAACTACAGAATCAGAAAGAAAATATAAAAAGTACAAAAACAAATTAGTGAACATAATAAGAATTCGTAAGAAACAATATTATACAAAAATATTAGAAGATAATAGAAATAATACTAAAGCCATTTGGAATGTTTTGAATACCGTCATCAAAAAGAAGTCAACTAAGGAATGTTTTGCTAAATATTTTATAAACAATGGTAAAGAAATTAAAGACATGAGTGAAATAGTAGATGAAATGAATACCTATTTCGTAAACATTGGGCCTAAATTGGCCGCAACAATTAATAACAACCACGCAGACCATCCTTTAATCATTGGACCTAATAATGCAAACTCATTTTTTCTAAATGAAACTAATGAGAGAGAAATAATAAATCTTGTGAAAAGCATGAAAACTAAAACTTCCTTAGACTGTGATGGTCTTGACATCTCCTTAATAAAACAAGTAATTCAAGAAATTGCAAACCTCTTTCATACATATTTAATCTGTCATTTTCTACAGGTAAATTTCCGACTCAGATGAAAGTTGCAAAAATCATACCCATTTACAAAAATGGAGAAAAACATGAGTTTTCAAATTATAGGCCAATATCAATTCTATCTCAGTTCTCAAAAATTTTAGAAAAAATTTCACACAAAAAATTGATAAATATTTTGATAAGTATAACATACTAACAAACAACCAATATGGCTTCAGAGCCAACAGATCAACTGAACACGCCCTCATTGACTTGACTGAACGTATAACAGATGACATAGAAGGAAACAAAATATGTAATTGGCATTTTTATTGACTTAAAGAAAGCCTTTGATACCATCGATCACTCGATCCTGTTACAAAAACTTTATAAAAATGGTATCAGAGGTACCCATTAAACTGGATCCAATCTTATTTGACAATAGGCTTCAATATGTACAAATGGATGATCATAAGTCATCAAATAAAACCATAATAACCGGCGTACCGCAGGGGTCGGTGTTGGGCCCGAAACTATTTTTACTTTATATTAAATGATTTGCACAATATCTGAAAGGTGAAGTTTGTGTTATTTGCAGATGACACGACCATAACATGCTCAGGTGCAAACTTACAAAATCTTATAGTTCAAGTGGCCAAAGAAATGGTACTATTAAAAAACATGGTTTGAAAACAATAAAATGTCCTTAAATCTGGATAAAACGAATATATAATTTTTGGAAATAGGGAAGTTACACCAGATACTAGACTATTTATAGAAAATATTGAAATGGAAAGAGTAAATTCTTTCAAATTTTTAGGTGTAACAATAGATCACAAAAGACTTGGAAGCCACATATTGTGCAGATAAAATCTAAAATTGCTAGAAGTATGCAGTGCTGGGCAAAGCAAGACATTTACTGGACCCACAATCTCTTCATATATTATATAGTTCTCTGGTCATGCCATACCTTGTTATGGAGCACAAGTATGGGACACACGTATAAAACCAACATTGAACCCATATATAAACTACAAAAAAAAAGGAATGAGAATCTTACATGGTGCAGGTTATAGAGACCACACAAACATGTTATTCCTAAAGTCCAAAATATTAAAACTGCATGATTTGATACATTATAAAACTGTACAGCTACTTTACAAAGCTAGACACAGACAATTACCGGAAAATATTCAAATGATGTTCCATGATAGAGACTCAAAACATAACTTAAGAAATCAAATGAACTTTAAAAAACAATTCTCCCGAACAACTCTGAAAAAGATGTGTATAACTCGGAGTGGTGTTGATTTATGGAACAACCTAAATGATGATCTAAAAAACTGCTCTAGCTTGGACACTTTCAAACGGCTATACAAGTACAATGTTTACTCTAAATATTCAGAGGAAGGATAAGCAAAATTACAACAAAATATGGGAAAAAAAAAAAGAAGAAAGTACTGTACATTTTTGTGAAATAACAACGAAAAACAAAAAATGATCCTTGCTTTATCATTTGAGTAATATATTTTGTACGATCATAAACGAAAAACAAAACCTTAACCTTTCTTTATCACTTTAGTATTTATTTTGTACGATCATAAACGAAAACAAAACCTTAACCTTTCTTTATCACTTTAGTATTTATTTTGTACGATCATAAACGAAAAACAAAACCTTAACCTTTCTTTATCACTTTAGTATTTATTTTGTACGATCATAAACGAAAAACAAAACCTTAGCCTTGCTTTTTTCACTTTAGTACTTATTTTGTATGATCATAAACGATAAACAAAACCTTAAACTTGCTTTATCACTTAGTACTTATTTTGTACGATCATAAACGAAAAACAAAACCTTAAACTTGCTTATCACTTTAGTACTTATTTTGTACGATCATAAACGAAAAACAAAACCTTAACCTTGCTTTATCACTTTAGTATTTATTTTGTACGATCATAAACGAAAAACCTAACTTTAACTTTGACTCATCACTTTAGCATTTTCTTTTTTCAGTTTACTTTACTTCTTCCTTTGCACTATCATAAACGAAAAACAACAACTATAACCTTGTGTTTTTTATTTTGTATGTTCATTCTAATTAATCTATTTAATTTCAGTAAATGGTCAAGGGTTGGAGTACCAACAGGGTAAAGGACAAGTTCATTTTGACAATAAAGCCAACACTGGTGATTCTATAGTGTAAAAAGTAGCATGAATATCATACATGATTTGTTTCACCCCTGTATCAAGTTTTTATGCTCGAGATGTCTGTCATTGTTATGTTTACACTCACTATGACTGCCACTGTCACTGTTATGTCTACATTCAGCATCACTTTGTCATCACACTTCATTCAGTTCAGGGCTGACAAGTGGTGGCTCTTTTGCCGGGGAGCGCCCTCTCCAGGCGGCTGACTCACCAAGATCTTGTCTATTTTAATGCAAAGAATAGACATAGGCAATGGGCCATCCGGGGTAGAAGACTCCCTCCAAAACACACAACATCTTGCCTTGCCTAATTGCCTTTTTAATGCACCAACACCACACTAAAACAGTAATTACTATTATCCCCGTTGAATACATTTTATCATTGGCAAAACCATAAACTACTTATGTACAACCACAGATTCAAATGATGATTAAATATGTATGTAGATCTAGTCATAACTGTAGTACTGGCAGTGACAGGCATCCTACCATTGATATTGTGTCTCTATGAAAGTTGATAGCAATGCTTTCTCTTTACCATGTGGGTATTTGTCTTTACCATTGTTGGTATCTGGTCTCTGACCATAGTCAGTATGTCATTACCATTGTTGGTATCAATGTTTGTCATATTTATATTCAAGATTGTGTATCTACCATTGGTGATAACTTTATTGTAAACAATTCATAATGTATTTCCTACTATCAATTGAGAAATTTTGTTTGTTTTGAAGGGAACTGGAAGTCAATTGAAATATTGTATTTTGATTTGCAGAAGAGAAGGGGTGGGAATATATAAGTTTTTCTTCTACCCACTCCTTTTTGAGCATAATGCCTATGTAAACATAATGCGTACTGCATTGTCCTTATTTTCATATTTTGCTGCTCAAAAAAATAAATAAACTAAAAACTAAACTATATGTCTTAAATATTTAATTTGTTCACTTCAGTGTACCACCAGCGCTTTTCAAACAGCGTCTAATGGATTTGATTTATTCCAAGCAAACTCAAGTTGTACCATTTTAAAATACAAGTCTAAAATCAATAGAACAAAACGCTGGAGGCAAACATTCAGCTGGAAAGGAGTTACACAGATTCTGCTCGCTCAGAAGACCTGTATACGTCACCGAACAAAAGTGTTGCATTTTTAACCTTCCGTAATCTGTTCATAATAAGCTTCATTATGGCCGCCACTGTTTCCGTTATCTCCTCACACTGTATCTGTCAGCACTCCCCTGTGTGCACTTTATAAGCCCTGAGGCGGGAGGGTCTGTCACTACTGCAATATTAGCCTCTGTTTTCGTCAGGTCACAATGAAACTCTTGGGACAGAACATAATTACAGATGGGAAATTACTGCAAACTTTAAAAGTGCTATTGATGAAGTCCCTCAGGCTCACGCCCACCCAATGTTAACTTGGCTTTATGCTGGAGTCATGTTTTTTAAATGTTCAGTATGTACTTACGATGGTGGCGTCAGTTTTCAGCAATATCCTATTTTAACGGTTTGCAAAGCTACAGTATGTGTAGACCTAATTTCTGCCTCTAGATTCTTGGTAAGGAGTGGAATGGTACTATCCTATGATGTTTTCCCTATGCAAAGTGACTTGTACTGCCCCTTTTAATGGGTCTGAAGTGGCTCGTCTGGGTAGCTCAGAGGTAGACCTCAGACCCTGGATGGAACCCACCCACAGCTCACTTTGGTACCTCTTTTAGGCATGATGATGGATAATAGAGTATGCAGGCTCAAGTGAAAACCAGATGAAAATAGCAGAAAGAAAAAGAGAATTATGTTTTCACCAAATCTTGTGGCAAATAGTCATATTTTTACCAAAGAAAACTTGATTGTTGGTTGTGTAAATTTATCAAAGTAGCAAAGACACATTGCATTGGTCGCTTCTTATCTTTCAATGTATACTACTCCAGTCCAGTTTATAATCTGTCCAACATAATCCAACCCAAGGCATTACATAAATCCGAAAAAAAAAAAAAAATGTGACTGACAGTTCAGGTGCAAATGTACCAGACTACTTGAAACAACCAGAGCTTAGATTCTGGACCATGATGCAGACAACACTGAACTGTAGATGAATGATATCCTAGGCGCATGCATGTTTAGTGTGCAGGTAAAGGGGAGAAGGAGAAAGAGAGAGAGTTAACAGTATCTTGAGAGGTTAAGGGAAAAGCAACATCAGAGGCACAAAAATAATGCATTCAACGTATCTTTAATTTAATGGAATGGTCTTGTTGGGTTGGCAAGACCGTTCAATGTTGGGTTGAATTTTTTGAGCCCGATTTAAGCTATTCTAGATGGAGGTCCTGCAGTAGAAATGCAGCAAGACACTCCGAACTAAACCGGGGGCCTAAGGCTAATGGGAACATGCCTAGAGTACTTTGCTTCCAAGAGTCATCAGCAATGGCACAAGTCACATCTCAAGTGAAACTTTAGCTTTTGGGACACAGGTTTAGCTGACATGTCACAAAACATTTTACCTTCTGAATAAAAACACATCTTTTCACAATGCAGCTCAAACCCCTGACCCAAATCTGAGCAGACAATTGATAGTTGGAGCTGCAGACAACCTCACAAAAACAAAACTGGTCTTGTTGAATGGGAGCATGAGTTTAATCAACCTGAGCACTCTTCAAGTAATGAATGTTGTTTGAATGTTTTTTGTAATGCCCCACATATTCTCTACACGTAAAAAGTACATGTAAAATGGATTCACTTACCTTGATAAGTGATTTTTATTTTATTTTATTTATTTTTTTTTGGGATAAAGACCAGAATGGGGCACATATTTTTTCTGTATCCTCTGTTCTGCTAATGCATCTATTCAACATTATTAAAAAAAACTCTGGTATAATCAAGGGCAATATGTGGGCTGCATGCATGTATTCATACTCGCAAATTCCTATCATGAATCTCAGTGTCCTTTATTGCCTTATAATGCAATGAAACCTCCACCATTCAGAGTTCATATTTCAGCCCATTGTGACTCCTTCTCTTGTTATCTATATTTGATGTATATTGGAACAATGCCTTATGTCAGATCATGATATATGCAGGTGATTGGATGTGGCAGAGATAGTCAGCAGAAATCAATAAAACGGCTGAGGAGGCTCCTTGGGGTGTTGGCCCAGGCACAAATGGGAGTTTTAGTGAGAAAATGATATTTTTGTGCAAATCTGGAGAAATAAGAAGGAAAAATGCGATGGATTGGATTGACTGGAGTCAGAAAGCCAGCTTGAAGAGGGGCATGTTTATACAAAAAAAAAATATTTATGAGTTTATAGCCATGTTAAAACAGTGCTCTCAGATAGTTTACTCATGGTTGAATTTGGATTGATTAATGCATGTCTGAGTAATCTTGTATATCGTTCTGCAGCAGATGCTCCAGGCCACAGAAAATCCTTGTTTTTACCGACCATTTTTACTGCATTGAAGAAAATTCTAATCTTGAGATATATGTATGGTTCAAAAATGTCAAGTAACCACTTTTCAAGAGAAAAACAGGTATTGTTATATTAGGCTACATTTAAATGTGACTATTAAAGGCGGGGTAGGATTTTCACATTGCAAACACATTTAGGTTTTAAATCTGACAACTTTCTCTCATAAATCCTTCAACGTTAAACCCTCTTTTTTTTCTCTTTTAAAGTGAAACTGGAGAGGACCACCCAAGTTCAGCCAATTAGAACGCTGCATTCTGCTCCTGATTAGAACGAAAATTCTTTATTATTTGATTCAGAGAGTATCAGTGGGCTAGTTTTTTCACAAAGGGCTGCATTTATCTTATACTTTTAGGGGGGAAAACACAAAGTTTACTTATTTACAACTAAAAAAAGGCCAGTCTTCAGCAGATTAGTTGACTTGTAATTATTACAAAGCCGTTTTAGTTTCAGTTTTTTGTTTTACAATAAACAAAATATAAGTACTTGTGCATTAATCGTATAAATACAACATAAAAAAAAGAAAATGAGTGTCCTTCAAAAAGTTAGACACCCCAGCCAGAGAAAAAGTGAAAAAGGACTGTTTTTTTTAAATGCATTTTTCTTCTCTGGTCCAGGACAGTCGTGAACATCTGGGTGGCTGACAAGAAAAATTGATTCAATTGAAAGCATAAAATTGTATAACTTTTATTTATTTGGAAAATTAAAAATAGTTGTGCCCCAACATAGACTGTCAAAGTTGGGTGAAAATCAGTTTGTGGCGTCTTGCACACATGTGTATATAGCATAAAATCCAAGAAGTATTTGCTTTGGCTAGCTTTCAACAACTGTCATCTTTTTGCAGGCTTGGAGCAATAATTTAGTCCAATAAGCAAGTGATTGTAGGTCATTATCTTTTTTTTTTAATCTAGTTTAATGACACAAGGCATCGTGCTCTGACTTAGAGATAAATAGGAAAGCATTAGGCTTTTTTTTTACCTCGGCATGTCATACAATTAGATGTTAATGCTATAAAATCAAATTCAACTGCTATCTAAAAGTGAGACACCATCCATCCTGTAATGACTATCAGACACACCACTATTCTGCATTCTATAGTGTAAGTACTCTCCAACACAACTGTATCCAAGACTCCAGTGAATAGGCCTAGATTAGATTTCTCTGACTATATGCATGTATTGCACTTTAGCTTCAGCATGTGTAAATTGCCTCTTGTGGATTGGTCTATATCAAAGTAATTCATGGACGAGCGAGTAGAATTAACGAGACGTCTCTAAAATGTCAAGTGAATTAGGGGTGAATCTCCATTGCATATTAGGGGCCATTTGTCTGTGCCAGTGTGTCGTCCTTATGGTGAGACCTCCCGTCTTGAACCTCCTCAGCTGTCTGAAGCATGAAGCAGGAGGTCTCCCCATCCATCACAAAGCTAACCTTACATCACCAACATGGCCGCCACTGTGTGACTGCTCTCTCTCATGGGACAACCCCACTGTGATCCCAACACACCACGCACAATCACTCACATGAGGTGATCCATCAATGACATTCCACCTCCAGGTAACATTTGAGTAGAGCGCAATCCACTTTGTGCTCCACCATTACCATTAAGAAGATTGACATTCTCTGTAATTCAGATTTTTTTTTTAAAGTAGAAATTCATAATTGTTGTCTGTTACATAGATTAACTGCAGTGCTTAAAGGTTCTATACCTGATTTTTGCTTCCCTAAAAATTTAAACAAATAGTTCATTTTAATCTTCCTACATCAGTCTACATGTTTCACCTAATGTATTCTGAGCCTTCAAATTGCTGTTGTTATCAAATTGTTTACGCTTTTTTTCACAGCTGTTAGGAGTGATACATGTCAGTATGCTAACAGCAGTTACAATGCTAGCAACGACCACAGATGAACTTGGAAATGGAATAAAGTGGAAATAATCTGTGCTGAATAAATTTAATTAGCCTTTAAAGGTGCATTTCGCAACTTTTTGGCCAAAAATAAAGTTGAGTAAATGCACTTTTCTTGTCATTTAGGTGCTTTTGTTACACAAAATAATTAATAAAAATCTGCGTTTTTACTTTAAGTGGGCTTGCATGGCCACAAAATAGTCTATTGTTTGACTTAAGGAGGGCCCGTACACGTCTGTTTCTACAGAAAAGCTGTTCCTTTGGCTGATTTTTTTCATAATTATCATGAAATATATTTATCTCTATTAAGAAAGTTCAAAGTCTAGTTTTAACTTTCTATTGCTACTGAATTAAGTAGATGACTTTTTTATACAGAAAGTTACACAGTGCACTTTAAGCGAAATGTTAAAAAGTAAGGTACACATTTTTTTTTTCAAATGTCCAAAAACCAAAAACTACCTAAAAAACTAACAAGGAGAAATTTTCTGAGACCTTTACTAAAGTAATGTTTTTTTTTTTCAGTATCATGCTCTAAATGGTCAGTAAGTCAAAACAGAGAAAAACAGAAAAATAGAAGACTGTTTGTCCCTGTAGGAAAATATGGATCCAATTTATTGAGAAAGTGAAATGTAATAAACTCAAACCCATGTCTTTATTTGTGAGTGTGGGAAGGAAAAAAAAAGAACACATACAAATGTCTGTCTGGTCTAAACAGCATTTAATAACTAGTTTTGCTCTTACATTTCTTGACACTTGGACTGTCCAAAACAACCTAGGCAGATNGAAGAAAACAGAATATAGCAAATGTTACAGTCAAATGTGTTGTTTTGCGATAAAAACGAAACTTGGCGTTGATGTGCAGGCTGATAATCAACAGTAAAAGTGCAGTGGGTAAATTAAGCGAGAACACAATGGTAGGATTAGTGGCATTGGTACACATTACAGAAATGCCAAGGAAACCAGTCCAACAGGAAGTAGTTCACAAATGGTGGATTAGGACAGAATGTAAGGTCATTTTGGGGGAAAATACTTTGGAATAAAAAAAATAAATGAATTAAAAAAAAAAAAAAAAAAAGAATAATTCTCTCTCTCTATTTTTTTGGACATGTTAATTAAACAGAAAAGTGTTGCAGGAGCGAGTGGAGCAGGATCGAGTTTTTCCAAAGTTATTTTAAAGTAGTGACTAGACTAATTCAGTTTTTTTATTTAGACAAGAAAAAAAACAAAAACAAAATTTTAAGCTGGTAAATGTATTATACGTAAATAATATTGGCCTGTAGACTGTTGTAAAGAACCTGTAAAACCTGTAAAACTAGGCCAGAAAATGGCAGAAATCTTACATTTATGCCATTATTTTAACATTTACCCTAACACTTTATACATTAAAACTGCTTCTTTTGTAGCAATTTTTTCAGAAACGTTATACATCATTTTCAATCTTTGGTTATGTTGGCAGCAACCTTCACCGCTACATACAGTTAGAGAGGCATTACAATTAAAATGCATAATTTGATTTTTTTTTTTTTTACAAAAAATGGTAAAATACGAAAACATGAAAATGTAACATGAAAATGTAATTTAACACTTTCTTAAAACGTCACTAAAGCCTATTGGGTACATAATTTTCAAACAATGGCAGGAAGTGGTGACTTGAACTCCTCTCACACATCTCTCACTCTCTCAAACCCCTTTGACATGCATGAATTCAAACCCTTTGGCAACTCATTACTCTTCACATGTAAGGATTTCTGGCTACAAGCACAGCTTTAGGCAATCAGCTCTCAATCCAAAGAGTTATTGGCTCTATGGTTTTATTAGATGGAGACTGTATGTAGAAGTGTGTGTAGAAGTCACATTTTCCCATAGTTTTTCTTTTATATCTCATGTTCAAGGCCAAAACAATGCATCAACAGCAAATCATTACTATGGCAACCATCACGGCCTATTAAAGTCCTTTCAAACTTCATACTCTTTGATTGTTTCCATTTTTGATATAAATCCTCGACAAAACGACACATAAAAGATGATAATTTACTACATAATGGCTGTCGACGTGATATAGGGACCATAAAAACCTAATTTCAATAAAAACGTGTTGGTTTAGCCGCGGTTGTCTCTCCTGCTCACTCCTGGGTCTGGCTTTCTTCTGGGTCGACCACTATTAAGAGGCATCTTCATAAATTTTTCAGCTGTTGTCTCGTTCCCACAGTGTACGAGACGCTATTCGGGTCACATCAGCTTTTAATGGCTGATTTATTAAGGCTCAACCGGAGCTCCGGGATGGGCCGCGGGACAAAGAGCCTGTTTTAAAACTGCATTAACACTGTGCAGTAAATATTCCATACAGCATTAGCATTTTGATGGCCACCTCCCCCTCTCTCCCCCCTCGCAAAATCCCACTCACTCTCGTCTGTCTAGCATCAATTCATCTTTTGCATCCAAGGGACTTTTTCCTATATTATTTCCTGATGTTACAAAGCTGTTCTGCTTAATTGGAAGCCGCATGGGGTGGATTCAAATTCATTCAGAGATATCTCACCTCTATTGTTGAAAAACTTGTCACGTTATTCCCTGTTTGGAGGCGCGCTTGTTGTGATATAAATAGCCGTACATGGCGTCTAATTAGTTTGGAGTCTCACCTGCTATGATTACAATGATGAATGCTGAAGTGATGGTAAATAAGATGTCGAAGATAATTAAAAAAGGGGGGAAATTAACAGATTTGCTAAATTGGAATGTTTGAATAGAAAGTAGAAGTGGATGATCGCTGCTGAAGTGGTTTCGAGCTATGCAGGTTGTTAGAATCGTTGGGTTCCTCGAATATCTCCAAGCCAACATTTTTAGCTTGATGTCTGTATCCTTGCTCTCCTCTTCTTGTCAAAAAAAAAGTCTGAGTTGATGTTTCTAATATAGACAAATTTTAGAATCCCAGGGGTAATTAGTTTGAGCGGCAAAACGTGTAATGGAGATACTAAAAAAAGGGATGCACTGATTAGATGCACGGATTTGATACTAGGATTGGATAGAACTGCCAATCTAGGACTGAATTCATTAAGAAAATTTAGTAATTTTTAATACATTTTAGTAATAAAATTGTTAACAAAAAGTGCAGATTATTATTTTTGCCTCAATGAAGTGCTTGGTTTGTATATTTAATAAAAACAGTGTGAATTTGTGGTGCGCGAAGAGGGCGGAAGTGTGTAGCAAAACCTGGCGCCTGCAGATGTTTGTGGATTTAATATTGAATCTAATGATACATCCCGAAGATACTAAAAGCTCTGTTTCCCATCTCAACACACTTCAAGCATCTACTGTATGTAAAAATGATCAATGTGGTTCACTTTTTATGTTTTGATATTAAACTGTTTTTTTTTTAAGTAAAAGTTGCAATGAAGAATACATGTTATTAACCAGAATATCCTTCTTACTCTAATTTAAAAAGTTTTACGGATAGTAAGAAAGTTACGGTAATAGATCCCTCGATTAATTGAAGTAAATAATCAATAGAATAATCGATTATTAAACTCATCGATAACCTATCAACTTTTGTTGTTTCAGGCATCAGTCCCATGATATGTGCCTTTAATCGGACAGAGCATACGTCACAAGCTTTTTATTCAAGTCAAGAAATGTATTTGCCATTTGTGCATATACAGAAGTCCATACACATTGGAATGCTTGAGCAGGGCTCTCAGAAACACAAGTAAAAATTAAAAATTGTACATGAAAATACACATACAGCGTTGAAGTTTACTCAAATATAAGTTGGTCGGTATTTCATTGGAGCTATAAGTCTCACAGTAGCAGGAAAAAACTTTGACTCCCTATATACTGGTATACTTGCTGTATCTGCATTATCACTCTTAGTTTAGCTATAATCGGCATAGAAGGAAAAAATAGTTCAGCTACTTGCATGTGTTTTTTTCCTTTTAAAAAAAGGTAATTCATAACATACTGTACAAGTTTTGTGCCTTATAGAAAAAACACATTTGTGACAAATTTAACAATGTAATTAAGCCTGCTTTTATGTTTGATAGATAACTTTTTAAACAAGCACATAAAAGAAAAACACTCAACAAAGAACTGATGAAAACAGATTAGAAAAACTAACAAAATTTTTATATTTTTTGTTTTAAACGATTGACAACCAATGAGCTCTTTTGCTGGGGGCATAAGGAGTGTGGGTTCTGTACACACACAAAAAATGCAAAGTCTGTTTTTGATTCCCACTTTTCCAAGTAGAGTAGCTAAAATCCTGACAATTTCTCCCTAATATTTTCACTTCATTCAAAACAACTTGCGCTAATCCCTTCTTCAAATACCGCCACAGCATTCACAGCGCAAGCCTCTAAAATAAGAGAGTATAATAGCATAAGATAAATTTAGTACATGAAAATTACCATTTAAATTGATTTTAGCATTTAAATGATGGCAACAGCCAGAAAAGCAGAGCAGTCCAATTAGATTTGAAAAGCGCTTGATCAAAAATGACTAAATTGTTCCCCGTTTGTGCACGCTTCAAAAACAGAAATAAATTGCATTATGTTGCCAAACTTCTGAATATCATCTGGGCACAATGTCTGCTCCGAATTTGGCTTGAGACGATACGGCGACAGCTAGGGCCGCGCTCCGTCAAATCTGCCTTCATTATGGTTGATCAAATTTGAGGTTTTTATTTATTTATTTTTTTTTTGCTGGCCGAAGAGAAAGCAGATGCCAGAGGTCGGACAGAATGAACCGTTGAGCTGGTGCGGTCAGCGGAGCATCTGCCAGTCGTTTAGCCGGGCCGCGAGTGTTTGGGTGCGAGACAATTGTGGCATATTGTAACTGCAAACTGTTGGGTTGAAGGTTCACCGACAACAGCTAATCACAATCAGATCAGATGGTTCAGTGGCCTGTGCTTTGGAATCTTTCATTTCATTACTGTGACTGCCTGGCATCCCATTCTTTGTTATTCTCTGGAGCTTGCTCACAAATACTTTGGCTGCCAACTTAAAAAGCAGCTTATTCACAACTTAATTACAAATTCTTTCCATTTGTATGCAACATGGGCGTAAAAGGGAGTTTAGCTAAAATGATGGTGCTCAAGGCTTGTTATCAAAACATACACTAAATATGACATCATTGGTTCATTTTGTGTTTTTGTTTTGAGGGATTAGGGTTTTTTGATTGACTGTTTGGATAGATATGTGCTCGTTCTGAACTACTGTAACTCACAAGAAAAAGATGAACACTGATGTAAAGCAAATTATGCTTTAACTGAAAGATGATTTATTGAAATTTAAGAAAAAAGAATGAAATATGAATAGTTGCATTTAGTCATAAAGACCACATCAATTAAAAGCAATACTTTTCCGAGGCCACAGTGTCCCAAGATCGAGACAAGACTGAGACCACTGAGGACCAAGACCAGACCGAGACCACTGAGGACCAAGATTGAGACAAGGTAAGGTAAGGTAAGGTAAGGTTACTTTATTGTCCCTGTAGGGAAATTTGTCCTCTGCATTTGACCCATCCTTCAATGCCACAGGGGCATCTCCTCAGGAGCAGTGATCGCCGCAGTGCAGCGCTCGGGGACCCATCTCCAGATGTTCTTGCTAGGCTTGGTCAGGACTACCGTAGCTGGAGGATATTACCTTAACATGCATGTTATTGGTTATTGGTTACAAGACCGAGACTATTGAGGACCAAGACCAAGACAAGACCGAGACCACTGAGGACCAAGACCACTGAAGACCAACACCGAGACCACTGAGGACCAAGACCAAGAAGACCACTGAGGACTAAGATTGAAACAAGACCAAGACCACTATGGACCAAGACCGAGACCAATGAGGATCAAGAACGAGGCCAATGAGGACCAAGACCAAGATCACTGAGGACCAAGACCGAGACAAGACTGAAACTTTTATAAGTCATGACCGAGCTGAGACCAAGACCTAATCACAACCATCTTTGTTATTTTCTACATTTATCAGTGTCTACTTAATCTTATTGTGCAGTCCTTGCTGCAAACTGTGTTTGGGACAGGTCACTGTACTAGGGACATGTACTCCTGGTGCGAGATTAGCAGAAATGTTGGTAATGAATCATTGACTCGATGTCAGACCCAGAGTCCAAGACAAGACAGAATCCAAGCAACCTCCAGACTAGGACAAGACCTTAAGAAAGTGTTCTCAAGACTGGTCTACTAAACTACATCATACAGTATGTTTATAAAAGTCTGAAAAGTCAATGTATATAAATATAGTAAATGTAGTTTTTGCGGTTTATTCTATGTCAGATGATGACGTGTTTGACTGTCACATTGTGTTGTAATGTGACACTTATGACGATAAAGGCAATTTGACAAAAAATAAACTTATTTTATAAGAATACAATCAATACAATACAATTCGATTTTCAGTCCTAATTCAAACATAAACAAGAAAAATACAAGGTTAGGGTTTCACTCTAAGACAAACATTACTTTAAATATATCTGTTTTTGTCACAATAGTATCACTTTATCAGATTAGCTAAAGGTATTTTTAATGTAACAGCAAAGCAATGGAGAATTAAAACTGGATTTTTTTTCATATATTTGATCATATAATAATAGCAGGATTCCGATGTTGCTTCTCAAAATGCATCTATCTTTAAAGTAGACTCAAGACAAGCTCAGTTCAAACACACAGCTGCTTTACACAGTCCATAGGGTAACACATGTATTAGCTTAAGTTGTCAAATTAATTCAATATACAGCAGAGTGAACGGATATGGTGCAATCTGCAGGTCCAGAGGTCTACCCAATTTAAAACATGAGTCCCCGCTCAGGCCATCTGCTTCTGCTGTGTGATATGCAGCTGTCGAGTCACAGCCGATTTAAGGTGGTATCATTAAATGAGATGTAGGACAGTGCTAATAACTCCCATGTGCACTGAGGCAAATTTGGGAAGGAATCTAATTGCAATTTACTTAAACCAGTGTTGCCTGTGATTTTTTCCACATTTAGCTGCGCTGAAAAAGAAATTGTAAAGACACCCAGTGGCCACATTATAAGCAAATTAGGAGCTTTCTAATGATTTTACGGCTACGGAATTTGAAAGCTATCTCCTTAAGCTTTATGTTAACTAAAATGGGTTGTAGAACAAAGCCAGTGCCAAGATTTTACATTTACTTGTTTTTGATTTGCATTTAACATGATAAATTATTGCATTTTGCATCTAGTAATAGTTTAACCATGGCTGTTCCAATCCAGCAAATTTAAAGAAACGAAGCACTCTATTTTAACATCACAGGTATGCAGCTGAGTCTGGAATTCTGCAAACTATTTAAATTGATCTGAAATGGAGAAAATATAGTTTGGAGACGGAGAGTTTGGAATAACTTGGGACAGAATTGTTTCTTCGGTGTTTAGGTCCACGTTGTGATGTCATTAGGTGCTCCTCAAGATGATTTACCATTCAACTTCACCAACTTCATTATGTGAACTGATCCGCACTAAACGACTCATTTAAAATTCTAATTACCTACTGATACTTACCCCGGGCTCACACTACATCCAGTCCAACTCCGGTGCAGTCACCGGAGTCTTTACTTAACTTGAAAAGTCCGAGAGTGACTCACACGGCGTACAGTCTAGTCCGGTGTCTCCGGTACGGCCAGTCCGGCGCTCCGAATCCGTTTCGTTTGTTTCAAATTTTGGCCGGACGCCGGAGCGCACCGGAGCCCTTTTTGGTGAAGTTGTGAAAACAAGACACGATAAACAGGAAACCAAGCGAGCGCGGGTGAAGTGAATCCGGCTGTTTTCAAAATAAAATCTTTACGTTACCGCTAATAATACAAAATACGACATTTACACGATTACGTAACACATAAAATGTAAATAAACCTCCCGTACTCACCCATTGTGCGGCGAAAAATCCCAACAGAAAATCAACTAATGTGAAACAAGCCCAAAACTTGGCGCGTGCTCTTTGTTTACATACATGTTCTCAGCGAAAGAGAGAGAGAGAAAAAAAAAAAGTGCTCAGCGGTCGCGCAATCTCCCACGTTGAGCGTGAACCTCCGTGAGTTCGGGGTCTCGCGAGGTCGGCAGCAGAGCCTGTGGCTGCAGCAGGACTGCAGACCACCGTAGCTAATGTGAGTCACCCACCGTAGCTAGACCGGTCCGGTGACTGCACCGGAGTTGGACTGGAGGCAGTGTGAGCCCGGGGTTATTTGTTATCTGCACTAAGACAAACACCTTCCATAACCAAGTGGTGACAGGGTAAAGTCATTAAATTTGAATTTAATTAATAATGCACTTTAGTCATAAATAACATCTGTATTCAATGTAACTAAGAATCGTTAAACTTCAAATTGTCACCCAATCCAAAAAACAGACAAATACACAAAAAAGTCAGCTTCAGTCCTTTTGAAGTAAGCCGCAATTGCTATTGTTATTAGCCTCACTTGAATTGCTCACATCTTTGTATTAGAAGATTACAATTTTTCTATGCACATAGATAAGTGCTGACTTACATTAAAGTTGCACTGTGTAACTTTTTGACAATAAATTTACCTAAAAAAAAGCATGTTTTGGTCATTTAGATTTCTTTGCTGCACTAAAAAACTGTGCTTTTATTTTGAGTTGGCTTACATGACCATATAATGGACATTTTTTTGGCCTGGAAGAGGGGCTCCTTCTTTTTGTTTGTTATAGAAAAGTGGTTCTCTTTGCTGATTTTTTTTTTTTTTTTTCATTTTGTGGCATAAAACGTATCTATTCAGAATGTTTGATTTTAACTTTCTATTTCTAATGAATTGTGTAGTTTACTTTTCACTTCCAGAAACTTACACAGTGCACCTTTAAGCTTAATTAGAAAAAAATTAAATAAAAAATCTTTCAATGCAATGCAGTGGTGTACAGTTCTCAACATAGTAGTCTACTGAAGTGTATCATTGTTTACACATTGCAAGTTGGGAAGTACCAAACAAACTAAAGTATTGTCAGAAAGCGCTAATGATCACAGTGGGAGAGCGTATGAGAAGAACACAGACACACACAGTCTCTGTATGACCGATCCAAGCCGACAGCGCGTGGTGTCTCTCTATAAAAGCATTTACGGAGGCAGAGCACCGTGGCCTGCCGAAAGCTCATCAAAGAGTGGCTTATTTTATCAGCCGAGTGGAAAATGTGCTGAGAGAGGGGCGCTGCGGCAGTGGCTAGTGAGTCCGCCACAGTAACAGCGCTTTTGTGCCCGACGCTGACCCAAACGCCAGGCATTACTGGAGTCAACAAAAGCACTAATCTTCAGAGCAAATTAAACACCCTTGCTGTTGTGACATGGTAACTGACAAGTCCAAGCGTGCATGAACAGGGCTAAAGAGGGAGAAGATACAGCTAATGAGCAGAGAAATGTTATGAAACGTGGCCATCTTTTAACAAGTGGCTAACCTACATACAAGTACTCCAGTGTGAAGTATGCAGTTATTCAATTATGTCTAGTCTCGCAATCATTAGAGAGACTTTCAAATGAGGGACAGGGAAAAAAAAAAAATCCCCTTTTGCCCGAGGTTGTATAATGTACCATGACATGTAGCAGATGTAGACAGCACTGAAAACATTTTTTTTTTTTTTCATATATGTTAACAATTTTTTTAAAGACGTTTTCCCTTTGGATTCTCTCCAGTATATTTGACTGGATTTTACACTTTTTAAGTAATCAAATACAAACAAAATATCTGTGGGTATAAACACAAATTAGATTTTCTGACCTTTACAAACTTCTGCTCTGAAATGTATAGAAAGTAGGGATGTCAAGATTATTATTCAATTTTAGTAGGAAAAAAAAATTATTTTAGTTGACTCTATAGAAACTAGGGATGGACAAAATGTCAGTTACAGTTTTGGCAACAGCTTTACAGAAAAAACTCCAATATTCGGCAAATATCTGTTGTTAAGTTAAATCCCCATTTTTCTTTTTAATTTGTTTAATTTATTTGTGATTTAACTGTGATTTAAAAATTTGAATGTTGGTATCAACAAACAACAGATGGTCAAATAAAATTTTGCCAAAAAATAATAGCAATAAGACATTAAATTAAAGAAAAAAAATCTCATTACCATTTTGAAACAAAATGTCTTTCAATCCATACATACAGTATTTTAACATTTAAGAGGCATATTAATTTTAGTTTTCTAAATTAAAACTAAAGTTTTTGTCATATTGGCATTTTATTTTCATTAGGAACATTTTATTTGACTTGAACTTGAACAAAAGTGACTTTTGACAACTAGAACGAAATTTGATTATAATTGTGATTAATCGCTAAATTGTGATTTTTTTGTCTTACAATAATTGGAACACTAAAATTTGATATCATGACATCCATAGAAAGGTATAGATTGACTAATATTTAGTTTTTAGTGGCAGATAAGCTCTGATATTATTTCTAATTAATACTTTTCTGTAAATTACATTTGATAATTTCAGTTGACTACAAACTCACCCATTTGTTTTATCACAAATTTGTTAGTTCTCGCTTTGAATAAAAAAGAAAATGAAAAAAACATAACACTGACCTTGCCCAAGAATCTGCCTTTTAATATTTCTAACTCTATGTAAGAGCAAAGCAATCACAATGTATGTCAGCTATTTTTTCCAAAACTTAAACCAAGACTTTAGAAATAACTTGCATCTTCTCATGACACTCATATGACCCAATCACTGCACGCATTCTTTCATGGCTGATTTGACCACCAAGATCCAGCAAGATGAGTAGAACTATATATTATTTGACTAATCCTTTTAATATCCAAGCTGTCATACAATCCATCACTTTACTCTACTGACATTTTATTGACCTCCCAAAATCAAAGCGGTAATCACAGTAAGCCGACAACTGCCCAGTGCGGGAAGGCTCAGACTAAACAGAGTCAATGAGAAGTATTTTAATGCATGGAACCCTCCCTATCCCCACGGGTCACATTAGATTCTCACAAGCTGATAACGATTGACTGAGGGAGCTGCCAACTGCAAGAAGATTATAGTTATTTGCCAGCTTCCCTGTTCCTTAGCCGTGCTCATTTACATCCTCAGCCATCTGAAAGTACTGCAAGGGTGACTGTATTATATGTAAACAATCAACCTTGTGTGGGATATCAACATTAACGCTAGCAGAACGCTAACTTTTCATGTAGTTTATATTTTCCCTAGAGATTTGACATTCAACTTTTTCATTTATTGGCATTTTTAAAATACAAGTCACTTTTAGATAGACCTGGACAAGCTCACAATACTCTGAACTTAATGGGATAGTGTGGAATCTTACAGTTGCTAGAACTTGTTTTTTATTAACATACAGTAAACCGTCATATTTAGTGTCCATATTTAATGATCCACAAATCAGTTGTTAATGCAACATAATAATGCACATTTAGTCAGGTCTTGCACAAGTTCAAGCTTTGTTTCTTCATACATCATGATAATTATTGTATCATTATTTACTTTTTACAACTACGATGTGTACACTTATACAGTGTGTACACTATGACCTTTCAATTCGATTGCTGCATACTTCTAACAATTTTTGTTTTTTTAAACTCTTTTCCATCCTTACACTAGTATCGGTTAATATTGGGTATCAGAATCAGCATCAAAAAAGTAGATTTGGCATTCCTAATCAAACCTAATATATACATGCCTGAATAAAGTTTGATACTTTATTTGTTTAAGCTCATAACATGAAAACATGAATGTGTTAAGCTGGTTACCAATGTGATTGTTGCAATTTTGATTATTCCATCAGCCAGTACTAAGATGCGGTCGTACTAATAGGCACAAAATGTATCTAACCCTTTCAGAAACTTGCAGTAAATGTCAATTTCCTGTGGGTACCTTTTTACATTGTTTGTGGAGTTGCCCTGTAAATTCTGCAGTTTTGGGCTCAGGTACTGATGGGCTTTGTGTCATATTCAACTACTACTACACATACTGTTGCACTGTGCCCAAAAATGCATAATGGTGCAGTGGATTTCTCATCACTGGTTACAAACTGTTATCAAAATTGTCCCAATGGAGGCCTTCTTCACTCTTTTGAATTTCACAAAATTTGGGATCCTTTCTGGGACTATTTGGACATCTCTTCTGCACAAAGATTGCGATCTGGTTTATTGCTTTCGTCTGGCAAAAAAAATTGTTGAAAAAGTTGTTCATTGTTTTTTTGTTTGTTTGTTTGTTTTTTAAAGCACCAATACTAATACACCTACTGTTTGAATACTCTGCTTTGCAAAAATGTTGAATAAAAAAGAATAATAATAATAATAATAAAAACAATACTGAAAATATTCCAATTGACTAAAATAACACTATACTGTTTGACAACGCAAAATTAATGGTATAATTAAGCTCAGTCAGGGGATATAGGTAAAAAATCTCAATTGGCAGAAAGCTACATGGTCACTGGTCATTCCCAGAGTCACAGCTGCCTTTCAGAAAGCATGTACATCTCATCGTCGCAGTCGAATATTGCTACAGGGAGGATAATTGCATTGGTGACACCAGTGGGACTTGACACTGTAGGTCCTTCACAAGTGCATACGCCGCATGCATTTTACCAGCAGTCATTTAGCTGTTTTCCTTTGATGGCATTGCCTCATAAAGCAGGACATTTGCTCGGTATAGGGTTACAGGCCAAGGCCAAGAAGAGCGTTCAGACGGAGAAGGGATGTACTCAAGACGAGAGATGCAAGTACACGGATTACCCTTAGTCCGGTCCTTCTGAAGTGTCTACCTGCCAATGTCATTTTTTTTACACATTTAATGCAGTGTGATTAAGCGTTAAATCCGCCATCTTAATTAAATGAAGAGTGGTTTGTTATTTTTAGATGTATTTGGTTGAAATGCAGGCGAAGGTGTAGGCGAATGTTGCATAATGCTCAACGGCTGTCTGTGTGGATAATTTTAACATTTTACGAATGCAAAGGATGTTCTGCATTTGTCAGCATTGATTTTTATGTTGGTGTGTCAAGACCTTGAAGAGGGAGTTCAAAATAAATGAAAAAAATATGATGCATTACAAAGTCTTATAGAGGTAGAGCTGGGCAATAAGGAACTTTTTTTTAGGGTTGCAAATACCAATTATTTTGGTAATCAAATAGTTGGGCGGTTATACTTTCGATTAATCAATTAGTTGCTTAGAATGCAAAAAACACATGAATACAAGATTTTTGCCAAGCTTGAGCTGAGGCAACGTCGCTTAAGAACGTTTTGGAGATGTAGTTTGTAAAGTTGTCAAAATAAAAATAAAAAATCAAATCTTAAAACTGGTATTGAATCTTGAGACTCATTTGAACAAGTATCAATACTTAAAAACAACATAATAGGACAAACACTTTCTGAAGATTTAGAATAACTTTGAGCTTTATCAAAAACAAAATGTTTCACGACAGTTCTTGTACTTTGTGCTGAAAATGTCTAATGTAGAAAAATCTGACGAGAAAAAGAAAGTCATGTGAATTTAAAATGTTGTTTGTAGTTTCACCAATTAGATACCATTTTCGTTCAATCTGAGGCTTTTTCACACCTCATGGGTGTTTGTAAACTTTATTAAGAAAAGGGAACGATCATTTGATTACTAAATTAATTGAGGATTACTTAAATAATCGATTAGTTGCGATTAATCAATTATCTTGTTGCAGTTCTAATTTAGTCATTAAAAAAAGCATAATTTTATAAAAAATAAAATATACAGAGCTCAAAGTACAAATTCAAATTTCTGCTACAAATCACAAGCTTGACTGACAAAATCCTGACTGTATCCCAATGTCATTATCCTTAAATTTAGATATAGATAGTATTTTCAAAATGGAAAATACTGAAGATCTAGTTAACACCATTTGAAATTCAAATAAAAAAAATCTTAATGGCTCCTTGATTATTTAATTACAATGTTGTTATCAATCAAATCTATGCCAATACAGGTCATTAGAATCACGTGTCCTTAATAAAAGTATAAAAAACATAAGTTGATCTTTTTTTTTCACATTAAGAATTGGAGACATCAACTTTTTGGCCCCTGAAATGTTGTTAACAAGATACAACTCAGCATGTGAAGTACTACTCTGTGGGTAATCAAAATAAATAATTCACTTTGATATTTTTTACCCTCTCCAAATAATAATCTTGCTTCCTTTAGATTCCCAAATACATGCACGCCGCCTTTGAGACCCCACTCCGTATGACGGCAAACCTGCAACTGATTGAAAACATGGATCGAGTTTCGTGTAGTTTACATCTCCTTCTGGTCTCCTGGAGCAGCACACCAAACAACCTTTATGTGCCCTTGCCCTCCCCAGTTCTGCAAATGTGGAACTTGACCCTTTTTGAACAGCCGAACCTGCATCACTCAATATAACCTTGGCTTTAGGGAGGAAGGGGGGCAAAGAAGTGTGTTTCTAATAAACTCCAGCCTAGGCAGTGGGGTTTTGTGGGAATGTATTCATGCTGTGTTTAGTTCAAGTTCAATTGTGGATGTCAGCGATTCCAAACTGCGGTATATAGAGGGCTTCCATAAGTTTGCTGGAGTCATCAGAAGTAATTTATGAGTTGTTTAGCATTGACTTGACAAGTAAAGACCCAATTTCATAGTGATTTAAGTTTCAAAAAGCCACATTTTGATCTGTTTACAACAGGACTAGTAAGAATCGAATACTAACCCCATCCTAATGAGATCTTTATATTGTGATTTACCTTTTCTCTATTTGATGCAGACAATTTTCACCTATTTCTCTAATTGGTCAGCCTTTGTCATTTGAGTGAGAAAGTGATACATGGACTTAGCCAATCAAGTGTGACCCTTTTAGAAAAAAATATGAATTTTGTTTAAGTGCATTAGGAAAACAGTACAAATGTCTCATGATAAAATCAAAACAGTGATCTAGTTTTATCCTGAGTTCAATTTTGCCGTTTTTGTCCTGACAACAACTGTTGGATGGGTATGGTTTAGCTTTTAATATACAGTAATTTTCCACAAAGTTCCATTTTTTGTGCAGTTTCAACAAGCATTACAACTTATTCAAAGCTAGCTACGAATTTATTCTGAAGATTGGTTGATGATATTATCCCTGATGTAGTCTTGTGAGTTAATAGTAGGGCTGGGCCATTAATCGAAAAACCGAGAGATCAAATCGAATCAAATCGTCAATTATAGTTGGGGGTTTTGACTCGAAAGATTGAAAAACAATCTTTTGGCAGTAGAAATGTGTAGTTTGGAACAAAAGTCAAACTTTGAGGTAGAAAATTGATATAGTTTAAAAAAAATGTAATAAATGGAAGAGTTTTTGGTATTTTTCATTTGTTTTTGAAAAGCTTGAACAAAAATCGAGATCGATCGATAAGAGAAAAAAGAAACAAAACAAAAAAAAAAGGGATAATTTTTTGACCAGATCGCCCAGGTCTAGTTAATAGTATATTTTTCCAGTGATAATGCCCATTTTACCTGCTTATTTACACACACCAATTTAGGTTCATTAAACACTTTGAAGAATGTTCTTTGAGGTGGTACTTGGCATGAACAGAACCACTTGCGTTTTGTATATTACATCTCTACAAGCCAGGCCACACGTGTTTATTTGCTCATTTCTTTGGCGTGTGCACTCTTAAGGGTTCAATAAGAGGGGTGCAGCAGGGGGGCTCTGGACTGCCTCAGCACCCCAAGGCGCCAAGGACATGATTTGACAGGTGTGCGTGGAGGTCCTGGAGACTTAGCAGTATGAAATAGAGCAGCGGCAGTACAATACGTCTATTCAAGCCTGAGAGAGAGCCAGCGAGATATGGCAGGACCCCCATGGCAGGGTGGGGGCGGTCACTGAGGTGCAGGTCAAAATGTCCACCAAGAAAAGCAGAACTCAACAGCAGCTGAAGACAGTGAGTTTGATTAGACTTTATCCTTTTTTAGCTGAAAGAAATCTGACTTTTATGTAAAATAAATGTGAAAAGTAATGTGAAAATGCCTGCTTAAAAGACATAATTTTGTATTTTCTATTGTAATTATCTTTCTTGAGTACTTTGACATCTTATGTTTTAGAAGCATAATGCATCCATATTAGTTGGGCAATTTTCATGTCAAGATTTGAGTTGTCGGCTGCTGAGTGAATAACAATATGTGTCCATTATATGATATGTGTCCATAGTGTTTGTTTATATTTTCTATTCTGGTGCATAAGTATGCTAAAGCCAGCGAAAAATGGCAAAGTATTCAATTAAATGTATGTGAATTTGTTAACTTAAATTGGAGAATTTCAGTTAACAGATTGTCCAATTTTAATTAAGAAAGGCATTGCAATTTTTCCTACGACACACTGGCAGCTCATATTCACGGCAAATGTAACGCTATAGATGTGCTAAAATGTGCACTATGAATGAAATCCATACCTGCAAATCGAATACATTTTTTTTGTCAGAATAGATCCATTAGTTACAGTCACCTTTTTCCATTTCTATTGACCTTTTGCACCCAAGTCACTTGATCATGTGGGTGCGCCATGATAGAAGGCAGAAATGCATGAACGCAGCATTACAGGGACCGCAAAACTCTTACATATTTTCTTATTTTTTTGTAAAGAAAGCAATGGATGCTTCTAGTGAATGTTCAGTACATTTGAAAGTAGAACATCTTTTAGACCCACAAAGAAAGGTATTTGGAAAAGCTAATGAACGCAACTGATCCATACCCTCTTCTTCCTGCTATGTTTGCCAATTTACCTGACTTTACTCCTCATGATTTGTACCATTCTGTGGTAAACAGGGTTTTGTCTTACCCTGGAGCAGATTTAAAAGCTTACAAAAGTTTGGTTTTCAGTAACTTGGCTGTATATCATTTGAGGCTAGAGGTAGCCACACATGATGCAGGTTGTTTCAGATATTCATTGCATCTTTTTTTTCACATGTCTCTTTTTTTCTCATTAGCATTGACTTACCTTGTTTAAAAGTGTTCACTGCAAATCTGTAACAACTTAGAGGGATTTCAGTTCTTTCAATTTATTGCTGCCAACCACTGGCGTCTTCTATCTTCATCAAAATGGGAACGAAAAAGCTACAAGCTTAAGCTTAGTTACAACCTCCTTGCCTGTTAGTGCACAAGATACAGCCATTTGATCAATCAATAAAAGTAACTTAGAAACAGGCAGGTTTTTGGGAAAGTTTCTACAGTTAATAATGCACACAGACAGCGCTTTTGTCCTCCATCATGGAGAAGTGGGCGTTTCCTCGAAGAGCGTGACGACATGTGCAAAGAGTCAATAGAAAGCTGTGTTCTGTCCAATTGATGGATTTTATGTAGTGTAATGCATTCCAATATTCTGTTCGAAGCATGACAAATCCCTGATACACTGGCTAATGGCGGGATGTGACAAAGATGGCCAACGTGGGGAAGAATTACAAGGATATAAGGCCCATACATCCTTAACGCACGTCCTGAGAAGAGCTTTTAAAACACACAAAACCTCCAGCAGCGCTACCCATGCAGAAAATTGGACAGCCATCCTTCAGCTCCTGACAGAAATCTGAGGCTCGCAACACGCATCCGAGTGCAATACAGTGGAAAAGGAGAGAAACAAAAAGTAATTGAATCAGAGATGAATATAGACCAGGGCTGGGTGTAGAGCGGCACGATATTATATAAAATATGAGATTTGATGTATAATCTGATGACATTTATATGCAAGTTCAAGCTATTTTTAGACATAATATATTACTGTATAGGCCTCCAAGTGATACATATACCACTACAGGCTCACATGAACAAAGTGACAGTGCAACATTACAAGAGTATAACTTGACGTCTTTTACACATTTGACTATTCACAAGAAAGAGTCTAAAAGAGACACCAGCTGCATTCATCACAAGCTATATTCATGACCTCCTGTGCAGTTTTTTAAGTGCAGTTTTGGTCGGATCATAAAAACAGTACAGGGGTTTAACCAAACAGGCATTTATTCTTTTGATAATACAAAATATTCACAAAACTGACAACCTTTACCTACACAAGCGGTTTTGTCATTCTACGCAGCAAAGGTCTTGTGAGGAGAAAACCCGAGAGTCCCAAGATGACCAGTAAATCATAGCACTTCATATTCTCACGGGGCACTGAAAAATGATAGGCATCTTTCCATCAGCAAGAACCTGGTCAGCATCATTTCGTACAAAGAACTGATGCCATCACCACTGGCAATCCAATGCATTAATGCTACAATATGGGCTGAGGAGATGTGCACCGTTTTGTACCAGGGTGCAGCAGTAGATAACAGCCGCGTTCTCATTAGGGCACCTGCACAGAGCAAATACAGAAAGGGGAAGGTGGAGAAATGGTGACGAGTGGCTAAGAATAAGGAAGATTGTTACGGAACAAAACATGGTATTGTTGAGAATGGCTTGCAATATACAGAGTCAACAGGGAAACTAATAATGCCTTGATTTTTACCTAATGTGCCTTAAGTTTTCCCTATTCTTAAAATTCCAATTTGAGTTACCATTGTCACACATAGATTTCACACTTTATATCACTTTATTTGTATTCTTCTTTTTTATTTAACTTAAATTGTCTGATTATGTTTCGATAAGGTGTCATGGTGTAATCTAATCAACCAAAAAAAGGTGCCAGAACAATTTAGGAGATCCATTATTGATTCTCTTTACTGTGATTCAACATTTGCATTGTTTACATTAACGTGATCGTCGTCGTCTTCTGTACACACATGAGCTCCTGTTACTAGCTGCGCATGCATTCAAGGATGTTTAGAAAGTCCAGACCAAGCATGAACTAATGTTAAAAAGGCTTTTGGTGATTTTCAGTTCATTTCAGCTTGGCTTGTTCATTCGTGAGCACAGATAAGGGCTGAAGGTTGCAAGAGGACAAAGAAGTATTTGAATTTTGACAAGAATAGACAGAAAGCTTCAATTGTCTGCTGAAATGATCAATTACGCTTTTAAATGTATTTCACATTGAGGTTGTTGATGCTCTTCCAGTATTCCACCTTGATAGAATGACCCTACTAAATCATGCAAAGGTACACTATTCTATGTATTTTGTGCATATTTAAATGTTATGCCCAATGCACATATTTCTTCATTATGGATTTCTGAATGTAACGTAGAAGTAAACATTTCCAGTCTTGTGCTCAATTGTAAAACATATTTTTCTTACACTTCAGTTGTAGTTCTTATTGGGGTCCTGTCCACCTATGTAACTTTTCTTTAGCCTTCCAGGAAACAGGTCAGCTGCGTCAAATTTCATTTTACGTGAGCATAATAACTCATCCCGTGCAGCTTTAAGTAACTGTATAGGGGTTGCACCAAATGGCAAACATCTCCTATGCCTCGAAATGAATGGCGTACATGGTGACGGTGTGCATTTTTCTGCTCTCACTTTCGCAGGTCATGCGCAGGTCTGGAATGAGATTTTAGACAAGGTTCAGGGGGTTATAAGATTGCTTGAGCATATTTTGCATGCCATTAAAATTGTATATGGGTCCGCGACAACAAACTGCCGGCGCGTGGTAACAGACACAAGCTGACAGATGGCTGGCGGAGTGGGGTTTCTAATGCATGACGAATGGATGCATCTGCCGGTGTTGGGAGTGTGCAGGGCGGGCGGTCGGAGCTAAGAAGTCCTCAAGAAAGCGGGCGGAAATGTCAAACAAGATGCACAAAAAGCCAAAGCTGTCATCCCTCTTTGTCCTACAGTCACGGTGATCTTTTGTAAGGGCAAAGTGGCCTGGGAATCCTGCAGGGGATAGGGGGCAAGTTAAGGTGATGGAAAGATACCCAAGTGAGGTGACATCTTGCCAAAACAGTGGCTCGGGATCAAGGGCAGTGGCACAGGAGATGTGTTAAACTCCTCGGGGAAAGAGAGAGGTTAGAGAATCAGTACAACCGTGTTTCTTTAAAAGCACTAGCATGGAAATCTTCAGCTTTCATACATAAGAAAAAAATTTGACTTACTGCTTATGGTTAATATTGGGTTGATGTAAATGAAATGTAGCCCTCTGCGTCTGTTTGGTTTAACTTCCTAATTCTCTTGTAGCTTAGGAGCTTAGGAGCAAAAGATGGCACTATAATTTCCTTCAGGATAAATACAGTATCCATCTATCTAATAAAGTATCTAATTATCTATCTATGGCACACCTTTGTAAGATGAAACAGCTTCAAGCTATTTTCTTAGATTCTTTGTTGTTTTGATTACAGGCAGGTGAGGACATTTTCTTTGGGTTTAGCTTAGATCTGAATTGACAAAAGTGAGTAGGTCTGGGACTTGGATTATGATAAGCAATTTGTTAGTATTTATAAATATATCAACACATTTTTACATCCACACTAGAAATGAACTAAGGCATCATAGATACAGAAAAAGAAAAAAGTATGTTGTATACATACACATTTAAATTTGCGTGGTATACGTATATACAGCATTTTATTGAGATTGGGTTGCATTACGGGGGTATGTCAGCTATTTGTTGTTTACCTAAAAGAAGAAATTTTAGTTACCATATTATATTCTACGACATACTATATTTACTATCCGCACTCTTCACAGATATGCAGCTTAACCCCGTGATGATACCTGTTTGTGTCCATCTTCTGTGTTTTATGTTATACTGCAAAACATTCTAGGAAAACCAATCCCATCTTTATGGAGACAAATTACAGAGTGCCCCTTTAATGTTTGTTTGTTGCTTTTTATACATATCCTACAAGCCTCTTGAATACTAAGACAGCTTGAGAAGCAGTGCTATACAATATAAAACTCTAGTATCAACCCAGGCTGTAGTTATCAGACATCAAAACAGATCACAGAAAAGCATCAAAACTCCATCAGGCTGGAGTGCCTGTGTGGCCCCAGTCCAGACTACAGCCCACTTCCCGTTCAATCCAGTGGCATTTCTTAATTGGAAGAGAAGGCCAAGTAGATGTACTTGCATTGTATCAAAAACAAGCCAAAATGCACCTTCACTGCCAAAGAGAATAGCTCGCATGGGTTAAAATGGCTTACATTAAGAGTATTCATTATAGGTATGGGCAATATGGCAGAAAAATATATATGAATAAATAAAATAAATATTGATCCATCTTGAGCTAAAATTCATCTTTGTTATCCTAAATAGGTGTATTTTGAGCACAACTAATTCAACAGCTAAGTTAATAAAGGTTGCTCATGTAGAGTAATATCAGAAAAGTAAACAAAAAGTTCTGTAGGGTGAAAAGATCCTAGCACCATATTAGCATGTAGCTTGCAGCTACCGTTAGCATTGTCAGATACATTTTCAAACTTGAGCTGTTAGATCATCTCCATGTCTTTGTATCTATATTTGACACAATATATTTTCTTAAATCCACATTTTCTGTTGTAGTTATTGAACAATGAATGATACAGCTATTGTTCTCTATAAAAATAACCCCAACATATTTTGAGTAGCTTTCAAGTTTCGACAAATTACTTAGCTTCCTTCATCATCACTTTTTGCTTCTAGATAAAATAGTTAGACACAACAACGTAATAAATCTAGTTACCTAAATCTTGTGCTGTAGATTATGTTTCTACCTGCACTGCGGAAGATACAGGCAAGTTGGTAGTCATAGCCTCCTCTCTCTGCGTCCACACGTGTAGAGGGAAAAATCAATGCACAAAAGCTCTGTATTCCTGCTCGATTTAATCCTTTACTGCTAGCATAATGAAAAGTGGCTTACGATCTAGAATTCCCCCTTTAAACCAGAAAGCAGAATCATCAATGCTAAATAGGGGGAAACCACTTCTCCTGGGATTGTTTGGCAGCATATGGAGGGGTTTGTTGATTGCTTGGAAGGCCAGGTTATTGAAGGTTAGGCAGGGACAATCAGTGGGTAAGGATTCTTATTTTTGGAACAATGAAAAAAGGCATATATTTACCGAACAATGAAGCAGTCAATGGCCATGATCTAAACAAGAACACTACAAAAACAAATTAAACACAGAATTTTATTATTAAATTCTGTCTAGCACTATCCCTACACTATTGACCTATGTTTTTTATAGACCCATTCAGAGCCTACGTCATTTTGGGGGCGGAGCCGCACGGGTGCCCTCCGCAGAGTTTCCCCATAAGTTTCTATACAAAACGAGTAAGCTGTACTAACGATATTAAACGGTTAGAAAACTTAACAATGATTTCAAACGAAGCTCTAACCATTCCTAATGTGTTCCTTGGGTTTGCACCAGTTGACACATTTTATAACTCGTGATTTTTTCGGGCTAACTAGCTAGCCGCTAAAATCTATAGAAACAAAGAGGGATCACTATCAAAACAAATACATCGCCTTAGAGTCATGTAAGTATATCCTTGGAGTCTTTTATACAATAATCTTCTGTAGAAATCAGCACAAAATAATGCCACACAGGTGCAGTTTACTGTGACTCTAATTCTCCACTGATAATTGATAAATAATTAACACAACTTGCACAAAAATCTTAAGCAATGTCACGGTAACTCACCTCCTGTGCTTTCCCGCAAATTACGTCGTCAAACTCATCAAGGGATATGTATGATCAAAGCTTTTCTCTTCTGCACATGAGTTTTTCCCATCAAATATAAGTAAATATCAGGTGGCTGAATGTCGGGACACTTTCTAACGTCATGCTAACATTCAGTAGATAACTGTACATGGATCTGGAGTCGCTTGCTGTTCGTTAAATTGAGTTTTTAAAGAGAGTTTTGCGATTTTTTAATGAAAATGCACCTGCGTAGCGTGAAAAGCCTGAGACTGGGCACCACTCAGGGCTCCAGTTAGCGCGCGCAGCCATCTTTGTTTACTAACAGTAAATGGGTCTATATGTCACATAATAAGGAAAGTTGAATACGTAATCATCATCAGGTTTATTACAAAAATATACACTGTCAGCTCACTGTGCTCTTGTGAACATTTAAGGAAAGAATTGTATTTGAATTTGCACGACTTATTAAAAAAGAGGAAATACTTTCACCCACACTCTTAAAATGAGGAACCCAATTCAAAATTTAAAATGCAATAGTAATATCATAAAAAAAACACAGAATATGAATCTACTAACTGCCCCTAAAAGACAGAAGACAATTAATGTTACTTCTTCTTTTAAAAGTGAGCTATTTGATATTCATGAATCATTTATTCAAACTTGTCCAAAATACTACCTAGCTCAAACAAACCCATCAACAGACATTATTTTTATTTTATTTTACAGACAGCAAAGAAATACTGGAATGAACCACCCAAGCACGGCCAATCAGAGAGCTATTTTCAGCTATGTAAATAAATATTATTAGATTCGGACCAAACATAGCGACCTGATTTTGTCACAAAGTGCTGCATTTATAATGTACTTTTTGGTGGAAACGTTTGTCCATTTACAACAAAAACTCAGTTGTTGTTTTGCTATTGTTTGAAATGCCTATGGCCGCAAATATAGTTATCTCTGTGGACACAGGTGACATGTCAGATCTGCTCACAGTAAAAATTCAAGCATTTCAAGCCGTGTGCGATGAAAACACTAATTAAACACATGCAATATAGATAAGGAAAATTTCATTATGTGGAACCTTCGAGACAAAGCAATAACATGCTGAAGAAAACATGGACTTGCCGCTAGAAAAGTTGTATAATTCACAAAGAGAATTGAGCACATAAAGATACAGTGTACACAAGAACTTGCTAAATATAAAACAATGGGCTTGACTGGGTTGACTAGAGGTATACATGGTCGACTTTAGACATGTGCTACCAATCAGTTAGTTGACTACAATCAAACTAGCAAGTGTCTCAATGATCTGACCAAATATCTGATCCAAACTGCATCACACAGATTCAGATGTTTGCATGCTAATTAATTATTCAAAAAGAAAAACTAAAAAATGTCATGTAAAAAAAGAATAAATTTGCAATGTGCTTTTTAAATAAAACATTTTTTAGTCAACTATGAGACCTCACATTTTTTTGCTGCCTTTTTACAACAAAAGATATACTCGATATTCTGTTTTTGCATATCTTCAAGACAACAATCACGATATTATCTTAACTTTGATATATCGCACATCTCTAAACAAAATGCAGCTCTTGCATGTGCACTTTATAAACAACAGGTTTATAAGTATTTTCCTTGTCTAAGTATTATTTGGCTGAGAGTAAGGGTTAGGTGTGAGTTGCAGGAGTTGATGGTTGTGACTCCTGAATTGCTGATGTAAAAAGAAAAAGAAAATACATATCATTCTTACACTGAAAGCCTAGAAGAGCATTGTATATGAAAGTTTCTTCTTTATTAAAACACAACAAAGTTATATTTGCATTCAGACCAATTCCAAACAAAACTTTTCAAAAGCAAATCGACAGTTAAGTGCAAGCATTCAGCAATTTACCTAGCTCCATTCAAGCCTCTTTTCTCATCATTCCTTCACTGACGCCATTGCAAAAAGCTCCTTGCAGCTATATCTCAGACAAAGCTAGCTAAGAGAAGTTTACACTCACTCATCAAACACATAAACAGCGTCACAGAGAAGCAGTGTAACCTTTCCATGGCGGCTGGCGAGTGACGACAGGAGTCAGGCTAAATGAACCATATTGTTGCCAAATTAGAAGCTGGGGCAGTGGACAGACAAAAACTCTAGAGGAACAAAGCTATTCTTGTTGTCTTTGCCAATCAATACGGGGCTGTTCATTAGCAGAAACTGTACAAGATTTGAAGAGAAAGAGAAACAATGGCTTAATAAGAAGAACCCGCGAGCACGTGTGGTGAAGCAGAAGTAGATTACATTTAACCGTTAAAGTCAGGCATTCGGCTGATGGCTTGTAGCGCAATAAACACACCTCTCTTATTAATCATTATGGGCAGGAATTCCATAAAGGGTTGACCTATGCTGAACCCAGTGAGCTCACGTCTAGTGGCAGGCTGCATATTTTACAAGTGAAACCCCCTCTGAGGTATGGAAAACAGATAACAAGTCCTATTTGTATTTTTAGTGCATTGTTCAGTACATTTATTTTATTTAGATTATTACTGTTTTATGAGAGAAGCCAAAATTAGAAGGTAGGGCACAAAATTGCAGAAAATGTGGGATTTTAATCAAGGTTTGTAGACATTTGTTGTTCTTTTCTCGATACATTTTTGTGTGTGTGTGTGGATGTAGGCAGTCTATATGATGGTCAGATCACAAAGAAACTAAAATATTGAGGAGTTGTTGCCATATCCCATTTTAGTAGTCAAATTGATTGACAGAATTTCTTTGGTTGACTCTAGTCCTTAGAAATCTTATATTACACTAACTTTTACCTTATACATAACTTAATTGATTAATTGAAAAAGTAATCACCCAACTAATTACCAAATAATCGTTAGCTGTAACCATAAATTGATGTTTGAGAAATATGCCAAATAAGTCTTTTTATTATTATTAGTAGTAGTAAACTCCACCAAAAGGTCCAATACAAAAGGTTGTTTGTGACAAATCAGATTGGTGTGTGCTGTCTGAATTGAATAAAAAAGTAGTTAAATTCTCTTTGAGAGAAAAAGCAACATTCTGATTAGCTGCACTTGAGTGGCCCACTTCAGTTTCACTTTGCTGTCTTCTGGAAGAAGAAAAAACAAATAGAAAATTGATATCAACCAGTACAAACGGAAAAATTGTGAACTACTTTTTTTTTTCCTCCCCCAAATCACCCAGCCCTACGTTGAGTCACTGAGTATTTGTCTACAGTTTGATGTACTAAAAATATTTAAAAAAGACGAATAAGTCCTACAGTTATTATCAGAATAATGGTGTAAAGATGATGTTTTTGCCCTACTAACCCTAACCGTAACCCTGCCCAAAACCCCTAATTCGCAATAGAATTACAGATCAAATTCCATTAAATATTGCTGAAACATTATTCCACTCTGTAATGCTAAATGTCATAGGTAAATGTGGAGCTATATTTTCCCGATCAGAACTGAGGAGGAGGCTTGACGTCAATCGCCTGGGGAGGACAATCTGACATCTCCACTCCAACTGTCTGTCAGTCTGTCGAGCCCAGTGATGTATGGATGCGGCACGGCACCACTCACCCAGCAGAGCAGTCAATAGAGGCTCACCGAGGAGGGCCCGAACAGACAATAGGAGACTGTGACCCTTGTTATGGCATGACAAAACTCCACTCAAGAGAAAGGGGGGTGCCAGACGAGGAGGGGTAGCATTATTCAATATCAATTCAGCGTCAGTCATTTGCAATGGCATTTGAACTGAGGTGGTATTGAGTATTGTTGTTCCTCGAGTAGAAAAAAAAAAAAAAAAATCAAGCAAAAATCCAAGTGCTGCTTTTGAGACAGCACTAAATTTTGTTTGGACATTTTATAGCACAAACTATATTGTACTGTGCAATAAGGATGGGACGAGATCTCGTGCCGCGAGATCTCGCGAGATCAAACTGTCACGATACTGTGCACACACGTACTGATCTGTCTCGTGAGATTTTTCCATGGTCATGAAATTAAGTTTCGTATCTTTGAGCAGCTGTAGCAAATATTCTCCTCCACACACAGACTTGTAGCAGACCTATTCTGACAGAAAACAGTCTAAACTCTGTCTCAGTTTTTATTTCGTAAAGATAGGACCAATATTGACAGAGATAATTAGTCCTAAACATTGTAAAAGTTAGCGCGAAAAATATATAATCGTCAAATATACGTGCGGACATCGCGGGGACAACGCAGTGTTTTTCACACTTAAACATAGTTTAAAATAGATCCACAAAGAGATATTTTGGCCTCTGTCATGTATAAAGTAGGAAAGTCTCCTCATCTGTGTGCGTCTGGTCCCTGCAGCTGCAGCGGCAGCGCTGTGAAGCAGGGTAAAGGGGGCGGAGCCTGAGCTACACACGGAGGAGTGGATCAATTTCAGTCAAAACACAGATCGTTCAAATAATAAAAATCCAAGGTGATACACATAATGAAAGGTAAAGCTAAACTAAAAGAATATAAACTAACAATAATAAATAATACAAATCAAATTTTGTAATGTGCCTTGTTTAAATTCTAAATTGAAACAATTAATGCAAATTATTTAAAAATCTTGTCTCGTCTCGATCTCGTGGACTCAATCTCGTGGCTCGTCTCGTCTCGTGAAAATTCTGTCTCGTCCCATCCCTACTGTGCAATCAATCACATTTTGATCAAAACAATAATTAAATTCTTAGTTTATATTTAATTGAGAGATTAACAATAGGAATGGGACTAGATCTTGTGGTGCGAGAACAAATTGTCACGATGCTGTGAGCACACATAAAGAACGATCTCGTGGTCTTGGGAATGTTCATAAAGGGTTCAGTTGCGGATCTTTGAGCAGCTGTAGTAAAACGTCTCCTCACATATAGACTTTTAGGGCACATATTCGGACAAAAAACTGTTTTTATTTTGTTTTGATAGGACAAACATAATATACACACAGGTCACGTTGGAAAAGTGCGATGGTTTCATACCTAAACATAATTTAAAATGGATCCACAATTAGATATTTGGCCACATTGCATCTGTAACCTCGTAATAAGTATGACAGATGCGCTCCTTCTTCTCCATTCTAGACCCAATCTCTTAGTTCGTCCTGTCTCATGAAAATTCTGTCTTGTCCCAAACCTAGTCAACCCCATGTCAGTAAAAGCATGTAGCTTGGAGCTGAGCTTGGTATTGGTGGTAGTTTGTATTGTTTATGTTTAGTAAATAAATAAACAATTGTTGCAAAAAGCAAAATTGAATTGATAATAATTTTTTGGTCAAATTATGATTTACAGATCAGCATAGTTTGTGTTCCAAGATTAATTGCAACCAAATCAAAATGGAAATGTGATTAGTGGCAAATCCCAGAGGCTGCAGTTTTTGAAGTGCTTCCTCCACAAGCAACAAATCTCCCATTTTCGTCTGCATAAAAACAGCTATTTCAGAGGTTTACAGTACATCTAAAGTTGCAAAAATGCACTTTATTCTAAATTCAAATCAATCTTTTGTTATACGCTTGCAAAAACTTGTGGGGTACCTTTTGGAAAGAAGTGTTGCATTTTAAATTTCACTCTGTCAAACTCACTCACGGCTTCGACACAACCTGAAAACAATGTTTAGTTTTCATTTTACAAAGACTATATACACAAACAACCTTATTTTCTGCTGATCCCACACCTGTCTACAAACCCCTCCAGGTGACGCACAGCTAGGCAATAAACAACAGGATGAATTATTTGGTATGCCATATGAAAAGCAGGCTCCAGCCCTTGAACCAAGGTGATATCCCGGCGCAGGCATATGTGCGAAGACGGCACCCCTCATACTCTCTCCTGACGCCCGCGGGTGCTCCTTTCTTGTGCCGCTATCTGCTGCTTATTATTTGGCTGAATGAGCTGGAGCCGGGCTCACGGGGCGCACATCTGACATAATGACTGATTACGCTGTTGTGGTTCCCCTCCACAATATCCCACAGTCCCAACTATTGCTGTGCGGCGGCATCGCAAACTACACAGCAGAAGAGAGGAGAGAGGCTACTAGTAAACCTTATGTAACCTCACATAACAAGCCATCAATACAGTTTCATAGTATCAGAATAGCACTGATTGTGTGATATGAGTGTAAGAATTAACTTGTGACCTGATCCCAGTGACGTTTTGCTATTTTGGTGAAATAGTTGCATTGTGAGTCAATCCGTTTCAGTTTCATGTGGTTTTTATGCGAGAACAAAGACTTTTTTGCCATTAACTCTTGTCATGCTCTAAGTGAGAATTAACATTTAGAAGCGGAAAATTTCTTTAGTTGGTTGTTATTGCAAGCTGTGATTTGAAATTACTGTTTTGTATTGTTTTTTCAGTATTGTCCACCCAAACATTGGCTTGGCTTGAATTCAAAGATGAATCTATAGTCATTCTTTGAGCTCTTCTATGATGGTAGTGATACAAATTAGTTTAAACGGTTTTCCGCTTTGCCCTGGTTTTCTGCTTGCTTGCACTTGGCTTAGACTAGGCTTAACTTAAATTAATACTATAATGAATGTTTTTCAAGTACTTCCATTCTCCCTGAAAGGCACAATGCAGTGGCTCAGGTTTAAATTCAACACTGGAAATTTGCAGAATGTCTTTGCTTCTCTCATCCCAATTTCACACAAAAAAAAATCTGGTAAAAGGCTTTTAGTCATAGAACACGACAAAAATAATACAATTTTCTTGCCTCATAAAGATATACCAGTATTATTTATTTACATCTGTTTTAGAAGTTTGTGACCAACTAAAGGTTAAGGTCGAAGGTACTTGGGCTGCAATGAAACTAACAATTATTTTAGTAATAGTTCAGTTGAGCAATTATTCTTTCGATTAATTGATTAGTTGCAATGCTTAGAACGCAAAAATGACTTGAATACATTTTTTTTTTTTTTTTTGCCAAATTTGAGCTGAATTAAAATGTTACAAGGGGATGTCCTGGAGATGCAGATTTTAGGGTTGTGAAACGGATCAAAAAATTAGATACTAATCAATACTAAATACTGGTATTGAAAGTAGAAACACACCGATACATTTTTTGTTTTTGTTTTCAGTAGAGTTTTAGAATTGTTTTAGCAAAACTAGTTTGAAACAATATGTATGGTAAAGTATTTGTATTTTGTTGAAATCTCAGTCTACTGTATACAAATCTTGACTGCTGCTGGGGCACTGTGGCCATCTTCAGATCTTCCTTTTAAGCTTGGTCAAGAGTACCCTCACTGGAAGATATTCCCTAGTGCATGTTTTTGGCTGGATGAGGAAAACTGGAGTGAGAGGGAAACATACAAAGTCCACACAGGCAGGCCGATCTTCATGCTATGAGGCGATAACAGTAACCACTCTGCCACCATGCCGCTCTTGTCTGAAGACTCCGCAATTACGCACTTTCTGTTTCCATCTTGATAGTTATATAACAGAGCAGAAATGTGAAAGTTTTTGGTGCAGATTTTTAAGTCTACAGACCATCACCAAACTTGTTCTGAGGATATCTTCTCTCAAGCTGTGTTCACAACGAACGCATGGCTCAATTAGCATAGAAGTCACGCTGTCAAAAAGCCTGTGTTGAAAGCCAATTATAGCCACAATGATGCATGAAATGTCTAAGTACTTTAATGCAAATATTATTCCCTGGATAGAACTTGGGCTAGTCATATAACTCGTTACATTTGAGAAATTCCAATATGACCACAGGTAACTTAGAGTAGATTAGCCATATAATTATACAATTTGCAAATGAGTGTAATCAAAGTTAGCGTTTAATGAATTCTGCAGCTGCGTGTGTTGGTTTTATGAATGAGACACACAGCTGCATGCAGGTATGTGACAAACACTACAGCCTATGTCTATGGCCTGCTTTTCCAAACAACATAAGAAGTCGTTCTGTCAGCACTTCTCAAACCGGGGCTCGCAGGCAGTCAATTAGGTTCAAGGTGAGACAGAAATGTGTTGTCATTTAAACGGTTTTGCTCCGGCGGGCGATGCATCAATTCAGTCATCTCCATGGCAGGGGTGACAAAGGCCTGGCAGAAGAGTAGATGTACTGCTCTCTCTCTGCTGTCATTATAATCACCTAAATCTGTTGTTGTGGGAAAACAGTACTGCAAATTGCGCTCAAGGAACAACAGGTTTACTTCAAAATAATCATTCTAAAGTAGAGAATAGAAGTAGTAATTCAAATATATATGTTATAATGACACTATATTGGTGTGGTTTATTATGATTTTGCCGAGCCCTGGAATAAGCACTGATGCATTGAATATTGGTAATATTACTTCATAGTTGGCCCTTGTGTTGATTCCAATTTGGTCAAACATGTGTATTTTCAAAGTGAGTTAATACATTATTATAGTAACATTAACCATAACTTGAAATTAAATCACATCAAGAAGTCACAATATTTACAAGAGAGGATCTGATCTGAGTGAAATCAAAACACAGTAGCGAAATTGCTACTGTAAATTTTCAATGGGCAGCTTAATATACAACAACTCCATTGTTGTATATTTACAAGATTGCCAAAGTTGAAGTCATCTTCGAAAACGCTGTCCAGATGACAGCTTTAAAGCCTTTCTACTATGGATCACTCCTGGATGAATGAGGGATTATACTGTTTTAGTTTAGTTTATTTGAGCATCAGTAAAAATTTAAAATATATACAGTAGCCTATATATAATCGTACATACTGATACATAATACACCGAAAATTGGATATAATTTATAATATCTTAAATGATGCTCAAAAGGAGTAAGACGAAGTTGCAAAACTTGTTAAATCCTACCCCTTTTGGTCCTTAGAATATTTTCCATGCCCGTATTAGATCAGCGTATCACTAGTAAAAGTACTGAATGTAAATCATTGACAAATTCCATTTCAAAAACAAACAGGTAATATATGAGCTTTACTACAACTTCTCATTTCATTGGCAAGCATCAAATCCAGGAAAAAATAAATAAAATAAAAATCTATACTGGACCATCTCTGTTGGCAATACGAAGACACCATCTACCATTAATAAAATATATTTAAAAAATCACTACAGCTGCAGATGTAAAAAGTATTAGATGCATATTTCACCAACATCTTTTTCAACAAGCTTTTTCGAAGGGGCTGATTTGTCCAGGAAGTCTCAGCCCACCCACGTTCATATATATTTCAATTGCATGCTATTGATTAGACAAATCAATGTTTCTGAGCCATGAGGGTTGTGCTGAACCAAGCAATATATTTCCACAAGTAGTATATGAGCCGTTCTATTATGACATAAAAATTAAAATTATACTGTACTATAAATGATACATAGTCCACTGGGGGCTGGAGTTCTGTATTATTAAAACGAAAGCTGCTAACGCAAATCTAGCGGCCCTGTTCCAATACTGTTTAACGACATTTTGAATGTCCCCATGCGCAAATTTATACATAAGACATTATATTAAAATCTAAGCAGACAATCTTGCTAAAGATAAGAGTTTGGCAAACACAAAATATACCTATCAGTAAAACTAACATATTACTTTAGAAGAACTATACATTTAGACGGTTCCTTATTACTACAATATCTATTCAATCATTTGTCTGATTACGAATAAAAATACATACATAAACACTGATACATGTATCTGATCAGATGACCACTTTTTACTTTTTCCTCCAAATTCAATTCAGTTTTACACTACATTTTCATATTAAATTCTGCAAAGAATCTACCTTTCTCTACAGGAGTTGACTGAATTCATGCTCCATTGCGGTACCCAAATTTACATCCATACCCTCTTTTGAAAAGCCATCTTCAGTCCTCTTTGTGAGCCAATTAGCGGTCCGATCAGGAGGTCCCACCGGTTGAGAGAAGCGTAAATACTAACCGCCATTTTCTGTTCATTTGTATGCGGCTGCAGGTGCACTAGCTCATTATGTATGCATGCACCAACCTGCCTCCCAAACAGGCCATAAATTAACTTCTTTTAGCGCTCGGGCATTGCATCTCTGTTGAATCCATGCGACTAGAGAAGAAACATAAAACAATAAAAATGTTAACAATAATCTTAGACCCACCAAATGCGGCATAGTGTAAAAAGCTCATGGAAAGTGTATCAGATTTTACTGTGTTGTAAAGTTGTTGATGTACTATGGCTAGGCGCTGGCTTGTCAGTTTGATAGGATTTGATACCTTTTAACACAAGCAACAGTGCTATAACAAAGGCCCCAGTTGCTTTAAATGCTAACTTGACATTTTTTGGAGCTGGAACTGCGCTCTGGCTGGCCACATTGTTAAATTTACACCCTTTCTCTTGAATGTGCAAGGAAAATGTTACAGGAAACAGTTTTGGATCGTGTTCACACTCGCAATTAACCCAAAGGCCACATAATGAGAAATACTGCCTACCTCTTTAATGGAATCATTTTAACTACAGTTTTAGTCAGTTTACATGAAGAATACCAAATAAGCGGCATAATCCAAGATAAATGGATTTTTTTAAACATCCCGATTAGAAAAGTCTGAGTCTAGTCATGTAAGGTAATAGGCTGTCACAAAAATGTCCGACATGTGTTTGGACATTTTAGATTAGTAGAAATGGCTAACTACAGTTCTTCACTCAAGGACTAGCAAGTTTGTTTTGTTTTGATGGGCTGTTTAAATAAAAGAAGAAATAAGAATGCATAAATATATTACTGCAGCAACTCATGTTTGAAAAGCAAATACTCAACTTAAATGCAGCGTCACTTATCTTTGTTAGACAAAATTGTGCTTTCAGTATATGTATAATCTGTATATTCTTTTTAGGCAATAACAGCAGCAAAGTTTTAGTGGAAATGCTAAAATATGTTTCTTATAGTGTAGTGACAGAAGCCTCAATGGATCATTAGGCAATCATGTAGTACTAAGTAATGGAGTTGTTTCAAAAATATACAGCAATAATATGCATACATGACTGAACTGAAGTACAAATTTCTGTATTACAACCATATTGTTGTGTACTGTTTTCCAAATCAATTGTTTTACAGCTGTGGCTTTCCTCATAATCATATTCCCACACAACATAATCCACAAGAGGGAGCTTGCATCCTAATTTCTTCCTCCAAGTCTTTGTCATTCTGCCCACAGAAGTGTTAAGTGTACATTGCGTCTGTGAAGTGTTTTGACCCCCCTAGGGATAAGTGAACTAAATGTCAAAACCAATGGAAGGGTGGCTCGCGGATAATTAAAAGTGCTATTTGAAAACATCAGAATTTTCTTCCTGCTAACTGTCACTGGTCATGCTTACGTAAACATTCAAAGAAGAAGGCTTGGAGGCCTTTAATTAAAACTGAATGCATGAATAGAAATGACAAGTCAAAACAGAGACCAGTCTTATGGAAGGAGACGTTGCATTTACTGACAAAAACAATGTATAAATGTATAAAAGGGTCTTGTCCAAAAACTGATTGGTATAGCCCTTGATTTTTTTTGTCATGACAGATTTATTTGAGAACTCTAACAAAGCTAAAAAAAACATTGTCCTATGCATGAATTATTTGTAGCGAGGTTAAAATCTAATTCTCTGACACTGACAACTATTAGTGGTAACCTAGGTCACAAAACATCAAACCAAAGTCATTTCAACTCTTCCTATTACTGAAATGGTCAGAGTTCTATGGAACACTGTACTGATGACCTCATCCTGTCCCAATTTACAAGCCTGCATGTGCAAATCCACTGGAGGTTTCAAACGAGATCATGAATGCATCGCACATGGCACCGGCAGCCAACTGTTGAAAACCAGGATCAGGAAGAGAGTTAGAGCTTTAATTTGATAATCCTAATTAGGATAATAACAAATAATGCACACTTAGGCAAACCAGAACAGGGAGTGCCAAATGATGATGACAGTGTTCATATATTCTGTCTGTATTTCGCTCAAAGCACAAAAGCAGAAATTCCAACGAGCAGCATGGGATAAAATGACGCAATCACAAAATAATAGGTGATTAAAAGAGAGAATAGAGGCTAAGCAAAGCTACCAAGCAAGTTCATATCTGTGGAGATTTATCTTTAGTAAATCTATAGTACAACGAAATCAGCAGTTTAGATGAAAGTTAGTTTAAATGCAGATTAATACTGTTGAGTGCAAACTAAAGAACATGATTTTTTTCTTTTATTATTATTGGTTTAACAAAATATGCATAGTGTCAGGTGAGTGTACCCTTCACAGATATTGAAAAACTTGTCTAAGACTGTAAGCATCAAATCACTAATTTAGTGGCATTGTGATCACTGACCTACCCAGGTCCACGTTGTCTTTTTACTGAAGGCTACAAAGGAAATTTAGTTTTTGGAGGGCGAAGATATTTTCCTCTCAGTTGTGAAGGAGGCAGGCAGAGATTGTAGCTACAATTTCTTCTCTAAAAGCTTGAAAAACACTGTAAAAACTTTAAGTCCCAGATTTATCAAGCATTTGCTCATGTGCAAAAACAGGTTAGGGGGAGCAAGAGATGGGCATTTTTCTCTCTCACACACACTAAATATGCAGAACTTGAGGTGGTTCACATCTGTTTTGTTTAGTATGTTGTATGTGCATTTTCCAATAATAAAGTTTGTGTAAATACTCATAAATAACACATGCATTTTTTTTTTCTTTTTCATTTTTGCAACCACAATTTTGCACCTGGCTTGATAAATCAGGCCCGATGACTTAAATAGACTAAATCGCAATGTAAATTTTAAACTATATCACCTCATTCTAATAACAATAATAGATTTTCTTTAATTCCTACGATTGTGTTTGAAAACAATGATTTGTTTTTGGATTTGTTCCTCTTTTGTCGCCACAGCAATTCACCTTCCTCTTGTCTGCAGTGATTGACATTCCAATTTGGGATAAGGTGGATGTCTTCCCAGCTCCGCTCTAGATTTAGGACAGGGACAAAGAGTAATCCAATTTAATTAAAGTGAGTCATTTGTTGAGCTTAGATTCACTGCGAAAATGGAATAATAGTTGTTGGGTGATTATTATGAAAGCACTTGACACAACTGAAGTTTATAAGAAGCTGACATTTTGGCCGTTCAATTTCAATTCTACAAAATATTCACCAGTGACAAGTGATTTCAGACGCTTTTTACAATCAATCAAAGGAACATTAGATCACAGAAAGTTGCAGCAACCACACATTAGTCAGAACACCGTGTCATTCATCAAACAAATGAAATGAAACAACCAACAACTAACTAAATTCAAACTGTTCCAACAAATTAGAATGATTTGATTTTGTGCGCAAACATGACCAAACTCTGTATTAATCAATAGAACAGGCAATAGAGAGAAGTGCAGGTGGTACCAAGGCTGCAACACGCTAAGAGGGTCAAAGGTGAGACCAAACGTGAGCTGAAAATGAGTTCTAAGCAACACAAAAAACATCCCGTTGAGGACAGTCAATTACACTGAGTCTGCTCATACAATGGAACCAAGGAAACTCATTACAACAAACAAGAAAAGAATTGGAGTCATTAAATTGTCCAGCTGAAATGAAAACATACTGGGGACATGGAATAAGGCAGATACAATCCTCACTTTTTATATTTTATGATAGTTTTGCTACATGTATTGAAATTAGGGCTGGGCAAATATGGCAAAAAATTGACATCATGATTTTTTTGGAGCCAGGTCACGATTTCGATTTTTATCACTATTCTTGTAGACTGTTTATTTTCCTATTGTCTTTGAGGTAAACACAATTCACTATCAACAGCTAAATCCATCTGTCAAAATCCAACCAGTGTTGCCAGATTTTCAGAGAAAAACAAGCAACCTCCAACCTTCAATAAGAAGTCAATAAAGGAATTGATTCATTAGAACATTGTGAGTTGCTGCAAAACCAGTATATGTGTTTTTCTTACATTATTAGCGACTTTTAGACATGAAAACATGCTAAAAATGCATGTTTCAGTCATAAATATTGATATATTTCCGTTAATTAAAAAAAATCCAAAAGAGACTTCAAACAAGAAGCCCAAAGTCGCTATAAAGACTTGGATTTGGCAACTCTGAGATTGAAAAAATAGTCTAGGTATTCAAACAGATGCACCAAATAGAGAAAATGAAATATTGTTTAAGGTATTTCCAGCTCAAAGGTAAATGCTCCTTCCAGTAAGACAAGGCACAATAAACAAGGTGATGACTTTGTGTTAACCAATGTAGCCTAGGAGTTGTCCATATAAGCTTGATTATGCTCCCATTTGTGGGGAGTATTATACCTCTGCTGACATTTAGTTCTGATCATGACAACAAACACTAAACGGGCTGCATTATGAATTTTTGGTGGAAGTCTGTCACCTGCTTGTCTTTACAGAAAGGTTAGTGCTTTGTCTTGATTGCTCCACCGTATGGTTTTAAGTGCATCCATGGTCAAGGAGACAAGTGCATTTTGGTATAATCTAATAAATGTAAACTATACATTTAAGGTTGTATAAGAAAAGCAGTAACATCCCCACAGAGGAAAGAAAGTGATGAAACATACATCAGAAAAATAACAGTCCTTTTAATCGTTTAAGTGTCAAAGTAGCAATTCTGAAGCTAAGCTCTCCATCTCCAGACTCCAGGTTCTCCGTAGCTTACCAGCAGTTGCATAAAATAACGCAAATACTGTAGATATCAGCTTAGATTCTATAGGCAAAAGCTTCAAGTCTTTATATTTACTGGACTGCATTTCAAAGAGGTGACTATTCTGTAATCTTTTGGGGTTCTATCTCATTTTGTGCATGGGTCTATATGGTTTATCTTTGCTTTTATAATCCCCAGTGTTCGGAAGCAACTACAGCACATGTGCAAAAATACAGATTCAGAATACACATTTTGAAAAACTGTATTCTGCTAAATTTAATCATGTACTGTAACTTTTGAAGTGAGAAGAACAAAGCACACAGGTCTTGTCATTCTCTAAACACTGACAAAAAAAAAGTGTACTAAACGAAACAAGCATGGCATGGTTTATTATGTTAAGTTGTGTCTGCTGTAGAATGTTATTCAAATATGATACAAAATACATATCAATGCAGCCACACAGTGCTTTTTAACTAAATGCCTCTTCAAAGTATTCCTCTGTCCATCACACACACTACAACATCTTCCTTCCTCTTCCTCCTGAAACTCCAGGGCACATTTGATGCTTTGTGACTAAATGCTCATGTCAACCTGCACTTTGTTTGTCTCAGTCTCATTTTGATTCAGCTCCTGGAGGAATTATAATCTAGGTTATAGCATCTGGTGTGGTACCTGACGGGATGAGACTATAGTTTGTGAAAAATACAATGGTTGTTTTGTTGTTGATGTCTCAGTCAACTTCACAGGACATTGTAGGAAGCTAAAAGGGTTATAAGATGAATGATAAGAAGAAGCCTGCGGTGGGAAAGTGACACAAATGCACAGTTTATAGAACGCTATCATTTTGAGACAAAGAATTCAATTAAATTAATTGCAGATAGGGAAACAAGAGGTTTAATAATAACTATGTTTGTCAAATTTACAAGTTTTGTAATTTGTCTCTAAATTAGAATGGACATTTTACTTTTTATTTCTGCAAAGCCTTATATTGTTGTAATTTTTTCAAAAAGACTGCCTCCATATATTCATATCAAGAACGTATGTGCGTAAAGAAAGCAAGAACAGCTCTCATTCAAAGCAATGGGGCTTAGTTACCTTTCCTCAGTGAATCAGATGTTGAAAGACTGTCCTCACATCAAAGCGTTGCTTCCTCCTCAACTCTGAGCACATCACTGTGCGTTTTATCAGCCAGGAATCACTGCATTTACAGTGCAAGTCAATAGGCACAGCGGTTCTATAGATCAAAAACTCATCTTACACAATGTCTACATCTATGAAAAATGCACACGGTCACTACAATATATGGTGGTGGCTTCTGAGGACACGCACTAAACGCTATGCAGATCATTTCATATAGGAAAACATCAAATAATAATAAAAAAAACAACTTAAATAGCTTTCAAATTAAACTTCTCGTCACTGCATGTACAATGGTAATTTATATTTCTCCAACAACACAGGCTACGTGCGTTACAATCAACACAATAAACGAGTTAATTAGTCCAAACAGGAAATTGAAATTCTCACATTGGTTATCAATAATGCGCGTTGGTGATCAGCGGCGGATTGCACCTGAACGCGTCGATTGGCCGCTTGGAGTAATTAAACAGTGGAGTGTTTGTGCATGCCAGGACATTACAGGCAGAGAGCACACATCACCACGCCGCAGCAGCAGCAGCAGTAGCAGTAGGGATTAATAAAAAAAGGGCTTTATTTTTATGTGGCACGGTGCAGTGGATTGTGGGAATGCGTGTAAAAACATGCACAACACTTACCTCGCTTTGGAAATCAACCTCCAGCAGCGAACGTAGCTAAACCTCGCGTTCTTCCATTCACAAAGTGGCAATTTCTTTTATAAACGTCCCTTTTGGTGGTTATTAGAGTGAAAATTTTCCGAGATAGTTCAAGTACAATCCTCGTTAAATTGCCTCCAGCTCGCGTCCACACAATCCAAGCTCGTTTTGAGAGAGCTTTCGCCGGCTTTTTCCTCTTTCGTATCCAACGCCACAGTGTCCCTTTACATCCCTTAACAGACGTCCTCCTCCTGCGCGCGTACAAACTCTCCGGTTTGGCACGCGTAAACAAACGTGGATATTTCCGTGAGGTTTGTCAAAGGTGAAGGTTTGAGGAAGAGGGGAAAAAGCTCCAGAAAAAGTGTCCAAAAACTGAGCGCTGTGAGCGGCTGTGACAAGCCAATAGAGCGCACTGGCTGCCGTTGCTTCTCGCGCGGAGGCTTGTGTGAGCTGGGAAAGGTGAGAGCAAAAACTCGGATGTGGACTGCCGCTGTCACCGTGTACTCGGGCTCCACCTAGCTACGAAAGGAAGGAATAACGTGAGTCAAAACAAAAGCTTTGTCACTTCTGTGTGTTCTGTGAATTCTCAGAGAGTTCACTTTACTGTTTTAGAATTTGATTTTGAAGTACATTTGTTAGATAATTTGGACAACGGGACAAAATAACAATAAAACAAGCAAAACAAAATGACAAAAATGAGTCAGTGTGACATGGCATGTTTTATGTGCATACCAGTTTTTCCCACAGCAAAGTTAGTAGACATTCAAATTGTAACAGCTAAAATATGTGTACAAACCATTACCATCGCAACATAAAACAACACCATACATGTGTTTATATTATTTATATGGTTTAATCTTTGTTGAAGACAAAAATGTATAATAATAATGAAAATAAAATAAAACAAAAATAAAATAATAATAGAATATTTTTAAGAAATAAAAGCTATTTCAGTATTGGTTGACATCGAGTATCAGCAGATGCTTACTGCCAAAGTCAGTTCTCAAAAAGCTGGATCAGATTATTAATAATATTAATTAATAATACATGGTCACTTTATTTGTATAGTTCTCCTAACTTTTAATTTAGTCTGTGGATAAATTGGTTACTATCACAAATGTACAGTATGCGTTTTTTGTATCCAACCCAAACACTAAAAGTTAATTTGCAACATGCTAGATTCATAAACAGTGAGAGGTTGTTTTTACAAAACTAAAGATTTATCAAAAAAATAATAATAATAATAAAAATTGCTGTTGTTAGTGACTAAAATTCCAAAGCAAGAATTTGAATTAGTTTTTGTGCCAAGGTACAACATACAAAGAATAATAATGTAGGTCACATTAATTCACAAAAGCCCTACTTTTTTTATTTATTTATTCAAAGTTCAAAGCATAATTACACACTGTTGCTGGCAAATCTCAAATCATTTACAGCATTTATCTTTTTAATCTAACGTTGATTGGGTGATTATTTTAGAAGGTTTTGTTCTTCTGCTGAGTTCAATCCAGCTCCCAAACAAAACTAAGTGGAAAATTGTCAACAAATTTCAAACTAAATTTAGAACATTTGTGATTGTTTCAGGAATTATGTGCTTTGAAGGTGTGTTTCTTGTTATTTTTTTTATTAAAACTGTGACACCTCAGGACAAGAGTCTTACTAAGTTGAATAGGCCACCTAATGTCAGATAACATTCATGCATTGATTGTTATGATACTGCTTACTCCGTTTGGATCACATTTTGTGACAAATACAAGCAAAAAACAAAAGGACAACAACAACAATAATGTACTTTAGGGCAATAATTGGAGATGCACCGATCCAATACTGGGATCGGATATAGGTGCCGATCCAGGAAATTTTGCTGGATCGGGTATCAGCTCCATGATGATATCGGTTCAGCCGATATCATATTTGTGCCTTTAATCGGGCAGAATTAGACTAATTTATTGGCTGGTGTTGATCCAGAATGTTTCATATTATTGGACATTTTATTCAGATTAAGTTGTGTAATTGTGGCTTGCACTATAAATAACAGTTACATAACACTATGTGACAAAATATCTTATGTTTTAATAAGAAAGAAGCAATTTCAGTCTTCACACTGAAATCGGTTTATATCGGGTATCAGTAGATACTTAAAGTCAAAGTATCGGAATCGTAGCTGAAAAAGCTGGATCGGTGCATCCCTAGTGATAATGAGCTAGAAAGTTTGTAACTTTTGTTCATGTCATAATGTTATGGTCATAAGCTGCCTCAAGCTGCTAACAACTAGCCTACTGTTCACACAGGCAGAATTAGCATAATGTTTTGTGTAATGGCTGACCAATTTCAGGGCCTACTTGTGTAAACACCATCACAGTCCATATAATTGTGTATGTGACACGCTAATGCTAAATTTCCAGCTGCCAACAATGGATTTGCTAAATAAGGAGAGTTAAGCGGCAGAAACGCAGTCATAATTGAACGCCATAAAGGAACGTGGAGCAGTAAAAAAACCTCTGTAGAGCCACTCGCCGAGCTGTTGTTTCAGACTGGTGCCAAGCGCAGAAGCTGTTGAGGAAGTGTACTAAGCTTATGGGGACAGTTGTTGTGCGAAATGAATCCAATAATGTTGAAGCTCTTCTGCTCTTTATCCACTCGAGCGAACCCGGGAATAAACATGGCATCGTGTGGACATGTACATACACAGACAGGTGTTGCTCCAGAAACATAAATTAAAAATCTATCTGTCCATCTGTCAGTTCCTCCATCTATCTATCTGTGGTCATGTAAAGTAAATAAATAGTATACACAATAACTGATTGACTGAACTGATGTGTTACAATGTTTTGTATCCATCCATATCAAAATAAACCAATAATTAAATTATTATTTTTCATTGACATTATTTTAAAACATGTGTCATTGTTAACTTTACTTAATTAAATTCATCATGCATACTAAACAAAATGATGATGATCAAAAAGGAGTGAAGCAGAAGCTTTTCCAGTCCTACCCCCTTTTTACTTATTTCCTACTATTTTCCTTTTTGGAATGAATATGCCATAACCGAAACAAAAAAAATAGCTAAACAAAAATGTCTCTCTTTCAATTTTCAGTGGGCGTGAGTGACAGATTAATTAGCCAATCAGGAACACACATCTCCCATATGAATATTAACATGGCTACAAAAAATATCACGTGGAACTGAAAAACATGGCCAATTTGCTCTGAATAAAAAAGAAAAGCAAAAAAAAAAAAAAAAAAATTTATTGTGAGGTGAGTCAAGTTGTTAGATTTTGGTCTAAATGACAGACGACCAATCAGCTCCTTTGCTTCATATGCGTCACACAAATAAACTAATCTGATTGCCCGGTACGCTGTAGAGTTTATCTGAAAAGCAGGTGGGGGGAGTGGTGACCAGACCAACTGCAAAGAGTGGATCCAAGGCAGGGGGCTCGGACTTCTGTTTGGACGTGATGGGCTTAGCAAAACATTGTTTATTGGAAAACAAAACTACTACTTCTATACCTATTGGCTCTTAGCTTGCCAGTCAAAGTCAGTATGTTCCTAACATCACTGGACCAGTAAACAGTGGAGGCAGCACTCGGCAGTGAAACAACAAACGTCTGTCCTCTAAAAAATCTTAAAAAATAAAGGCAATCTATCAAACATAGAGGAAAAACATCAAACAATGAGACTTGTTCATCAATGTGACCAACAATAGAACATTTCTTGTAAGTTTTGTTACAAAAAGGGAACGCAGTACTTTTAACACAACTTGCATTCATATTTGAGGCACCTCAAGCACAGTGTTTCTGGTGTGGAGTCTGCTGCCTGCTGTCTTTTTATCTATTATTTCATTACTTTTTAGTTTAGTCATTACAGCAATAATTTGTATGTTTACCTCTTGATAATCCTCCACAGTGTTTGTCACATTAGAAATGAAATCAGCAGAGCACTTTCACTTTGTGGTCAAGGTCGGTATAAAGTTCAAACCCACAGCTTTTGAAACTGCTAATTTGAATTTTTGAACTGAATACCAAATGTAATTCTCCCATTGGTGAAGTGAAAATTTCAATCTGGTGTTTGTCCTTGAAGCTCACTTTTGGCTCCACCATGTCGTGATTGGAGTGGTAAATCGTGCTGGAGATGGGAGGATGTGTGCACACCGCGGCCCACAGTCCTGCCTCCTCAGAAGATTACATCAGCAGAAGCTACAGCCTTCAAAAACACTCCTACTCTCCTCCACCCACTGCCCAAGTAACATAACATCAAGTAAATAACAATGTAGGCCAAGAAACTTCTGAGAGCAACTCAATTAGTTCAAGTATGTTTTGTTGAGAAACATAAATAGATCTAATAACAACAAAAGCAATAGTAGTGAAGTGGTTGTAGAAGTCCGAAACACAAAGAAAGAGTAACGCACACCAATGCCCTTGTAGAAGTGCATAAGGAACAGCAGTTCAAAATAGAAAAAAAAATGCATTGCACACTCAAAAGCAGATGACCAAAATGTTGTTTTGTTTGTTTTTTGTTTGTTTCAGAAATTAACCTTCATTAGATCATTTTTCCTTTTTCTCTTGAACCACCGTACAGTGTGTAGCAACATGAAAAACATATATGAGGTAAAGTAAAATGAAAGTATAGGGTCGTTGTATAAATAATCTGTGCGCATACTTTGATCGATGTATGTCTGTCTGCCATTTTTGTTTTGGCTTGTTTAGACTCCTCTGCCCAAACCACCTTGTGATTGGTCTGTTGCTGCACTGTGATTGGGCAGGACTCACAGCGGCTGCCTTTAACCATGCGATGGAGGATTCACCAGATGGATTCTCAAGATTTTGAGAAAGAGACATCTTTTCACCAACGAAAAATGTAGTTAAGGAGCAAATGTTTATCTCCTCTGATGTCATCCTGTACCCAATCGCATCCTGGCTCGTGACTTGACCCCTGCACAGCTCAGCCAATCACTCTGCAGCTCTCATCTCCTCCATGCACCCTTCAGCTGGGCATCAGGACTAAATTCTAAAAAGCAGCTTGAATTCTGCAGTTTGCTCTTGCAAGCACAGGTTGTTCATCACATCGCATTCTCCCAACCTTGCACCTCAGAAGTCATCTTTCCTCTTCACCACCACCAATGTCTAGATTCCAGGGGGAAGTCTCCAACTCTATCAGCCAATCATTTATCGCATGCTTTGTTTTCCTGCCAAACCTGTATAAAAAATGTTTTCAATAATCGCATCATTTTGTCTGTTTGGGTCTGTCCAGGTTGAAATGGCTTCTGTGAACAGCAGTTCTACTGGAAAGACCAATGATATGGAGAACTTTCTTGATGTTTAGGATGATGTATTACAAGGAAGGTGGAAATAAACACTGTTATTTTAGGAACAGAAGTAAAAAAACTTGCTTTTTTTTAAATTATGCTGTTTTGGATAAGAATTGTATTTGATATCATAGATTACAGAAGCACAAAGCATCTTTTTTGCTGTCTGTAGTAACTAAACCTTGTAGTAATCAACTTAGTAGTAGCAATTGTACGTATTCTTGTAAAAAGCTCTAGTAGAAATGGTAAAAGTACACTTACAGAGATGGTGAAATCATTTGGTATCAAGTGTTTACTAATAAAAGCTTTTCCCTGCAGAAACGGTCCCACTACCATTGGCAAACAAAGACATTTCAAATACCCTACTTATTAAGTTTCCAAGTGGCTGTCCAAACAATGTCTAATGAAATAGTCCCTGTGCCGTGTTTTGGGTCTTAGTTTCAGTCATTATGCTGATGAAGACGCCACACAATCAGGCCTTAATAATACAGGACAACAATCCCCTTTTCAGAGCGTCTTCTTCCATTTCACATTCACTCAAGAACTAATGAATGGACCTATAATGATTCTGACACGGACTTAAGAAATGCATGTATAATTCAATGGAGAGAAATTACATACTGGATCGATGATCACTGGGGATTCTGTTAATGTGTGTGTGTGTGTGCATGGATGTGAGGGGCTATAAAGAATATTAAAAGGTTTTCTGCTGCTGACAAAGTTATTTTGCAGTTGTATCAATTAATATGTAATGTATGTCCTCCATAACCTACAGTTATAGGTTTTTGTATTCACTAAAGGCTGAAAATCAATTATCAAATTAAGGAATGTAAATAAAACATTTACTGGAAGGTGAATACATTTTTTATGTTAATGTTTGGCAGTATGACATTATCTAGTGCAATGGTTCTCAAAGTGGGGTTCAGAGACCTCTAAGTCTAAGTATGAGGGTCCCCCAATATGTTGATAACATTGGTCATTTTTTTGAATACTATACATTTTTATGATATACAAGCCAAAAAGAAAAACAAAACACATATATGGAAGCAACTTATTGTTTTCATATAAGGATGGTTTGAAATTCTGATTTTTGCAATGATGCCATTGAAAAGAATGTTAAAGGGTCTTTGGAATTATTTTATACTGATAGGTGGTCCTTGGCCTAAAAAACTGACAATCTCTAATCTGTCAAGAAGAGAAACTCAGATTTCATTCACAGTAGAAACACATGCTTTTCTAGTTTTGTGTCAGCAATACAGTTACTTGAGTTATATAAAAGTATATAACAGTTAAAGGCACAGAATGTATTGTACATTCACTTCCACACAGCTGGAGAAATAGAATAAAAAGGATTTCTATTGTGAGAGGATTAACTATTTTCATGAGAAATCCTGTAAGAGCCAGAAGCAAATACAATAGCTTTAATCCCACTTTCTATAGTAGCTACAGTGTGTAATATGTGTGTGGCCTTTGCTCTGTGTTGTCCAGTGACGCTGATTCGTGTTATAGACTATAAAACCACATACACGTGTACAGTTCTAATTATTAAAACCTATATGACAAATTCTCATTTTAACTTAGTTTGGTGTGACTGTCTTTGTGGTAAACATTTATCATAGTTTTACAACAGTTAAGTAGCAATTTATGACAACTAAAAGTAGAAAATGACAGGAAGTAATTTCAGTTCTAAAACAGAATTCCTCGTCAAAAAGAAAATTACCCACAACTGACACAGTTTCCTGGAATTTAAGCAATCATTTAACACAAAAAGTTTCACAGGTTATAGTAGTTTGTCACATTGTCACTCCTGTGTTATTTATGTTGATTTTGGCCCAGATTTACAATGTGGTTGCTAGGTAACATTTGTGGATTCTCCTCCACATACGTCATATTTACTGGACAAAAGGGGTTGGGTTACGATACTAAACTTCACCAAAACAACCAAATTGAGTAAAAACAAGCTAAATGTTCAGTGAAATTTTCATCATAATCATGTTTACTATGTTTTACTACAAATGCAGTCTAACCTGCCTTAAGCACTTTAAGCTATATACTTTTGGTGTAACTTGTGAAAAGGTCTGTCACCTGCTCATCTCCATGGAGATGTTAACACTTTGTCAGGAACATTTCACATTAACCTGCGATACCACCAGCTCAATAAAAATCCTACTCATAATAAGACTGTTTTTCATTTTAGCATCAGCTTACTGCAAAGTATAGCATCTGAAAGGTTCAAGCAAATCAACGCCCTCCATCAGAAAAATATAATGAAAAATAAAAAGCAAAACACCATTAAAACAATTGAACGGAACATGAAGAGAGATGGAGAGAAAAATGTCTCCTTTTTTTGGCCAAAACTTTCAATTTATGATTTTCGATTGCAGTCTAAATAAAAACTGAAATTTTATCTATATTCTCATTTCCCCGTGTCCAGGCACTTTGAAACAAGATCAGTTGAAATTAAAAGGGTTGCTTCTGTTTCAGCCAACACAAAGGCCTAAATACTCCCTATCATCAGTGTATGTAGGCAAAAGATAGAGGCAGAATCGGAAATCTGTTCAAGAAACGGGACGTAATCCAATTAGGTCCCTGTAATGAACTGAAGCTGCAGAAAAGTCAATTTAGTCCCCTTTTAAAACAAGTCAATATTCAACAGATGTCCATGTGGCTTCTTAAAATGGCGATATGATTATTGATTTTGTGTCAAATATAACATTCGTTTAGACTTTCAGATAAATAGGCTTCTACTTTCTAAGAATATTCTACCTAAGATAATTGCATGAGGATTTTTCCATGAATAAATGTGTACTTTAGTGAATGGATGGTTGCGCAGCACTTGTGTCTATATTAGTTTGGCTGTAAAGTGGAACAGTCAACAAGCAAACAGGCAGCTTTAGAAAAAAACGTGACAGTTTCTCAGTTTTCCACTCTGTCACGCTCACAGCAGCGCACTCACTTGTTCACCAATTAAAGCTATTCTTTATAAACACGGATATGTACATTCATTTATCCTCATGACAGCCACTCTCGACAGGTGCAACAATGCTGAAAAGTTTGAGGTGAAGTAAGTTGTCAAAAGTTCGAATCAAGCTTTTGTGAAAGAGACAAAGGTGAAAGATTGTGGTGCTTTCAAATGGTAGGGGATTTGGAATGAAATTGGTTAAAATATGGATAAAACACTCCCAATTCTGTCATAAATCACATCGCCAATGCTAGTTTCTTTTAGACATTGTTTGAAAAGAATGACCTTGACTTTTTCCCATTTTGATTTCATCCAGGACTGCAAACTGCAAGTCTAAAAAATAGGGCTATTTGACCAAAGAAACTGTTGCTCAGCTTATTTGTGCATCAACTCTTAATCTAATTGGGAGCCTACATTTAGCAAAATATTGCACTGTTATATCTAGATTCTATGATTTGACCACATTTGACCCAAATATGCATATTTGGACCTAAAACAGACAGAACAAGTGCTATAATGTAGTCCTCGTCTTCTCCCTTCTGCTAAGATTCCTAAAGCTTTTTTTATTCCTAAACTATTTGGTGCTTAAAAAGCATTTCCTACTATTCTAAATAATTTAATTTGAGTGAAAACTAAATTAGCAAATGATAATGAGCTTACCACAGTGGCCAGTGTAATTTTTTATGTATGTATGTTTTTCCCTGACCACAAACATCTGTTGTCAAACTAATCACACTGTTCTTCTTCACTCTCCGTTCACCATCCCGTTTATTCTTCTTCCAGCACTGCCCAGTTTGCCAGCTCTGTTTCAAATGGGATTGTGAGGCGCAATTTTGGGACATTAAATTATTGCAAGCAATTTTTCTTTGTGTTGTCACGGCAATATGTGTGAAATGATAATAACACATCACTGCAATTGTGAAAAAAGCCAAGCACCAAGACCATATAGAAGGACAAACACTGGGATGCAAAGAGAAAATAATGATTTCTCACATCTATTTAAAATAAAAGTAAACCGCAACATGTCCTTTTGTCAAAAACTATTTTCCACTGTAAGTAAATAAAAAACTCTTAAAATATTTCAAAAAGATAAATAATCTTGTAGTAATGACTGTATGATATCACTGGTGACCGGCTTTTTCTGTCAATTGCTAAAGCTTGTTTTAACCCATTTTCTTAATAAGTAACACGCCCATTTGTAGAGACACTTTAAATTATTTATAACTATCTAGTCCGAAGTTCATCAAATAACAAGTGTAAATAATCACAATCCAACGATGCTGCGAGAGTTAGGAACAAGTTAAAGCTCCTTTATGGACAGAAAAAACACAGACTTGACTTAAATGTAAAACACTATAGAAAAGAAATTCCACAAAACTATGGCAACCAATGACTACTATGATCTCCAGTGGTGTTCAAACAGTGAATAAGCGAACGTTCAGAGCCCTTGACTCTTTGTGCATTCAAAGTGGCACAAAATGAACCAGCAGTCCTCCACTCCACATTGTTACATTTTTGGGCATTGATTTGAGCTGTCAGACCCACATGGTGAGGTGTAGAGGTGGAGGGTCATGTATCCAGGAGACACGGGTAGGTTAACTGCTCTAAAAGCTCTCAAAGTGATCCAGCCTGTAATTTCCGCAGAGAGTAACATTACAAGAACTTGAATAGGGAAATGGGGCCAATAAATTGTTAGTAATAAGCCACCACGCCAGGCCGGCAATCAGCGGCCTATAGCGAAGAGCTGCCAACTCGCTTTCATTAAATGCAATTGAGTCTAAGCACATTCGCTCTCACCACACCTTCTGCAACTTTCAGAGTTTAGGGCCAGAATTAACATTTTTATGACTGTATTAGAAAGGGGTTCTTTGCAAATGTGCTTTTCGGTGTGTTTAAAAGTGCTGCGCAGGCAGAGGAATTTGGAAAGCTCAGACGGATTTGAGCAAGACCTTAGGCTACTTATGTGTTATAAAAAAAAAATCTGATTAGAATATCAGTTCAGTTACATCATTTCTAGGTCTACAGATTACAGGGTTTACATGGCATGGGACGAGCATAAAGTGTACTTGCATTATTTTATTTCGTTTTTTTTTCATTCAATTGCCAGTGGTATAAGCTGTTCTTTATCAATGAGTTTAGACTAGGTTTTCAAACAGCTTAACCAAGAGCACAACACTTTTACTGGTACTTGTCTACGTGTAAATCTGCTTTGCCTATAATGATCAACAATATAGCGTTTATACAATTCTCAACATTGGAAGTTAATATAAGTAAATAGGTTTCAGGAGCAGGACTATGGCTGTTCCTATTTTTTCCACTTCCACGCCTCTCCTCCTGAGCCACAACTTACTACCCATAATTCTATTGATCCAGGACAGCCCCAGCACTACTGTTTGTCTCTCTCGACCCCCACCATTCCACCCCTTGATTTCTTTCTTTGGTCCTGAAGAGTTCAAGATAACTATACAAGAGATCTTCTCCATCAACTTGGCAGACCATCTGAGACAGAGCCCCCATCCACAGTCTCACCAACCACTGCGAGCCACATCGCATCGCCATCTTCACCATCATCCTCTTTCTTGTTCTCAATAAAATATTGTGTAATCTGCAATCTAGTGTGTGGCGTCTTCCTTGCATTCCTGTTATGGGTTCATCTCTCAAAACTTTGCACCACATGAAAATAATCTTTTGAAATCCTTCTTTTTCCATTTTTTTTTTTTTTTAGTTCAATTCAAATGTGAGACTTATATCTCTCTCTTAAGCAGTTGTTCTAAAATGCAGTCTGGAACACAATCATAATTTTAGCTTTAATAAGTAATTTAAAAATCTTGGGCCTATCTTGTGTCTTGTTTCTTCTAAAATTTGTTTCTTCCACAGCTCTTGCTCCACATCTATGACCTGTAACTTTGCCTGATTGTTGTTATTTTTTTTTATAAAGATAAATGTGTTTACTGCATAGTGTAACACACATATTTTGGCCACATGCAGTTCTTTAAGCTTTTTAATCTGGGCTGGGGCACAAAGTATTTACAGTACTAAATTTGGCATTATCTATTACAGTGACCAATGCTTTTGTTTCCTACATAAATAAAGACCATCATTTTGATATTCTGTTTAATATTGTGGTTTAGGCAAGTTTAATCAAGTAGATTAGCCAATAATATTCTATGTGTAAATGTGAAACCCAACTAATGGTCCACCTTTGGGCAAGTGTAAAAGCCTATTTATTCATACCAGCTGAGAGATAAGCAGCTGGGGGACACTCAAGTTATGCATGTAAACATAACTCTTAATTAAACAACTTATTGGACAATGAATAAAACTAAAGAACAGAAAGAGAGAATGACTGAAGAAAATGAGACAAAACCCATTCACTTTGTAAAATGCTGATCCTTCAAACCAAGAAAAGACAATGCTGATGTTACTTTAGGATACAGTGAATCATCTGCAGTGTCTGAGCAACGACTCCAGCCTGTGATCGCTCTCTATGTAACAATAGAAAATGGTGAAACTGCTCCAATGTGTTTTATTCCAATCTTGCTTGATTCAGTCTCTTGTCTTTTCCGACATTGGGCTGAGTCAGACCTCCCACATGAAGGTGTCTTATTGTCACAGTAAGAGGAGAGTGACTCGGCAGATGAAGCAAGCACAGAGTGAAGATAAAAACATGCAGATAAAGGATTTGTAAGCGCTTCAAAGTTTAAACGGAATAACATAAACATTTACAGTAATATGTGATTGTAGTGATTGTTGCAGGTTATAAGGTTGACTTGGTTCTGACATATACATTATTGTTGTACTAGAGCAAATCAGTTCATCATCTGAGCTGTAAAGTTAATGAATCCATAAAATGATTTGTTTTGTTATGCTGTATCTTTATAAATAGCTTTCTTTGTTTTTATGTATTTTTTTACTATTGAGAGTGGACATTTGAAGATCAAATTTAGTTTTCTTTACAGAGACAAAGGTTTAAGAAGGTTGAAATTATGAATCTCTTATAATGAAAAGAATCCACAACTCTGACGTGTACTTACAGTGGGAGTGTTTGGAGCGTACTGTTTCTGTGTGGCCTCCTCATATCTCATCACGCCGCTGCCCACAGACACGGTCAGTACAGAACGTGATGATATCCTAGAACAAAAGCAAAGTTACTGTATACTGTAGAAAAAGTTGAAAGGATGACTCAACTTTGCTTGAACTGAGCTTGATTTAAGAATACTTTAAAAGCTAGAATTTACTTGTGATTTCAATTTATAAAGTGTCAGACAAAGCTCACTAACTTATGTAAACCTAGATTGTGTTTTGTTTTTGAATTCACAAATAAATATCAGTCCACAATTTCTGCCTGCTTTTATCGCTGAGGGAAAAATCATAATGCATGCACAGTGTATGTTTACCTTATTCTGATGTGTGTCATCATACATCACCAACAGAGGAGTACAGTACAGTTAGTGTAAATGACAAACGAAAAAGTCTTTTATTTGACAGTGTTTGGTTGTAGTGGTTCACGAAAAGTCAAAGACCTGGTTTAATGCTGGAATTTTCTACGATCTAACAGACTATTTCAGCGTTCTTATAATTACTGAAACTGGGGATATCAGTGCAACCCTAAACTTTGTTAAAGAAGTCCCGTTGTGTTTTGTTTTTTTGTTCTAAGGCCTATTTATTAAGAAACTAGAACTTATGTAGATCGGTAAATTATCTTGTATTCATTGAAAAAACACAAAATTGATCTAAAACAGCTTTAAAACTTGAAACAGCTCTATTAACTTCCTGTTCAAAACTCCAGAACTGATAAGCCATGTCTCTTCATTTTAAAATGTAACTGTAAGAAGCAAAACATTTTTAAAAATGGTTTTTAATTTTTTTTTTTTTATTGTTAGAAAGTGGCCATGGGACAGTTTTAAACCATATACACTTACCTTTGAGTATCACTCTTTTGAATTAAAACAGGCAATTGGGAGTGGATAGGTGGTAGGTGAGAACAGGGATTTCCTGAGCGCTCAAGCTCCAGCCAAAGAACAATACTGGATTACTCAAACATGCATCAATTATTAATGATGAAGGAATGTTAGTTGAACAAGGTTATGATTTTACATAACAAGAAACCTTGAAATGTTGCAATGTAACATATTGTGCAACTACCTGGCCCAGAGGTCATGATGATCAGAGGAAAAATCTGTCAATCAAGAACATTTTGTTGAATATCCCTGGTCTAAAACTACTGGACTAACAAGACTACAGTAGCTTTCTCTTAGTTAACTAAATATGTAGCAAAGATGTTATTGCCATACCTTGACCACCTCCTTGTAGAAAGAAACACTTGGCGATGGGACATGGAGGGCCTACATTTTAGACAAGTCACGTGGTTTAAAAAAACGGGGTAGATCATATCACCCAAAGAATACCTTTCTTTAAAACATTAGGCAAATGCAAGCACACTTCATGCCTGGCGGTTCTTCAGCCCCTCCTTCATCTTGTTGCAACACTATCACAATCGCCCGTGTCAACTCTGACCCAGGATTTCTTTAGCACAGGTCAACCACCAAGCGGCGCTTCAGCCCCGGCGGGTCTCTCCGAGCCGAGCACCGCTATCTGCGAAAGTGTCCAGGGAGGATCGAGTTACACGACGCCCCATGTTTAAGCCCCGGTCAGACCGCCGCTAGCCTGCCAAACCACCGCAGAGGAGCAGGCGCAGAGCCGTTTGGAAACCCGTGAACCACGCTCATGTAAGTACCCACAATTCCACGCAAAGAAAATGTCTAAGTTTGTGTTTAACTTGAGCATAGTTTGATAGTTCCCAAATCGTAGCTCAGCAAATGGGATGAAAACATTCCTTGTCCCCAGCTATCGCTAAATAGCTGCTTTTACGCACGCAAATCCTTAATCAATAACCGGTTCTGACGTGTTCGTTTTTGTGCTTTACATGTTACAAAAGTGCTACATTTTTTGCGCTTTTCGTGTGACAGTATCAAAGTTGTGCTCGTCGACAGCAGCCTGTTGCTTCTCGCTCCATTATTGAGATGGGGGAGAGGAGACGGAGGAGGAGGAGTTGAGAGAAAAGCGGATTGTCCCGAGCGCTGTGGCGACAATTCAAAAACAATGGCAAAGTACAGGGTGCATTTAGCATTCAATAGCTCGTAGTCATTGGTAACTAACGGGTAATTATAGGATCGCACGGTGAGTCGGATGAGAAGGCTATAATGTGATCTGGTAAGATAATATGAGGTTTGTTTTGGATAGCCTAGCTTTAGCTCTCTGAGCTGGCTTGCTTAACATTGCTTTGGTATAAGGAACGCACTGCTGTACTGACCTCAGTGTCCTGTCAATTATTAGTCACTTGTGAGTTTGCAAATCTTAAAAAAAATGTACACATTGCACATACCGTTGGCAATATAAACATTGAGCTTGTAGCCTTATTGCAAGCAACTTAAATAGGCTTAAAAATGTTGGATGGATATCCAATGACCAACATGCATACAAAATGACAGGTGTATCACTCACTTCAGTGTAGTCAAAATATTTCAGTTGTCCCAATGACTAAGTGTCAAAAGTGGTCATGAAGACAGTTTAAAACATTTTTACTTAGATTCCAAACTCATGATTTAGTCATAATCATAGTCTAATTACTTTGAAACCTTTTAATGATTACTGCTAGAGAGGATTGCATTGACTTTGTACACGTTATCGTGTATGGACATCCTGTATCCTGTATGGACACTTGTCTTATGATTTGACCCATCAATCAGTGTGACTATGACAACATGTCAGGAGCCTGGGCACAATCTCCAGATCTTGACTCAGTATTGCCTTAGATCTAGTGCTCAGAGTTGTTCTGGTCACCTCTCTTTTTACCATGTTTTCATAATGTACCTTGCACTCAAATTTGTTTATTTGGATGGCGTACATGAAACAAAGTTGCTCAAAGGTCAGCTGTGATTTAAACCAAAATCTAGCTTCACTCACCTCTTTTAGTTTAGTTTTTTTTTTTTTTTTTTTTTTTTTGCTTTGCTCAATGAGTCTGCAGACATTTGCAATGCGTTTTTAGTCTCCCGTGATATTTTTATATATTATTTTTCATACTAGTCATGTTAGCACATCCCTGATTGACTTATTCAGTCAATCACATTCAATACTTTAGCTGGACAGTTTAGTACACGTCATTGATTGATGATGAGTCCAGACTGCCTAGCGAGGTGTCCAAGCTTTTTTCGTCAAGTGTGTTGCAACAAGGACCAAACGGAGGGCCAATATGGGCCACATGAAAGTGGCCATATATAAACATTTCCAGTGGTTACATTTAGAAGATGTTAATTTGAGCCACATGCATTTACTTAGGTCTAGCATCACATTAGTACACAGTAAAATGCTTGATTTTTAAAAAATACGTTGCATATTGCTTTTTGGAGCACTTGTTCAGGAGGTTGAGAGCAAACAAAAATAGTTTGAGACCTGCAGTTTGGACATGCCCTGGTCTAGAGGAAACCCACTCAGACACTGGGAGGAACATACAAATTCCATATAAATTCCTGGTCTGGTCGAGGAGCCAAACTTTAAACCTTCTTGCTGTGAGACATAACTTCAGTAATGTCTATGTTCTTAACAAAGTCACCACATTCATATGACATTCCTCAGGAGGGAGTTTACAGTAGCATTTTGGTTAAATATTATAGACACAAATACCTCATAAAATTGCAATTGCCTGTAACTTTGTACGTGATAAGGTAAAGAAGAAATTTTAAACAAATTCAGCCAGTATTTTTTTTTTTACATCAGATGCTCATAATTTCAAGACATTCTGTTATCAAGAATAAGAAGAATACTTTAAAAATGTATTAGCTGAATACTGTTTTCCAATTATTTACTAAATTTCACAGAATAGTGGTGAAAAACATGATGATATTAGAAGATAAAAAATTACACATGCACCTCTTTGTTTTTTCCGATTTTACCACTAATTACATGACATTCTAAGCCTAAACCAAGAGCTCTGTTATCAAAATGTTTCCACTGATTCAGGAAAAGTAACTGCATTCTGAATGTGATGTAATCTAAAACATAGTTTACTTACCTTGCAGGCCTTCAACACAAGAAGACATGAAGACTGACAAACCTGGGAAGGCACTGGACTGATCTGGTTTTCTGAAAATGATAGAAACAATGGGTAAGTAATTACAAATGCCCAAGCTGTTGAGGAACTCCGTAAACATTTGTATTTGTATCCATAAATAGCCTAAATGTTTGCCTATTTCACAGTCATTTGTTCTTTATTTCTATGGTACACATTACAGAGCACAAACACATGCTGTGCTTTTTGTATTGTATCGTTACATTGTGAATAAATCAGTTTCCTGGCCGGAGGTTTATCTTGTCAGTTGGACATCCATCTTTGCTGGCTCCGTATTTGGCTCCCACTGCGAGTGTTCTCAACCAGCGTCAGGGCCCTGGATGTAGCTCAAGGCTTGTGAGCTGCCAGTGTTGCCATATCTGATCATGTTGCCATATATTTTGATTGTTTGTTTGTCCCCATAGAGATGTATTTGTCCAGGCTGTCATGCACATCGCCAAATAGCCCCTTGTTTTTGCCTCTTTGTTTGGATCGGCAGTCTGTAGTGACTCTCAAAGCAGGAGTGTTGAGTTGCAATAAAAACATGCAGAATGGGACAGAACTGTAAAATGTAGAATTCCTGTATATTATGATTCCAATACTGGTGTCAGCGATATCAGAAGGTTTTTACAGATGGGTATCGGCTGGACCAATTTTGAAAATGTTGCCGATACTAGGCATAATATTTTTTCTAAACTGCCTTTGTGTCATTTCAAGTTTATTCTTAGTGAATGAGATGTTGTTATAATTTTTATTAGCTAAAGAGTTAGGAAGTTTCTCTTCACATGAGCATGCAACAGATTGCATTGCAGGGGGATCTGCAATTATTTTGTGTCTGTGGATGTTACACAGTAGGACTTTACACTTGGATATCTCCATGAAGATGAGCACATAGATCATCTTCATTTACTTCAATACCATTTTAAGGTATTTTAGAGCAATAAAATACACATTGTGTAATAAATTCTTTCATTGTAAATGTTTAATGCCATACTAGGGAACATTCAATGCAAAGCAATAATGGAGTCCAACAGGAGGCAGACTCTACCAGAAATCGTACATAGTGTACCTTTAAGTTTTTTTTGTTTTTTCAAGATAACCTGTGGGCTTTACCATAGCCTAGTAATTATTTGTGGTTCTCTATATTTTGCTACCAGACAAATGTTTGCATAAAATGACTTTCTGGTTGCTAAAAAAATCAAAGGCACAATCCTGGGGCATTCTTCATCAATATACATAAGTTATGTCACACTAGTATGGAATAGTAAAGCTCAAGGAACAAGATTTTTTTGGAAACAAGCAGGAGGAGGTGAGAAAGAGTTGATTTTAGAGAGATGCAATCCTGCCCAGAGTAAACATACACACTTTTAGTTCAGCAAAAAGATCCAAAGAAAAAATAATGCCTCTGATCAAGTCTATTTTGTTTAATAAAAAGTTACACAAGAGTACCTTTAAAATAATGCATCTATGGCACTAATAATCTAATTCACAGATGACTACACAAGCAATAACAACTTAAATACTCAATGCATTCCTCATTTTTATTGAATGATTGGTCGTTGTACCTCAAAAAGCAAAAATGTATCCCTAAACTACTTTAGAATCAGCCATTCAGTTTATTACTAATAAACGGTTTAATCCAGGCAATTTGCTGGCTGTGTTAAATAAGCAACATATTAGCTTCTTTTGGCATAATGTTGCATAATACATAATGTCTCAGCAGCCCATTGAGAAGCACAACATTAAAGCTATGGGCTTGTTTACAGCCTTTGTCCAAACAGCACTTGTCAGCACATAAAAAGTGCTTTGGACCCTGTGCACGCCCTATTAGGTGTTAGTCACAGTTGGTGAGTTTTGAAAATTGCTTCATTTTTGTCCAGATGATGGTGAGTTGGCCCATCCTCTCTAACAAGCCACTTGGAGTTGTACGATTGGGCAGCTTAGGCAGGGTCCAGCAGGCAGGCCCACTGTTTCTTTATCTTTTCCTCCTCTTGATACCTATTTTGAGCTCCTGTGTGGTTTACCAGCATTGCTATTCTGAAAACGTATTGTGGATTTTATTGTGTGTGTGTATTTTTTTTTAGGTTCAGTCCTAGCTATGTGATTTCAATATAGTAAGGTCTGTTGAGTACCAGGCGACCTTGTCTAAGCCTACAGGTTGTAATGTCTGGTGCGATTTACTTTTTGTCATTTACCTACAAATCCATGTTAAACACAATTATGTATCTTTTGTTAAAGCAATCTATTGCAATATGTAGTTATAGTTGTACTGTAAAAATAAATAAATACATATCTGTCATTTATAGTAGAATTCAACATTTCTCTCTTTCTAAATTTGGATATACAGATTGTTTTTAATGTATCCAATGCATAAGATAAAACATTTTGTGAAGCATTCTATACCTATACTTTACACAAGAGCAACAGCTAATTTTAATAGCAAATTCAATCATAATAATGCCAAATTTAGTTGACTGAATGAGTGTGTCAGAAAATTGGGTTCTTTACATATACATTATCTCAAGAATTTTCTGCAGTGGTGACAAACATGTTTTGAACTCTGTGCCATGTACATTTTTGAACTAGCTTTTTTCACACTTGATTAAAGCTGTAGTTACTACAAAGGAATACTGTAGCAAGGAAAAAAGGGTGGCCTGGGATAGGCTCACTGAAGCAAACCCATTATACACCTATTATTTAGTCGGTATGATTTTTTAAATGCTTGTCTTACTTGCATATATTTGAACTGCTGACAAAATTCCTTCCAGACAATAAATCTCAGTCAAAACACCTATTTGCATTCTTTCTTCTTGCCCAAGTACTGATCTGTCATCATCTCTCCCCCTCCCTCTCCGTGTCTGCTCTGCTCTGCATCCACTGCCTCCAATCTGCCGGGCGCTGTCACTGAAATATGTGTCGGCTCACAGATACCCAGCGTGCCTTGCAGGCGGTGGAGCGTCTCCAGGCCAAACTCAAAGAGCGGGGGGAGGTGCCCACCGAGGAGAAGCTGAGCCTGCTCAAGTCTGTTCTCCAGAGCCCCCTTTTCCACCAGATCCTGGCCCTGCAGAAGTCTGTCCAGCACCTCAAAGAACAGGTACGAGCATTCACTGTAAGGTAATGCACACGGCTAAAAGTTACATCAAGCATCTAGGCAAGATTCCCCAAGCAAGTTACCCCACGTTTCAAGTCAAAATTGTAAACAACTGCTCACTGCATTATACATGATTATGGATTTCTGTGATTGTTTCTGATCACAAACATCTAAATGTGTTTGTGGGTGAAGTTATGCTAGTAGATGGCTGTAGTTAATATGATTACCTATACTATACAGTAGGCTGGGCGATTAATCGAATTAATTCGATTAATTCGGAACTTTCAAAATCGACGATGTGAAAATGGCCAAATCGTAAAATCGAGCTCAGTCCACTGTCATTCAGACGCGCGCCCTGAGTGGACACCTTCAGCGGCTTTGTAGAGCTCTCCCTCGACTCTCACAAATAACAGACGAACAGAAACCTTGCGCATGTTTAGCGGACCTTTTAATCACATAATAACAGCCGTGCGTAGCCGTTTAGAGGTGGTTTATAGCTTAATCTCTATAAGTTACGAGTTTGTTATTTCTCCGCGGGTGAGTCGGCCGCTTTCAGCGCTTCGCGGTAACTCGCGGTAACTTTCTAGAAAAGTCCCGCGGTAAATCTAGCGTCTTTTTGATTTGTTTTTGCTGTTACACGAGCTGCCGCGTGTGCTTTTTGTCAGGTTTTCTCTGATAAAGTTAAAAGCCGTCCACAGCGTCTCTCTCCCATGCTCTCTCCTTCTCTTCCAAAAAGCAGCAGCCAGCAGGCCCCGCCCTTTCCCCTCCGTGTGTGAGTAACTATGGCAACATAATTTGAGTGACAGGAGTGAGAGTTGAACACTCGCAAACTTAAAACTTTTAGATATGAAACAACTAAATCATAATGATGAACTTAACAGGGCCTAATGGCTACAAATGCAAGTAGGCCTATGCATTAGATGCAGCAGCAAACACTTATTATTAGTTTTAATATGTATGACATTTACTGATTGTGATAAGCCTGTCTGCTTTATATTTATGTGTCTTAAAAGCTTATGTGGGGTGGGCACCCTTAAAAAATGGTGTATGACACTAAGTAATAAAACTAAACTAAGCTAAAAAACTGTAAAACGAGTTAATCTCATTGGCTCATTCTTTAAAGATGCTTTAAAATATTATGAGCTCTAATAAAAAGCGGCTGTCATCGATGACGTCGAATAAAATCGATTAAAATCGAAATCGTCCAAAGTGGTCCAAAAAATCGAGATTTTATTTTTTGGCCATATCGCCCAGCCCTACTATACAGTCTTTTCTCCTTAATTCAAGTGACAGAGATTGTTGTTCCATTGTTTCGCCTCCATCAAGATACAATATTCTTAACAACTTTTTCAGATTAGCGCTGAATCTGTGTTTTTTATCCCTATTCTTGGAAGAAAAACTAGGTATGAGTCATTCTCCAGGGTCAGTTAAGTTCAACATAAATACACATGTACATAAGGAAACTGCTTTGTAGTTAAATGAAAATATATTAGAGTTAGACAGTCTACTAAGCTTTTACAATTTCATTTTTATATACAGGTAAAACTTTTAATTTAAAATAAAATTTTTAAAGCCAAGTCATTGATACCAATTAATCAAGAAAGCACAATTTTAAAAACAAGATGTTTTTAAGACTCTTTGTCAGTGGGGAAGAAAGGTGGAATTAAAATGGCCCCTCAAATATAATATGTGAAAATATTATTCAACCTTTATCTGTATCTTATGTTTGAGAAAAGTTATTCAGACGTCCCCTACCTTTGTACAAAACTTCTAAATGCATTCATTTGCATGCTGTTAGGCTACCGCACAGTGCAAAGTTACTTACAAAAATCAATAACGAGCTATTGATTTAGATGTTGGAGCAAGTCCGAAGCCAGCAGGCAACACTCGTCTATTCTTTAAGTGTGCTCATATAGACCCGAAAACATCTTAAAAGACTTTGAAGATGCCCGAGCACATGGAGATTTTGCACCTTCTGACTGCAGAGAAAGCATAAACTGACAGACTGCCTGAGACGTACCGTGGAGCTCTAGAAGGGAATTTTATGTGAGAATTTCATATCGCATTGCAAACACAGCAGGTAGCTAGTGAAAGAATGTGTTATTTGTTATGTGCTTGAGTACTTGCAATTTTGAGCATTATTTTTACGTGGGGAGATCTATTAAACAGCAAATAGAGACCCAAGTGTAATGTATTATTAATGACAACTCACAAACTTTTTTATACAGTTCAGTTCTTGGTAGTATGTCTTGCTCACCTCTTGTTTTCTCTTTATATTTGCACACAAACTTATCATTCCTTTGTAGTTTTTCCACCTTGGTTAAATAGCTGTCACGGTCCACAATGTCCCACAAGAAAATGGTCCTACGAGTGGAGATACTTGGTCTATGTCAGTTTGTTCCTTTTTCGGGCCCATTGAGACTGGAAGATTTGAGTGGAGGAAAAGTGCTCTTAAGTCGCAGTGGAAAGGGGCCAGGGTGTATTTGAGAAATTGCAATGAAACTATGCGAGGTATGTCGAGGGAGGCCGGGATGCTAAGACGCTTTCTTTACCCCTGGTGGAATTTAGATTATAAAATAGGAGTGCATTTTTTTTGTTTGTTTTTAGTGCAGGCGATTCATCATGTTTCAAAGAGGTACGTTCTAAAGCAATGTTTATTTTAGCAAAGGACACATTGCTCAATGTAAAAATTTTCATATCTTTGGTTTAATGGTGCTTTGCCTAATCTTTTGAGACTTAAAAACAAGCAAATAGTTATTTAAATTATAACTTTTGAACGGCTGTCTGTAGGGCTGGGCAATATTGTGATAAAAATCGAATCGTGAGCTCGCTGTTGTAACAATCTGCTTTTTTGGTGAAATCGTCAAATCGTGATTTCCCATTTCTCTGTTTAATGCATTCGTTTGTTAAAGTACAGACATATACTTCCAACTACTTCTCTTATTCTCGGAGTTGTTTCTTTATTAGAACAAATTTGGACGTCTGTTTTTAATAGTCTTATGAATTTTGAAGGTCATGTGTCATTTGTGCTGCTGCTTCAAGTCAAGTTCCAGATGAATTTTACCAAATTTTCAGGTTTGATTTACAAAAATATATCTATTTATGGATGAAACATGGATTTTTTGCATATTTTCAAAAGCTCTTATTAGTGTTAGTGTCACACTATGTTGTAACTAATTTGAATAACCTTATTTATGGACTGAGGTTGCTTGTCTTGGGATTTTTTTCTAAGGCCTTGTTGCATTTTTTTCGTGAAAATCTTGCAACACTGGTCAGTCTTTGTTCTGAGTGACAGCTGGATATAACCAAAGTAGGAACTTTTACAAAAAGCAAATGATTGTATTTACCTCAAAGGCAATAAGGCATACTCTAAAAGAATGATAAAATCGAAATCGTGATCTGTCTCAAGAAAAATCGTGATAATAATTTTTTGCCATATCGCCCAGCCCTAGCTGTCTGCATGTTTTGCCCTTCTAAGAGTCATAATTCTTGACCATGGTGTGCTTAGAAGCGCTTTTTACAGCTTTCAGAGTTGAGCTGCATGCTAATTTGGGCTAGTGCGGTGATAAGATTGTTAATAAGAGACACAGCAAATTCATTTTTACCAAATTACCAAATAATACTTTGTCAACATATTTGTACTGGGGCAAAACTAAGATTAAATGATTTAATAATAAAAATGGGACGAACATATACTAATACACATTAAGATCCTTACCAGAGTTACATTTTAATGACCTTTTAATGATCTTTATTCCTCTACAGCAAGCAATTAGCATGCTTTCTATCTAATCAACATTAATCCAGTATTAGGAAAAGAAAGCTTCCCAAATTAAACTTCTTTAAGACTTTTCTATAGAATTATATATATATATATATATATATATATATATATATATATATATATATATATATATATATATATATATATAAAAGATGCAACAAGTGGCATTTTACTAGTTGTTTGAAATAAAATTATTCAAATACGGGACACCATTGCTATAAATCTTTCTAATAAAACTCTGGAGCAAATACTTAATCTGCAAAAGGTTTCATGGGATGAAGATAAATAGTTGTTTTATATTTTTCTCTGTACCGTGTAAATCTATCTGGCTCCTTTGTGCAACATTCAGAGACCCAGATGCCCTCTTCTGTAATCACCACCAATTTGGAGAGGGTCGATGTTGTGTATTGTGAGACAAGGGCCAGACACAAACACTCAGTCCATGTGGCTCTGCTAGTTAGGCCTTGTCTAGCCGGGGTTTCTATGGCAACCAGGCCCTACTCTCCAACAAGAGAGAGGCCGCTTCAACTGTGTGAAGTGGGGCAGAAACAATTTCTTAAATGTGCAAGAACCAAACTGGAACTTTAATCCTCTTAGCCAGGCCCTGGCTAACAAAGCTCATACATGAGGATGGCAACTTAGCAGCATGCTACGCTAACTTAGCCGGATCCATAGGGTTTTGTCTGCGGCGTGGAGCACTAATGTAGCCTGTCAAATGACACAGTGTCTATCTGGCAGCTTAATTTGAATGTATATTTTTTGGACAAAGACAGGCATTTTCAAAGCTTTCCAACCCACGCTGTCAACTTTCTAATGCAAGTTCAGAAGGACAGCTTTAGCAATGCCATATGCCAAATTGAGTGTTTATGAAATAGCAGGGCATTATCCTTGTCCTTTTAAATCCAATTCGGGCAGGCATAAACATCGCACCCTCCGGCTAATGCAGTCAGAAAAATGTTTTATGTTTAGTACTCTTCCAATTTATGTAATTCATCTGCCACATAACTAAAGTCAGCACACTAATTAAACCCAGAGTAAATTAGAGCTTCCAGATGGCCAGTGATGCTCTCCCTCCACTGTGGTAGAAATATTGTATTTGGAGCCCAGTTATTGTAGGTAGTTGGAACACCAGCTAAGAGCCATTATCTCTGAAGGATTAGGCTGCTATCGATCCAGCTAATCATGGTGGGATAACATACTTGCTTCCCAATGGTTGCTCTAAGACTATAGACTGAATTAGCAGATACTTCTTACTAATTGAAGCAAGAGTAGTTGCTGCTTTGCACATTAATTTGTTTTCAAAGCAGTTGTTCTATTATTTAAAACATAATAATGGTTCTTTTTCTTTATTTTATCTGCAGGAGAATGCTCCGTTTACACAAGTTGGTGATTTTGCCGACCATGTTGCATCAGTCAAACCCAATGGGGGACACTTCTCCATCCCGGATCTCTCCTCTAACATCAATGGCAGAGCATCAGAAGAATTTGAACACATCATGCAGTCCATGGCACAGGTAGATTACACCAGAATGTAAATGTCCTGTTTACATCATTTTAAATAATGTCATGAGACGTCATTTTTGTTTAGACTGAGTTGGAGATTGCATTTCTCTGCTTTGTTAGACATGCACATTTCAAATTGAGCAGCAAGACATGGTTTCAGCCTGATATGCGTTATCTATAATATTCACAAAGTGTTTTGTCTTGGCTGGCCAGCAAGTGATTGTCCACAGTAGGACATCAAACTATCCTTCTTGCATTTATTCAATCACTGTTGTTGTATTGCTAAAACGCCTCCAAAATATGCATTCTTTATATGAGCGGACTTGCCCCTCCAGAGATCAGACTTGATACCTGGCCTAGTGAACCCATCTGCTTTTCTCTCTTGAAATAATGTCATACTGAGCAACATTCCAGGCAAAGCAAAAGTGCACCTTTATTAAAACTACATTTCTCCCTCTGGGATCTTCAAATACACTTCCAGTAGCTTTGATGTGATACTGTACAAAGACCACAGAGTTCTAAAGTATGTCTGTGATGCAGGGTCGCTACGTTCTGCACGTCGAGCTACAGAAGCCGGTGTCGGGAGGCCTTGGTTTTAGCGTGGTTGGACTGAAGAGCGAAAACAGAGGAGAACTTGGAATCTTCATTCAGGAAATCCAACCAGGAAGTGTGGCCCACTGGTATGAATCAACACCGCAAACAATTCCATATTTTGTTTACTTTTTGATTTCTCGTCATTGTAAAAAAAATAAATAAAAATAGTGGAAGGAAGCAGGTCTAAATAGTTTGATTGTGTTATTTCTATGTATTTAGTAATAAACTATACATACTGTATGTATGTTGATAAGATGTTTGCATTTTGTGCATAAGAAAACACAAAATTGATCCAAATGTCTTAGAAACAGGTTTATTGACTTTCTGTTCAAAACTGTAGAAATGATAAGCTCTGTCTGCCTCTTCATTATAGAAATTGGCTTCATGACAATTTTGAATCCTGCATGTTGTACTCGGAATCATTTTTTTGTAATGTCAAGATATCAAAATACAGACGAGTGGGTGGGGATAGGTCATAGGGGGTAGTAGAAAAACAAGGATTTTATGAGCATTCAAGCATCAGCTGCAGAATTTTCAAACATGCACAAATCAATCTAATTACAACATTGAGAAAAAGAAAGACCCTAGAACACTGAAATAACATAGATACAAACTCAGAGAAGTTGATTATATGTCTCTGGGTTTGTTTGTGTGAATAAGGAGTCAAGAAAGCAAGTAAATAGAATTGAAAACCAAGTCTCATTTAAACTTTATAAAAATGTCTTCAGCCATTTTATTTTGTTGTCAATCTTTCTTTCATGCAGTGATGGAAAACTCAGAGAAGCAGATCAGATTTTGGCCATAAATGGTCAGCCGCTGGACCAGTCTGTGACCCACCAGCAGGCCATAGGGATCCTGCAGAGTGCCTCCGAGAGGGTTCAGCTGACTGTAGCCAGAGGACCTATCCCAAGACTGACCAGTCCTGTGGTGTCCCGCACGCCATCCTCTGCCAGCACGCTGTCGGCCAAATCAAGTGCGGTAAGATGTTGAAAATGAGGCAGACAAAATCGAATTGCTTTTACTGTAAGATAATTAAATAATTATATTACAATTAGAATGATTTATAAATGTATGACTTTTGCAATTAGCTGCTAACACAATTCTAACTCAAAGGTTGTCAAAACAAAACACAACTTATGATTCTTATTGCTAATTTCCATTTGAATACAGTTGTTTCACTATATTTTTAGAAGTTCAAAACTAAATTTGATTTTCTCATCAAAAGTGTCATGCAAAATAAATGGGTGGTGCTCCTAACTAGAACAAAAAGTGCCAACGGTGCATTAAGTTGCTCTTCCTGTCACCTTGTTCTATGAATGCGTATAGATTATAGCTTGAAGGCATTATAGCTACTTAAATAGCTGACTTTAATAAAATGGTGTACAGTGTGTCCGAGAAGATACGCTGACACAGCAGGGCTTTGGTCTGGTCCTTTTCAAAAGCATTTTATGACACAACTAATTACCCTCTTTGTTCCTGTTTGGTCCCAGCTGCAGCATGTGGAGACTATTGAACTGGTCAATGATGGAACCGGCCTAGGCTTTGGGATAGTCGGAGGGAAGACTACTGGAGTTATTGTTAAAACTATTCTTCCTGGAGGCATAGCTGATCAGGTAAGACAGAAAGTGTTGCTCTAAAATGGTTTGCTTTAATTATCAGTTTCATGTGTGTTGTTTTAAGCTATTTTTATTGTTTTGATTAATTATTTTTCTCTTTATTAAATTACCAGAACATTGTCGAATAAATATTCAATAGTTTCTGCCCTTTCAAAGTAGACATCAGCCCTTTCAAAGTTGAATCAGCTGCCCACCCTTACTTAATTGCAGTTCCTCAGTTTATTTTGAATCTAGTGGTAAAAAGTCACTCACTATTTATTTATTTATTTTTTTTATATTTGGTTACTCTGCTGAAATATCACAATGAAGAGACAGGGCTAGCAGTGAGTCAGCTACTATTAATATAAAACTTACTTAGTTATTTTTGTATATATATTTTTTTACATCTTTTATTTCACATGGTTAACATTATCACATGCAAAAGTTGTTGCTGTCGCTATTATTCATCAATATTAACTATGGCATTTTTGTTCACATAAAAAAATACCGACTCAAAACATTTTTGCTATTTTTGTTTCTATTGACAATGATGAAGAGGAATGCAAATTCAAAGATCTCAGTGACGTGTTACTGACTCAGTGACTGGTGAGCTTGATTTTACTCTATTGATATTGAAACACTTATCTTTTACAACGTTGTAGGATGGCCGTCTTCGCAGCGGGGATCACATTCTGCGAATTGGAGACACAGACTTGTTTGGGATGGGCAGTGAGCAGGTGGCTCAAGTCCTCAGACAGTGTGGGAACAGAGTGAAGCTGGTGGTCACCAGAGGTCCAGTGGAGGAGTGTCCCTCTGCCGTAATGCCCGTAGTGCTGCCCACCCTAAGCGAGCAACAGGTACTAGTAAATAATTTTCAAACCAATTACAACATAATTTAAATGTCATGTTTAATACTGCATTGACATAAGTTAATTCTTGCTTTAGCACCACAACTAGAAAATACAAGATAGTAGTTTTCCAGGTTATCAAGTTTTTATACAATAAACAAAACAAAAGAATAATTAAGGAAACATATTTCACATTTTGCTCACTTACCTAATGCTTTCTAAGCTTCATCATTCTTCATCACAATACTTCAATAAAAGATGTGCTTCTCACAACTTTTAAAAGACAGTGTGAGTTGAGCTAACTCATGTTAAAAAGATAAACATCCACACTCAAAATGCTCTTTCTTAAGACATAGATGAGACACTACAAAAAAATTGTTGTCAGTATAACAAATTTGTTCTTTTAACGGAAAAAGGGTAAGAGATTTTTAGGCGAAGTTGGACAATATTTACAGTTCAAGCTGAGCCAGTTATTTCTTATTTTCTGACAGAAACATTACATAACGAGTCTCTTCTTTTCTGTAATAGCTCATGTTGACCTGTATTCCACAGGGTTATGAAGAAGAGGAAACAGATGCGTTTGATGTTAACCTTACAAAAATGCCCAAGGACTTGGCATAACTATCGCTGGCTATGTTGCTGATAAAAACGCAGGTAATTATTTTTCAGTGAATGTTCCCCATAGTAGTTAATCTGAAATTTAATATCCAGTATTTGTTTACATAAGGCTAAAGGCTAAATCAAATATTGTCATGGGCATACAAATTTTCCTCCTTCCAAATGCATTACTTAACATCGTTTGTGAAATATATTGACTCCTCAGAGCCATCTGGCATATTCGTCAAGAGCATAACCAAAGACAGCGCGGTAGATCAAGATGGGCGAATTCACGTGGGAGATCAGATTATAGCCGTGAGTACCTCAATTATGCTCTTTGTGGCTTCGTGGTGAAATGAGCAGTGGATGTTTTATATTATCCATGTAATCATCACATTATTCATTCAGTGGAGAAATTAAAAAAAGTGATAAGTTTGAATAATTCCAAATTGACTGTGTGGGTATTAATGTGTCTGGAATTAACATACGAGACAATTAGATTTTATTTCACTGCACAGTTAGACAATGTTGAACTGTGGGCTATTTCTCGCATCAGTGAGACACGAGAAACAGCATTTTGTTTTGTTCTGCGTTATTAATATGGATGCAGACAATAATGAAATGTCTAATGGTTGTAATAATTACTTTGGTTTCATTCAATAATTTAATTAAGGGTGCACTTTGTAACTTTCTATTGAGTGGTTCTACACCCTCTTGTCTCTGGAGATGCTGGAGATGCTTGATATTGGAAATCAAAAACAATTTGATCATGCTAAACTTAATAACAAACTGATGCTAAAATGCAGACTATTAAAACTAAATACCAACTAGAGCAAGTACTGGCACTAAAGATAGACCGATATATTGGCAGGCCGATATTTTGAGGCCAATATTTAGATTTTTTTTTTTTTTTTTTTTTTTGCATATTGGCCTTATTTTGGACGGTAATTGATCAGGCAGTTGTTTGAATAGGTGCTCCAAGCTCCAAGTTAGTTTTAGAGAGAAATTATAAGGTTTGTTCTATATATCACCATTTTGCTGTGTTTTGAAAAGGAGCACTTTCTTTAATTACTCTTCAAAATGTTCTGGAATGTGCATAAACATGTATTTAATAAACAATGAGACAAAATATTAGTTTAGATTGAACTTTTTATTTTTTGGATATACTGTCTCATCTCAGCTATGTTTGTTAAAAACTAAAATAAGAAAAACGGCATGAGAAATTGGCTTTTAAAATCAGTCATTGATATCGGCATTATGGAGATGTATTTAGGAAGAAATAATAACATTTGCAGAACAATATTATTTGTGTTTTTTTTTTTCACTGCAAAAGACAAAAGCGATCTAAACTGGCTTAGAAATAGAAACAGCTCCATTGACTTCCTGTTCAAAATTCATAATCTGCATTTTTGAGTAATAACAAGTAAAAACAGACAAGTGCGCAGGGATATGTGATAGCCAAAATAGGGATTTTTTTGACCTAACTCTTGCGTCAGCTGCTGGACAATTCAATATTACTCAAACTTGCAAGAATCAATCTAAATACAACTTCAATTAATCACTGTTTGAAATGTGGGTAAAATAGGTTTTCATTTGAAATTGTAGTAACAACACTAGTCTGTAATGTTCCACAGTATCACATTTAACTTCATAATTTAGCTTACTGCCTCATATCCCAAATGTCTGTGCCACTTGTCATAATCCCTGAGCTCATGTTGCGTTGCCCCCTGCAGGTGGACGGTGTAAACATTCAGGGATACACCAATCAGCAGGCAGTGGAAGTCCTCAGGCACACAGGGCAGACGGTGCACCTTCAGCTCATCCGCCGAGGCTTTAGGCCCGAGGAGATTCCTCCCGCTGTGGCTCCCAGTGCTGCCATCCTACCTCCTGCCAATATCACAGTCCCACCCACAACTGTCCCACCCACAACAGGCATCGCCATGAGGGAGCTCGAGCTGGAGAGGGAGGAAGAGCATGTTCAAGGTAAGGTTGTCCAAAGTAGATACTTATACATACTTAAGGAAGGAATCAAGTATATGAGACCATATAGAAATACCAATTTATCTTGATTGTGTGAAAATGATTATATTGTCATTGATAACCAGGTTGTTGTTGGTTTTAATTGGCCTACTTGAAAAAATAAAGCTTAAATAAAATAAAAAAGAGACTGTCATCAAGCCTTTCTCTCACTTTTAAAGATTAACATTTTAGATTTTAGATTTTTAGTTTAAAACAAGGAAGAAACTATTTCGAATTGTTTAAAAATATCAAAAATAACAATATAAGCAAAGACAAATATCCAAACAATGCAACTTATTAAATTTACTTTGTGCCAAAGTTAAGTCATAAGATAAACAGTAACTTTATTAAGATTTGTCACAAAAATAAAATAAAAAAACAAAGACTTTGATAGACATGTTTCCTGTGCTTTTTAAAGTATTTATATCCGAGTAGCAGGTTGAGAGAGTCTGAAGCACTGATGCACTGACAAGCGCTGCAGGCAATAAGAGAGGCATGAAACCAACGGTCCTAACTTATTTACTGTCAGCAGTGATTGATTGAGCTAAATTATAATTAGATGTGACAACTCACAGGAAAGGAGAGCATTAGCACTTGACTGTCAAAAGATAACACTGAGGTGGTGCACGGTGTTTTGAATGGGAACAGGAATGAAAGGACAGCTGATGGACATGAACCCTCTCTAGTCAGGTAATAGTGTTGTTGTGTCCTGGGGCAAAGCACTTCATTCACACTTGTAACTTGTTTTCAGTGTTTAGTTTGGTCTTAATCAATATTGAATGACAAAACAGGTATTTCTGTGTTGAACAGCGTTTGTATTTATCTTTATATTTTGTGACATTATAACTTTATGAACCAAGCATCAAAATGTGTTGGGAACAAAAACAAATGAAAACATTTTTAGCACCACTTTTTTCTCTTTTCCAGTAGCATCCAAATGATTTTATCCAATAATGTGCAGGTGCTTTTAAACAATACAGAATACTAGATTACCAGCATACTGTGTGAACAAAACAAGATTTTTTTCAACAAAAATTTGATTATTTATTTATTTATTTATTTATTTTTTTGCGTCATCCCATTTCTGTATCTATCCTGCTGGTACTAAAAATATTATCCCAAGCCAATTTTGAACAATTTAATGCAAAAGTTAACAATACCATATCAACACTGTTTATTCCTTCAGAATAATCATAGTGGTGTTTTAGACATTTTGATTGTTACCAGACTTTCACAGATAAACTTGCCGGTAATGATTAATGCAATTCGCTTAACATACAGTAATTAAGTGTATTGTCAAAAAGAGTATTCAAGCATTCGAATTTGGTAATATATTGACGTTAACACTCTAGCAATTTATAGTCTAAAACATAAAAGGTTCCTTGAATAGAAGAATAGACATTTGTATCTTTATCTGTCTTGTGTAGCCGGGCTGCTGCTCAGAAGGTTATTTTTTTTCCTCTTGCTTTGTGCTGGTAGCGTGTTTGTCAGCTGCCTGCTCCGATGCTCGCTTCTGTCTGTCTTAGCTCTCATTGTGTGTGTTTACAGTGGCCTCAGATGAAAGGCAGCCCCATACAAAGACTGAAGGATCTGATGTCAGCAGACAGGCGGATCACCTAACACAGGACAATCATGGTAGGAGCCCGGGAGCCCTCCTTAAATACACGAGTACAGATAGTGAGCATGCATTTGGCAGATAAGAGCTACTAGTGTCAGGACCACCGGGATGCACAGGCAGTGTGAAGTATTCCAATAGACCAGTGATGGAAGTATTTTCTACACAAGCATGTCAGATGGTTGTGTAGAAAAATGACTGTAAATGCTTAATGAAATATATAATGTCATCTTTGCTGTTTTGAAGGAATGAAACTTGCATCATTTGAAGAGGAAGATCTTATCAAGAAGTGGCTGGAGATTTTGGGACCAAATAATGAAGTTGTTGTAAGTTTGTCTGCCAAAGGGCACATGTCAATATGCTGTAATATTTTGGAGTATCTCAGCTACAATAATCAGTAGGGTTTTAGGTGTTTCATTGTTAAATCCAGGGTCAGCAGCCATCTAATAGGGACCCAAAACAGGGCTGCAGACCATCTACTATTGGGCCCCAAAGGATCTTTTAAATCGAAATATTAAAATTATGTTGTATTTTGTAATCTATAAAATTATCTAATGTAATCTATGTGTTTTGCTATGAAACAGTAGAGCCAATTCTTCTTATAAACAACAAATATTTATAATAATGAAAAAAAAAATCAACAATAACTGTATATAATAATTTGTTATACACTATTTATGTTGTTATTTCTGATCCTACCCCTTCAGCCAGTCCCTAAAACAGAAAATTGTACTGTTTCTTACAAACCAGTGATCCCATACTGGTTTAGTCGATCAATCTGTTCATGGTGTGTTTAGTCGACCAAAGGTATTGTTTTTGTCGACTCTTTATTTATGTATTTATTTATTTAAAAAGTTGCAGCTGAGTTATTTAAAACTGTTACATTGCTATGTTTCGCTTTATACAATATTTAGTAAGACTAGCAGTAATGATAAAAAAAAAATGGCTTGTGTTTCTGTTGTGATAGTTGTAAAACGCAATCACAAAACTGTCTTATCCTAAAAGAGCTATACTGACGTGCCTGTGTGTGGCAGGTGGCGCAGGTGGAGAAGTTTAGTGAGAGCAGTGGACTGGGCATCAGTTTGGAGGTGAATAACGGGCACCATTACATCCGCTCCGTGCTGCCTGAGGGACCAGTGGGCCGCTGTGGCAAGCTGTTCAGTGGAGATGAGCTGCTCGAGGTGCGCAGACACATGATATAATTATAATCAGGCAATGCTCCTGGCGATTCATGTTGTTTAATTGATGTAATGTGTTTGGACAGGTCAATGGGATTTCACTAATTGGCGAATCACATAAAGAAGTGGTGAGGATCCTGAAGGAGCTACCTCTGAGCGTCTACATGACGTGCTGCAGACCTGCACCACATCTGCAGACGGACATGGACTCCATCATAGCTGCCCCAGAAGACTTGATCACTAAATTCCAGGTACAAATTGCCTGGAAACAATTTAATATAATATAATTTAATGTACATATTACACTTGATTGGTATGGTATTAGATAAGATTTTTTTTCATACTAACCTTTAATATTAACATTTTAATTATGAACAGTGCATCCAGTTAGAGTACTGCTTTCTTCTCTTACTTTCAAGTTGGAGAGAAATATTAATTGTCTGGAATGTAGCTTTAACTTAAATATGTGTGAAAAAACACAAAAAATATTGGTTAAAGTTAGTGTGGTACCTCTTTTTATTAGGGATTTTACACATTCATATGCTATAAGCTACTTGTGTGTAAAATGTTATCTTGAAGTAACAACTAATAATACCTCAGTCTTTTTATGGTTTAATAAAGTATGAACAAAGACTACATTTTCAATGTACAAAAAGTTTATTAATTCAGGATAAGGTACTACTTACGGTACTCCTAACTCTTGCCCTATAATTATCTATTCTTTATTTTCTTATCCACTATTTATTAAGCCATGGTAGTTCCTATTAAACCATTTGTTCATGATTAATTAAGTCTTTTTCTTCAGGCGTTAATAAAAGGGACCTACAAAACCTACTTTATTTAAAGACGTGGGGCTTAACAGTTCTGCAGCTTTGAACAGGAAGTTATTAGATATGTATATATTTCTAAGCTGTTTTAGATCAGTCTTGTGTTTTATAATGAACACTAGTTATGTAAAATACTAATCTACATCTGCCATATTTAGAGTGCAGTTATTATGTGTTTTAGCATAAATAATTCATTCTATAAGTTGAGAGATGGCAATAAACAAAGCTTACTCAGACCAGTTCTACCAATGTCCCACAAACTGCAGCCAACAGTATTAGGGCAAGATAGCAGACATCAAAAGCCCCTTGGAAATAGGTTTCATCTCACCAGTCCTATCTGTGATATTGTACCAAAGGAATGCTATCCCAAAGCGATTTCCCTTTTATCTGTTGCCAGAAATCTCAGCCAGAAACACAACTACAGGCTAGCAACTTTTGGGTGTGTAAAATCAGCTTGATATTGAGATTTCGGACACCTTTCTTTTTTTTTCCAGAAACAAATCGACCTGAATAATGCATTGGGGGCTGAGGACGCAGAAGTGAATGCAGTGGAAGTGACGCAAGATAATGTGGCTGAAGAAACGATTGGATCTGCTTTGGCCATGTGGGAACTCGAGGTCCAGAATATCGAGCTAGAGAAGGGAGAGGGAGGACTGGGGTTTAGCATTTTGGACTACCAGGTGTGTATGGACACATGTTCAATCATCTTAGAAAACTATAGATGATTTAAATATGAAGATGTTACTTTCCATTTGTAGTCCCTGTGCAGATGAACACAATTGTGCTAAATGCAAAAAGACAAATATTTTTGTGGTCATAAGAACTGAAAAGATGTATCCTGTATACAGCTTCCTAAAAAATATCAAAGTCACGTACAAAATGTAAGTTATGTAGCACTATAAAATAAAGTCTCTTTATTGTGTAACTATGGAGTTATTAACAAACCTTTGTAGAGGTCCTATTCGTCCTATCGTCTGAATATTTTCATCGAGATATACCCAAAATATATTGAGATATTCATATTTTATATTATAGTACAGCCCTACCAATAGAGATGTGATAAATGCTTGTAAATGTTTTCTAGGTCCTTATAAATAACTAATACCTTTACTAAACTTATTTTTAAGGGTCACTGACTTTTCTAACTTAGGACTAGGGCTTCGAGATACATCCAATCATAATTTGAAGTTGTACAGGACATAAAAAAAAGTTTGCGTTATCTATGCAACCTGTACTGTCTCTTTGTGTAAAAAAAAGTTTATATAAAAAAAAAATGTTGAGATTAAATTTCAATGCTCTTTAAAATTTTACCTGAACCTGCTACTTAAACATGTGCCACAAATTGTAAATTAAATGGATGTTAGAAAAATCGCACATAGACAACTTTTCTAAATTGTGCAGCCCTACTTAGAACTTTCAGCTGTACCTGAATGTTGTTAAATCTTCTTACAGGACCCCATGGATCCCACCAAAACTGTGATTGTAATCCGCTCCCTTGTCCCTGATGGTGTGGCTGAGCAGGATGGCAGGTTGTTGCCAGGAGACCGGCTCATGTATGTGAATGCCACTAATCTGGAAAATGCCAGTTTAGAGGATGCCGTCCTGGCCCTAAAGGGGGCTAAACTCGGCAAAGTCCAAATAGGCGTCTCCAAACCTCTACCTGTAAGTAACTTTTAGAAATCCTCAATTTCAGCCTTGTGAATGTTAAATTAAAGATGAATTTACCTAGTCCTGAATCAACCCGAAGATAATGTATGTATTTGTGTTCCCTAGTGAGTCACAGCTTTTGAATAATGCGACTTAGCACCAAGTCATGAGGTCTCAGCTTACATACGCTTGAATTTTTCATGCAGGGAAAGAGCGGATGTCGACTCTACGGTTTAGCATTCCACCCACTGTTCTCTGAAAGCAGGAGAGCTACCCAGAATGCACTATGCCCTTTTGTTTCAAAGGATTATGTTATTGAATTCTGTAAAGTGCTCAGACCCCGCTTATGCATTTAAATACGTTGGGGGCACTTGTCAAAATAGTGTCTGGAATGTGTCATGTTTGTCAATGTCAGTTCCCGTGCTTATTGTGTCCGCATATATTTACGCCTGCACTTTTCTTTTTCTGAGTTTACTGTTGGATTACACAGCAAGACCTTTTGGGGAGACAAGGTTAGCAGGATTATAGAAAGGCTATGTGGATTTATCTATATCTGCGCTGCAAGATGTGTCATTTATTTTGGAGAGGTATTTTGTTGTGTAGCTGTAGAGTTTTACTTGAGTGCTTGATTGCTTTTAGTGTGTCCTTGTTGATGGGAGACAGTTTTCAGAAGTTTAGTTTTGTCACTCAGTAGTTGTATTTAATGCTCTGAAAAACGTTTTCCGTGTAGCATCATTATCATAAACCTACATAGAAATGTGTTTGAGTAATTTTGCAAGTATACAGTACATGACCACTTTCTCCTTGAGATATAACTATGCTAGCCAGTAGTAATTCATTAAGCTTTTCCATGTTTTTGTAAAGTTATACCCCACTTACCTGTACCTGACATCAAATAATGTCAGAATGCATCCACAAAGAAGTTTAAACAAACGTTTTTTGTGTCTTTTATGCATCAATTTCAATATCTTGTTACTAAGCCTGAATCATAAGCAATTAGTTCAACATTAATGAAGTCCTTTTTATAAAGGCTATTCTAATTGTAGTTATCATATAATCCACATCTCTTCTAATCCCACATTAACATTTCTCTTCCTAATTTGGTCATATAACCCATTGATTTAACAAAGCTGGAGGCACTGAAAGCTTCTTTCCACTTTCCCCAGGGAATATGTGGATATTCCCACTCTCCATATCCATACCAGCAAATTACATCATCACCAAGCGCCATCCATTCATTTGACTTCAACAGTATTTTGGTTGAAGAAGGAGAGGAAGAAGGACTGGCTTCTGAGGGCATCCTTTACCGAGCAGAGCCGGCTTTGGTCAGTTAGCTTTATGGCTGCAAAACCAAGAAAATCAGCCAGAGATTAACAGTTACTTTTTGTATGATCATGGTGCTGTTGCACTCAGAGTGGATAAAATAACACGTAATTAACACTTACATTATTCAAGGTTATTCTTGTACTGTAGATGGTACAGTATGTTAAAGAATAACCTCTTACTTAGATCTCATTTGTGACAAATTACAATTATTATTCAGAATGATATTAATAAGTTAGAAAAATAATACATATAAATAAACCTTATTTTGTATTCAGAATCAGAGGCATTCTTTTTTTTTTTTTTTAATAATCAAACAGACAGTTATTTGAGAAACAACATTTTGTTAAGACATGAAAACCTCAGAACTTACTTTTATTTTTTTTTCTAACATTACAGAGTAAAATTATCAACACAAGATAAAAATATATGTCCTATTAAAATGTGGTTTTATACTATTTCTCTCAGGAAAAGTCACATATTCGTCATAAACAGGCATATTTTAGTATCATCCTACATTTTTTGATAGTACAATTAGTGTTGAATATGTATTAGTATTTGCTTAAAGATTTATTTGACCAGTGACGAGCGTATTACATATGTTTATCTTTTTATTCTTAGCTTTGTGTGTGTGTGTGTGTTATACTTTAATGCTTGAATGTCTCTGTTGTGAATTCATTTGTATTACCCATGATTGCTGTCACAAAGCTCGCATCTATTGTCTCAGATTGATGCCAGTGAAGCAGATCTGCCTGATGAAAAAGCACTGGAGCATACTTACTCCGCTATCGACGATGACACTTTCCAAGCCTCCATGATAGCTCTTCATGGCAGCAGCTGTAGCGCCGACCAGGACTTTCTACACGCGTCTACGCCAAAGGTAATCAAATGTAAACAATATTAATAGAACAGCAAATAAAAAGAAATCAGTATTTTCTTTAAACGCTGTTGCCCTTTTTGCTGAACTGAGCTATACAGCGGCTAGCCATTATGTGTTGAATCTGCTGCTCTGAGCCAAAATGTCATGAGAATTTTTTTTAATTGAGTAACAACAATAGTGATTGTTTTATGAGCGCTACAACCTCGGCGGCCTCTTGTCCACAGTCTGCAGCTTTATTCCCTAAGAAAAGCAAACAATGAAGAACAAAGGGCACATAAACTGTTTTCTTAATAATTCTTTGCTGTTTTCATTTTGTGTAAAAGGTCACACTAACTCCCATTTGCAGGATCAAACTTAAAAAAAAGCCTAACTGGTAAAAGGGTACTCGGTGAAGTAAACAGAACAGTGCAATTCTCAACAATAAGCAGTTTACAAAAAGGATTGACTGTAAATTGTGTCAGGCAGATTTTTACTGTACTATGATAAATGTTAAAAAGGTTGTTGTCACATAAAAAACATCTCATAAAAGTAGATCGCTGTTAAAGTTATTTATGCACACAAACAATTACTTAGTTGCTAGCTATTAGCAATAACTGAAAGAGTCAGTGACATTTAAATAGTAATGATGCTGCTGTACTCTAGCCAGATAGCTCATATAAGACTAAGGATCATTAAAGTATGTGTTTAAGTTCATATGTGTTTAGTGCTAACAAAAAATAACAACTGAACAAGTAGTATTAATTGGTCAGTTAGCTTTATGGGTTCCTTCATGGAGATAAAAACAATTATAAGATATTGGATTTCTAATTTTAGTATTGCACAGTTAAGATCAATATATAGTTTACACTGTTTACCTTTCTGGAGGTGAAAGGTCAAGTACACAATTCAGTAAAAATGGAAAGGTAAAACTTAAAGAAGTTTGTTTTCCATAGAAACAGGAGGTCCCTCCTCTTGGCCAAATAACAGTCCATTTTGAGGCCATGCAAGCTCACTCGAAGAAAAGACACTGTAGCATTTACTGTAGTACAACAAAGAAATCTAGATGACAAAAAAAACTACTTTATTTGGTGCACCTTTAAGGCTTTGAGATAAACAGACATAACTTAAAAAATATATCTCAGTTTAGCAGTTTTTAAACCTTTGTGAGTAAGAAATCGCAAAGCATGTTTTATATTGCACCAAGACTAATCTGTATCTCCATAATCTGATGTCATGTTATTTTTTTTTAATATAAGCTTATCATTTATATTCACCACAGGTGTTAATCCACCAAATTAGGTCAAAATTTATGAAAAAGAGCTGTCATTTGCATTTTTAAGAATTGCGACATGTATGGTATTGTTAGCCTAAACTTTGCATTTGCAGCAGTTGTTATGTGTTTCTGCCTGAGCATTTCTTACTCTTGTCCTTTCCCATTTGCAAAATCAATCTTGCCCTTATTATGTCCTCCTATTACTTGTTTAAATAGCAACTCTCTAATGGCCACTTGTGATAGCCCTATGGCCCATTAAAAGGAACTGAACAAGATGTATTTTCTTTAATGCGTGACTGCTCTGTTTCACTATAGCTTCCAGCTCACCTTGACTTGTTGGATCCACATTTTGTTACAAGTGCCCTGGAAGATGACATGCCACCGCCTCCTTTCTCACTGGAAAAGACAGCCACGTACAGTCCCCCAAGCTTAAGAAGTAATATCCCTGATTTTAACTCCATCGTGACCAGTTCGGACCAATTCATGGTGACCCACAGTGGCAAGGAGGAACCGGTGGACGGCTTGCACTCGTATAGTCCATTTGCTGAAATGATCCAAGGCAGGAACAAAATCAATGAGGAGCAGACAGTTCACTACACAGAGCCACCAATAGCTTTTGCAGACATGGAAGATATAAAGGTGCTGTTGAAGGTAATAACTATTAGATAGACCAGATCACATAAATAGTTTTTAAAATATTAAATACAATATTACAACAACACAATACAATATTACTTTAATTCTGGCTTCTTATTGTTTGCACTGTCCATGTACACTTCCCTTCCAAAATCTTTGTGGTGTTATGAAAAAGTCTTCACATTTTTCTCTTTCATGAATACCTCTGCTGTTATATCTCTCTCAAGGACGAGGACGTTGGTGAAAAAGAAACCGCAGAAGATGAAGACAAGGAAGCGCTAACCTCTGGGAGCAATTTTGAAAGGACCATCACGGTTGTCAAGGGCAATTCCAGCTTAGGTTTGTGTTAATTTTTCAATTTCTTTTCATAGAAGTGAGAATAGGTTTTATAGTCTGAAAATGTATTATTTTTTATTTATTTAATAAGTACATTCCGTGCAATTTATCGTTTGAATTGTCTGTGCTTCTGTCGTTATTTTAATTACTTCCACATCTATCTAGCTTGTATTAAAGTTCTTCCGTAGAGACACACAGGCAGTGAGTCTACAAGAAATGAACAGTGGGTGTACACTGACAGGGAGCTGGGTTCGATTCAAGACACGTGCGAGTTTCTTGCAAAGTGCCTGTTACGCCAGATGTGGTAAACTTATGAAGGTTAATTTGTCTTTTTATTTCTGAAACTTTTTTTGAACACTGAATTTTTGTAACTGATTTTTTTTACCATTTGAATATTTTTTAAACATCGAATCAGGTGAAAAAATTCAGTGTAAAAAATTACAATGCTTAAAAATTCAATGTATAAAAATACAATGCTTTTAAATTCAGTGTATAAAAATACAATGCTTTTAAATTCAGTGTATAAAAATACAATGCCTAAAAATTCATTGTTACAAAATACACTGTCCTAATATTGACTGCATTAAAATACATTTCTTTAAAATTCAACAAGTTCAAATACAGTTGCTGTGTTTTGAAATTCAGTGTAAAAAAATTCAGTTCCAAAAAATTCAGTGTCTGAAAAATTCGCTGCTACGTTTGTGTGTAAATCCAGACCAGAGCAATCGAGCCCCGAGCTCTCCAGAGCAGTTTAGTGGCTATTTTAAACCTTTTGAGACAGAATAAAGTACTTTTATTAGCATATTTACACAGTTCAGTTTGCATTGTTCATTTATATTAATTCTTATGAATGTGTAAAATAAAAATAAAAGTCGTTTCTGTTTTGAGTTAATGTGATTAGTCCACTGAGAGCTAATAGTCTTCAGACATTTCTACAGTTCTTCGCTTGGCAGAGTGTTTATGTCCTGTAAACTGTTATTTGGCCCCATGCAGATATCTGTCTGTAAGTATTGTACTGCTAGAAGGTGCTGTCTTTGTCTGTAGAGTCGTTGTAGTAACTTTAAGATGTTCTGTGTGTGGAAATCGCCATGAAATATAAGACGCTAATAGCGCTAGCATGTCTATGAGATTTGCCATGTAGATTAGCATAAAGCTAACGGCAAACTTTCCTGTGCATTTATTACATATTTCAGGCTACTATTCATTGTTTTATCTTGCTCTGCACAGTGTAAGTTCAAATGAATATGTAAACATAATTGTAATATGCATCTGTATTTTTTAAATGTTTTAGTTTTGCAAAAATGTAAGTTTCCAAAAGAGCGAGAGGCTTCCCTGGGTGTTTATTGGAGGATCAGTTTGTATCTGTAAAGCTAGTTCCTAAACACTAATGAAGGCAGAAAACTGTTGTTTCATCTCATATGCAAAGTAACACAAAGAATTACATGTGTGTGTGAGTGTTGTGGTCGACTCTCATTGTTCTATTAGAGGCTAAACTGTAAATATCAACTGGATGTCAGTGAGAGGAGAAGAAGGAGAGGAGGAGGAGAACGCTCCTGGAGTCTGAGAACAGCCAGGCAGCCTCAGCTCAAACAGACTCACAGTGAAAGGACAGATCTGTCTTTGTACAAAGTCTTGTTTATTAAACTTATCAGTCCATTCACTGTATTTTATGTTTCAGCACAGATATTAAGATGATGACTGGACGTGTGTCTTCTGCTGCACCACTGACATTCTGTGGAGCTGTAACAGCACAACAGGTGAGATTAATGTGTGGATTTGATCACTTCATACTTCCACTGTGTCGACCTGTGGAGACTGCAGGAGCTGGGCCAGCAAATCAGTTTACTTTAGTTTTGTCAAGTTTGTGCAAAAACCAATAAATTCAGTTAGAACAATTTACAGTATATTAAGCAAACCCTGCGACAAGTTGGCCACTGTCCAGGGTGTTCCCCAGCCTAAGTCACTGGGATAGGCTCCAGTCACCCACGACCCCTAACGGGATTAAGCGGTAGAAAACGAATGAATGAATGAATGAATGAATAAGCAAACCACTGAAAGGGCCTGAGAAGTAGAACATGTCGACACATAAGCAGTATCTTGGTTAAACAAAACATTTGGTACAAAAGAGCAAGCAATTGTTTTAGTTCTGATAGAGCTGTGTAGTAGCTTTAGTCCACAAAACTTCTGAACTTTTGAGTTGTTCTTCCAGGTGTATGTATGCTCTGCTGACAAAGCGGAGGCTGCAAGAAAAAGGAAAATTGTAAACCTTGTCCAGATGACAATTTGAAGTCTTTTTCTTCTATATATCACTCCTGGATGAATGAGGGATTACACTGACTCGGTGGAAAGAAATATAAACATGTAAGACTTATTTAGTATAAATTGGCATTTGACCCAAATTCTTATAATACTGTACTTTTTAATACAAAGACTATGCTTTTCAACAAATATTGAGACCTTTAAATCTATTTACATCTTAGACATAAATTGACTGACTGTCTGATGATGATGATGCCAGTGCTGTATGTTCTACGCACCAGCCAATGTGTATTTATAATTTATTTACCATATGAACAGGCCTAGACTGAAAACTGTTAACATATTTTGGACTCTGTTATGTCCAATCAAGAGATAAGTTGGATCATATGTTCTACTCCTCAGGCTCTTTCAGTGGTTTGCTTAATATACTGTAAATTGTTCTAACTGAATTTATTGGTTTTTGCACAAACTTGACAAAACTAAAGTAAACTGATTTGCTGGCCCAGCTCCTGCAGTCTGCACAGGTCGACACAGTGGAAGTATGAAGTGATCAAATCCACACATTAATCTCACCTGTTGTGCTGTTACAGCTCCACAGAATGTCAGTGGTGCAGCATTAGACACACATCCAGTCATCATCTTAATATCTGTGCTGAAACATAAAATACAGTGAATGGACTGATAAGTTTAATAAACAAGACTTTGTACAAAGACAGATCTGTCCTTTCACTGTGAGTCTGTTTGAGCTGAGGCTGCCTGGCTGTTCTCAGACTCCAGGAGCGTTCTCCTCCTCCTCTCCTTCTTCTCCTCTCACTGACATCCAGTTGATATTTACAGTTTAGCCTCTAATAGAACAATGAGAGTCGACCACAACACTCACACACACATGTAATTCTTTGTGTTACTTTGCATATGAGATGAAACAACAGTTTTCTGCCTTCATTAGTGTTTAGGAACTAGCTTTACAGATACAAACTGATCCTCCAATAAACACCCAGGGAAGCCTCTCGCTCTTTTGGAAACTTACATTTTTGCAAAACTATAACATTTAAAAAATACAGATGCATATTACAATTATGTTTACATATTCATTTGAACTTACACTGTGCAGAGCAGGATAAAACAATGAATAGTAGCCTGAAATATGTAATAAATGCACAGGAAAGTTTGCCGTTAGCTTTATGCTAATCTACATGGCAAATCTCATAGACATGCTAGCGCTATTAGCGTCTTATATTTCATGGCGATTTCCACACACAGAACATCTTAAAGTTACTTACTACAACGACTCTACAGACAAAGACAGCACCTTCTAGCAGTACAATACTTACAGACAGATATCTGCATGGGGCCAAATAACAGTTTACAGGACATAAACACTCTGCCAAGCGAAGAACTGTAGAAATGTCTGAAGACTATTAGCTCTCAGTGGACTAATCACATTAACTCAAAACAGAAACGACTTTTATTTTTATTTTACACATTCATAAGAATTAATATAAATGAACAATGCAAACTGAACTGTGTAAATATGCTAATAAAAGTACTTAATTCTGTCTCAAAAGGTTTAAAATAGCCACTAAACTGCTCTGGAGAGCTCGGGGCTCGATTGCTCTGATCTGGATTTACACACAAACGTAGCAGTGAATTTTCAGACACTGAATTTTTTGGAACTGAATTTTTTACACTGAATTTCAAAACACAGCAACTGTATTTGAACTTGTTGAATTTTAAAGAAATGTATTTTAATGCAGTCAATATTAGGACAGTGTATTTTGTAACAATGAATTTTTAGGCATTGTATTTTTATACACTGAATTTAAAAGCATTGTATTTTTATACACTGAATTTAAAAGCATTGTATTTTTATACATTGAATTTTTAAGCATTGTAATTTTTTACACTGAATTTTTTCACCTGATTCGATGTTTAAAAAATATTCAAATGGTAAAAAAATCAGTTACAAAAATTCAGTGTTCAAAAAAAGTTTCAGAAATAAAAAGACAAATTAACCTTCATATAAACTGCGGTCCGGTTTCGTCCAAACCCACACAGATTCACGTAAATTGCCACGAGAACGCTTGCATAATGAATTGAATGTGGCACCAGACAGCTGCGGTCTCCGGGAAAAATAGATTTCATGCGGATTCTTTTCGCAGACCTGCGCGGCTCCCACACTCGCATCAGCACGTCTCAGAGGTCAGTGCACATGGCCACACCGAACTCGCACTCAGTGTACATCCAGGGTTCGGCTAACATTTTTGGTTATAGATTATTCTGATGCTCGATATGAGGACTTAAATTTAATAGTACGCAAAGGTTAAGCTAAGCTGCTTTAGGTCAACCTGGTAAAACATATTAAGAGTGCTGTCATCAAAAACATAACATTTACATACATTTCACATTTACCATCACATTTGCACAAAACTATAAAGGAAAAAATACACAAAAATTCTGAAAAAAAACCCCCAACAACTTCAATATCAATGTTTGTTGCTTATCTAGGCATGACCGTAAGTGCTATGAAGGATGGTTTGGGAATGCTGGTACGCAGTATCATTCACGGTGGATCCATCAGTCGAGATGGGCGCCTCAGTGTTGGTGACCTCATCCTCGCCATCAACGGAGAACCCACCACCAACCTGACCAATGCCCAGGCTCGAGCCATGCTCCGAAGGCACTCTCTGATTGGTCCAGACATGGGGTAAGAAGAGCTAATATGAAAGAGATGCATTGTACCGCCTTAAACGCCTTAAACTTTGATGATGTATTTTGATTCCACATTCTAATGACTAACTTCAACTCATTAGTGGAAAAACTATAACAGGAATCATATAACGGGAATCATGTTACAATTGTGATATTTTCATTTTAGATATAGTATTCAATTTACTCTGTGCTACCTAACTTTTATAGATTTCTCTGGCTTAATTCATTGTTATTCTTTGCCAGATATCCACGTAGGCAATACAATAAAACATCCCAGCTTAGAAAAAGTTTACTTTTTGAGACTTAACGTAACAAATATTTCTGAGATACATGTTTGATAAAGTTGGCTGAATGAATTCCTTTTTTATTTATAATAAAAGTGTAAAATATTAACAGAAGTGAACACAGTTTTATAGAAGGGTACTCCACTTGATTAATTGAATGCAGTGTTTTCAAATTGTGCTTGCTGTGAACTAAGCCGGGCAGTTTGTTAGCTTTGGTGCATAAAAGGCAACTCTTCACATTCTAGATCTGCTTGTGCACCTGAGGACGATCTGTGCCCGTTTTATGTGTGAGTATGACTAACTACCACGCTGGTGGTCATCTGGCCTTCAAATGCCATGCTCTTTTTTCTTCTACTTATTTTACCTTTGGCTAGGCTTTTGCAGTCTACAACTAGAGATGTATCCAGAAATGGATTACTGTAGAAATGTAAAATTTTATTTATACATATAGTTCTGTGCAAACAATAAACAATAAAAAAGTGTAGTAAAGCACACGTGACAGTCATGTGTTTCCCATCAGGAATTGAGTTTATCTACTGACAGAAAAGGAAATTTAACATGATAGACAATCAAATTTATCTTGCCTGGTATGCTAATGCTGCCGAATTGATCAAAACCAGTCTGGATGACTGGAAAAAATAGTGCCGAAGATCTCAGAGATCTCTCTATATCATCACATATCAGGGACATTTAGAAAGTTGTTTTGAACAAAAGTTATCTCACAAACAAAACTGTGTGTTTTTGACAAGGAAGCAATTTTTAGAATAGAAATAAACTTCATAAAGTCGATTTTGCTAAATTCCCTTTAATTTAATTAACTTTTTGCATCAAGTTGTATTCACCTTCTTCTGCCTGAAGCACTTTTGTTGGCAATAGACTTTCTGTTAACCCCAGCTTAACTGGAAGTGGGCTACCAAGAAAAGTATAGAACTTTGCAACTTCAAGGGTGTTTTCTCAAAATGCATTTTCCTTTACAAGGTTGCCACTATTAACATCTAAAGAAGCTTATACACAGACCAAACTTTACTGTCTTGGACCAAACAAGGATTCGTTAGTATTTAATTCTAAGCATCAAAATTGAAATCATGTTGAAATTGTGACCCGTGTATTATAGGCAAGAAAAAAATCGTGACAACACAGAATGGCTCCATCCTTATTTTGCACAGAACTGTTAATGCCGATAGAAATATACATACAATATTTTTCTGGATACATTTCGACTGCACACTCCTTTCTTGCAGACGTTCTCTGCTTTGCACGGCACTTCTAACATCATTGTTTGTTGGTCCTGCTTCTAACGCACTCTGACTCACTTCTCCATCACGTCGCTCTGCATGTTGTTGTTGTTGTTCCTAATGGGGCGCCTCATCTGCTTCATTATTTCTGTGGGATTCATTTTCCTTCTCCGTCCGCATGCCGCCGTCTTTCCAAACCAAATCAACCCATCTGCCGGAGGATCTGTCAGCAGCTCCTCTCCCATGTGTTAATGTGCCCTTCGCAATCGGCTTTACTGTGAAACGCTCGGAAATCACGCTCAGAGTGAATATCAGAATCTGCCGACGAGATTTGGTGCCACTCAACACGGCAATGAGGAAAAGCCATATACTAGTAGAGGATACATAGTAAAGATATTTTAGACATTTTCTAAGCTTTTTGGGCTTACTTTATAACATTGAGCCCTCAACAAGGCTGAATCATGAGCTAGTCTAAACCTTACCCTATATTTTAAGAATAAATATCACATCTATTGAAGGGCTTCATACTTTGACTGACTGATGTGGGTTTTTCATAGACAATGAGCCAATTGTGAATTATTATCAATATTTACCATACAGATTAAGCTGTGCTTATGTTTTTGGGCAGAAATAGATTGTCCATTTTGAGTATTTTCTCCAAATTACATAATTTAAATTGACGACAGACTCCCTGACAAGCAGAGTTTATCACACTTGGTCATGCTTTGTGCAATATGTTTGCTTGAAATTAAGCCTGATTTGTTATTGGGGCAAATATCAGATATAACAATCTAAGTGCAGTCATTTTTAACTGAGAAATAAACATGATACATTATGGAATCAAAATGTGAAAAAATAAAGTAAACATCAATAAATAACTATAATAATTATTTTTACAAATAGGTTGCTAACCTTAACCTTAATGTACTGTAATTTGAAAAATGTATTTTTACATTTTTTTAGATACGTTCAGTGCTCTTATATACTCATGTTCTTACCCTGAGTATATTAGTAAAATTATATTATTGAGCGTGCAAAATAATATAGAAATGTAATATAGATCAAAAAGATAGAAAATAAAGATATATAATGATATTATACAGAGGCACACAAAGTGGGAGTTTTAAATGTAAAATGAAAAGAGTTTAACACATGCTGTACATCTACTTATATTTTCAGCATCACATATGTCCCGGCTGAATATTTAGAAGAATACAAGGGCAGTCTTGAGCAGGCTATACATGGTTGTTTGTCTGAGGATATTCCACCTCCTCCTTCAAGGTAATTCTCAATTTGGACTCTTTGTAGATTGTTTAAAAAATGAATGTGTAGGCGTTAAATACTATTTCTCCATTTCAGAAGTGTTCCTAATCTTCCTGAGCGTGAGGATGGAGAGGGAGAGGAAAGCGCGTACAGCAACTGGAACCAACCAAGAAAGTAAATGATTATCAATCTTATAAAGCAGCCCAGCACAATTTAATGTACAGTAGTATGTAAAATTCAATCGACTAAATATGAGCAGTAGTATTCAAACCTTTGCTTGTTGAACTTTTAAAACCTCCAAAAATATGTAGCAAAATGTCGTGAAATCAATATTCATATACAGTAATTTATGTTTCCCTAATTTCCCTTTTTTGAATGTAATGGATAATATTACATTGGTAAGTATGTATATTGCAATATATTTTTTACTATCAACAGATAAATCTTGACTTCACAATTATATACTGTGCTGTAGTTGTTCTTTGTGTTAATGTTTTCCTCATAGTATTAAAAGGTTATATAAATATCATCTAATTGTCACCCAAAAATTTTCTCTAGTCTAGCAATACTATTTGTCCTTCAGTGGTGGGTGACATAATTAATTTTGTTTATTAAGTACAATTACAGTTGCAGGAGTAGAAAAATCTACTGAACTAAAAAGCACTGAAGTACTAAAAAAATATATATTTATACACATAGATTTTGAGAACTAAAACAGTTAAATTGTGATCTTGTTGAAGAATTGTGTGGATTTTTGGTCGTTAGAGAAATTCAGCTTCCCCAGATACAGTATTTGTTGTCTATTGCTTTTTTTTGTATTGGAAAATGAAAAATCAGACAGGATGGCGCAACAAAGGTGCTAAAAAAATAATAAAGTTGTTTCAGCAGTTCTAAAACCACAAGAAAAATAGTTTTTCTTTGCCATCCAGCTAAAAAAATGTAGTGAAGTAAAAAGCACAGACATCTGCTCTAATCTCAAATTATCACTAAACTCAGCTGCTCACAGTCGAGTTTAGTACTTATTGTTGAAGTGTAAAATAAGATGTGTGACATTTGGCCCTTTCCCCAGAGTGGAGCTTTACCGAGAGGCGGGCAAGTCCCTGGGGATCAGTATTGTCGGGGGCCGCGGGATGGGCAGTCGGCTTAGCAACGGAGAAGTGATGAGGGGCATTTTTATCAAACACATCCTGGAGGACAGCCCTGCCGGCCAGAACGGGACACTGAAGACTGGGGACAGGATTGTCGAGGTGAGGAGGGAGCATTTTAGGACAGTTGCACCATACTTGATGTATTGCCTGCTAAGTAAGAGTTTAGTGGTCTGAACGGAACTGGCTCGGGGTTTTTCAGGTGGATGGAGTAGACCTGAGGGATGCGAGTCATGAGGAGGCAGTGGAGGCCATACGCAGAGCAGGAAACCCAGTGTGCTTTGTGGTACAAAGTTTTGTCAACAGGCCAAGGGTAAATCTATTCAAATTACTCATTTGTAACTTTTTGTTCATGTTTGTTTTGTAGTACAGTTTCAACACTTTTAGGGAACTTACTACAGAAAAAGCAAATGTATTTAGTGTTTTTCTGAAACAACTTTCATCCTTACATTTAGTGTACATTCAGGGATTGCTACATCAAAATATATTTATATTACCTACAAACATAAAGATCTTTGTCTTATGTAAGTAAGCTACACTCATAGCTCCTAAAGGCCCACCATACAGCTTCTTTGCTAAAAAAAAAAAAAAAGACTTGAAGAAAAGCACATTTTTATTTGGATAATTTTTGCTGGGTTTTTATTTTCTGAGAGGGCTTGTATCTCCCCACAATCAACCGTTTTGTGGCTAAGAAGAGGACCTCCATCCTGCTTTTTCCATTCCAAACATTTCAAAAGAAGGAACACCAAAAGAATGTTCCTTCTTTTTGTGGAACATTCTCCCACAAAAAGAAGAATGTTTCAAAATTCCACTTGCTCAACTATCTATTCTCTTTAGACCTATTCAGAAAGCTAGATATGTCTCTCTAAGCCTGAACTAGACAAAAAAATTCGAAATCAATTACACTTATATAACTTCTATTTGTTGGCCAGCTTGTAGGTTTTCCAGTGTTCATTTTGTTCATATAAACAAATTTCAACAGAAATGAACTAGTAATGCCATGTTTTACCTTTGAGTATCTGAATTTGTAACATAAGCAAAAAGTAAATGCTCCTGAGCAGTCATAAAATGATTCTACTCTTCTTCAGTTATCCCTTCATACCCAGCCTAACTCTTAAATTTAAATTCAGAGTTAACCTTTAATGTGATGTAACTCCAGCATTAGTCAGCTTCAAAATGCCTGTGCTTCTTCACACTGCCTTCTCAGCCTGAGTCAATATATAGGCCAGCCCCATCGTCTGCCGTAGAAAAACACACCACTGCTCTCACATGCATGCCACATCGCACACGCCAGGTAATCTGTCTTTCCTCTCTTTTTGTCTCTTTATTTCTGTTGCATCAGCTATCCATCACACCTAATCTTTTCTGCATTATCTGGCTCCCCACCTCCGTTCTTCCAGCCTCCCCATTCTTTCCCTATCTCCTTTTAAAGTGCTCCTTTGACTTTGAAATAAAGACAAAATGGAATTGGAGATTTCCTTCTGGGAGTTAAAAAAAGGGTAGGTTATTTTGTGTCCCGACATTTCTATTCACTTTCTGCCAGAGTGAAGTCAATGGCAGCAGCAACGGTGATCCATTCTCAGGTCTTGTATTCAGTCCAATAGGTTGTGCTCATGTCACAATGTCAAACTATGTAACTTAGAAGATTTACAGTTTTTGGAAAGAATATCCAAAATAGAAATCCACAGATGTTGAACCATATCATAATGTGATAGGCTCTTCAACTTGCCAGATTATTCTTGCATTTTAAAGTACTTGCAACCCAATTTTGAGGTTTAAGGTCAGGCTACTGTGATGTATGATGTTGTGTATGTATCGGCCCAGCAATCAAAAAGCTGAAAAAAGGTAAATCAAGTCAACAAAAATACAATCCTAGAATTAAAACAGCAAATTCTTTTTGATATTTCGGACCTGTTTCTGCTGTTAAAATATAGGATTGTTATAATTTTAGTCAGGTGAACGCAACCTATTGACAACAGACTGCAGATTTGCCATCTTAACTTCAAGATTAGTTAAACAGAAAGTTTGACCCTACAAGACTTTTTCATTTAAATCCAAATACTTTACCAGTTTCAGACTCATCAACTTTTTAAATGAACTTTGTGGCGGTGACAAGCCACTAATGTTTTATTAATTCATCACAATATCTAATTCTAATGAAACATTGTGAAAATACATTTAACAAGGATTTACAATTGTTAGCACTCACAGTCACACTTTCAGTCACAAGTTTAATCATTTACCAATCTTCACTAGATTATGTTGTTAAACTTTCTGAATGAAATAATAAATTTGGCGCATAGGGTTTTATTTATTTATTTATTTTTGGAGTATTGAGTGTGAGGCTGCCATAGTGAGCTCAGTTTTTATCTTAGTTCATACAATTATAATGAAAAATCCCAATAACTGATAAAATAAATAATCTGGACACCCCTATTATTTAGTAGTCATTATGTTATGCTTGATTGGTGCATCTGCAAGTACTGGTTCGTCTCTGTCTGCGAAACTTTTTTTTTTTGTATTATTATTACCGCACAGCCACTGCGGGACATCCGGGGAGCTTAATAGACTATCTTCACTTCAGTTTCAAATCCTTCCCTCGCAAGCAGTACATAATCTCAAAGAAGCCCAGAGGTATCTTTGAAACATTTTGTTAAATTGTTTCTGAGAACGAGGCTCTCCTTACATTTCCTAGCTGAAAAATACTCGTCCTCAAGGAACAGTTTGCTTTATGGCTCTCATTTGAATGAAACCTTTGCAGTCTTACCTACTTTTTCTTTCTCTCAGTTATATCCTGATTCAATTTTGTCACAACGCTTCAAAATATCACTAAATGTCTGCCACCTTGTTGCTCCTGTTTGTGCTTTTAGAAGCCGGCCCTGCCCTTCCCTGTGTCACGTAGCCAGCGTGGGTCCACCCTTTGTGCCACTAATCAAAGCTCCCTAGCTCCTGCTCCTCCCCAGGTCAGACTGTGGGCCATGTTTGTGACTCCTTTGCTAGACTTCTGCATATTATTTTATCATCAGCTCTTGCTCATAAAAACTAAAAACGCTACCTTTTATCTACTAATTGTTACTAGTAATCAATAAAATAATTCCCTTTTTTTTTTTAGAATTGCAATTGTTAGCCGAACTACACTGAGCATCATTTATCCAGCATTTGCTGATGTGCAAAATATGTTCAGAGGAGCAAAATCCTGACACAAATAACATTTGTGTTTCCATAAAATTTGAGGTGGTGCATATCTAGCTCAACAGTGATAGCCCACTTCTTGGTTCAGGCTCCAATTTTAAACTCCTGTTTTTAAAAAAAAAAAAAAAAAAAAAAAAAAAAATACACTAAGGAGTCTTCAGGGCTAATTGGCTCTGTGTTACTTAAGATCAAAAATAGCATATGCATTTTTTTCAGTTTATACACACAATTTAGCACCTGGCTTGACGAGGCCTATAATTACATAAGACCTTTTAAATCAAAGTCACATTATTAAATCACAATATTATAAACGAATACTGTTAACGATTCTGATTTGTTTATAGATGCCTTCAGTCACCACATTTCAATGTTTATTTTGGTGTCATTGTATTAAGGAATCTCAGTTTACAACACATGGCTACTTGCTGACTAGTTGACCTGTATTAAAACTAGAAATATGTGGTCAAAAACAATTATTAAAAAGTTAAATGTTAAATAATTATATGGGTGAACTAAAACACCTGACTAAAAAGTGAGGTGGTAAATAGCTTCACATAAAAGTGAAGATTGGAATTATAGCACTTAAAACCTATACAGACTAATTATTATTTAGGTAAATGGGTCGTCTCGTCAGTCGCCTTGTGCTAATTAGCTAGTGTGGAAAATTCTATGGAACCATGCTGTGCCACTCACAGTAGCAGTTAACAAGGTAGTAAACACAGTCTTGATTAAATAATGAAATAATTAGAATTCTATACAGTTTGCAATCAACTTCCATAGTTTAGACTCTCTTTTTCAGGCTAAGACATTTTTTGTATTGATTTTGCCATATCCCAGATTGCATTACTTGTTTGCGGAGTTTGCATGTTCTCCCCGTGTCACGGGTTTTCTCCGGGTACTCCGGTTTCCTCCCACCGCCAAAAACATGCATGTTTAGGTTATTTGGGCATCACTGTAAATTTCCCTTAGTGAGTGAATGAGAGAGTGAATGATTGTCTGTCTAACCCTGCGACAAGTTGGCCACTGTCCAGGGTGTTCCCCGCCTAAGGCCCAAAGTCACTGGGATAGGCTCCAGTCACCCGCGACCCCTAACGGGATTAAGCGGTAGAAAATGAATGAATGAACATTACTTGTTTGCCCCATTTTTTTGACTGGTGGCTCAATAGAAGACAATAGTTCTAAAAACAACAACATTTAAGATCTGCCTTGACATGAGCAATATTTAAAAAATTATAAGCCTGAACAAGCTTTTCACTTGAATATTTTGGCCTGTTTTAGTGAATCTATTATACTTCTGGTTTCTCTAGCCAAAGAAATGTAGACAACCATTTTTATTTTGTATTGAAACCGATGGGATTGTGTGCTTTGCAATAGTAGTTTCTTTCAGATATTTTGTATAGACTTGTGTGTATTAATATTTATGAGACTCCCCGTACAATTTGCTGCAGGAGCTTTCAATGTGCACTGACATTGAAGCTTATAATAAATCTGCTCTCTCTAATTTGAGTGTCTTTTGTATAGAGGATTTATTTACCTTGATGTCTGTCTTGTAGTCATTGATAACAGATTCGGCCGAGGACAGAGCCGCAGCTGTAACAAGGGATAGCAAGAACAAGGTCAGTACTTTCAATCATACATCTGTCATTGAATATTTATTATTACATGTTCTTGTACTTTGAATTGAAAATGTTCTCTGCAGCCAAACTGCTTTTGTTGATGTGAACCTTCAGCTGAATGTACAGTGTATTGCTTTAAAGGTGCACTGTGTAACCTTTTGACCAAAAATAGACTTGAATAAAGGCATGTTTTTGTCATTTAGTAAATTAATAATAAAAATATGTGTTTTTATTTTTAGTGGACTTAAATGACTACAAAATGGACTGTTATCTGTCCTGGAGGAAGGCCTCTTTTTGTTTGTTTCCATGGAAAAGCTGTTCCTTTATCTGTTTTTCTTTCACATTGTGGCTTGCGACATTTATTCATATTTTCCCTTCAGAAAGTTATACAGTGCAGCTTTAAAATTTGAACATGCAATAAGATGCAGTTGTTATAAAATTGTTACAAAAAAATAGTACTAATAAGTAAAAAAAAAAAAAAATAAAAAATGCTTAGGTCAGATATTTGCCTGCACTCTGGAAATATCACAAAAAAGGCAACACTTACTCATAATAGAGAAAAAACACAATGGTCCCCCCTATCTTTCAGGTTCTAAGTAAAATTTCCATTCTAATTCAAGTTTGCACCCTTTTCATGGCTGGCAGTCAATTCACTGGCAGCTTTGTTTAATAATGTGCAATGCAATAAAACAGCCAACATTTTTTACAAAAAAATATTTTTTTGTTGAAAACAGTTCAGCAAAAATGGGCAAAAGGGGCAGTAGGGGGTGATTTGAACACAGTATTTAAAGTCAGACATGTTTTATAGAGCTGTAATCTATTGGAATCAGCTTCCAGGCTCAACACGTACAATCCAAGGCAAACGAGCAGTACATTCAAGAAAACACTTAACACTTATATGGTTACTTCAGATGTCCATATAACAAAGTTTGTTAGGAATAAATGTTAATCCAGTGATGTATTGTCCTATTGTTATGTGGTTCTTGTAACTATGCTTATTTAATGTATGGATTTTGAAAATGTGCTGTGTGGTTGCATAATGTAACTAAGCTTTTTAAGAGGACCACAGGAACACTAGCGGCTATGACATGGGCAGCTAATAAAACAATGTATGCATTTATTTATTTCCAAAAAAAAAAAAAAAAGAAAGAAACTATTCTTAGAACTTGCCAAGGACCTTTCAACTTTGTGGTAAAAAAGAAGTACATTTAGTTTCTGTAATGTTTAATTTATTACAACTTAGTTACCACATGTAACTTTTTTTTTTTTTTTTTTTTTTTTTGAGAATTGCCGAACTATACTGACTCTAAAACACACAGAGCATCATTTATCCAGCAGGTTAGCTTCCATTCAAATGCTAGTCCATAAAGATACAGAAAGCTGACTTCAAATAGGCAGGACTGCTGTGTTTTATAGCACATTGTACAATATTGGAACAACTAAATACATAATAATTAGATTACTAACATTACACTGCTCATACACATACTGTTTGTGTTTTTGTCTAAAGATGTCACTGTTTGTCTCTTCTCTGTAGGGAGGTGACAGTCAATGTAGACTATTCCTCCGCCTCTCCCCAACTAACCCTTTCATTCCTACCCCGTTTAAGGTTTGTTCGTCTCTGTGTTGTGTCCTCTTTATTTCTCTATGTGTTTATGCATGTAGCAGCGGCACCATGCAATAAACAGCTACATGTCTAAGCATCTTCATCTATTCGTACTTCTCTGTTTGCTTCGCTTTACCCAAATGTGAAAATAGTAACTACAATATTGAATTGAATTATATAAGAACCGTCAGGTAAGTTTGTGCTATTATTGGAAAATCAAGTTATCTCTGCCAAGAGGTTTTTGTACTGTATGTTTGTTGGATGGTTGTTTTTGTGGATTGCTTCTTGTCCTATCAACACATTTGGCAAGATAACACAAACTCTGAATTAAAAAGCTAATGCCAAATATAACCAAATAAATTTGCATGAATTAGAATATTGATTCATGCATACAACTATATTACTTACTAATGCACAGTATTTATACTGCTATACCTGATGTTGGTGGTTGTGTGAATATGTCTTAAATACATCAGGAAGGTCCAAGCTATTGCAGACGTCTGTGCTTATAAAGTGCTTCTAGTTAGAAGCATGTAGCTCCAACGCTAATGCTGATTCATATGAAGTGATTCATATGATATGAAAAGGCTAACAGCATTTACCAAGCAATATTTGTTGTTTGTTTATTTGGTAAATGTGAATCGTCCCTAACAGGCTTCTATTGTAGTGTGGCTAATTATTTAAATGAATGATTCCACACCAGTTTAAAAGCACCTACTGTTGTTTTGTTTAGACAAAGTCTGCTTTTACCTCTGACTAATGACACTTCCTAACTCCATCTGTGACAGCCAGTGAAGCGTGAGAAAGTGAAGACATCCCCCAGCAGCTCGGTGCTGCTCCTGCCAGTGGTGCCCCATGTGGGAGAGACAGATACAGACACCATGACAGAGGCTCCCCCAGAGCTGTGGAGGAGGAGAAGAGAGTGGAGGAAGAGGAGGAGCAGAGGACGAGTTTGGATACAGCTGGAGTAAGTGACAATGTTAAAAGAGACTTCATGATTTGTAATTGTGCCTCAACCTTGGAGGTGCCCTCAAAATGTACTTGCTTTGACACTGGTTTGCCACTAGAGGTACTTGTTCGTACTTGTAACATCTCTTTTTTAATAAATAGAGCAACATTTCAGCCTTTGACCATTCCCCCGGCTTTGAGAAGGATGTACATTTTTTCCCTTTGTTAAAGTTACAATTACCTTGCAATTGTGAGCTCCCAGTACAGTGTTGACCTTTGCCCTTGTTGTGCTAGTTCCTGTTGTTGTGATCGTATGTACAGAACATAATTGAATATTTCTAACTTTTGATGACTTATTTTGACACTGAAGAAAGTAAATGATCTTCTTTGGTAGCTGCATTTCAGCAAAACCTGAAGGACCCAATGTCCCCATTAATCTATTTGCAGCCTGCAGGCAAAGTAAAGCAGACTGTCCAACACACTCACAGCTTCAAGTAGAACGGGTCACATTCGCTCACATTCAACTTAGGCAACCAGCATAAAGGACAGACTTCCAGCCGCTGCACTCCCGGGACCTTAGTCAATGTACTCGGAGTGTGTGTTGGGGATAAGATTGATGAGGTTGGAGCAGAAGAGGTGAGTTGTGGAGATTAGTACAGGACTGATGGTTCAACAGTGGCAGGCAGCCCAGAACAACAGGAGCTCATTGGTCTGAACCGAAGCTATCTAACACACCAGAGACAGCCGAGGAGCAGCGAGAAAGACAAAAAGTGGGAATGGGAGGGATAAGAATAGAGACAAGATTGAAACAGTGAGACTAAAGGTTAGCGTTAAAACAAACTTAGCAGTGTGACATTTCAAACTTTCACTTTTCATCTTATAACTCAATGAAGAGATACAATCAGAGAACTACTCTTTTTACCCTGGGAGGGGAAAGATAACTGAAAGATGACAATGTAATTCTTGAGATTGTTTGAAGTTTGCATTGATTTAAACGAGGCTCGGAAACAATTTCAAATTTCAAAAAAGGCTACAGAGTTTCTGCTTAAAAAGTCTTAAAAATCAAAGTTTAAATTTAAGGCCATATAAAGTCTTAAGTTTGCCATTGTAGATTAAAAAATGTTTGCACAAGTCTTCATTTTTTAATGAAGAAATTTCTGTCAGATTTTCCAAACTGTTTCTGACTCCTGCAGCTTTTTCAGTCAGAAAATTCTCAAAAATATGCTTGATAATAGAACACAGATGGCATGTTTCTACTTTAATTTGGTTGATGGAAAGCTCGGTTTGTGTATAAATTGTTTTCTTTTTTTGTTAATATTTTAGATGTTTAATATTTGTAACAAAATATAAAATTGTATTGTATCTAAAAAAACTGCTTTGATATGAGCCAATATCTAAATTAGTTTCTCAGCTAAGTTGATTTGTAGACTCTATAGGTTTTTTCACGTCCAAGATATTGATGATGTCATGAGGTCAGAATGAGAGCAAGAAGCAGTTCCTATACAATTAGTACTTTAACATTGTATCTAAAGAATTATTTAAATTTAAATGAGGTGGTTAGACCTTTTAACCTTTTCCTCCCTCCATCTGATTAAAAGATATTATATGTCTTGGGGGGCAAAAAGTAGGAATTTGAAATCCACGTATAGAATGTTAAAAAGTATACTTCTTTGTGAGTAGTAAGCAATAACAAAAGGTAACAAAAAAGTTTAAAAAATGAAGTAACTTTGGCTTTGAGACAGAGTTGGCAGGGTTTAGCAGTATTGTCAGCTTACATCTTTTTATCGTGGCCTCCCCTGTCTACTTTAGAGAACATAATCCAGCGCTATGGCAGCCTCCCAGGTGTCCTCCACATGATCGAGCTGGAGAAAGGCAGGACGGGCCTGGGCCTGAGCCTGGCGGGAAACAGGGACCGCAGCCGCATGAGTGTGTTTGTGGTGGGATAGAGCCAGCGGTGCAGCAGGCAGAGACGGTCGACTGATGGTGGGAGATGAGCTGTTAGAGGTATGCTGACACACATAATCTAAAGAAAGTTATTTCAAAGTCTTTTAAAAGTTCTTTTGGACACAGTCAGATGCAAGAGCAGCATTGTATATATGCTTATTTATTAAGTAATTAAGTGCAACAAAAGTATAAGCTAATGATGAGAGAAGGCAGTTATAGCAAGACCAAAAACAAAATAGATTTTATATCATTAGACTTCTTTAATCTAATGATATAACTTATTTTCCCAGAAATGGGAAATGAAGTGACTACAACCACTATAGGGTGTAGTCACAAAAGGAAAAAAATACTTTTCTTTATTACTGTTGAGTACACATGTCTCCTATAATGCATCTTTTTTTTTTTTTATGAATTTTTTGGTCTTTTGTATCTCCTTAGATAAACGGACAAGTCCTGTATGGCCACAGTCACCAGAATGCTTCATCAATAATCAAGAGCTCCCCTTCGAAAGTCAAAATTATTTTTGTCAGGTGAGCAAACCTAATTATATTTCAAAATGTTTAATTGTGCACTGCTTATTTGATTCATTTTTAAAAATCTTTTTTTCTGTTCTTTTGGGTTTTGAAATAAGTGCATTGCATAATAAGATCCACCAGAGGGAGCTGTTGCAATGTAAAAGAAAATTGGCGCTGCAGTTAATGTGGTGGATCAACTTTGCATGAAATATTCACTTTTTCTTTTTTGAGACACTACTGCTGCTTACGTCATTCTGTAGTGAAAAGACATGGTTCATTGTCATATTTATTCTTTGTCTTCAACATAATCTCACTTGTTAACCTTGTACTTAACTCAAATCCTTCACATGAACCCTTTAGACTGCACTATGATCACTGAACGTAAATCTTCTTTGGCTGGAAACAGAGCAACAATTAAGCTGAGTTATGACTCTTGTCTAAAGGAACACAGAGGCGCTCAACCAGATGGCTGTGGGACCAGTAAGAGAGAGTGAGGAAGACACTGTGGAGCCCCAAAATGAGGTATAGTTCTGTACTTTTAACGATGCACCTACAGGTATATTTGACATAGAACTTGATAAATATACATTAAGAGATGGCTATGAAAATTACAAAAAACTAAACATATACTGTACATGGGTTTATGTGGTAACTACAGTTTTTATTTAAAAAAGTAATACAACAAATTTCTTCTTATTTTAGCAGGGTTACGCAAATATTTTTAACCAAGGGCTATATTTGAATAAAGTGGTGGATGGCCAAATGATCGCGGTCACATTCTCATTATTGCAAGCATATTTCTGTAAAATATGGGTTATTCATTCTATTTTTTGAGACAAGTTTTAAAGACAAAGTAAAAAAAAAACAAAAACTAAATATAAAGAGTAAATCTGGCTGAGGGGCTGCATTTGGCCTCTGGACCACAGTTTGCCCAGGTCTGTTCTAATTTTTGTTATCACTACTACTGCAGCAACTAACAACATTGCTGCCTGCAATATAATTTTTGCTTTATGATAATTAAGCAAGTTTTTTCCCCATGTATGACATATGTAGGTCTGTAGTTTACAATTGTGTTCAATGTAAAGCACAAAATTTATCTAAATTGGCTTAGGAGGAAAGAGGTCAGTTGATTGATACATGTTTTTGAACACTGTTTGTTGGAAGCTGAAGTTTTTAAGTAATTGGAAGTGAATGGTCATAGGAGGTAGGTGAACATAGCTGTTCTAAAACAGAATATAAAGAGTAAAATTGCTCTTTTATTTAAAGCTGCTTAGGTAACGCAGCTTTAAATAAAAAGCTGCTTTACCTAATGTTGTATATAAATAGGTTATCTAAATAACATTAGTTGCAATAAAAATGTCCCTGGATGTACGTTGCTACGTAACATAATTTCCTAATAACAGTTTGTGTAGCCTGAGGCCTCTGCAGCTCTCCTAACAAACCAAACCCACAAACAGTGGTGTAGATATTCACAAATAAGCTGTTATTTACCATCTACTGTTTCATTACAGGTTGAAGTCACAGCCACTAACGGTGACATCACCAACTTAAAGGTGAGTCATGGAGCCATATGCGTGCATGCAACTAAGCACTTCACTATAGGTTGTAGTCACTTAAAACCGAAATAGAGACGACAATAACAAGGAATGGTAGTTGAAAAGGGCAATCAAGAATGACAGGCTGACAAGACAGAGAAAGAAGACAGGAAATAGGCTTAAAAAGAAAGTCAACATAGTGAATGGAAAAACACACAAACACTATGTTTTTCCATGTAAGATTATATGTTTTGACCAATTAAGTATTAGTTTAAGTTTCAGGCAAAATACAGTAGTCGTGGGAAAGGTCATATTTCAATTGTTGGTTTAGATCCTATATTCTTGGTATAATCTTGGTCACAATTTATTCTGAAATAGAAAATGAAAAAGCTTACGTGTGAGTTATGATAACCATCAATTTAAATAAATTATTTGAGTCCAAAATGCCTAAAAAGCATGGAAAGCTATGATGATTACTGGAAAGCCCCTTCTGGGATTGTCCATATGGTAGAATGAGCATCAGGGACTGTCTTTTTAAATAGAGGAACATCTGTGCAGCTCCTTAATTCAAACAGAGCAGTCTCCCATGTTTTATCTTTAAACAGAAATGGGAAATGAAGCGAAAATATGTTTGCTTTTCTCTAACAGGAGGACAATGAACCTGCCTATGTGTTTGATGAACCCAGCACGGAAAGTGGAGATGAGGGACGAGGACACGCTGGAAAGGTACACACCATCACAATAAACAGTAGAAGAAGGCTACTCCATGTAATTAATTTGAATGTTCATAATTTGCTCTAGGATATTTCAATTATTTTCAATTATGATTTGACTTAATCTTTTTTGTTGGACGACCTTGCTCAACTTCATTTATTCATGTGACTGTGACTCATCTGTGCTCTGAAAGATTTTTTGAGAATTTTGCCAATTCAGTTGCTATAGTAATACTTTTTGAATTTTTAATTGACATGACAGCCGTCCCCTTTTTTGCCTTTGGATACAAGTTATGTAGGACTTTACCTTATTAGCTGCACATTTCATTCATATATTAGTGCAAGAATCTTTGAATTTTGTAGATGTGTTAACAATCAGGGTAATTTATTTGATACTGATACTACTTCTGGCTCGGTCATTTTTGTGTGTAGTTTGTTCCTCCAAGTACTGTGCAAGTATTAGCTTCAGTAGTCCAAATTCAGCAGAGCACAAAAATTTAAATGGGTTCACAAATGTTTATAGTAGCAGCACACAATTGTTAGCGCCCTAAAAAACTTGCCGCATTAGTTTGACAAAAGCAGTGTTACAAGTGCATTTTTTTTTTAGCTTCAATACAGATTTTTTCCTGTGTTTTAACAGACTAACCTTGAGCTCTATGACTCCGAAAGTCTTCCGAGTTTCCCCCAGCATCACCTGCACCTACAGCCAACCAGAGGTGGAAACACAAACAAGTGAGTCAACTTTATACCTGCCCTTTGACTGCATATTTGTAAATTTGACTACATCTCTCTGTCTGTCTCAGGTATGAGTCGCTCATCCACCCCTTCTACGTTAGCCTGTGACCCCACGACCTGTCCCATCATTCCAGGCTGCGAAACCACCATTGACATCTCTAAAGGACGCACTGGACTGGGTCTGAGCATAGTCGGGGGCTGTGACACCCTGCTGGTAAGAAACAGAAGATATCGGAACTAAACAGTGTCATAGAAGTCAGTAAAAAGTATATTAAAACATTCATAGTTAATTTTCTCAAAAGCTTTTAAATTCAAGTAGAGACATAATTTAAAATGTTAAGTTTTGGCACATTTTTTGCCAGTTCTAAGCTTGGGTAAACAAGTATCCGGTGGTAGAAAAATACAGTAGCTACAGGAAATCTTGACTTCATTCATTCGTGTAGGGTTAAGTCCTTAAAAGATCCTTGTGGTTTGCTACTTACTATGCCACCCACTTAGATTCTTTGGCGGTATGAGGTAGGTTTGAAATAGCCGTGGAAACTCAGGAATGTAGGAAATGATGTTGTCACAGGCGCACTCCTCCTCTGGGCCCATCCATTCTGTCTGCTCAGTCAGGCCTGGGTGAGCGCTGCATTGTCCTGCCTCACCACAGCAGACAATATCTACCTCTGGAATGTCCCCTCTGAACCCAGGAGCACACGCAGCAGTGGGAGACGCACACATACAGGCTAAAACAAACAGCTACTGATACTTCCTACTCTGGGCTTGTGGAGTATTAGTTGTAGAGATTTACTGCGTGTATATTCTAAAGTAACTTATCTGGAGGATGTGCCACCTGCTTGTCTAAATCGCAGCTGTATATGCTGTTTAATTCTAGCCAGCACTGGTATTGCAGCTCTGTCAGGTGTGCATTTTTTGCTCATATATATTTATAAATGTTTCCTCCTCTGTGTGTCTTTTGATCCTGGGGCACAAATAAAGTTACGGATTGACTGATTGTTTAATTGACTGATGAAAGGGAGATACTTTGGCTTGGAAGTTGCATAGTTGCTCATACCTGACCTAACCTGACGAGTTACGAGTCAAATTTGTATGGAGGCAGGTCTACTTACAGTAGGAAAAGAATGTTTTTTCAATGTATTGCTATGTAATAAAGTATCTTTAGTTCTATTAAAGCAAGGTAGACAAAAAAGTGGTATTATGGTTCAGTAGCATTACTTCAGAGACAAGAAGACGATAACCTCATAGTCAAGTGTCACAGTGCACTTTTACATAAAATAGGCAAGGCAAGTTTATCTGTAATTTCTAAACAAAACTAAATCAAATAAAAAAGTAAAGCTTATTTACATAGCGCCCAGATTAAAAAAAAAAAATCACACACAAAAAATTACATACAAGAGAAATTTAGGTTGGAGGACCTCCAAAAAATAAATAAAATCACATTGCAAACAAATAACAATTTATTGTTCCTATATTGAAAATAAATTGTAAAAAAAATTATCAGCAACAATTCTTAACCTATTTGATTTTCCGTGCACCAATCTAGTTACATATACTGTATTTTGTTGTTTTTGTGTCCCTCAGGGAGGTGGCCACGGCCCAACTTTAAGACTTGGCTCTATGGTTAAAAATCACTATTCTAAAGAAATTATTGCAAATGCACTGCAAAATCGAACTGTGTGTTCTCCTAACAACAAAACTCACTAGTCTATATTGTTTCTATGCAGACTTATATTAACATTTAAAATATGTAAAGAATGAAATGCTTGTCATTCTTGCAATAGTCAGTTTCTTTCTTTCATTTAATGTCATAGTATTGTGGAGTACTCCAAAGCAATAACATCTCCATGGAGACAAACAGGTGCCAAGCTCACAAGTTACATGTTACACATTTAAACTAAACACTTTTTTGTTCAAGCAATAAAAGACACTTATCTATCTTGTTATATACTTGTTATAAAAAAAAATAGAAATGAATTAAACTGAACTAAAGGCATGCTATTCTTGCAGTTAGGTCTTACAAAAAACAGAAGTATTATATGGCTAAAAAGAGAAAACTTAGTCATTACACACTTGACTAACCCAGCCTCAGCCTTTTATTACCTATTCATGCTATTCTCTATCTCTCCTCGACTTTATTGACTGTGTTGTTTTCTCTCTCTACAGGGGGCCATCATTATCCACGAGGTTTATGAAGAAGGGGCTGCCTCCAAGGACGGCAGGCTCTGGGCAGGAGACCAAATTCTGGAGGTACTGTGTGGTATAATAAGCACTGGATATGACCTAGATATGTGAGTGTTTAATTAAGTGCCTGAGGACTTGGCTTTCTATGTTCAAACAAATCAAAGAATTTTGTAATTGTGGGGTGATTTTTTAGTTTTTTTGCTAAGTTTTAAAATTGAAAGAAAGGCAAAGGTAATTGTTGTGAAGAGTCTTTTGACCTTGCGGTGACCTGTGCTCACCACATTGGGAGGCTCTGGGTGGAGATGCGTATTATGTATGTTAATTGAAAGGCACACACGCATGCATGCACACTCTCACTCTCATGACTTTATTGCCCTTTACTATTCTATTTTGTGCCAAAGCAAGTCTGCTGTGATAAAGAAAACCTTGTGGAAAAAAATAGTTAAACGGAGGACTTTCCCATTGCATTATTTGCTGCTATGGGGAAAAATGCTTTAAATGTGCATGGCTAAAGCTAATGGGCTATTTCCTTTTGCCTGATGTAGGCAGAAAAGCACGCTAATTGTGTATTTAAGTGCTCTGTGGGAAGAGAGTGTTCCATATAAGTGTGCAAAAATATTAAATATGTCATTGTAGGCCTAACCAAATATATCAAATTGTGATTTTTTTGACATCCCTGACCATTAAATTTAGGTTTAATGTGCAGTGCACATTTGAAACCCATCAAAAACCATTACTGTTTGAGTAAATAATAAAACACGGACTTCTACTTTGTCAATCATAAAAAATACATGAGAAGAGAAATAATTTTGAAAAGACAAAAAGAGAGAAAGAGATTCAACACATTTTTATATGGATTCCAATTGCAGTTGTACGCATGCAGTGTTCCCAGAAACAATTTCTCTACTTATCTCCAAGAGAAAACATATTGTCAAGTAAGGGTTGCATGCTATTATCCCCCTGGGGACAATAAAGTGTAACTTAACTTTAAGCTTAACCTAAAAAGGAAGGTTCACACACCAATCACACTGATTAAATGATTTATTAATCTTCTGAACCTGAAATTCTAGAAAAAAACTATCTAATTTCAAATGTTCTGAAATGGTATTACGTTTGTTTTTTCAAGTAAGAATTAAACATGTCCCGGAGCAAGACTGAAATTTGAACTGTTGAACTAACATGAAATCCATTCATATCAGAACATGTTTGCAGGTGTCTAAACTAGAGGCAGATCAGGGTTTATACAAAATATTTAATGTCAATTTTAATACACTTTAAATGTTTTTTGTACTTTCAGGTGAATGGCATTGACTTGCGAGCAGCCACACATGATGAAGCCATAAACGTCCTGCGGCAGACCCCACAGAAGGTCCGGCTCTCGGTCTACAGGGACGAGACCCAATACAAGGAGGAGGACCTGTGGGACTCCTTCTCCGTGGAGCTACACAAAAAGCCGGGACAGGGTCTGGGTCTCAGCATCGTGGGCAGAAGGTCATTTGTGTTCTGTTTGATTTGATGTAGTTTTAGAAAGTAGAATAGGCAGAGTGTGTTTTGTGCAATATGTTTTCAATAAGGAAACATATGGTAATTGTAAAACTTTTTCTTGTCTTTAATGCAGATCGCGGGATCACAGGTAAACAACATCAAACTGATCTGTGTGGTCCTAAACATATTGAAGTCTAATTATATTTAGAGCTGTATAATTTTCCAATCAAGATTATATTGCATTGCTTAGTCTAATTGCTTTTTCTGTAATTAGACGAGAACTTGAAAGGGATAAAAAAAAAAGGAAAACATCTTGGGAGTAAAATGCCAGAAATAGATACTGTGGAACAATCTAGGCAAAATTATAAGAACTAAATGTAGACCTGCAAGAAGTGGACTTTCCACCAGAAAACTTACACCTGTCATTCCAGCCTTTGTAGGGCAGTTAAAAGGGACTTACATTTTGCTTAAAGGTGCTTATAAATAGCTTTTCTCGTAGATAATCCACTCATTGAAATAAAACATAATTTTGACCAATAATAAACCCCTAAAAAATAAAATGTAGATATTGTTTAATGCTGTACGAGGGAACTTTCTAGACAAAGAAATAGCATCAGAGTCAAGCAAAGAGTGGTTTTAATGCTTCTCTGCATATCTGACTTTTATTTTTGTTGGTAAAAATCGAAATTTAAAACCAAAACAGTGTAACATTCCACATACAAAGCAAAATCATCTATAAGGAGAAAAAAATGTAAATTGTACACAGTGCATTTTAACATGAACTAAAATAGTTTTTAATTGGATAGAGAAAGCTATAACTGTATCTTACACTTTCTTCTCCACACGTGGAGGAAAATCTGTCATTTTTTTCAGAATTATGGTAAAAGAGGTAGCTGAAATATGGAAAGTCCACACTGGTAATTAGTGGTAAGGTGTGACAGCCAAAAAATCCCTGACTCTGACACACTGCATCAAGTCAAATATTATTTCTGGATTACTGTAGAAGCACGTGCACATTAGTTACATATACAGTAGTGAGTTCCATTGTGAATTTTATTGTAAAACCTGTAAAAAATGTCCTTTTTTTCCTTCTTTTGCAGGAATGATACTGGAGTATTTGTGTCCGATATTGTGAAAGGTGGTTTGGCGGACACTGATGGTCAGCTCATGCAGGGAGATCAGATTCTGTCAGTGAATGGTGAAGATGTGCGCTCTGCCACCCAGGAAGCTGTAGCTGCTCTGCTAAAAGTATGTTTACGACAGTTTTATGAACCATGTTTCTCTAACCAAGTCAATGTATAAAAAAAAACTGCAAGATGTGTTATGTAACTGCATTGTTTTACCTTTTATAGTGCTGCGTTGGGACGTTGAAAATGGAAGTTGGAAGATTTAAAGCAGGTCCATTCCACTCGGAAAGAAGACTCTCTCAGACTAGTCAGGTAATTTGTTGTGAATAGTCTTCTGTTTGTATTAAATATATAGCTGAAATCTAATATCCGGCAGCTAACAATATCTCATTCATTGTTGCAGAATGAAGCTAGCGCCAAAGTGGGTCCACAATCTAGTTTAGAGCCAGGCGTTTTCCCCAGTGACACTGACAAACCCAGTAGGAGCTTGGAATGTAAGTATAATCAGCTTTGGTTGGTAATTACAGGGTATATCATGATTCAGTTTGATACAATGCACAATGTGTTCACAAAATCAAAATATGAGAGCCATTTATATAACACTATTTTAAAACAAGAAATGAATTTGTCAAATCTGCTCATTTTTTAGTTACTTGAATTGGCACATAATCAAGTTTGATTATCTAAAATATCAACACATTTTTTATTTATTTTTTTTAAATATGCTGTGTCTGATTTTTACTTTTTGACTTGCAATTTTGATTTTTCAATGAGATCACAATGAGTTTATAAGAATGTTGCAATGCTGCACTGCAGTACAAGGAAATGCACCTGTGTCAGCCCCCTAAACTCCTCCCACAATGCACCTGTGTCTCTCCCACAAACTACATCTCCCACAATCCCTCTCTTCAAACTCTTTTATTAGAAACACAAAAAGATTTAGGATTTGACTCTGGTTCAGTCGGTACATTTACTCACAACAACTAGCATGCTAACAGTGCATCAGCTTTACTTCCTGGTCAAAAATTATGTATCCAAATTCACTTTATTTATTTATAAAAATGATATAAAGATTCTTTAATGAGATGCCGAATATTGTGATCTCAACTTGACCCTAAGAACATATTTTACAATAAGACTTCAGGCTCTTAAAATTGGTTGGAAAGAGTATCAGTAGTGAGTGATGTATTTATAAAGAAAGAGTTTCTGCACTTTTCATCTTTCTAACAATTATTTTCCTTTTGTTTGTTAGCTCTGGATCAGCCCGACACCAGAACCGTTGAGTTCACCAAGGGTCCCACAGACACTCTGGGCATCAGTATCGCTGGAGGAGTGGGCAGCCCTCTTGGAGACATCCCCATATTTATCGCTATGATGAATCCCGTTGGCCTCGCAGCTCAAACTCAAAATCTCAAGGTTGGCCAATATATTTTAAACACAAATATCTCTCTTTGTTAAAAAATTGATAAGCAGATTGTCTAAGTGCTCATTTCACTTGACTGGACTGTGACCCCTGGAAAAGGTCAAGAGCCTGCAGATGTCGGTAGTGACCTTTCACACTGAAATGACAATTGTAGTTTGCTATGACCCCATTGTGAAGAAACAATGTCCGGCACTGACATAGATAATAAATCTCCTACTAAAGCAGTCAGACCACAAGACTTTCAAACAGCCTCATACAAAAGAATGTGACAAACCAAAGCTTGAATAGAGATGGCATCTTTTTACTTGTAAGCACAACAAACACTGTTATTTTTGGGCAACTACTTAATGTGCTTTCATTCGTGCAAAATTATTGTAATTACAGACTATTTGCTTGTCAGTAGTATAACAGGTTTTCAAGCTAGCTGAGCTAAAATAAAAGAAAATCTGAAAGTTGAAGCTGCTGTAATGGCATGCCAACATTATGAGCAAATTACTTGAATTAGCAATGGGAAAAACAGTTTTAATGCTGTTGTCAGTGAAGATAATGAACAAACTAAGAGTTTCTTTCAGAGAGATGGTACAAGTTTCTATTAGTGTCAATGACTATGGTCTTAAAATAAGCCATTAAATAAAATAGTCTTCTTTAATTTGTTTTCTACTTTTGTGTCTTCCCAGATTGGGGATCGAATCCTGGGTATTTGTGGGACCTCTACTGAAGGCATGACCCACGCACAGGCCGTTTCTCTGCTGAAGAATGCCACAGGCTCAATACAGCTTGAGGTCACCATTCACTCTCTTACTTAGATAACCAACAGACAGTTAGATAATGTTTTTGATGGACTTCAAGATGTACTTTAACTGCTTTATCTGGATCTTTTCTTCAAATCTTCCTCACTCTTTGAAGTTATCACAGTGGATGATTGTGAAGTGTGTAAACGGTGTGCATTGAATTACAGGTTGTAGCCGGAGGAGACACCACAGTGACGGGACCCTCGTCTCAGGAGCAGGCCACTGGAGGTCTCACACCCAGCTCCATCTTCCAGGACGACATTGGGTATACACAATTACAAGCTTTTTATGTGCCATTTTTCTTAACATTTGTTATTGAAAGCATGTTAACCCTTTAGGCACCAGGATTTTTCTATTGAAATCAAATCCAGTAAATCTAGAGACTGTAAAATTTCATCCTGGAGAATTCAATCTGATATTTCAGTTTTTTTGTTCAACCACTGTTACAGAGTTGAATCGTGATTTGTCCAAGCTACTTAGACATACAGACACTGAGAATCTGGAATCTGTTTTGTGTAGGGACTTCTTTGTATTTTCACTTTTTAATGCTTGCATCTTAAATGTGTAAGCAAACAAAAATGTTTTTTGTTTTTTTTCACATCACTTACAAACCATGGTGTCGGTGTTGCTTCTTTGATTTTAGGGGACAAAAGGTCTAAATAAAAAAAATATATACAGTAGTAAGTGTTTTTGATTACTCACCTGTGGCTCCCGATGTATGAGAAATGTTATGAATGATATAAAAATTCTTTAATGAGATGCAGAGTATTGTGGTCTCAACAATTCAGAGTAAGTGATTGGTTGTAAATTTTGTCACAAAACTAATAGCTAACGTTGAGTGTGTTAGCCTGAAAAGAGGAGAACTCACTGTTGTAAGATTTGAAATGGCATTTTCATTGTAAATTAATGTTATTTGACTAAAAACCCATTACACTGTCTATTTATCCCTTTGTAGCCCACCTCAGTACAAGTCCATCAACTTAGAAAGAGGCCCTGATGGACTTGGCTTCAGTATCGTGGGAGGTTACGGCAGCCCACACGGAGACCTGCCCATCTATGTGAAGACAGTATTCGGAAAGGTATGTCCAATCTTATCTTCCCAGGAAACTCGTGTTGTCGGACAGTCATTAACGGAGTTCTTGTGTTTGCTCAGGGCGCAGCAGCAGAAGACGGGCGCCTGAAGAGAGGAGACCAGATTATGGCGGTGAACGCTCAGAGTTTAGATGGAGTCACACACGAAGAAGCTGTGGGGATTCTCAAGAGGACCAAAGGAACTGTCACGCTCACTGTGCTCTCATGAACATTTGAGAAAGGAACAAAGATGGCTGGAACTATTTTTGTATTCAAATTAGCATGTTTTGAAGAAGAAGATGTAAATAACTTCCACATACACTGTTAAAACAAGGAACTTGATGTACATCTATTTTCATAAACAAGTCATCAACTTCTCCCTGTTTAATCCACAAGCTTACAAGAAGTTTGGCTGAAATAAGTACTTTCGTTGGGCTGCCATGTTTGTTTAGGTCCTAACTTTTGACTTCTGTTCAAAAAACAATGCTGCATATGGTTGGTCTGCCACAGTGCAGTGGCAGACCAACCTGTGCCTGAACCACAGATGGTTCACAAACTGCAGCCTTAACAGTGCAAGGGGGCCCTGTTTGATTCTGAAAAAAGTCTGTGAACTCACAAAAATCACAAGAATTCATCTGGCTGGCCAGGTTAGGATTTTTATTTTAAAAGGAAAAAAAAAGAGCTGATGACTATGGTAAAATGCATTTATCAAATTAGCACTGAGGATTACCAATACTAAATATTAAATGTCTTCTGATGTCATGTGCTTTGTATCTGCTAAAAAAAACATTGGCAAAAAAACATATCTTTTTTAAAATAAACTTTTTACTTTATTTTTCAGACATGAACATCTTACGTAAATACGTATATCAGCCTCAACTAATGGAACCACTGTACGGTTGCTTATTTATCAAAACACATATTTTGAAAAGTTTTGTCCTGTTAATTTTCTTAAGTTTGTGTTATAGATTATATGTGTTTATTTAACCTCTGCTAACTAGATTTTTATATATTTTTTCCAAAACTTATTTTTTCTTATAATAATAATAGAAGCAGCCGGTCAGAAGAAGGATTGTATCAGCAGTTGTGTACTGCTCTTGTTAAGTTACACTTTTATTTTAAAAGTTAGTGTTAACTGAATGGGAACTGTTTTAAGCTTTGTGTGATATTGTTTATAAGTGTTTTAAAGGGACTTAGTTGTGATTTTATTTTATATATAATGCTGCTAAAATGTTATGTCACAGTATTTGGATTTTTCAAAGTATTACTCACTGGTTAAAAAAGAACACGGTGAAATGATCTCTTTGTAGAAAAGAAAGAACAAAAGTTGAACTTGTCAGAAGGATTATGTAATGACCATGAGCTCATTTTGACCTCACCATGTGTGAAAACAGAGCTGATCAATGTGTGTGTAGTTGTCACAAGGTGGGTGTCCACCTTTGCAAACATGACTGTACATTCTAATGTGATTTCAATGCTGTCAAAGGTTTTTTCACACATTGTATGAAATAAAAGTGACCTTTGAACTGAACTGTGTTAATTCTATTTTATGGACAATGGCTCAGGTAGAATGGATTATGAAATGTACATTCAATTAAGTTACAAGATAAATTGCTTTAATAGAGGATTAAAGCAATTTACTGTAGCAAGGTTCACAATTAAGCTGAAGCTCAAACCAAGTGATTATTTTGAAGTTTGGGACGCAAAGAATAATCAGTTCATTGACAGTAATGAATAAAATTTATTTTAATTTTTTTGTTCAGTATCTGAATAAAACAAACTATAAAGCACCTGGAAATGTTAAAGACAAAAATGTCATTGTGTTGTAGCGGACAAGGAAAAAGAGCGAGGCACTCAGTGGATTTGAAGAGTAGCTTTATTCAACGTTGTCATCATAAAGAAGTAAAAGCAGCTTAAGAGAGAGAGCTAGAACATTCCGACTTGCAATAAAGACATGCCAATAACCAAGGTGCATCACACTCTTATTTAGATGTCAAATCAGCCATTCTGGAATGAATCAGACTTCTACTGTAAACTCACAAATAAAAAATAAAATCCCCACAAATTCAAAAAAATTTGTCTAGGACCTTTGTATTGGCTTTTTTTTTTTTTTTGTATTTTAGGTTCCTAAAACTAATTGTTACCTCAATTACTTCTTAAATCTAGTGTCAAATCTAGTGTCTTAAATCTCAATTACTTCTTAAATCTAGTGTCATTCAGGTCTTAGCTGTCAACACCAGCTACACCGATTCTTAGATCTACCAAAAAAAAAAAAAAATCTTATTTTTCCTGTCTATTTCAACAATTCTGTAATCTTCACTTAAAAACCATCTAGCTTGACTTAAAATGAAAGTGTTGTGGCTTATCAAAACTAAGTCAAACAAATTCATTCATTAGATTTCTATCTATTATGTGGCCCTCTGTTCCATATATTTTTCAAAAGGCGACCCTTGGTGAATCAAGTTTGGCCACCCTTAATCTAGGAGAACAGATTATATAGAAACTCTTTTTGTCACATGAAACTTAAGTCTGTACACAGTGACCTCCCATTTTCAATATTACGTCTCATCTGTCTGACAAGCACAGCTGCCACGATTCATTTCATTCTTCCGTTTACACCAAACACTGAGCAGTTATGGCAACCAAATTCCTATATAATTAATGTGGTTCAGCTTTGGTTCCAATTCAGTGGACCTTACCAAGATGGCTGCTGATGTTGCACAAAGGTCAGAGGTCATAGTTACCTGCAGCTGCTGTGGCACATGAAAACCAGCCGAGCACCTGTTGTTTTAATGGTCTCGGGGGTTTTTAAGGGTGAGGGGAAGTTCTGTTATAACGCAGTCCTGTCTGAACCTGCCCGTCTCATGTAAGATCATATGTTGCCTCAATGTCACGCTTAACAATAAAAGGAACATGGTGTAGTGTTTCCTGAGAATGTCATACATCTTTTTTTGTTTGTTTTCTATTGAGAAACTACCAGCTAGTGTTCATATTGTTTTTATATAATTGATCTCTGATGTACTTATTCTGCAAAATAAACATATTACAATTACTAATACACCATATAAAATATTACCTTTGACTGCTGATGCCAGAGTAGGACATGGAGGTCAGCAGTTCAGTCTGAGACAAGCCTCTACTCTAACAATGGTAAAATTTAGACTCAGAGCTGATTTTCATTCTGCACGATTTAGGTTTTAAATCTGACTACTTTCTCTCCTAACTTCTTTCACACATGGTTAATAATATTGTATTCATTTTGTTTGCAGTTATGACTTACAAACTTTTAACAAACAACAAAGTGAAACTGGAGAGGACCACCTCAGCTCAGCCAATCAGAGCACATCTCTTGATTGGAACTAAAATTCTTTATTATTTAATTCAGACAGTACTCAGCGGTCTCATGTCTCACAACACTCATCATATACTGTATATTTTTAGCGGAAAATACAAAATTGACAAATATACAACTAAAAGTTAGTTTTGCCAACTTTAAAACAACATTTTTATATATTTATTTATACATAGTGTCCGTGTTATTATTATTATTTTTTTTTTCTTGCCCTTTAAATTATTTTTGGGAATTTGTGATCAGCAAACAAACTAAACTTGATTTGCTACCATTATTACTTTCCGCACTTACTTACTGTGCTAATCACAACTGAATCAAAATTACAATTTTATGAATGGAATTACCAAATTGCAAAACCTGTATTTTTTTTTTTTTTTTTTAATTTTACTCTAAAATAAGTAAATAACATGACTGTGATCATCTTAATCACAATTATACATCTTCCAAATCGTGCAGCCCTACTAAATAATATGTATGAGTAATAAAACCACTGTAACTGTTACTAACACTAAAAATCTAAACAATTAAACAAATGACATTCTAAGTTAAATATATCCTTGTAGAGATGTCTGCTCTTACACTATTTAACTATTGATATGCCTCTAAATAAAACAACTTTGCAAAATAGTATGCAGTTTATCACTCTGCGACCTGTCAATAAATGGTCCCATTGTTTTGTTCCTCCCTTTGGTGAACTGGCCCTCGTTGCAGTATACTGCCACAACATGTTATAAAACCATGATTGGGCTCAGACCAGCCCACTTTAATCACCTGCTACAACAGGATTCTCCCTCCAGATACAACACTTGATCCTCAGAGCTCATCAAGCTGAGAGCTCCCAAAGCCAGCTCCCCTTTCGACCTCATGTCATTTCAATTTGACTTTTTATTGATTAGACTTTAACTCAGACCTCACTGAACTGAAAGACATTTTTACAGACTCACAAAATAGTTGACTAAACAATGATGTGTTTTACTTGATGCTTATTCTTTCACTTTCTCTCCTCTTCTTTAAAGAACATATATTATGCTTAAACAACTTTTTTGAGTTTTAAATCTTATTCTAAATTTTCTTCCTCATCAATAGACATTTTTCGTTCCCCCAAAAACACTGTTCTGAATGTCCCTGATCTGTGATGTCACAGATAGATCTCTGATCTTCTGCTCTATTTTTAACTTCATAAAACATCCAGACTCTATCTGAGCATTTCTGCAGCATTAGCACATCAGGAAAGATCAATTTGTTTGTGTTCCCTGTGTAATTTTCTTTGCAGTCTGTAGGTAGAGCTCATCTTATGTTTTGATGGGGGAAACACATTTACAGCACTGTTTTTATTGGTTCTGATGCATAAGATTTCAAAATGGAGGTGCTTGGGAGCATGTTTGATAGACAAGATCAACACAAAAAATGCATCATATTTGTCCTTTAAGGTCACATCAAAGAAGGTAGCAGCACATCAAAGAACTTGGTCTTAATCTTTTGCAATAAGAAAGAAAAAAAAAAAAGAAAGAAAAGCTGCTACTGCTACTACTACTACTTATCACTGACTACTCATCTTTACCCTTGAAATGGGCATAATTTGCAACAATAACAAAATAGCACAAATCCCAAATAATCTATAGCAGGGCTATTCAACTTTAATGTTTGAAGGGCCAATCAGGCCCTTCAAACATTAAATCTGGCCCTTATATACCTAGTCAAGTCTTATCTGGTTCAGTAATGTGGTGGTTCTTTTGTGGAATAATGTAGGCAATGTATTGTTTTTTCCCTAAAAAACACAAAGTATCAATAGTGTTAACAGCAATCAGTTAACAATGTTAAAACAGATGGAATGTTGGAGAAGCTTTGTGTGACACCAACATGGTACTGCATCCTATGTCTCCTGCCCAGTGACCAAAATTTGGCTCTCGGAAAAATATAGTTGAATAGCCCTGATCTATAGCTATTTAGCACCCGTTTGATATCTTATCATTTTTTACTCATGTCTTGATTTGAACTTTTAATGGTAATTTCAAGTTCTTAAAGTTAAATTCAACTTGAAAGATTTGATTTTCCTTTGAACTGAAGGAATTTGACCACACAAGTTATCATGGCTCGATGGCTGACTTCAAATGCGTGCAGCAGCATACGTCATGGTCTTGTCAGTGACAGCGCAGCAGTCGAGCGCAAACAGTTGATTTTCTCATGAAAGTTTCCACGTCTGAAGGAATGAGGAAAAGAACACAATGTTTTCTTAGCACCTGCTCACTGCAGTCATCTCTCACTGACAATATCAGTGACAGCCATCTTTGTTTTGCACCAAAGGTCAAGGGGTCATCTCTCCAAGCAAGCTATAACAGTGATTTATGCTTGTGTAACTTGTGAAAAAAATGTGTAACCTGTAAGTTGTAGTAGGCAATTTCATGGTAGCAAAGTTTAAGACTATGTTATATACAAGTGTGGATTATACAAACTATAAACCACACTTTTCGTCAACAATGTTGAAACATACTGTATATACCGATAGATGGGCCTAAAAGTCAACAGTCATAATAGCCTCAGTATGTGCACAAGTATATTCTAGCATAAACAGTAGTGCTATGATTTGTTCCAGTTCATCTGGAAGTTTTGCCTGGAATCCCAAGCCTGAGTCAGTCTGGTTTCCTTCTCTGTCTCACCGAGCCAAGGTTTTTTGTTCAGTCACTTAAAACAAAATCTAACTCTTTTCACCTCATATTTACTACATTTTGTGCTTTGCTCATTGAGTCTGATTCCTATGAATCATTAGTTTATTCTTTAGAATATAAACTTTTAAAGGAACCGTATAGAAGATGCCACCCTTTACGTTTTTAAAGAGTATTACAATCACAGATGTACTTGGGTTGCCAGAGTGTGAAATACACTATAGATGTGCTGCTGACCTATTAGGAACCAAATTTGCTGTGAATTATGGGTAATAACCAGGAAGTCACTATATGGGACACTTGACTCTTTGTCATGGCTTACTCCCAAAATTAACATTTGAATACAATTTTGGGTGGAGTCCAATGATATCTGTACAGAAGTGCGTGAGCCTATGGTGCAACATTAATTCAAACTCAAACATGTTCCTGACTCATGGTTCAAAATTAACTTCAGACACTGAAACCAAACTGGCAACTCAACAGAGAAAGTCATGTGAGGCTTAATCTTCTTGAGAACCAAAACTGGTTTAGGGTTAGGATATAGGCATCATGTCTATTGCTTTTTCTTGCTTGTCCATTACGAATAACTCAGATTTACAAGAACTTTCAGTAAAAATAATAGTATATTTGGACATGCTGACCTTGTATCTTTGGACACATATAGGTCATGTTTCTGAAAGCTGACATCAAAATCTTACAAACGGTTCCTTTAATGCAGTCCTTCTCAAATAGTGGAGCAGTACAGGCTTTGCTTTTGATGTGTAAAGTGTAGTTGCATAAAATTAAGTTAATATTTGTTGTTATGTTAAAAATGATACAATATTACATATTCTTATACATTTTTTTATAGATAATAATCAGATTTTTAGTCACCAATCTGATATTTTCTCTTTCCTAAGGCGGGCTTTGCTAAAAATACTTGACAAGCACCTTAGTCTAAAGATTTCTTAACAGAATTTATGTACTTTTTGCGAGTTGTAACAGTTACAAGAACATTAATTTGATTTTATTCTCATATATACGTGATTTCAAAAAATGTGACACAATAAAACCTCAAACTTGTGACGTTGTGAACCACAGTGCGATTCAAAGCTTTAGTGGACCTTGCTTTATTTTGCCCATCACCGTCAATTAAACGAATAGAACTTGAGAATATTGGACTGTGTTAAAAACAAAGACAAAATGCTGCTACACATTACAGGCAACAAGAGGCTAAGGGCCATGATATAATTGATTGCATTTGTCCTCAGAGTGCATGAAAGGAAAGGGTTAAACCATAATGATCTAATTACATGAACAAGAACAACATTTTGGTACAGTAACAGAGCAAGATCTTGATTTATAACACGTGCCTTTGTTATCTGTCAGAAGAATGACTGCATCACATTTGACATGCATACTTCAAATGGCACTGTCACTCTTCAAACAATGGGAGCAATTGTGGAAAAACTGGGTGTGGGGTTGGTGACAGCAGAGTCAAGGCAACTGTGTCATTATGTCAACATCGTTCATCATCATAATCTCGCGCTGATCTTGAGGTGTTCCAAACTGTGGCGTTTACCAGACTAATAAAGTTTGGAATGTTTGAAATGGCCATGTGGTGGTTGACGATGGGTGAGGACGAGATGAAATGGTGTGAAGAAAATTATGAAAGTTGTGTAAGAAAAAATCTCGTGGACAAGATTTTTGTTTTTGTTTGTTTTTTGTTTATGCAATACTTTATTTCAGACTGGGCAAACTGCGGCCTGGGGGCCAGATACGGCCCTTGACCTGTTTTGACCTGTTTTAATCAGAAGTAAAAATGAGAATAAACTTGTAACATTTCCAGATTAAGCTCACAGTGTCATTATGAGACGCCGAAGTTTAAATCTCTGTAATTGTGTGGAAAAAAAAAGTAATACTTTATCTAGAATAATACAAGAAAATAGTAGTATTTTTCTCAAAATAAAGAAAGACTAAAAGACTAGAATTATTATTTCATTCATGGTGATAACGCACAAACAGACATTGTTAAAAATCCAAATGATTAAGTTTGATATTTATTGTGTTTTTGATGCAAATGTTTGACTTATCTATGTGAACAGACAAAGTGAAACATTATTCTTCAACAAGCTTTGACACTTTGCTTTTTTTCTCCTAAAATTGCAATTTTTACCTTGTAAAATTTCAAGTTTAATCTGGAAAAACTGAAACTTTCTATGGCTTATTGTCCTTTCTTGTAGTTTTGACTTTAAGATAATAACTTAATAAAGTTTACTGTTTTGCAACAATGAGAATTTTTAAACCATGGTCTGCAGTTCGGCCCTTCAATGCTTGTCTGCGTTATAATTAAATAAATAATTGCCCACCCCTTCTTTAATTGCAGTGAGCTATTTGCCTTTTGAAAACACTGATATACAGAGATTAAACTGCAAGCCATTAAATACCAGTATCTCTTCTTGTAAGTAAAAAAAGCTTCTCCAAAAGTAAGTTATTTGCATGTCAAATTCCATCTGAGTAAGATTTGTTTACACTGGTTTTACATATCTCACTGTGGTCCCTTCTCCTGGTGACAAACAAAAGCAGATCCTTTTTATAGACAGCCCGGTGATATTTTTGCACATTCAAACGTGTACTTTCCTTCATCTCCAAAGCTTGCGTGATGAGCTGATTTACGGTGAGGTTTTGGTGGTGGCGTGGCTGTCTGACTGCTGCACAGGGAGTGGACCAGGTCTCTTTCACACATGCAGCTGACATCACCTCAGATTGGGTTTCTCACATGTGTACCAAGTGGGAAGTAACGGCATACGTTTACTCATATCGTCCTACGTTAGCACAATATTGAATTGCAATGAGTAGATGAAAAGGAAATGGATCTGTTATAGGCTCGGCAACAAATTTTGTCACAGGGAAGGGCTGGCTTAGGTAATTGTGTGTTCTGCTTTTAATTGAGTATTCTACAGAATATATGGTAATAACCAGTACTGACAAGTAAGTTGGGAACAGCAGTTATTGGCAACCCCTAAAATACCTTGCCTATAAAGACGTACATACAGATGTATGAAGTATTTGCCCATGTGCAAAAGAAGTTAGAAAAAGAAAACACTTGACACTGCTGACATTTGCATATCTGTTTTGTGTATTACAATATAACTGCATTTTGTAGTGTTGAGAGCAAAGTGCACACAAATAAAATATGCACATTTTTTTTTCCAGTTTGCATCTACAATTTAGCACCTGGCTTGTTAAATCAGGGCTTTGAAGACAACATATTGTCCTGTTTCCTGCAGTGTAAACTGTAATAACTCTAGGAAGTGAATTAGCTGAGGAAATATTATCTATTATTATGTTTTTAGCAATATGAAAACGAATTTAAAGACTGGACAATAGCTACTGGATGATCCAAACCAAAATCACTATGTTGACTGTTCCTTGAATCATTTAAAAGTTAAAGGTCCCATCCTATGCAAAATTGACTTTTGTGAGCTCGTAGCCATTTCAAATTGTTATAACTTCACCAAAAACATTCCCAAAGTTGTGTTTAGTTTTATTCACAAATGTTTAAGTAATCTTGGATTGTTAAACTACTGTATGTGCATCTCCAAAGCTGAAAATGCTCTGTTCCACCTTGTCATGAAGTGGTAGTTTTATTGTTAGCTGCGATTTTAGTCCCAAATAAACTTTTTTACTTGATAATAGAATAACAAAAGAACATTGATGCCTTTTTTGGAGAATGCTTTTGGATTTATCTTTTAATTATTATTATTTTTTTTATTTCTAGAAAAGCCTTCAGTACACTGTGAAGTGTAGCAGTTCAAACAAGGTTAATACAATAGCTGTAGCTTCAAGTTTGAAAGCTTAGCAAAACCAAATCTGAAGAAAGTAATCAGTGAACGTGTGTAGAGTTTAAGAGCGATCACTTCCAGTATTTTCACTTAATGACATCATGAGGAGGAACTGCGTTTTCAGTCTTAGAAAAAAAAAAAACATGTTGGATTCATGCGCAAAAATCACAGCAAAACACAACTTCAGGCATGTTTTTGATGATGAAACAAACATTATAAAGAGTGGAACATGACCTTGGAAACTTTCTCTCACCTTACAATGCACTTACAATAGTGTAAGTACATCCTCTAAAATAAGCACTTACACTATTGTTTACTATCCACACAACACTCACTCCATATGCTGACTTCATGTTTGTTGCTAAAGCTAAACATTGTCCTATTGCCCAAACACCTTTCAGCCATCCCATAATGAGCCCATATGTTGCTTGACGACGACATGGCGTGTGCCTCCTGGTATGTTTGCCACATTACATCATCCGCACACAGCTTGATAACCTCAGTGTCTAATCAGTGGAGCAGTTTTATGATGCACAGGTAATGTAATGTGTGTGTTTGCATAGCGGAGGGTGGAGTGGAGCACTGGCAGGTCTGACCTTGTAAGGACGCGGCCTCGGGGTCGTCTGCAGGAACAGCAATCAGGGATGCATTCTTCTGACAAACACTGTGCATTTTTAAACTGAAGGTAGGCAAGGACTAGATAGCTTTGTCTCATACTTTGATTTTTAACTGCACTTTGAGACACAGGGATGGTATTTGATGATACAATTTGGAGAGCTGTGTTTGACATGTATTATTTAAATCTTTTTTACACTTACATATAGTGACAATTACAACTGATTGACTGTTAGATCCCAAAAAAAAAAAAAAAAAAAAAAAAATCACATAAGGCAGGGGTGTCCAAACTTTTTTCACAGTGGGACACATTTTGACACTTGTATGGAGTGGAGGGCCTTACAATACATGGCTGTGAAGTGAATCGGTCAACATTTTGCATTTGATCTACTTTTAATAAACTGTCACACTTTTTTACAAGGCATTAAACATTAATTTTAGCCTATATCACATAAAAATGATGTTATTTCTTCACCATAGAAGAATTGCTAAAATTTGACATTAAAAACTGTACTTTTTGAAATTTGGGCAATTTTAGCTGGAAGCCTGAAAGTAAAAAAAAAGGGTTTAAGGGCTGCATTTGGCCCCCAGGCCGCAGTTTGGACATGCCTGACACAAGCACAAATTCAGCTCATTTCTTGTGTTGTTTCTTGAGACATATTGATGCTCTGACTGTTAAAATGTGAACACTTTTGGGGTGTGGGTACACTTGTTCTTCAAATATTGTAAATATGTTTAATTTTTATTGTTGATAAATGTGGGATAACAAAACATATTTTTCTGATGAGAAAAATACAGTTAGAAAAAATATGGTGTTTTTCTATTGTCCTTTAATGAACAATGAATAAAATCAATATCAATCATGAAAAAAGCTTAGTTTTCCAAAAGCAGACTCAAATTATTGAGCAATAAGTAGCATCTGCATGCAGCATTTAACCCAGGCAGTGCTGACACGCTGGAAACAGCTCAGTGCTGAAATAACACCGTGCTTTTGTCTTGACTTGTCTCTGATTACGACGCAGTCTCTGTCTCTCCCCCTCCTTCCCTCCCGTCCTCTACACATGCCCTGTGGGGACAGCACCTGTCCAGGCTGACTCCCTGGTGCCTGTGTGGACTCACAGTCAGGTCTTTGTGCAGGGCAGGAGAGGCTGGAGCCTTGAGCAGCCGGGCCCTGACAAGACCTGAGAGACCTGGGTTAATTGAAAGTGCAAATGTTTCCCAGAGAATGAGATACTTAAAACTAGTTCTTACTAATTATGCGAAAAATAAATAAATAAACAAATAAATAAATAAATAAATACATACTTTTATTAAATAAATGCACATCACTCATAGCCTCACTGATAAAGCTAATGTAGGTTACCACTAGCCACACAATGGAAAATATCCTCATGTTGACTGGCCTGACCCAATAGGACATTAGCCTCTAGCAGTTAATGATTAGCTTAATACTGAAACATAATGTACTGTCTGGGGCACCCCTCACTGAGACTGTCTGCTCTGCCCTCAGTGGATAATAGAGATTCTCTGTGGGGTGCTGTTCAACACTAAAACTGATGTACAGCTTTGGTGTTAACCCATTTAATCCCAAATTTTTCTCAGACACAAAAATATCCAAATCATGTGTCATTAGTGACCCTTTGAAACAGTCAATCAGAATTTTTAGAAATTTTCATGGGAAAATGTGTGAAAAAGTGTGTTTTATGTTCGGTCACAATTGTGACCGGTGGGATCATGGGTTGTACTAACCATTGGACAAACTCATTAGAGGTCTGATTGACCTGTGCAGTGTTTTTCTATGTTTGTGCATGTTTGTGGGGAGTGGGGTAGGAGTATTCTATTGACAGCCAGGGCTATTCAAATGATGGCCTGCGGGCCATATGTGCCCCCTAGACAGTGTGAATTGGCCCATTATCGAAAACTGGGACAACGTTCTAGAAAAACCTATTGAATACACAGTTTCTTGCAAACTGTGAACAGAGGTTCAATCTGCAGCAGTAGTACTGAGACTGAATACAGGTCTGATTGACTTGTGCAGTGTGTTGGGGTGTGTGTGTGCATGTGTGCGGGTGTGGTGTGTAGGTAGGGTGTCTGGTGTGGGTATTTGTTGGGGTGGAGTGAGTTTGCTTGAAGGGGGAAAGAAGGTTGGGTTGGGGAAGGAGGTTGTTGAGGTCTGATCAAAAGGAGACCATCATTCTATTCATGCTCTGTTTGCATAACTTCTGCATATGCATTCAACAGTCTTGTTGGCAAATAGCATGTTTCCTCTCATATTCCATGTCTGACTCCTCACTATCACAGTCACTGCTGACAGCCTCTTTCTTTACCTAGGTTTTATACGTTGGTTCCAGTGGCTCAGAGAATAGACTTTAAAACAGCTCTGCTTGTGTTCAAGTCTCTCCATGGACTAGCGCCAAAGTACATCTCTGAAATGTTAGTGCTGCACAAACCATCTCACACTCTGAGGACCTCAGGGACCGGCCTCCTGCTGGTGCCCAGAGTCAGGACTAAACATGGACCAGAGTCAGGACGAAACGTGGACCAGAGTCAGGACTAAACCTAGACCAGAATCAGAACTAAAGCTGGACCAGGACTAAACACGAACCATAGTCAGGACTAAACACGGACCAGAGTCAGGGCTAAACGTGGACCTCGACTGTGACATGGTTGGAATCTCGGCTCAAAACTTTTCTTTTTATCTTTGCATATGACTGAAATGCTTTGTCTGCACTCTTTATTTCTTTAAAGTACATTTTATGATGATTTTTTTTTTTTTTTTTAATAATGTGGTTTTGTATTGTATGTTTGATGACTCTTTATCTGCCTTGTAAAGCACTTTGAATTGCTTTGTGCATGAATTGTGCTATACAAATACATTTGCCTTGTCTTGCCTTCTCATTTTGAGAAATGGCTACAATATTGCATGCATTCTCTGCAAATTCTTCTTTATCCAGCAAATCAAGAACCTCAATCAAAGTAAATCTAAAAGAAAGCAAAAAGTTTGGTAGTTACCTACCTTTCTGTTGTGTGGGGGTGTAGGGGTGTGTGAGGATGTGTGTTTGAATGATAGTGTATATAAAAACTGGGTAAAACTAATTAGCATGCATATGTTTGCATGCACAGTATGTCTTTGTATTTGCTAAAAGGAAAGTTGCAGTATAGGCAGGAAGCTAGGTAGCAGACCTACTTTTTCTTGGGATCTGGGTGTGTGTGGGGGTGGAGGGGTGGTTGTGTGTGGGGGGGTGTCTGGGTGTGTGGTGTAGGGGGTATGTGCCTGAAATTTGGTAAAAACTTAGATGGCAGCACAAAATAAGGTAGAAAGGTTGGCCTGAGTGTTTTAGCATGTACATACAATGGATATTCCCACCGGTCACTATTGTTGCCGCTGAGATGTTTGTGAGTTTTGTGACCACATTGAATAAAGTTGAGTAATTGTAATTTAATACATCAATACTAGAGACCTTAAACATGATGTGTGCCAAAAATGAATGTTCTATCTTTATGTTAAGATACTTTACTAACTCTTTCTTTGGGAGCGTTCTTTCTGTCATCTTCTTCTCTGGGCATAAACCGGATGTAAACAGCTCTGGTCATGTGATAGTTTACAGTAAACATGTGAAACTGCACATATTTCTTTGAGACCCTTTATTGTTTTAATATTTGTTGGAAATACATTGATAGATCATTCAGAAACATTTTTATAGCCTTAGAAATGCAGATTTTTTTTTCGGTCACAATTGTGACCGGTGGGATTAAATGGGTTAAAAACAAGATACAGAGCAAGTCACATTAGCACTTTGATAATAATAAACACATTCAGCCATTGAAGAATTAATTCAATGATATGTTTTGAATTAAAACAAAAATGGGTGAAAAAAGAGAAACACACGCATTGTATCTGGGCCTATTCTGCAATATTCCCACCCTATGGTTTCTACCTTTTACATGGCAAAATCTCACTAATTTATACTTTTAAAAGAGGTGACGCAGCACTCAAATTCTGCATGAACAATTGTATTTAGTGAGAACAAGTCTTTAGGAGATGTTTGTCTCACATGGTACACTGGCACTGGCCTATTTTGATACAAACTAAAACCATGTTTTTTTGTTTATACCTGTTCCAGATCAGATGTAGATTTGACGCTGACCATGGCTCCATTCTGGCTACTGGCTCCATTCATATTTTTAAGCTGATTAAATTAATTACATCATTGACTTAAAGGTGAAGTACCTAATGTTGCAATTTCTTCTCAAAAATCCTTCGACACATGGTTAATATCGACATGTATTCATTTTGGTTGCAATTACTGTCAATAAACGTCTTTTTAGAAGCAACAAAGTAAAACTGCAAAGAACCACCCAAGCTCAGCTAATCAGAGCTCTGCATTTGGCTCCTGATAAGATCTAAAATTCTGTACTATTCAGTTCAGAGAGTTCATAGTGGTCTCTTTTTTCACAAAGTGCTGCCTTTCACTTTATTTAGTGAAAAACACAAAATTTAGTAATTTACAACTTAAATAAAAAAGCTAGTTACTCCAACTTTAAATAAACAAAATACATTACAAACTTCAGGCCTTTAGACGTGACCTGTTTGATGCAATCTACAACTTACAATCCATGTTGGCCACTGAATCATAAACAAAAGCAACAGTTGTTTTCTATGGATTTCAAAGCAATGCCTAATGCTAACTGTAAATAGTTATGTGCTCTTTTCTCTGGCAGCCAGAACAAATAGCAAGGATTCCACTCCAGCCCACTTCTGAAGCTAGTAGGAGGATAGATGCATGGTGTAACTACTTTTCAAAGGCTTTTTGTCATCAGCCTTCACTCTTCAGACAAAACATTGTAGCAACAGAAGTCTTGGTTATCTTCCAATCGTCTGTACTCAAACATTTCAAAGTTGTTTTGTCAATAATCAAATATTTCTAATATCAACACAGTGTGGTTAGGCTCTTGTTTGTTTTGTCTTGTCTAGGACTGAGTCGTTGTGTTGCATGTGACCATATGAATCACTTTCTGAAGACATAAAATAACATAGACATTTGATTTTTAACTTTGTCTACATGTTTGACTGACTTAGTAATTCTTTGGCATTCTGAGCCAAGCATTATTTACCATGATGAATTTGGAAGCACTTTTCTGATAGGGCAATGCAGGACCAAATCTGATTTCAAGCAGTTAGATTGATCTTTTTCTATGGATGTGTGCCAAGTTGTCTAAGACAATAATTAGATTAATGATCTGATTTGTGAAAAAACAAAAAAACATCCCCACACACAATTTTTATGATTATGCAACATTTTTGTATATTCAACTATCATACAAGATTTTGTGACACGAAACATCTAATGTCACATCTATGACTAGCTGTTAGATCTCAAAAACACACAATGCCAAATGAGTTCATTTTCAAAGTTGGTTGTTAACATTTGCTAATGCTATTGTCATTCATTTTGTTTTACTTTCTGCCAGAAGTATATGTTTCTCTTAACCTAACCCAAGGCCCAGTCCTAAACCAACTCATTATAATAAGTTGAAGCCTAAAGAAAATGTTGGCTTTTTGTAACATATTGACGTAAAAAAAGATGTCAAAATGTGTTTATCGTACGTTTTTGACATTTTGTTGTATCTGTTTTTTTCTCTGAAGACTGTGTTGGTTTCACAAGTGTCCATTTACGACAGACAGTTTCCAATTCAGAAAACAATCTGTAGTGTTTTATTAATCTCAGTCCAGAATAATTAAACAGGCAAAGTGACTTCTTGTGATATTTGTAAGTTCACAAACCTCCTCTAACCTTTAGGTTTGTATTTTGAATCACAGCACAGTGGTGGCATTTAACAAGAACTGACCAAATGTTTGCCGTGACCTTCTGCCTTTTCATGATGACATTCTGTAAGTGGGGTCCCATAAGGATCTGTGTACAAATGGATTCAGAATAATAAACACTTGAGCCAGGTTAAAGGAATTGTATGTCAGATTTTGAATTCAGATTTTATAAACATTATCTCCATGTGTCCACACATTGTCAAATATACTATTATTTTTACTGAAAGTCATTGTAATTCTGAGTTACTCTTAATTAAAAAAAGCAATGGATATGATGTCCATTTGTTGATGTTTACATTTGTTGTTTTGGTTCTCAAGAGAATTATTCAGTCAGAAAGAAGAATGAGCCTCACATCTGGGTTGCCAGTTTGGTTTCTTAGAGTTGGAAGCAAATTTTGAACCATGAGTCAGGAACATGTTTGAGTTTGAACTGATGTTGCACCATGACACAGACACAACTGTCTGTGATAGGCTCATGCAATTGTTTCCACACAGTTCTCAATAGGCTCCTCTAGGTTGTGTAGAAATGTTACTCTTGGGAATAAACAATGACAATGTGGACTTTTTTTTTAATGCTCTGGCAACCCAAGTTCATTTGTAATTGTAATACCTTTTTTATACCACTCGTTGTGGATCTTACATACGATTCCTTAAAAACAGTCCAAAAGCACATGACATTTTCTCCAACAACCAGTATTTTAACAGCAAAACGACAGACAGTACATGCATATCAGTTCATTTGTGTGGTCATTTTGAAAGTTGTAAGTAACAGTTTAAACCAGTGCACCTTGAATAAAGATTTTGACATTTACATGACTGTCAACAAGTCAAAAGTAGACTTTATTACTTTGTCCACATCAACACATTAGGCTAATTGTTGAATTTGTCTTCAGGGTTATTGAAGGAAAGGTCTAATTATATTCAACAATAATTAATAATGGCATTCTTCAAAAAGGAAACGAGTTAGATAAATAAAAGAACACGGGCAGACAGCATAAATTAAGCGTGCAGAGTGACATGTTTGTGCTCGTCTGAATACTTAGCGGCTTATGAGTGTGCTCCAGGCCAGTTCAAAATGTGAATTAACTTTTTACTTTTTTCCGTGTGGATATTTTCTCAGGCATCCATTGAGTGAATCAGCTTCTGAACAAAAGAAAGGAGTGGGTTGCTAAACGGCGATTTTTGATGAGACAATTTCAGAAAAGAAGATATACAAAATAAACTTGAACATACTTTAGAGATGAAAGGTTGTAGATTGAGACACCATTTTTTTCGGTCCAAACTGTCCAAACTTTATCCAAACTTTACAAAATGGTAAAAACAAAATACCCACCTCTTGTCTCATGAAAGGTTCCTTGAACAAAACAACATACTTTTTTTTTTTTTAACTATGAGAAATGGCTCACTGTCGAAAACAACCGTCTCTAATTCTTATCATTTTTTGCATAAATTCCATGTCCTTTTACCGTCAATGGAATTCTGTACAGTTGTACCAAGGTGACAGCAAAGCAAATAACAGCTTGTAGAAAAATGTTCAGATTTTTACAATGGCTCGAGGACACTACTCCATCTTTGAAGACATAAACTCACTGGATGCAATAGAGACCTCAAATGATCCTGCTGCTGCTCATCATTTATTTATGTGTAAATGAATGAATGATTGAATTGATTGTAATGAGTCTTGTACATACATACTGTACTTGTGCAATAGGTGATGGCCAGTCCAGATGTATTTCTTTAGGTAACTTGACTTTGTAAAGCAGGAAGTGCTCTGGTCGCATGTAAGTTGTTGTTGTAAGTTCATTTCTGAAATTCCAGAAGTTGCTTTTCTTAAATACTCACAGTAAATCAAATTTCTGGGTAAGTAGAGATGGTCAGATGGTTTATCTTGTGATAATTGTGAATTCACAAACACAAGATAAACCATCTGGCCTTCCAGCCGCTCGATTGGTTTGGGAGTCCGAACCAGTGGTGTTTTGGCGGTGCACTGCTTAGAAAAGATGCCGCCGTCGAGTCTCATTCAAGCTAAACAAAGATGGCGGCTCTTGTGAATGTACGTGTTTCTGCTGCTTTTGATGCAGTTTTAGCAGAAATACGGAGTAATTTCTTTTTGAAAGAAGACGTGTACTCTATCTCACGCGGACATTGGATACGTGATTGGCTAAGAACAAATAAGGTAGGCCCCACACCCAATCAGCTCAAAGTATTTTACTAAACGCCCCACCTTTTCTCGAACGCTTTCAGAGAGTCAAGTCACAGATAGATATAGTGAGAACTCAGATAGAAGTTCAACACATATCCATGGGTTAAACTGCCTCAATAACAAACTCAAACACTGATGGTAAAAAAAAAAAAAAAAAAAACACCTAAAAGACAAAAAAAAAAAAAAAAAAAATAATTAAAAATATTTCCCTATTTTTAATTTATATATGCAGTGAAAATTAGTTTGTACTGTTCTGTCTATGTCTAATAATGTCCTGTTTGTTCACTAAAATCCATGTAGTCCGCCTGTTATTGTTGTTAGCACTGTGGCCAACAAACCTAATAGTCCCTTGTGACCGTATGACGCTAGCCCATGTGGAAAAATACATGGGCTTAAAACACTTTGGTGAATAATTTAGAAACACAAAATCAGCCCAGTCTCAAGAGAAAACATAGATATACAACAAAATGTCAAAATATGTACGATAAGCACGTTTTCACGCCTGTTAAACCTGAAGAAAATGCCGCCAAAATTCCTGGTTGTTTTACATTTTGGCTTTTCGTAACATATTGATGTAAAAAGGCGTGATGTTTTTGATATTTCATTGTATATCTACATTTTCACCAGACACTGTTGCTCAAAATGCCTTAGATAAGTGAGCAAAACATGTCATAAATGCTTTTGTTGTCCACATTTAGCAAATGTGTCTGTAAATACAGTCCACGTTTTACCAGCCCCATAACAAAAGCCCGCAGACCGCAGCAGGGAGACACTCACCTGGTCAGAGACGTGTAAACAGGTCTTAAAGCATTGCTGAGGCTTGCACTAAACCTCACACTCAGCCTGTTGCGGTTGCGAGTTAGACGCCCTGACTGCTTCACCCTGCAGGGCATCCACATAAATCAGGAACAGCAGCGGCCTGGAAACATGAGATTTGTGTCAGGTAAGTGTGTGCAGGGACATGGATTTGTTTTCCTATACGCCACTGGCTTTTTTGAATTTGTGAACTAAGACTTTAAAATGCTCTATTGTATGTGCAAAGTCAACTGTTGCAACACTAGCGACAAAGCCCGGAGGTTAAATAGCTTAAGAGGAAAACGTTTAAAAAAAAATCATATCATCGTGTACTTTACAAAACATTATTTCTATTATGTTCCACATCAGAAAGTCTTTTTGAAAGCCTTAACTGTTGACACCTGGAGATTAGTCACCACCGGCAAAAGTCAACACAAAGTAAAGTCAGGTTTAAATGGAGGTTATGGCCTAAGTTGTAATTCTGTGGTACTCAATGTGTCATCTCCAGAGAGAGCAGCGTGAATCACAAGGACAAACCCAATGAGCAAGCACATACGTATGTAGAAGTGAGTCTTAGAGAATCATAGTTTCACATGATGATGCTGCAAAAGTGTAGTATGCAAATTAATTTAAAAAATATGTATAGTACATTGCTATCATTGTTCATGCTAAAGCAATCACAGCTTAAATTAATCATAGTTAATTTGTTTTGAAGAACATTTACAGCTGCATTTATATTAGATAATTTAGACAGTTGATAACTCCTAATGAGTGTAGCTTTTTTTTTTTAACTCACCTTTGTTTGTGAAATATTTTTGTTCCCCTCTGTGCCTCAGAAAAGAGGTCTAAATGTCCCAGATCTGTGATGTCATAGGTAGATCTCTGAAATCTTTTGCTTTGTTTTCAAGTCCATACATTATCCAGACAGAAGCATTTCTACAGCATTAGCAAATCAGGCAAGAAAAAATTGATTGTTTGTGAAGTGTAAGAGATCAGTTCTTAGGAAGCACATGACTTCATTTCAGGGCTGTAGTAAAATTGGGAATTGTATTGGTATCGCGACATATATCATAACAAACTTGTTGGCATTACAAGTTTGTCATGATATATGACAAACTTGTAATATGTACTGGGATACTTTAACTTAAAATAAATGTTACACTTCTGAACCTGGATGATGGCTTTAAGTCTAAGCTATTGAGCTGAAAAATTAAGAGCAGTGTTAAAATTCAATTCCTTTGCATTGCATAATCAAAATTGCATTTTTTATGTTGATTGTAAGGAGTCTTGTTCTCAAAACATTTTTACAGGTTGTATACAATGCTTTCCTATATTGTTTCTTCATTTTCTCATTTTGGTCAGTAAAATATAACTTGATATGTATCATTTGAAGGGAATTGTGCTGGAATAAACATGTATCTGGATACGTATCGTATCGTAAGGCCTCAAAAGTGGTGGTGCTGAGCTTCTTAAACAGACAGAACGCAAATCATGCATCATAATTTTTTTTTACATTTACTACCTGAGTAGTTTCTTAGATCACCATTTTTTACTTGTTATTTGAATAAGAAACCCTACTTTTACTTTAGTACACATTTTGACTACTCTCCTCACCTCTGCTTCTATGGTCGCTTCTGTTAGTATGCTTTTGTATGTTTTAAAAGAGAAACTCTCAAAGAGTGCACACAATCAAATATAAATTAGGGATGTTTTTTTACTTTGAAATTGAGACTAAAGTTGTACCAAATTTGCATCTATTCCTCGACAAAACGCCGCACTACCACGATGTGTTTGAAAAATGAACCAGCTCATTATTTTAGACTCATCTTTCCTTTCTCACAAATGTGTCGCTTTCAATTGTATCTGGTGCTTTCATCTATCTTCATAATGTGTCCTTGCTCACAGACCTCCACCCTCTGTTGTCAATACCAGACTTCCCCAGACTTTCTGCCTTTTCACACCCTCATAAATTCTCCCCCTTTTTGTGAATGAGACATGATCCTCTTGGGAAAAAACAGGAATCCCCCATTTCTGTCATTGTCAGGGCAGACCGCTGTGGCTAGCTGTTGACTGATGCACAGAATATTGTCGTAAAACTATAGCCTTCATCTTGTCTATCTTGATATTCTCGTCTTTCGAATTTATCTTCATCGACAGCAGCTTAACATGTGTTTTTCAATATTTTCACAATTCAGGAAAAAGTCCAAACCTGCAATTAAAATAGATGTTGCACCATAAAATTTTCTTATTTTAATTGCTGAAAAGAAAAACAGCCAAATGACCCTGTACATAGAACTGTAATTAGAGATGTCTAATTACATGCATACAAACACATATAAAGCTACCTAGCTACCCCAACTTTAAAGTATTTTTAAATTTTAGACTGAGGCAATGAAACCCCATTGAAATGAACTAAAATGAACAGGACATTAACATGAAAATGCTAACAGAAAGTTAGCATTTTTGAAAATAAATAAGCCAACTGATGGTCTGTGCACGGTCATTTGTCTCAAATATGTGAAAGTTAGAACTTTAAGATGTTTATTGCTTACTATTTTCATATTTACTTGACAATTAATGTAATAATGTATTTTTATCATGTGTTTTACTTGACAGTGTTTCCAGGCTACAAGTCGCTGCTTTTTTCACAAGCTTTGAACTCTGCTGTCTAAACAACAAAAGATTTATAGAAACTTATTGTCTTACTATAAACAAGTGGCGTCTAAATATTGATTGATTTCTGTAACAATAGTAACATTAGCCATAATTAATAATGGTAAAAGTCCTCCTCAGCTCCACTGTGCTCGACCTGTCCATTGTATTTTCACTGTGTTGACCTACGTTTGGCCCCGTTTGACCCAGGCGAGTATCCAGGGAGTCACAAAGCAGAAGTCCACGAGCCGAAGCCGCCGAGGGGACACTCAACTGCAGCCTGTTTGCAAAATGACTCTGCCTTTTCCCATTTCCCACTGAGTAACATGTGGTTGCCAGGAAACACTTAAAAAGCCTGTGATGACCTTTTGGACACTCTGCTGGGAAGGTTTCAGGCAGAACAATCCAGGCTTAAAATCAACGTTAACTGGATGACCTTATAATTTTAGCTTGTGGCGCAAAATGTGGGAGATGTTTTAGGCAATTTTTGATGAGTCTACGTCAATTTTAACCTTAATCTTAATGGAAGATAACTGAAAATGAAGCTGCTTAAATTATTCAGACTTTTTTCGTTCAAATACGACATTAAGTTCATCGCTCAAATGTTGTGTCACTGCAAACATTTTGTTATCTAAATGGCAATGGTTACTTTTGTTGTGTGAATTTCAAGCCATATTTACAATTGTTATCATTACATTGTGCTGCTCTTATCTCTTATGAAGTATCACTGAGCCTTGAGGAACCTTGTTTTGTTCTGGCATGTTTGCACACTGTAACGGCAAATAAGACATAACCTTGAATAGACGTCAACATGTAGTAATATCAAACTCGAAATTGTATTAAAGAAATGTTATTCTTGCCTATGCATACACTTGTGAGAAAGAAAAGAAGCTGAACAAACTAAAAGATGACTAAAAACTAACCAAGAAAAGAGAGTTTTACAGACTGCAGCCTAAAAAAGATAGGTTTAATTACATGCACACGGAAAACAATAGCCTTTATGAGGGATAAACTATATAAGGTGAGCAGATTTCACATCTACACAAGCAAGTGTGAAACATGCAAACAAAAATGTAAATTAAAAAACAAAACCTTGAAAACTTTTACAGCTCATAATAATACATGGATGAATAAAGAATTTCCCCACTTATAATTTGCATATATAGGGTAGTCTGCTTACTCCAGATTTCCATTTTGATCAATCTTAGAAAATAACAATGTTTTTTTTTTTTACTTTAAGCGTTTCATGTTGTCCACAGGAACATTATTTGTTTACCGGCTTTACAATAGTTTAAAAAAACACAAAGACCTTATTCCTAAAGGTGCTATAGATGCAGTCGACATCCTCCGACAGACCTCCGTGGGGAATTGCTCAACAACTACAACAGCAAATGTGGACGTAAGGAAATATACGAAGACATGGAGATGGTCCTGAGACTGTGTTGGAGCATGTCTAACAATACTACGAGCTAAATGCTAACATGATGCCCGCGCCGCTTGGTATGTTTCAACGTCTTTCTTTAACTTTCTGTTTACTTTCTGACATAATTTCAGAAATGTAAACCTCCATTTAAACTTCGGTGTGACTCTACTTGAATTAATTGTGCCAGAAAATGTTTTAACAGAGGTAAGATTTTAGCTTCCCATGCCTTAACATAGGATTTCCAACATGACTTTCCCTTTCAGCTGGTTACACCAACAAATATGATGCTTTGCCAACTGTAAGTATATCCAATTTTTGCTTCTTTTTACCTTCTTGCTTCAGTTTACATATTTTGCTCACATACCTAATACATTCTGAGCCTCTGAATTGTTCAGCAATGTTTTGTAAGCTTTTATCACAGCTTTTAGCAGGGAGATGTGTCAGAATGCTAAAAGCAGTTAGCCACAATGCTAACAACAACAACAGACAAACTTAGTGGATTTTGGTGAACAAACGAGAGATTATTAGATGTCGTCAGGACTTTGATACATTAACAAATCTTTGCTAGGGGTGAATGAATTTTACTCAGGAAATAGGTACGTTGATTTAACACAGCATGTACAGTTCTGTAAGACAGAGCTGTAATAACTCTTGCAAGAGGTAATTTTAACACTGGCTAGAGTCAACACTATCTCATGAGCTACCCTAACAAGACCGTATGTGCAAGTGTTGAATCAACACTCAATTTTATTTTGTACCTAAAATGGTTTCATCTTTTTCATTCTTTCTGAAGGTCTATAAATATGATATTTCCATACATGTAGCCAAAGATGGATTGTTAATCATGTATGACTAGACTGAAAATATTGTACACTGTATGTTGCTTTAGCCTTGTAATATAATCCTTTGCTGCCTTGGGAAATCCCAGACAGACTAATTAAAGTAGCCAGTACATTCATGTAAAGAATCTGTAATATAAAAGTACAAGCCCAAACAACCGCAGCGATGTCTTTGATTCCAAAAACAGCCACAAAAAGGCTTCCTGGCTGGAGCAGGAAAAGCAGACAGGAGTGAAAAGGCAGGAGATCAAGTGGGATTGAAGTCTGCTTTGTTCTCTTCTCTCTATCTGCCGCTCAATTCTGTCTGAAACAAACTTCTGACATCTTACGGACGGATCCTAACTCAGACCTCAGAAACAGATGGTGTGCAATGTGATGAATGAGGGACAAGTTATGCAATCATGGCGACTGCGGATCTGCATAGAAATAGAGGCTTCGCTAAAGGAAAGAGTTTTTAAAAGCAGGGATATTATACAGTTTAAGCTTGTGTACATATTGGCATTGCAACTAGCACATGAGCAGAACAGGTTATACAAGTCTATATGTAACTTTAATCTCCAAACTATTTGTCCAAGGATACACTGACCAACTTTTTAAGAAACCACCGGTTAACACATGCTCTTGTATATATGTTATTAAAGTTTATGTTAAGATTTAGTTTTTATAGTATTTGACTTCAGTACTTCCCCCACTTCTTGGCCTGCCCATATGTACCACATTATGACACAATTACATAACAGCGCAGGCCATACAATGACAGCCTTGCACTGAGTTTGAACGCTACTGTTAAGACCACGGCTGAATTATTGTTTGAAATTGCAGTTAAAACCCGTGCAAATATTAGCCAGGCTTCAGTGCACTCAGTTTGCACTTAAACCATAAGAAACCCAAACAAAGAGGCCAGACGGAGAAGAACATTGTGCCCCTAAGACTTGACTGACCACATTCCACTCATTCTCCATCGGGCTATTTTCATCACTGTAAACAATTTCTGATGGTTTTGGACTAAATCGGAATAGTTTGGAAGCCAGGAGTATCCCAGCGATAATATAATATAGGAACTTCTACTTCAATGATAAACAAACGCCATACCTAGTGCCAACTATAACAAACTTTGCATACAGACCAAATTCAGGTCTATAATACTACTAGAATTAGATTTTTGCTGAATAAAACAAAAACAATTCAATTTCACTTAAAACGATGATATACAAAACTTAAAAATATCACTGAAAATATCATTGAAACTAATTATTCACTGTAATTCCTTCACAATTTAAAAATGAGAGTTACTGCTTTTAAATGTTTTTTATTATAGGGATAAGGAAATGTGTGACCATATAAAACATGTTTCCAAACAAATGTGTCTCACCAAGGTTCCAGGTCTGACTGGGAAGTACCTGCCCCAAAGCAGGAGCTAAAAAGTCACTAAAGTTTGACCACCGTTTCTACTCTGTGCGGAGACTGGAACAAAAAAACAAACAAACAAAACTAAGAACTGAAAAAAGTTCCTACAAGGCCTAAAAAAAGTTCCTACAAGTACTAGTTCCTAGTACTTTTTTTTGTTCCAGTCGTCTATTTAGAAAAATTAAAATGCATAAAATATGTTTTCAAACAAAGTGAGTATTGTAAATGTGCTTTTGTCATTAAAAAGTACCTGGAAAGTACAACAGCGTGCTCTGTGTGAACATGCCCAAGACTGGAACAAAGTACTAGGAACTGAAAAAGTTTAACTTTTCTGATGGGTGGTATGTCTTCAGGAAGGTGTATTCTCTAGCATAAAAATATACAGTTTTTTTTAATGCATTTAGCCAATAACAAAACTATACATTTACAATACTTAACTTGAACTGAAGACATGAAGACAAACAGTTAGCAGGTCCCAAGAAAAAAAACTTTATTTTGTTTTAAAAATACACACAAAGTCAAGTTTGAAATTGTAGTTCTTTTGATTAATCAGTTAATTGCAATTTTGATGACCACATTTTGTATTCTATCAAAAATGAAATTGGAATACTTGGAAACCAAGTATTCCCATTTCTACAATTCCCAGGCGACTCGAGGCCCTTCTATGTGAAGTTTGCATGTTCTTCCCGTGTCTGCCCCTGTATAGCTTTCCTCTGGGCGCTCTGGTTTCCCTTACCCCTAAAAACATGTCCAATAATGCCTCCCCACTTCTTTCCCCCAGGCTCTCTGCAAAAAACCTTCAGAATCTCAGTGAGACTTTTTAGTTAGATAAAGGCTAATTAAACATAACCTTATCTATCATTGACACTTAAACATGGTTCAAACTTAGAATCCACCTTGCCTTGTAAATTACTTACAGCATAAAATTACACTACCCACTGAAAAACCACTGAGCATTTTTCTAGACAAAATGAGATATTTGCGGACAAGACTTATTAGGTTTTTCCACAGCTTCATAAATCTCACAACATGGAGCACAGCATGTCTGGAAATGTAATAAGACCAGATCATCGGATCTATAACGCAATTCGTCTATCAACAATATTAAGGCCACAACAGACATGATTGAATTCGGAACAAGACTATCAGACGTTTTATAGTGTTTTATGGGATAATTCGCAATGAAAAGTACAGAACACTTAATTCTGTGGCCTCCTAAATGAGAAGTCCACTGCAAACCAACACTCAAATGCCTGTATCATATATCCCAATTTTCTTTTGTAGTCGAGTTTCCGATACTGGACACTTTTGTCTGGGAACATACTCACAGTCCGGAGTATAAATTCTTAATGTGGATTTAGTCTTGAGTAGAATAAAGATGCTTGAAAAGAGAGAGAGAGAGAGAGAAAGGCAGAGAAAGAAAGAAAGAGAGAGAAAGAAGGGGGGTATTGGGCTTGGTATTGGAACAGGTGTGTTTAAAAGTACACAGTGTGTCATTTCTGACTTTAGTTTTGTTCTTAGGTTGTTGACAAGAGCAACCTTTACTCTACCATTAAGCCCTTTTTATGTTTCTTCAGGAATCTGAACTTAGAAATTCTAGATAAGCTCAACTAAATGAAAACCTTTGTTTATTTGAAAATATGGTAATGGAATGTGCTTCTGTGTCAATATGACTCAAACCTTCGCTGACTTTCATTTGTTTAGTTATTTTATATTTCTTGGTTTATTGTTGTTTTTTTAATTACATTTTATTCAGTTACAGCGAAAGCTAAATTGTAAATATAAATATAATATACTTCTATCCAACTCTTGCAACATACTGTAGATCTATGTCTCTACAATTCCCAGATGACACAAGGTCTTCCTATGTGAAGTTTGCATGTTCTCCCCTATACTTCTTGCCACATATTTGGCACAAACCTGGTACAAACTGTACCCTTGACAATTGAAGATGACTTTCAGATGAAAAGTTATGCAGATAAATCAACAACGAGAATGAAATTCGACCCTACAACTAATGCACAAGACATTAGATTCAGGTGAGTGCAAAAACGCCAGTCAAATCGGTTCATACCTGATCGAAACAGCTAACTCTTGTCCCATTTTGTTGTTTTTATCAAAGAAGTTTTCCCAGCCAACTAGAGCTGAACGTGACTTTGACGGATAATCCATCTATAATGTCAATTATTATTATTTTTGGCATTAATAAAACAACATTAGACCACCCAGCATTTGGATCTGGAAATATGCCTACTCTTACACTCACAGCTATTCAGTTGTAAAAAAGATGATTCAGCTATTTAATGAGTCAGTGAGTAATGAGCAAAAGGCAATCTTATTTGAAATAATTAGTTTTTAGCTTTATGTTATGAAACATCATAGTAGTTAACCTCTGACATGCCTTTTCAACTCTTAACACTTGAATTTTTCTAAATCCCTATGGCAAACTGACTGAGAAGTCAGCAAAAAATGTGCCTATTATAGTCAACATTGAAGAGTAAAACAATATGCAGTAACACTAAAGATAGTAGCAGTATTATGATTATTAAAATTATCTTTAGTAGTAATAGTAGTAGCATCAGCTCTGACAATAACAATTCCTGTTTATTTCGAACTAAGTGTCATTCACCCTGCAGCAGGCAAATACAGAAAAGTACAATGTCAACTTTCCCTCTCACGTTACATAATACTGCGGATATGAAGAAAAAAAAAAGCTCTCCAATCCCCTACTACTTAAATCTAAATTAACTTGTCCCACATGAGGGTAGGCAGAGCAAAACACCACTTGTCTTGGGCACAAAGCCAGTATCAACTCAGCCCCTCTTTCATGTTGAAATGTATACTTATAAGGCAAAAGGCAACCTCTGTTCATGCGTAGTGTACCATGTAAGTCCCTGGAATTTTCACTCATTACGCCATCCGCTCACAAAACCTGTTCAGTGCATCCAATTACCGAGGCCAGCGGCAGGAGAGCTACAGACTTAACATTTTCACCTTAAAGAAACATCATGAGGTGGCTAGTCTTGACATGCTGACAGTTGTTACGACGTGTGCTTTTGCTGAGCTGAGGAAATATAGGTTCACTAAACAAGATAGTCACAAAACTGTAACCTTGTCTGGATTTATGTGGTCATCTGTGACAATATATAAGTTTATTTTGTTGATTTTTGTTGTCATTTTAGGTGAACATGATGCACATTTGTTGATGTTTACATTTGGTGTTTTGGTTCTCAATTATCCAATCAGATAGCAGAATGAGCCTCACATGACTCTCTTGTAATAAATTCCAGGATCTTATTTATTATGTCAATATTCTACACTGTGGTCAACCATAATAGTAGCTTATTGTACAAAATATTTAGTATTTAAAGAATTTCAGAGCTAGAATAATTAGTTCATTATTCAGTGAATTGACATTCTGCAACTTTCTGGACGAGAATGTCAACTGGGCCTACACAATTCTGAAGAAACAGAAAGCTTCCACTGAAAATGCTTTGGAACCTACTAGGAAGAAATAGCGGCTAAATAAGTCTATTATATTTAGTGAAATCATGTCTCATATTCACTTAATCTTCTGTCCATGTACATTGGTGCATTTTTTTTTTTCATGTTTCGGTAATTCTCAAGCATTCAAGCAAGTCTCCAACCATTTTCGCCAGAGAGCTACTTTTGCAAAAGAAAACTGGCAGTGAGCTACTACTTTAGCAATGACTAAAAATTGAAGTTAACTGTGGCAAAGTTAAGAGGCCTATGTGAAAACACAAACACAATTAGGCAGTTAAATATACATTTACAGTAGAAATAGACATGTTGTAAACAAAATTTGAGCAAGAAAGCATAATATGTATGATTTTAATATCCTTTGATGAGCTACTTGGAAGGTGGCGAGCTACTGGTAGCTCCCGAGCTACAGGTGGGAGACCCCTGCCCTAGACTATACCCACTTTTTTTACAATAAAAAAACTTAAAATGAACTTTCCTCTAGCACAAATATCTTGTTAATGTAGATAATCACAAAGAAATTACTTTGGAATGCCTCAACTACATAATGTCTCTTCACCTATCTCCGCTAAGTTTGTCTGTTGTTGTTAGCATTGTGGCTAACTACCGTTTCACAGCTGTGAAAAAGCTTAAAATACATCATGCTGAAGTGACCAAAACATGTGGACTGAAGTCAGAAGTTTAAAATGATTCGTTTCAGTTTCTTTACATTTTAAAGGAAGCATAAATTGGGTATGGGTATAGTAACTTTATTGGAATATTGTTAAACATGAAAACGTACCAGCTGTTTCTATATAATGAATGACGCCCTCCTTCAGGCTATTTTATGACCCTGAAAGTCTCAAGTTTTTATCAAATCTATTTTTTTGGTCACAAGTTACACAGAGGTTTTCCTGTTCTTGTTTAAATCCAAGCTTTATTTGTAATTACGGTAACGTTTTATAATAAGGGTACATGAATTCATTGATTATCATCATGAATTCATGAGGAATTAATGCATGAATTCATGAGGAATTCATGCATTAGTTCACCATGACTCATCAAGAACTTTCATGAATTCACCATGAATTATCATGAGTTCCAGTGGTTTCATGAATGAATTCATTCATGAATTCCAACATGAATTCATCTAATGAACTAACATGGAAATCATGTTAGTTAACCATGACTTTTAAACCTACTATGAATACAAGGAATTCACATAACAAGAGATATTTAAACCAAAAACAGGAATTCATCATGACTTTTGAAAGTCATGCATGAACATCATGAGTCATCATGAATTTCTTTCACCAAAAAAAAAAAAAAAAAAAAGTGAATCTAGCCTTATAGGAAAACTTAGTTGTCAAGAACTTATTATGAACTCATGATGAACTCATGATGAATTCACCACTATTTAGCACTTTGTGCTGCATTTGAGCTTGTTTTGGGTTTTTTAAATAAAAAAACAAGGCTACCTTTATAGCACCATTAGTTAGGATTAGAAACAGCACAATTATAACCCAAATGAGTGGGTAAAAGCGCTAAAAATGTTTTCAGTGACAGAACAAAGTAATTCAACAGTGGCACATTTTATTAGTCAACCTGTGGTCCATTGAAATGGTCTGCAGCATCACATCTACAGCCTGTCCGTCCAAGGGAGTGGATCTCTCCTTCACTGTGGTTCTCCTCCAGGTCTCTTCTTCTCCCACCAGGTTTTGAGATATTTCTTGCTGAGAAGGAGGGTCCAAGGACAGGAGATGTTCTGGGAAATTATCCATCTGCCAGTTTGTTGTTGGACATTCCAACTCTGTATTTCTAAATGAACATTTCTGATGTTCTAATGAGTGTGTTGGTATTGACCAAATTGTTCTGACAATTGTGTTTTCTAAATCAACAATCATGTGAAGTCTTCTGAGATAACTGTTGTTGTGATTTTTGGCCATAAAATAAAATTAAATTTCTATGGAAACTAAGAGACTGCTACAGAGGAAGTTACTTGGAAATCAGATCTGTGGAGTTGTGTTACTGTTTAAATGCTCACTTTATCAAATTATTTCTGTTTGAAAGCATAGAGATTTGTAATAGTTTTGACAAATTCAGGAAAAGCGATAATATCTTCATGAAGACAAGCAGTGGTGTGGTGGGACCCCTTTCAAAAAAAAATTTTTTTTTTTTGTATTAATATGTATACGCAGTTTGAGAGACTAAGTAAACAATTAAATTAGAGCTTAATTCCTTAGTCTTGACAGGTAAGGGTAATACAGTAGAAGTAATAATGGACACATGTGGCCAAACAAAAAACTCAAAACTTGGTGGAAGAAGAAGAGACCTGGAGGAGAACCACAGTGAAGGAGAGATCCACTCCCTTGGACGGACAGACAGGCTGTAGATGTGATGCTGCAGACCATTTCAATGGACCACAGGTTGACAAAAAAAAGGTGCCACTGTTGAATTACTTTGTTCTGTCACTGAAAACATTTTTTGCGCCAATGTCACATAATTGCTGTACCCACTTATTTGGGTTATAATTGTGCTGTTTCTAATCCTAACTAATGGTGCTATAAAGGTAGCCTTGATTTTTTATTTAAAAACCAAAAACAAGCTCAAATGCAGCACAAAGTGCTAAATAGTGGTGAATTCATCATGAGTTCTTCATTAGTTCATTATAAGTTCTTGACAACTAAGTTTTCCTATAAGGCTAGATTCGCCTTTTGTATTTATTTATTTTATTTTATTATTTTTTTTTTTTTGGTGAAAGAAATTCATGATGACTCATGATGTTCATGCATGACTTTCAAAAGTCATGATGAATTCCTGTTTTTGGTTTAAATATCTCTTGTTCATGTGAATTCCTTGTATTCATAGTAGGTTTAAAAGTCATGGTTAACTAACATGATTTCCATGTTAGTTCATTAGATGAATTCATGGTGGAATTCATGAATGAATTCATTCATGAAACCACTGGAACTCATGATAATTCATGGTGAATTCATGAAAGTTCTTGATGAGTCACGGTGAACTAATGCATGAATACATCATGAATTCCTCATGAATTCATGCATTAATTCCTCATGAATTTATGATGATAATCAATGAATTCATGTACCCTTATTATAAAACGTTACCGTAATTACTACCATGACTACTACCATGACTTAAAATTACTCTACAGTTCCACAAGTTTATCTTTTAAATTTCAAATGTATATCCCAGATTGTCCTTTTGCATACCACCTCTCCCGCAGCTAATTGTTCTATTACAACTTCCACAGCTGACATTCCTCCCACTGTATTCTCCTGTATGATGCAGTCCAGACATTTGAACATGAACTGCTGACATGCTGGAATAGTTCTCTTTCATTAGTTTTATTGGCCCTTGTCTGGTTGCAGCTGACAGGGGGCTTAAGCTGCCTAAAGCCTGTGGGGGTCGAGATAAGGAACAGCAGTGTAAACCAAATAAAGCTGATTTGCACTTGGACTGGGCCAAACTTGTACTCTCCTAATGCGGCTGGATATAGTGATTATTTTATCTCCAGACTATTGAGCTAATTTAGCTAACTGACACAATGTTAATCAGGCGTATGGAGTTTTAACATTGATTAAATATTTGCTGTACTGTATATACTTCTACTATTCTACTTCTACAGGGCTTTGAAAATTTCTTCAAATTAGTTTTGTATAAAAAATCTTCAATTTGAAAAGTAAACTACACTTTTTTTGTTTGTTTTTATAACTTTGTGAGTTTTTGACAGTTTCATGAGAACACTTTGAGTGTCATGTTGCTGAAATAAAAAAGGGAACCTTTACCACAAGGATTGGCTAATGCAAAGAAGTTGCAAAAATGGTTACACATACTACCTTTCTGCAAAACGTGATTGTTGCATGTTATGTTTTTTTATTTGCACCATTGAACTGATGATCAGCTTTGTTGTCCGTTGTATATCACTGCACTAGTTGATGTTGTATATATTTTCATTGTGTTTCTATTCTGTGATGTTGACTGCAAATGAAATTGCCAACTTGAAGATAAATATAGTTTTCTGATAAGTCTTTTTGCAGCTTTAAATTTGAAATCCAGGTTTGAAGAATTAACAATTTGACATAAGTAATGGTGCATTTTACAAACTTTACAGCGAGCATACTCCACCTATTAAGCCTAATGTTATTTACACATACACAAATAATGACAGTTGATATGTTTAGTTTTGCAACAAACGATGTGAAGTCTACCTTTGAGGAGATACAAAATCGTGCCCTGCAGTCAGCTTTTATTTGCCAAGCAAAGAGAGTGTCATTTTTCCCATAACTTTTCCGGTCTGGAAGGCCGATTACACAGAAGATAAGACTATACTGTTACATAAATACCACAAGATAATGTGTATGGTACTTGCACATTATCTTTCTCTTCTTTTTGCTGATGGTTCATGGATATTTCTCTCTAAGATTACCAGCGAATGTCTTTATGAACCTTTCAAGAGGTAAATGCATGTGGCGTAGATAATCCAAACAAAAACATAGATAATTGGCCATAAAGCATTGCACAGGAAAGTCTAGTTAGCAGCTGATCTAAACTTTTTTTATTGACCTTTCTCCAACATAGATCTAGTTTAGATCTATGTGACAGAATTCATGCTGTTGCTTTGCTCAGAATGTCCCCCAAATTAACTGAAACTTTCAACTTAGCACCACATTGGTATAGCCAAGTTTAAAGCCATACTGTGTAGCATTCAATAAGCAAAGCAAAAACATCTTCATGGAGAAATAGTGACTGCACCATTAAATCTATAGATTAACTGATACCAATAACATTTCATAAAAAAAGACAGAAGATATAAAATTGCAATATATTATTTTCATTTTCACAAAACATCAATAATAAACAGTCAGCAATATTACAAACAAAGGGGAAAAATAGATGTCACTGTTAAAAGGCGTTGACTCGGTTATGTCCACATGTCCGTGTCGTCAACAACCTGTTTCACATCATTCATCCTTAAGACCATCAATTTAATTCAGTCAAGCATCTGTGTATTTCAATGTGCAGCTAATCTCTTGCATTAAGACTATTGCTAAACACGGCTTAGCTTCAGTCAATACAAATAATTCAAAACATACTGTAGCTCGTGCGCAGAATTTGGCATTGAGGCAAATTGCACTTGTCGTAACACTAAAACCAACGACTTGGCCACTTCAAACGGTTGAGTCTTAAATCACTCAGCACAGAAAATGTCTACTTTTACGAACGGTTGCTAATCTACACCCTCGGATCACGGAATGACCTCTTTGTAAAAGTTCAAACTGAATTTTCCATTGTGTGGAAGTTTCTAAGCAGCTCAACAATGTCCAGGCAGTTACTTCAAAAATAAATACACAGTTAAAAAAAAAAAGTACCACTTGATTTCATTCTTTGCATGAAAAAACATTAGGACGTTATGGATACATTTTACTGGTGTAGCAAAAGTTAAAAGGAAAGACTGTGTTCTCGATTACAATGGTGGTGTCAAGTAGGGCTGCACAGTATTATCACCAAACTTTGGACTTTTAGATGGAACTATTTTGCTATTTTTTTTGTTTTGCTTAGAGGCGAGCAATTGTTTTTGGGAGTGAAATAGCGTGTCAATATCAAACAATATTATGTCACTTCAACAGAAAAGTGTATTAGTTCAGGTTAGATAATCAGAAAAATATGAAATCTTTGTACCAAAGTGCGGAAAATATCACCTCAAATAGTTTTTGTAGATGTAGACTATTTACTATTTTAAAAAAAAGTAATAATATTAACAGTTTGCCCTCAAATGGTTGATTTTTGATTTATTACTACCTTCTAATTCTGCTACTAACAATGCTAGTTTGTATTCTAGAATGTGATCATGTCACAAGCCCAGATAACAAACAAAAGAATAACATTGTAATAATTATGTTTGTTTCTAATCGCCCATTGTTTCTGTTGGTATTGACCAAATGTAACAATGTTTGATTTTCTAACAAGTCTTGTTTGCTAAATCAACATCTTGTAAAGTCCGCTGAGATAACGGCTGTTGTGATTTTGGGCTATACAAATAAATTGAATTGAATTGAATTGAAATTGTCCTTTTACATTAAATGTGCACTGTGCAATTTTTTGGCCAAAAATAAGCTTGAATAAAAGCATGTTTTTGTCATTTCGATTTCTTTATTGTGCTATAACATTAATAAAAATAGGTTTTTACTTGAGCTAGCATGACCACAAAATGGACTGATTTTTGGCCTAGTGAAGGGCCTCTTTTTGCATATTTCAATGGAAAAGCTGTTCCTTCAGCTGTATTTTTTTCACATTAAGGCATAACATGTATTTATTTTCAGCCAGAATGTCCCAAAGTATAGTTATGACTTTCTACTTCTACAGAAATGTGTAGTTGACTTTTCACCTCCAAAAAAGTATTTTTCCAGCTGGTGATTCCTATTAGTGTTCTGATAGGTTGAATCCAGAGAGACGAAAGTAAGCTGGTTGCCCTGGCAGTGAGTTTACTTCTGTTGTTAAACTGGCTCTCAGTTTGATATCCCTTTTTCGAAACTTATCCATACCTTATCCCATTCTGGATCTGACAATCTAACAGTAACCTGGCTATTAGTGACAAAACCCATTCACTTTTTGTATTGCAACAAAAAAACGACATTCAGCTATATTCCTTTTAGCTGCCCTCCATCTGTATTAAATATTACTGGCTTGTAGAATGCTGTGATGTTACGTGAACAGAACATCTTTCTAATTATATGTGTATACTGTACAGTCCTACTTAAATGGCAGAACAACTTGAAAACTGTGACACAAAACTTAAAATCGTCCTTTTTGGGTGACTACTACCCAAAGCAGTAGTATTCATCCGACTCCACCCTGAGCTTCAGAGGCGTTTTACTAAAAGCATCTCCATTGATTACAGTTTTCTCCATGAAAGAGCTGAGGTCCGTGGGCGAAGGGTCGTCCGGAATGTCCTCCAAAGTGTCCAGGTACGAGCCCACAGACAGACCGTCCAAATTGTCACTGTTGGCGTCGTTCAAACTGTTCATGCTGCCCCTGAACGAGCTGCCGTCCTGACTGTCAGACAGACTGTACAGGCTCCCAGACAGGCTGCCATCTTGACTGGCAGTGCCCCTTTGTCCTCCATCATCCAGCGGATAGACTCGATGCCCTCGTTGATGGTCATGAGTTGCTGCATCAGTTTGACGTCAATGGCTCGCAAGTTTGCCTAGAGTGAAAAAAAGACAAAAGTTTACTTTCTGTAAAGAAAAGTACATTACATTTTTTAGAGCAGATGTACAAATTGATAGCTACTGTAAGTATTTGAGGTGAATGTTTTGAGTGCAGACGGGGACAGAACTCAGTTGTATTCACTTGCATTTTTTCTTATTCAAGTTTCAATTAGGGAACAATAAAGTGTGTTGTCTTGACTTTAACCTTGCATCATGTTTTACGATACGTTCAGACATTAGATATGTTTTTGTTATGTCATTCTGTCTATTTTTATTGTACTGTATCTGTCTGATTTAATGAACAACTATTTTACTTTTTATTTTCTTGAATACTAAAATTGAAAATTAATATTTATTACACTTGAAAAAACAAAAAACTGTGCTTCTCTACTAGTGACGCACTGATTGGTTGTTGGTGCCGATTCATGAAATGTTGCAGTATTAATCAACAATATATTGTGTATAGTGCCTTTAACTGAGCATAATAAAGTATTTACAAGCTGATATGACCCAGAAAGTCAGGTAATGTTAACATTTTATTCACATAAAGTTGTCAAGTTGTTATTTGCAAAATAAATAACTATTAAGTTACATTAGGTGATTTATCTTCTAGTGAATTAACAGAATTTCAAGAATACAAAAAGCTATCTTCAGTATCTAGACTGGTATTGGTCAAAATCTGGTATCAGTATGCACTGAAAGCCAATTTATCGAAGTTGGAAAAGCTAGATTAGTCCATCCTTATTCTCTGCCCACCTCTGCTCGGTTTTAGTAAATGATCGAAAGGACAAAGTAAGACAAGTACAGGTGTTAGCTCACCTGTACTTGGAAAGGGTTTTTTAAGCAGAGGTTTATGTACCATCACTATCAGAATTCGCAAAGACAAATTCCAAGTTTAATGTACCGCCTCTACAAACTACAAGCATTCATTCATTCTAGGAACATGCCATATGTATAATGAATAACTCCATGCAACTGAAAATGCAAATGATATCTCAACAAATGTTAGCATTCTTTTCACGTGGCTACTACACAATGGTCTTCTTCTCTGGGTCTGAACAAAGGAAACAGGAACTTGTATTATCCCAGTAATAGAGCAGTCAGGAAGCATGCGTCCAGTATTGGGAATGATTTGTGGACTATCTACACAGTACTACCATTGACTCAAGACTGCCATGACAACTGTTGCATTTAGGAGGAGGAAATGACCGGCTTAGAGTCCATCAAAGGGATTCCCCAACGTCCAAGAGGCTGACAAATGCTTAGTCAGGGTGAAAAATGACCATACGAACAGCTGCAGCAACCTGTTGTTGTCAAATTGCATTAAATGACCGGTGTGTTGTTCCAGACAGCTGCCTTGACCAAACCGGCTTCTCTAAGAGACTTGGTTGTGTTTGTTTAGGGTAGAATGATCTGCTGTTATATACACATACAGAAGCAGATAGACAGAGAGATAGCAAAGTATAAGCCTAAATCGCTATGTTGTGTTGAAATGGCACTAGTGAGCTAGTAATGTAACAGTAGGTTTTTGCAAATAAACTAATTTATTCTTTGTCTCTGTGTGTTAAGATATATGACTGTAGGCAAAATGTGTAAATATTTTACCAATTAACTGCTTAAACATCTGTTTTAGTCTGTTTTAATAATCACACTTTATAAAAAATACATTTTTGGATAACACTTTAGAATAACTACAGAATAATTAGGCTTAATAAATCATTATTAACACCTTAATAAAGACTTTATTCAATATGAACAAATGATTCATTAATAGATGAAAAGCTTATTAATGCTTAGTAACTACTTAATTACTCTGAATCCTGCCCCTAACTCTAAATCCTAACCTTGGCTTCTTAGTTAAGTAGTTACTAAGCATTAATACACTTTTTCATTCATTAATTCACCATTAGTTCATGAATTATTAAGGCTTTATTTATGCTTTAGTCATGGTTTACTAAGGCCTATTAAGGTGTAGTTAATATAAAGTGGTACCCATCTATTTGAAGTTATTATCTTGTTTGATTGCATGTTTCTATTCACTTGCTGTTCTTAAACTGTGCAACACTGGAATTTCCCCATTGTGAGACGAGTGAAGGATATCGTATCTTATGTAACATGGCATTTCGGTTAATTACAACAAATATAGACTGTCCTATAACAATAAATATATATTTGCATTGTTCATTTTAACGTTTGCTTTTATCATCTTAGTCGAAAGTATTATTAATTTACACACATACAAGTATTTTCTTTCCTTATATGTAAATTATAAAATCAACATTTATAATAGCTAAACTAAATACTGTATAGGGCTCCCCAACTACCGGTTTGGGGTCCAAAACCGGGCCGCGGGACATCCACTTCTAGGCCCCAGAGAATCTTTTAAAATGTAACATATTTTTATTTTATAGTCACAACACCCTTGTGTTTTACTATGAAAATATAGAGCCACTTAACTCATAATAAACAGCAAATTCAAGCAATAACAGCCAAAACCATATACAGTAATTGGTTGTGCGCATTTTACATTGTTATTATTAGCACTACCAAACCTCAACAGCTCCTTGGAAAAGAAAATTATGACTTTAATTGAGCCCTTACAAGAAAAAAGGTTGGGGACTGCTGCTGTATAACTTATTTTTAACCATATATAATTGTAAAACATATTTGCCATGCATCTTATTTCCTCATGAAATGATTCTGAAGTTGTTATTATATTGTAATCTGACTGTTTACAAGTCCTTTCTCTTCAATAGTCCAAGTCCAATTGCCCTTTAAAGCTACAAGGGGAATAATTATTCAGCAGCAAACCACTACAACTGGATAGTAGTCTATGTAGCAAGTTTCTGTCTGTGCCCCTGGCTTGTCCAATTTGTCCAAAGGAACGGTTACTTGAAAAGCCCGCAGCACCTTTGAACTTAGTGACCAGAAAAGGGATAATGGTGCTTGAGAAACTCGGTCAACTTTGCCATCTGCTCAGTTATCTTAATGCCTCGCTTGAGCTAAAAATAAGCACTTTACCTTAAGGTCATTCAATTCCTCGGTGCGTATTAGACGCGTGATGGTAATTACGCACAAGACAATTGGATTTCACGGCGTATTTTGAATGACAAAGGGGGATGCATGCTTCTAGTGGTTGGATGGATAAGAGAGAGAGGTAACATCTCTCTCTCTTTCTGTCTGTCTGTGAGGATCAGGTGTGAACGGTTATCACCTACTTCTGACTAGTTTCGCGCTTTACGCAGTCGCCATCAACACTTTGTAGGCATTTAACAGCTACTTGTAAACACGTACAGTTCCTGTATATTAACCAACGTGTTACAACTTGCTAATTAATTCAGTCTGCTTTTACGCACAACCTATGAAACACATTTATGCATTTACAATGAGTGAAGCTTCAATATTTCAACCTAGCAACTTACCATTTCTTGTTTTAGAAGTAACATCTTGCTCTCCAGTCGTTTAAAGTCCGCAGATTTGGCACAGAACTTGGCTGAACGTGTCTTCTCGTGCTTGTCATGGTGTTTTCCACCTACAAGCGAACGCACAAGACCATCCGGCACTTTTCGTCCCAACTTCGTCTCCAAGTCCTTCAACTCGGGCAAAACGTTGCTGTCCTCGTCCATAGCTTTACGCACGGTGATCTAAAGTCACAGAAGTTTAAGTTCCAGGCTGGATAATTGAATGAGGGATTGTGGGTAAAGGAAGAAAAGTCAGTTGCAGAAGTAGTGCTCAGAGCGTTCTAGTCCCTTTCATTCAAGTATCTGCCAGAACAATGCGTTTCTGCGAGTCAAAACACTTAACTATTTCGCATTACCTCATCCCAGACCTCCCACTGGAGCTTTTGACCAGTAGCTCTACTGTTTAACCACCACGCGCTCCCTTCGGGCCACGCCCACAGCAGGCTACGTCCCTTTGAAACCAGACACCTGACGCACAAGAAGCCGGCAATGCACGTTTACATTAGAGACTCAAAAAGACAGCATTTATTTAGTAGCAAAGCATTTAATGTCACCGAGGCAATGCAGTATTACAATTAAACTAGCAAAGTGTAAAGGTGCATCGCGTTTAGGTGACATTTTCAAGAAGAATTAGGCATAAAAATGTGTAAAAAGTGTCAGTCAATCCATTGTACAGTTCATAGCATTTCAAACGCGTTACAGTTTGTTCAAAAACATTAAATAATATTACATCAAAACACTTAAATAGGCACTTTGCATCATCTGTCCCTATGATGCTGAACACTGCTTCAAAGATTGAATTAGTGCGCCCCCAAGAGGGTGTTAAGGCTCTGTCACAATACATTTTTCTTTACAATTTACTATTTACTAATATTTCATTTTGCACTGTCAAATCTGCGTGTCGTCTACCTCATTTCAGAGATGTTAAAACTCACGTACACACATAGGCACTAAACTCACAGTGTAAAGGCCTGGCCAGAGCCTGACATTAGCACCATCTTGTGGCCACTCACTTGTACTTTCAACTCCTATTATTTTCCATCAGCTAATCAACACATAGACCTATTTTACAACTATTTAAATACAATTCATCTGACTTGTATTACAATGTACATAAGCTGCAAATGCAAATGTAAGGCAAATGTGAGTGTTAAATAGCAGTTTTAAACAACAGATTGGCTTTTGTCGTCATCATATCTCTGGTACTGATGATCCACAAGCAGAGGCTGGTGACCCTCCCTCCTGGATTTAGCACGGACAGCACACGTACTGGCAGCAAAGACGACGGCGACCAGCACCAGGGCGGCAACGATTGTCATAGTGATGATTTCAGTCATGGTAAAGGGTTGAGCTGGAAAGATTAAAATGATTAACCACTGCTGTTGTGTAATTAATATTTACATCATTTAAATATTTACCTGGCCATTCGGCTTCATAACTGTAGCCCAGGTTGTCTGGAGCAGTAACAAACATTTCGACATTGGTCACAGGTGGCCAAAAAGGCACCATGTTGTATGCTCTGTTGTGGCCAATGGGAGCATTTGCCTCTGGGTAAACAGCTGTATCTGTTAAAAACCACAAACAATCTATTATACAATACTGCATAATGCTGGGCATAAAATCATACTATGTTTGTATTTCTCACTCAAGATTATTACTTTAGTGTTTAATTTTTAAAGACACACCTGGACTATGTCTCCTCAACCACTCATCAAAGATGGCATCTGTGTAGGTGTGCAGCAGGACGAAAATGGGGTCATTGGGCGAGAGGTGGGTCTGCCCCCCTGTCCCGTTCAGGAACAGATGGGCCAGGTTGTGAAGGCTCCTCACCACTGGGTCATAGTTGCCTTGGGGAGCGCTGTAACCTGCCAGAAGACAAAATGTAAAGCTTGTTAAAACAGATCTTACTTGGAGAGATGAAAAGAGAGTGAAGCTTAAGCTACCTTCTATGGAGTTCCTGAAGCTCTCATCAGATGTGGAGTAGTAGGGGGGCGTGTCAAAAGTGTTGACTTGGAGACAAGCGGCCACGTCCTGGGGCTCTGGGAGGCGCTGCACCATGGGGCGGTTCACATTTCCAGCTGGGTTCCTCCTGATGGGAGAAGACTCGGTGCCTAAACAGAACAGAAGAGACATTCATTTACATTAGTCGTGCTGGTAGGATTTGAAGTAAAAGTATAAGGACATTTTGGTCACAAGGTTTTCCTGCATAACTTTAAAGGTCGGCAATGTAATGCTTAGCCAAAATGTACTTGAATTAAAGCATTTTTTATTTGGATGCTTTTTGTTAAAAAAATCCTACTATGTTTTGGAGGGGCACATCTTCCTTTTGGTTTCCATTAAAATGTTGTGTTAATGTTTTTAACATAACTATTTTCATTAGGAACTCTCCAAAAAATAGATTTAGCTTCCTATTTCTTTGGAATTATGCAGGTGACTTTGACGTCTAGCATGTTGCGTATTGTCACATTAAACTCAGCAGCGTTTTGTGGTTGCGCAGGAATACTTCACTAACATAGATTATTATCTAAACATAATTTGTGTTTGTCTATTTTTATGTTAACTAGAAAATCTTGTGTATTTAGATTTAGCTTTGGAAAACATACAAAAAAGTAATAGATTTATACGGCAAAAGTGAACTTACTGTTACATATGGTTCCCAGTGTGTCATAGTCCTCCACGCTCTCACAGATCACCCTCCACGACGAGAACACAGAGTTTGTACTCAGAGCATTCATGTCAAAACTGCTGCGGGCTCCCATCAGATCATCAGTGCAAATGTCACATGTGCTGCCCCCAATGGCGAAGTTCCAGTAGGGCAGGGCAAAAGAGGGGTCCTGCAGCATGTCCTGGAGAAAAGAAATATGATGAGACTCGACTGTATAAAGCAATTACTTAAATTTACATAAAATTAACTCTTCAAAAATAATGTAAAGTCAGATTCTATTGTTTGAAAGGTAAGAAAAAAGTTGCAATGTTCATAAAAAAACAAAAATAGCAACATGAAGAGACTGTAATAAGTAATAAGGTAAGAAAGAATTTTCTTCTGTTATTAAAAACATTGTTTTTATTTAACTTGAAAACTAGCTGGATTAATTTCAATTCTGTGCGTAAAAGTCGTCTCTAATTGTGTTGCTTTATCGATTTATTACGCGCATTACGCGCACTGACTGACAGAGCTCTCTGTGGCTCGTGGTTGCTTTTATCTCAAACATCGATCAGGTTTATGCACACGCCTTAGCCAATTACATTCTCCACACCAATTAGCCCATGACATTTCCACACAGTGGAAGGAAAGACTCGTCACCTGCATGTCCTGCTCCAGCTGGAGAAGATGGAACCTGTGCCACGTCAAAAACCCGGGCCCCTCGTGGGAAAAGTCCACTCCTCCAAAACTGGCTTGTCCTGCACCCAGAAACGTCTTGCTGACAGAGTAGTAGTGGGTCCACACAAAGTAGTTGTAAATTGTGATGTTCTCAAACTGCATGGTGCTTCCATCAGGCCCAAAGACCTCCTCGTAGCGCCGCGTAGCAATCACCAAATCAGGGTGCACCGTGCGTTTGGCCTGGTCCAAAGCGTTCACAAACGCGAGCTTCTCATTTGCACTGAGCTGCATCACGTTTCTTCTTACTAAGGATTTAAAGATGAACAAAGTCAGAATGAAGCACAATGAAGCAGAAAAGTACACGTTTTGCAAAACACAAAGAAAAAAGTAAACTGAAGATAATCAGCATAGGTTAAATCTAAGCTAATTGAGGCACTTCTTACATTTTTAGGGATACGTAATAAAGTAAGCTTTTATTTTGGCCTTTGAGCGTTTCAACCAACCTTTACGCATGGACAAAGGCAGCTTTATCCATGCGTAAACTGCAATAAATTGGCATCATAAACAAATTCTAAGCTTACCAACAGACACCGGCTCGTCACAGTTGGCTCCTGTAAATCCATGTCTGCATCTTCCGCAATTGAAGCCACTGAAGTTGCCGTTACACTGACAGGTCATATTGAAAAAGCGCACGGGCCATCTCTCCCGGTCATCTCGTCCGTCGTGTGGATACTGTGGGCCGTGTGGGCGCGCATCAGCCGCTACTGCTACACACTGTCCCCGGCCTGCGCTGGCACCACAAGGGTCATTCACCAGTCCTGGAGGAGTGGGGCAGCATTGGCCGCTCCTCAGTCCCTCCGGTGTGACACATTCTCTGGGAAACTGCGCGCTCACCAGCAGAGAGCTCCCCAAAAGAAATAAGACACGCCGCAACATGATCCAAACACGTTAAAATATATATACAAGTAACTTTCACTAAATTATTAGTTAACAAGCATCACAAACTGAATGGGAGTTCACTTTGCGCAGTGTCCCCCCAAGCAGAGTGTTTTATAGCGGATTAGCGCATGACTCCCGGGATTTTCAGTCCCGCGTGACCCCATCACATAACATCATAGTTCCTACTGAGTGAGGATGAGGCTCAGAAGCGAACAGGCTGATCCGGTCATGCACACCATTATTCTCCTTTACAAACCAGACTAAAAAAGGAAAATACATTATATATCTTTGTATCTAGCTAATTTATTATTAATAGGATATTAGAGGGTTGCTTCCCAACCGTTGATTGTTCAAACCAAAGCCATGGAAAAAGTGCCCTTCATGAGAATCCTACTTTTGGAGACAATAAGTACCATCAAAGCAAAATGACAGTTTCAAAGATTAATAATAGTGCAATAGAAAAGAGGCTACATTTAAATATTTTAATCGTAAAAATCTTAAACAGTGGAACCTTGGCAATAAAAATTCATATTGTCTTTGGCAAAACTAGCATTAAAGTTATGGTCAAACTGGTCAGGTTTTGAAGAGATTTGCTTGATTAATTTATAATGGCTAATATTGATTAACTTTTTTTCTCTTTTGAGTTCAGAGAAACCTTTGAGAGTCACTTGACTTCAGTCTCCCACCGTCACAACCTTCAGTCTCCATAACCTCAAGGCTGTGTGAGCATGTGAGGCCCACTGCAAGGCTGGGTATCTCTGACTCTGACTCTATCTTGACAAAGACCGCTTTATTAACAAAACATTTTTTTACACATACATATACGCACATAGTGTGACTCATGCATTCTAAATCTATTGTAAGGGTTTTCTTTCATTCATCAACCATTCAATGTTTTTTTTTTTTTTTTGGTTTAGCTTGGTTGATTTTTTTACCAGCTGTGCTACTATATATATATATATCAATGCACAAAATCATTTTCCCACAGACAATCCCCAAAGAAGACAAAAACTAACTTATTCCGTTTTTCTGTTGAGGAAAATGTACATGGAAAAATGACTGACCTTTTATACAAATCAACTGATATGTATAACAACTAATTTGTATAAAAGCACACTTTCCCCCAATCTGTGTATGATGTGTACTGATCTGGTTCATTTATTTAGCATTTATTTCAGTACAAACAAGGCAAATTTGAAGCAAACAGACTACAGGCCAGATTTATTAAGAAATGATCTTGGTTTTAAATATTGGTTCCTCATCACAAACATTTCTGGAGTTGTGTTTTGTTTTTTACATTTTCATACAATTTTTCAAATAGCATTTTTTACTCAAACTGCACCTTGTGATGTTTTTAGGTGAAGAAGTGCTTCATTGTGTTTTCAAACTTGACACAGCTTCACTAGAAATATTTTTTCTAGTGAAGCTTAAACAATCTATAAATGCAAGCTAAATCCAGGGATTCTTTTGGCGAAGAAGAAAACATTGACTTAAAGAAGCCAAATACTAGCAGTTTGGTTGTGGGCCTATATACAAAACTAGATTCATTTTAAGTCATAAAATGTTAGGCTATAATGAGGTTTTAATAAGCTACATCTTTTCTTGGGCAAAATGAATGAGCGATAGTCAAAATAAAATCATTTTCTAGGAGGTGTTGTGCCCAGTTAGCTTCAAAACTTTGTTCATAAGCTCTCAGTGGAATTTTAATTTGGGCATTTGGTCTTTGGTGCGTCTGTGTTTACCGCTCTGCAGGTGAGAGAAACAAAAGAGTTGATTAGTTTCAGCAAACCTCCCAACACCACCAAAGGCAAACTTTAGATTAGTGTGTGCTGCTGTACAACCTGAAGACATTCTCAAAGAGAAGCAATTATGGATGCAGCGTTATTGAGTAAATGTGTAAGAGTCAAATCCATAAGCTGTGCTGCAAACTCTCCAAGAATGTGTAGAATTTAGTGAAATCCTGGCTTCTCTGATCCAAAAGGTTGGCAGTTTAAAATCCTTGGTTGAGTGGTCAGAGTTAGCTCCATCGCAACTTCCTTGGGCGAATACTGCCATTGTGTCCTTGAGCAAGAATGAACCAAAGCCCCAGTGTCAGTGTACACTGTGTCTGTGTGATTGTTCATTTGTGTAAAGAAATATCAGCAACTTAAGGTCATGTTTCTACTTCCTTGCTTATCTAAACCTCTGAGCGCTCATGTCACAACTCAAAATTAGTTTCTTACAGAATAAAGTGACACATTTAATAGACTTTGGATTTGTATCAGATACAACATGTTCCATTTGATGTCAGTAGTTTTTAAAGTTAACAGCTATTTATAGCTTCAAATAAACTATTGTAACCTAGAATACAGTACTCCTCATTTGCAATATTTTTGTTTTAGCTGTTTAGTATTAGATATTGCCCCTGAAAGAACTAGACTAGTCAAGTCAAGTCAAATAGCATACATAAAAAAAAAGTGTGTATATTTGAACCATTTAGGCTGTACAAAATGAAAAAATGTTTAAAAAGCTACATCTTTTCCAGCTTTGCGGCAGTTGCCTTTAACCAGCTTTCCTGTCTGCAAGGCCCAGATTCTTCTCCTGGTCACATGCGCTTCACGTTGACTATCATAATGCCTGCCTGGATGTAACGTTTCATAATTGGGGCGTGACTGTAAGGATTACTCAAAGCCAAGCACTAAGCCTATTCTCATGTATGCTTCAAAAACTACATTCCTTATACAGACAAGTTCCCATGTATCATAACCGGAGAAAAATATCTATATCACGACAATTTCCTTCGAGATGAAATTTTCTTAGATTTATAACTGAATGAGCCAATTAATTATTCAAAGCTATTGAGCTGTAAATGCACTGCAGAGATTTTAGGGTGAGTTTGGAGAGAGATAGAGCTGCGTACTGGCCCATTGTCTTCAGATTGAAAAGCTTTTATGTATTCAGTGTTTGGTCCAAAAGTCCATAAAGCTCACTTAAGCCCTGACTGTCCATATAATATGATCTACAGCTAATAAAAAGCCATTAGGATGACACTGAAAGGCAACGAAAACAGGAACCCAATATGTGCAATGTAATGTACTTTCCATCTTCTGCTTTAGGAGTAATTGCTGTTTCCATTGGGCCACAAAAAGTAAAAGTGGTTTAGACGTGCAAAGAAATGTTCCAAAGTATCGCAGGGATCACAAAGAGTTTGCATACATCTTTATGTATAATTTACTTAAACCATCCAACTCAAGATGTTGAAAAGAGTATAATTCATTTATACATTTTTAGTATATTAGTTGTACTTACTTGTAATACTAGTACTACTGTTACTAATCTTCAAAGAACATCAAATTATGCAAAGGAATAAGTGGATATATGGTGCAGGCATCAGCCCTTTTCTCTACAATGCCTGTGACTGACTAAAATAACCTATTTCTTAACTTTTTGCAAAACTGTACCCGTACAAAAGAACATTTAGAAATAGATTTCCGCCTGCATTTTCTTTGGCAAATATAAACAACAGTAAAGTAGTTACGGCCAGAATAGCACTAGTTTGAGCAAATTTTAGTATTTGACACTTCTTCAAGAGCTAATTTAATTACAAACAAGTATCCAAAAAGGTTAATTTGGTCTTCTTTTCCAAAGTAAAAAAAACAGAAAACAACAACTAAACTTCCTACGTCAGACCAGTGGTTGTTTATTGCATGTTTCGACTGTTATTTGGCATGACAAATAAACAACCACTAGTCTGCATTTGAAATGTATAGCCCCTAATAAAAGTTTAGGCAGAACCCACAGTCTTTTTTTTGTTTTTCATGACACACACTAAGTCATCTTAGAAAGGCTGATTTGACTGCAACATTTTAGTTGAGTTTTTAAGTCCATCTACAGCTACCTTTTTTCATCTAAATATACAGAGGGGAGAAGCTTATTTTTATGACAAAACTAATAAAAATGGAAAAATTAAGGAAAGTGGGAGGTACTACACCTCAAAGGCTTAAGATCAGCTTTGCCCCAATACAAATAAGAACGTATTATAATATTCAAGAAAACAATTTAGTTTGTACTGGTCTTCTACATTTAGATTCTTCTCTGAAAACCATAAAGTTGTTAGCATGTGAGCTTTACAACTACGGCAAAACTAACCTCTAAAAAGTTATGAAAAGCACTTAAGACATCAAAAGACACACATACAGCCAAAAAAAATAAAAAGCCAAGTGAATTATGTGTCACACACTAATGCCAAAAACAACAGAGTTCAAAGGTCACAGATCCTATGCTGCCTCCACAATGCATAATGGTTAATATTTCACAAAACGATGCCAAAAGATCAACCTTGGTCCAAATCCCGTGACTGCTGAGCGCTCACGATTGTGCATGTGTGAGAGCAGACCAGAATCATGTGAGGAGATGTGACTGGAGCTTACACCGCTAATCCTTTGCCTCTGGATAGAAAGAACAACAAAAATGGCACTGTTGGAGTGATTAAGCAGCTCCAGCTCCTATGACTGTCTGCCCTCTGTGTCTCCAAGGCATTTATAAAGCCCATTTGTTTGCTATTGTTACATTTGATATCTGTGTTAATTTAAGTGGTGCTTTCTCCTGATAAGATGAAAGTGATGTTGCATAAGTGTAAGAAGTCACAAAAGTATTTCAAGTTTTTCAAACTCAAATGATTTAACATGGTTTAATAATTGACCCAAGTTTACTATATCTTGCATCCGAAGAAAATGACTTTCGGATGAGAGTCGAAACGTCATGATCTTCGGAAACTTTCCAGATGACAACTTTGAAGACTTTCTACTATCACTCCTGGATGAATGAGGGATTACACCGTCCTATATAATGTATCCTGTTTAAAACTATAAAGTTGATCTTAGTGACACAGCAGCTTGTCAGTAGGGATGCCATATAATAATATTAATGGTGAAAAGTCTTTTTTGTTCACAATTCAGAAACTAGAGAAACTGGAGAAAATATAAAATGTATAGAAAAAAAAATTGGGATCAGAGGTGTTTTATTTCAGATAAATACATTTTGTTATTGTTTTTGCTACAGTGAAAAGTAAATTCAGTGTCAGCAAATATATGACTAAAAAAAGTAATTTTAGAAGTTGAATTCTTTCAACCTATATAAAAAAGAAATTATAATGTTAGTAGCAAATTAAGTTGCTATTGCAACCTGTACAACAAAGGCATCTAATAATACTGTAACATGATTTTTTTATTCAGAAACGTAAAGTACATGTGGTGGTTACTCACAAGATTTGGGCCTCAAACATGTAGAAATAAATCAAAATATAACTTTGAGTATGGACTTCACAAATAAGTGCAACAGGCAAGTAAAATTTGTGTCAATAAATGTCCAAGTAATCTTCATTATTTATTTGTTCCAAGTTTGCAGTTTCAAATTTAGTGCAGTCAAGTGTTCAGTGGTTGGTTCTTTGCGTGCACAGTAGGCTAATCCTACACATGATGAAAAAAACCAAGCTCAACGTCTGTGACCTGCCTTTGGTTGGAAAGGTCATACGTCTCTTGTGCATGACTGACTAGCAGAGACAGAAGTTTGGATAAGAATTTTAGTATCATTACTAAACTAAAAACAAGAAGAAGTCAAAGATATGATGTAATAGCAAGACTTAAATCAGAGAAAGCTGGTCAAATCGACAAGTTCACCTAGTAATAATAGCCTAAAAGGTGCCCTATTTCTAAGGGCTCACCACTTGTCTCCATTGAGAATAGCTCAGCACATTTCATAAAACATACTGGTGCTACTGTGTATGCGTGCTTGTGCTAACAAGCATGCAAAGTTACACTTGCATTGAGTAAATGAGTAACATTCCATGAAAATTGGTGAATTCTCGATGTAGTGGACCATACGCTATAGAACTCAAATAACTTTTAGCTCTAAGAATGCTTTTAGGATGTCGGTAACACTTTAAAGTACCGCCCGCTAGTTAATAGGTAACTACGGGGGTACTTACTGGTACTTACTGGTACTTCTGGTGTTAGTACCAGTGGTAATTACTGGTAACTACAGTGGTACTTGTAGTGGTACTTAGAGTCACAAGTACTGGTAACTAAAGTGACAGTTACCAGTATATTTAGTATTAACTACAGTGGTAGTTACTAGTACTTAATTGACAGTTACTAAAATAGCGCCCACTAGTTAATAGGTAACTACGGGGGTACTTACTGGTACTTCTGGTGTTAGTACCAGTGGTACTTACTAGTAACTACAGTGGTACTTGTAGTGGTACTTACAGTCACAAGTACTGGTCACTAAAGTGACAGTTACTGGCTAGTTAAGTATTAATTATAGTGATAGTTACTGGTACTTTTGTGGAATGATAATTAGGGATTATGGTGGCATCATTTGTACTAATTAGTGGTACTTATACGGGTACCTCTAGTGATACTTAATTGTGTACTTGGTGGTTCTATTAGTGATGCTACACAAACAAGGTAAAGACTGTTATGATACAAGTTTATTACTGCAAATATTGTGTATAATACAGATTATGATAAAAATCAAACACTGGGCAATCTAATACAAAGAGACACCTCTTTATTATGCTCACAGCCACAACAGATATGAAACACATTAACAATTTACAAAATGTTTATCAATAAACCCCAAAAAATATTTGCATACTACAGCTGGTTGAGCTTTAAACAGTAGTTACTTGTAAATAATGTATTGAGCACTAGCTAAATTACAGTAAAAGTTGGTAGTAGTTCCAAAAAAAAAAAAAAAAAAACACTGACAGCTGGTCTTCTTGTACAGTTTAATACAGTGGTACTTCACTGGTAGTTACTGCATTAATTAACTGTTAATTAACACTGACAGCGGGTCGTACTTTAAAGTGGACAAGGTAGTACTTCACTGTCAGTTACTATAGTAATTGATAGCTAACTATCACTGACAGCGGGTCGTATTTTAAAGTGGACAAGGTGGTACTTCACTGTCAGTTACTATAGTAATTGATAGCTAACTAACACTGATAGCGGGTCGTATTTTAAAGTGGACAAGGTGGTACTTCACTGTCAGTTACTATTGTAATTGATAGCTAACTATCACTGACAGCGGGTCGTATTTTAAAGTGGACAAGGTGGTACTTCACTGTCAGTTACTATAGTAATTGAGAGCTAACTAACACTGACAGCGGGTCGTATTTTAAAGTGGACAAGGTGGTACTTCACTGTCAGTTACTATAGTAATTGAGAGCTAACTAACACTGACAGCGGGTCATACTTTAAAGTGGACAAGGTGGTACTTCACTGTCAGTTACTACAGTAATTGATAGTGTAACGGGTATGGTCTTACACATGTCCTGAGCGGGAGTCGAACCCGGGTCTCCCACGCGCCGGTCAACCTGACAAACGCATTGAGCTAAAGGGAACGCTCCCCTTGGCCCAGTTTGTTTGTGGGTTCCTATACCTGAGGGAGTGAGTTTACTATAGTAACTGACAGTGAAGTACCACCTTGTCCACTTTAAAATACGACCCGCTGTCAGTGTTAGTTAGCTATCAATTACTATAGTAACTGACAGTGAAGTACCACCTTGTCCACTTTAAAATATGACCCGCTGTCAGTGTTAGTTAGCTATCAATTACTATAGTAACTGACAGTGAACTACCACTGTAGTTAATACTAAATATACTGGTAACTGTCACTTTAGTTACCAGTACTTGTGACTCTAAGTACCACTACAAGTACCACTGTAGTTACCAGTAACTACCACTGGTACTAACACCAGAAGTACCAGTAAGTACCAGTAAGTACCCCCGTAGTTACCTATTAACTAGCGGGCGGTACTTTAAAGTGTTACCAGGATGTCTTATATTATCTGGATAGGACATTGTTAGCTTGTAGCTGCTGTAAATCAGCCCCAGTGGCCGCTCCATTGGTGCTGCAGAGGGAAAATCCCTCTTCAGGCTAGAAAGCATTTTTTCCCTAAAGTGCCATGCAAACACAATGCACGCAAACTTTAAGAACTGTCGGATGTTGGCAATTCTTACATATTTTCACATCATAAAGTTTATTTTGTCGTGATTAGACTCTCCGCCAAGATGGGAACCCCCTTGTTTAAAGTTAGTGCTAGAAAATCATTAATATTTTTTGTTATTTTCAAATTACTTTTGCTAAGCCCCAATCCTAAACTTAGCCCTCGAATTATGCCTAAACTAAGCCAAATTAATTGTAAACTATAGGGAAGCTTGGTACATCACACACAGTCCATTGAGCTATGCACGGTCACAAAAACTACTGAGGGGTTCCCATCTCGACGGGAGTCCAATCTCGACACCACACCGATTCAAAAAGTTTAGGTTTCGTATAAAATGGCTTCATAAGCTTTAGCTTTGGCTACCGCTCTGTTACTCACATGTGATGGTTACTCACAAGATGTGGGCCTTGAGCTGGTGAAGGTTCTGCTCCTGGTGCAGACAGCTCCTCTGATGATGTTTTCTTTGGTCCATCTGTTGACGGCATAATGAAAAGGTAGGAAAGTATATTTAAGGATGGATGAGTATGTAATATGGGAATTGTCTGGCAGGAAGGGTGGACATGTGGGATTGTTCTCAATTCGGTGTAAAGCACTTTGTGTTACATTGTATGAAAAGCTCTTTATCGATAATGTTTAAATTGACTTGATTTTGTCTTTGGAGAGGCAACTCTGCTCACGGTTAGAAGCAGGTTTTAGCAAAAAAAAAAACAAAAAAACACCTGTAATTTATGAATAAAGTTTAATGACATTTAATGCCAGGCAAAACATGGAGACAGGTAAACCTGATGCTATTCAGTAGCATTCATTTATGGAGGACTTTATCTCCTCCTCTCTTACCAGAGGCAATTAAGAGCACGCTATACTACTACTTTTCTGTAAAAAAACAAACAAAAACTTTTACTACTGTAATTGTATGCTAATCAGATGCTTGTCAAGCTAAAAGACAGAGACAATTCAGTAAATGTAATGTAATTTCTTCAGCTGCTGTCACTTGTTTAGTGTTCCCCAATTGGAAAAAAAAACATGGATTAAGCAGAGAATTTGATTAGCATTTGAATAGAACAAGTTAATTGCATTTCCAATTGTTTCATAGTGAGATAAGGGGAAGAAAGTAAGCATATTGTTTTTGGAAATGGAGGTTTTACAAAACAATGTACAAAACAATGCATTCATTCAGACTGATTTTGCAGTGATGAGCAGACAAATAAGAGCAAGTACATCTGCTCATTCAGGCTGCTCCAAGCAAATGAAAACAATGAATAGTTGTAGCTCAGAAACGGGAAAGAAATTGAACAAACAATCCACATTGGCTTCCAAATTTTACCTGCAATACTCCACAATCCCAGCAGATGGCAGTGAAGGCTTAAGATAATAATACAGTATGTGAGCCCCAAACACCAGGTAATACACACATCTAAAATGAATTGCAAACTTCTGAGTTTAGAGGAAAAAAGACCGGTGTACAAAAACCTAGTCATTTTTTTAATTAATATTTCAGGGACTTTGACTTTAGATTGTACTTTGTAATATTAATTACCACTAATCACCCTAAATAAAGACCATAGACCTTATTGAACAAGTATACTTAGGCTTAGCAACTTCAGCATATTATTATACAATTAACTGGATTAATTAAAGGGTTAGGAGTTAATTTAGTAGTTACTAAGCCTAAATTGTTCCTAATAGGAATTAGGATTATTATTAAGTTTGATTCATGCTTTACCATTTGGCGGCACAGTGGCAGAGCGGATAGCACTCTGGCCTCACAGCAAGAAGGTCGGGGGTTTGATTCCCGCAAGGCTCCGGACCTTTCTGTGTGGAGTTTGCATGTTCCTCCCTGTGTCTGGGTGGTTTTCTCTGGGCACTCCGGTTTTCCCCACCAACCAATAACATGCATGTTAGGGAACACTTGGTGATAGCCGGAGGTTGAGGCGCCGGGTGTGTAGGTGAATCGCCTCTGCTGACCTGCCCCAGGGCAGTTTACTGTCACTGAGGGCACTGTGAAGCGCTTTGTGACTCTGTGTCTGTGAAATGCAAACACAAGTAAGATTACTTACTTACTATAATTTAATTATGTCTTTTTAATTATCGTCTTGAGAAAATTTACTTTGGCATTTTGTATATTAGAAAAAATAACATTCTTGCCTGATTTGCTAATGCTGCAGAAATGAGTCTGGATGATTTATTGGAGTTTTTTGGAGTTTTTAATCATGAGCTAACATGTCTTCCTCATAAAAAACACAGCTGGAGTTCTGGCTGTGAGATACTGTTCTTCCCCCTGAGCCTCAGAAAACAGTGTTCTGACAACATTGTCCCAGATCTGTGCAACACGTTCTCATGGTTTGTGTGAAAAATACCATGTTTTGACGACGCTTCTTCCTTTTCTGGTGCGTCTATTACACGCAGTCGTATGCCCTTTGTTTGAGGCCACACAGGAAGTGTTATTTGGAATTAACAGCTAAATTCAAGTCTGAAGTTACAAAAATTGGTAAGTTTAGGTCTCACCAGCCTGTGCTGTTCTCATGGATAAGCGTCTCAATACCACGCTATAAACAGCGTGTCATATGAACTTCTATTTTTTGCGTGTGTATTTCACGCGTTTCTGTCCTAGTTCATTTCAATGGTGAATGCTAAGACGTGTTATTATTCATGAAGGCTAACACAACCCTAATCCTAACCTTAAACAACTCCAAGCCCCATACCTAAACTTACCAATTTTTGCAACTTCAGACCTAAAGTTAGTCGTTAATCCCTTGAAAAACCTCATATTTGTCCTCAACTACATCGCGTGTTCATAGCACGCCAGAAAAAAACAAGCATTTTGAACTTAGATTGGTGATCAAACAGGACATTCTTAAACATAGTCAGGACTAATTTTCACCTCAATAAATACATTAACAAGCACTAGGAGAAAATAGTAATAGTAGTTATAGAAAAAAAGTTATTTTAATTGGCCATAGTCACTTTAACAGTGCAGACATTTATGTAAATTGAGTTGGTTAAAATATTAGTTAAACTCATTATGTCAGTTATAATATTATTCAAGAATATTAACACATTTTTACGTTCACCATAGAAATGAACTGGGGCAGCAACACTTGAAATAGTTTTTAATGTGGTTTAAGGTTATGTACACAGGAGGGTATTTTTACAAATGCACATCTCCTGTCTTCCGTTTTGTAAAAACTGTTTTAAAGAAAATCCACACAAAGCTGCATAAATGTACTCCTGATCGCGGCTCTAAACAAGGCCGTGTATATGACGTCTATGCAAATGTTGCAGTTAGTGAAGTTTAAAAAAAAAAAAACATAAAACGCCGGTTATTCCAGCCCGATCTCACAAGAAAGGGTACATTTACCACAACATTACACAATATGTAAATTAGGTATGATTAGCACAAGTTCACAGCTGTTTCGCATAATTATAATACAGTCCCCATTCATTTCAATAGTGTTTGTTAAGACGTGTTCTTTTTTATGTTAATGAAATCCTGATTCTAATCTTAACCTGCCCCAAGCCCCAGACCTAATCTTACCCATTTTAGTAACTTGATGACTAAACTTACCCGTTTCACTTGAAGAAAACGTCCACCTGGCTTCAATCTAAACTCGTGTTTTTTTAACACTGTAAAATCTCATGTCATTTTTACGCTTTTTCATATCGTGCTAAATGCACGGCGTAACATAAGTACTAAAAACAGCCGCGAACTCGTGCTCAAAATACGCTGTTTTTGTGTCGTGATAAAAGTATGTCATATAGTCAGACTGTGTTGGTTATTCACATCCACACTCAAACGCAAAGCCGAAGTTTTGACCAAATCTTCACTTTGGTCAGAGTTTTAATATAGCTCCATTTCATGTGAGGGAATCTTGCATTTTAGTGTGGATGACAGGTCAAATTGTAGAAATTTTTTTTTCGTTTTATTAGATACCCGGCTATGTGTGGACAAAGCCTGAAGTTGCAATGCATAGACACGCATTTCTATGAGACCAGGTAGAAAGTAGAAGACTTTCTGCACTGTTTTTAAATTCATGTCTGCAGCATTGGAATACCAGGCAAGATGCGTTTGATTATTTCTCCAATGTAACTTCCTATGTAGCCTTAGATGAACTTCCAACTCATTTCTGATGTAGGAAACACAATGACTGTCATGTCTGCTTCATTTCATGTTTATTTTTATGGTCTTAAAATGCCACGGTGAAGGTACTCAAGGACATTTTTAAAGAACAAGAACAATGCAAAAAGATCTACATCCCAAGTCAGCAGAAAAAAAGTACTTTCAAGATGACAAAGAGTGCTTCATTCATTCCCGCTGAACATTAGTGCCAGCTCGTGCACTCCGCGACAAACTGATGAATAGCGCGAGTTAGCCTCTCAAACGAAACCCTCTACAAATATCGGGTTACTGTCCACTTAGCACCTGCGCCAGCATCCTTAAATCTGCCTTTCTCCGATACCAAGCACTGCAGGTAATTTACATAGCGATCATTTAAAACTGCTTGGGGTGCCACAACCAATAAAACTCCCGGATCTACCGCCGCAGCCGTAGCACTTGATTGCTTTTTAACAGTCATTAGTCTTGTGCGTTCTCTCTCTCTCTCTCTCTTTTCCAAATCCAAGTTTACGCATTGCAACTCCATCCTGTGCGTGCGAAAATGTCCTCAATGATTTTCCCCGCTGATGTATGAAATAGAAGGAGGTTATTGGCAGGTTTACAGTAAATGAGTTAGGTGCTGGGAAAATGCAGTTGGAGCTTGTGGTAAGGCGCGTCAGAACGGGAGACTGTAGAGGTAATTAGCGAGGAATAGCAGACTCGCTCCAGGATATGGTGAAAAAACAGCTGGGGCCCGGTTGAAACGCTGGTGTCATCCTCCTCAACCAATTAAAAAGCATCGCGGAAAGTTGCATTGTGACAGCGACAGAGGTTAAAGATGGAGGCTTGTTATTAGAAGAACATTTCGTGAGGTAGGGAAGAAGTAGTTATAGATTTCTGGGGTAATGTTAGTGAGAAATGATGCAGTAAAGTCTGAAGAATGTGGTCATAATTGTGATAGAATTGTATAGGGATGATGTTACATTAGTAGTTTTTCTGCTTAAACTCGCATTTGCTATTAACTTGCTGAAGTCTGCACTGCTAAACTAAAAATAGCTCACTCAAATGCTGAGAGTGCTGCATGCAGGAAAAGATGCTAAAACAATTGAAGAAATACAACAATGACAAATTTATTTTCAATCGCTTGTTCCAGTTTGGAGTGGTGAGTGACTGTAGCTTATCCCAGTGACTTTGGGCTTTAGGCGGAGTAACAGTGGCCAACTCATCAAAGGGTCATTCAGAAGGATCATGAGATGTTTACAGAGTTCGATTCTGAATGTAAACCCACAATCTCCTTATTAGTTTGGTTTCATTAGGTACTGATCTTGTCCAGCTACCAATTTAATAGTAAATGTGCAAGTGTGAACATGCTCTAAATTTAAAGGTTAATTATACTCTGTGACATTTAAAACCACATTCAAGGTAGGAGATAATGAATTTGCATTTAGATACAAAAGAAAGTGTAATAATTCACTAGGTTGTTGGGACAAAATGTTCTAGCAATGCAAGGAACTGGACTCACTCTTTTTACTTATTAGTTATAATTATTCACCACAATGAGCTCATAGACATTTTTCATAACTTTCAAATGTCATGTGTCATGGCAAGCTAACAACAATAACAACACAACATGCTATGTCCTTGTATGGTAACAACAACAACAACAACAACAACAACATGCTATGTCCTTGTAAGCTTACAACAACAACAACAACAACAACAACACAACATGCTGTGTCATTATAATCCAACAACAGCGACACCACAGCATGCTAGGCCATGGTAAGCTAACAACATAATCATCAACTGTTGCTGTTAAAACAATTGAAAAATAATTTATGTTCTTTCTGTACTTGACATTCAGTACAGTAATAACATTTACAGCTATTAACAACTCTAAGATTTTCATAACATTGTCATCCTGATATTCCACCTTTTTTTTTTTTTTCATTTTCTACCGCTTAATCCCGTTAGGGGTCGCGGGTGACTGAAGCCTATCCCAGTGACTTTGGGCCTTAGGCGGGGAACACCCTGGACAGTGGCCAACTTGCCGCAGGGTTAGACAGACAACCATTCACTCTCATTCACTCACTAAGGGAAATTTTACAGTGATGCCCAATTAACCTAAACATGCATGTTTTTGGAGGTGGGAGGAAACCGGAGTACCCGGAGAAAACCCACGGTGACACGGGGAGAACATGCAAACTCCACCCAGAGAGACCGTGAGATGTTGATATGGTCCGACCTGGGAGTTGAACCCACGCCCTCCTTATTGGGAAGCCAGAGCTCTAACCACTCTGCTACCGTGCACCTCTTTCTGTACTTGACATTCAGTACAGTAATAACATTTACAGCTATTAACAACTCTAAGATTTTCATAACATTGTCATCCTGATATTCCACCTTAATTAAACACATTATTTGTATGTAGTACAGTCCAGCTTATATAAATAGTACAGTGCACGCGACTAATTACCCAGCATGCACCCTTTCCCATTCAGAGTAGCTGCTCCAAGGTCCAGCTATTGAAGAAAAACATGCAATTATGCTTATTCAAAGAACTCTGTTTGACACTATGTACTACTCTAGACTTTGTCATAGTAAATCCTGCTCGCCAACAGTGTGTGTGCGAGAGCGGTGAGTCACCAAGTGCACTAAACAGCGAGTGGAGGAGAGGACTCGGCTCCACTGATTTGCCCAAAAAATGTCTGCTAATGATGTGGAGTCGGCGCTGCTTATACCGAGATATTCCTCATGGTTCGGCTGCGCGTGGGTGGATAAGAGGGGAGCGCTGATGTGGTGAAACTTCCGTAAGCTTCAAGTGTATCATCTGCCAGCACAAGGCCTCCTTAACAATTTAATACAAGCGCAACTGATGCTTATTCGTATGTACGCACAACTACTACCATCCACTTGTATTGAGAGTTAGAGCAGTAGAAGTTTGGATTTTCAACAAACCCTCAATGCAAATTAACAACAGGCCGTTCCGACGCTGAATAAACTCGCGGCTGCCGTGTGAGAAGTTTGTGACTTGAAAATTAATTCGGAGCAACTTTTGAATAAAGAACATTTGGAAAAAAAAATAGGAACGGGTAATTCAAAGGGAGGAGAAAGAAAGGCGCTAATGATGTCTCGATGTGAGCTTGAACAAACACAAGGTGATGTAAGATCAGACGACTGCGGATAAGCTAATGAGACAAAAAGAAGTTAAAAAAACAAGCTTGTAATATGAAAGAAATGTATGTCTGCCTATTGTCTCTCAATTTGGGTCGTAATATAATCAAAAATAGCTTAAAAACAACAGTGTGCACCTCTTCTTTAATATTAAAATCAGGTTGACAGATATGTTTATCGCAAAGTTGTTGGCAAATAATGTTAACCAGCGGATTATGTAGTTGTACTTTTAAAAAATGCTTTAGGTCAATTTAAAATACCACTCACATTTATCATAAAAGCTTCCTCTAAACACACCTTGACAACAACATCTGTTTCCATCGAAGTATCAAGGTGTTTGAGTGAGAATGAACAATGAAAGAATAAATAAATGAAGCCTCCAGGCAATGTGAGAGCGATGCTAATAGAGTCATTCATTTGTTGTGAACACAATTTGTCAGCAGGGTGAGACTGGTGATGGTTTCATCAATCTGGGGTTAATTCAGACTAAGTGATTTCTGAGCTCACGGAGAACAACGTAGCCTTTATACAGTTTTGATGTAAAAAAATACATAGATAATCATTATACATTTTGTTAGTTGTGGTAGAAACCAGGGGCGGCTTTGAGCATAGGCAAACTCGGCACAAAATTGCAGCCATAAAAAAAGAATAAAAAGTTCTACCACTCATAAACTATTGGGAATTTGCGTCAATAGGAAACGTATCCATTGAATTACGACCACAAACAGCTGATGAACTTTTTGTGATCGCAGTTTTGTAGTTTTGATAATCCTGTTGCCTGTATGTCTTATGTAAACAAAGATTAAACATACTGTATATTCTGATCTGAAAAGGTTGCTAATTGATTTTGACTTCTTGTTTCAAATTTGTAAACACAAATAACATTCTGCTGTTTAAAAACAACTATGCTGAATTATTTAACATTTCTTATATTATATTATACAATACAATAGGGTGACCAGATGTCCCTATTTACCTGTTCCAGTTAAAAGGCCTGTGTCTCATGTCCCAGCAAAAGTGTTCAAAACCATTGAAACCAGAAAGTACATTAGACATGTTCCAGCAGCAGTCTCAGTTTAGACCACTTACATACTGAATGTAAAATAAAAAGAAAATGTTGTAATTTCTGTAACAATAATAAACAAAACAACAACTTTGAAATGACTCGAAAAGAAAATGTACAAAATGTTACTAGAAAAAGTCGAACTAACTCACAGGTGAATATTGAAAGATGTATGAATGAATTGACCAAGTGTAGAAGAATAGTACTTTATGACTCAATGTTTCACTATATTATCACAAACAACCTCCACTTTTCACCCTAAAATAACTTAAAATCTACTTTCCCAAAGCACCAAAAGTAGCCTATCTATTTGGTTGAAAAATAGTATGCAGTGTCCTGCCTTTGTAATAAGGTAGCATTTGTTCATGAAAATTCATTACATTAATCTGCTATTGTCGTTAGCATCAAGTATCACCTTGCTCATAACAGCTGTAATAAAAGCTTAAAACACATCGTGAAGGGTCAAAGTATTATGCTGTCATTCAAAATGCCCCAAACTTATTAACACTATTAGACTGTGTAGATGACTTTTCACCTAAAGAAGTTTAGGTAACACTTCAGAATTACTACAGAATAATTAGGCTCAATAAATCATTAATAACACCTTAATAAAAACTTAATTCAAAATGAACAAATGATTAATTAATAGATGAAAAAGCTTATTAATGCTTGGTAACTACTTAACTACTCAGAATCCTGCCCCTTAACCCTAAATCCTAACCTTAGCTCCTAAGTTAGTCGGGGGTTGAGGTGCCAGGTGTTAGGTGAATCGCCTCTGCTGAGCTGCCCCAGGGCAGCTTACTGTCACTGAGTGGGGAGGGGAGGGGTTCATCTCACTGTGAAGCGCTTTGTGACTATGTGTCTGTGAAATGTGCTATACAAATAAAGATTACTTACTTACTTACTTACTAAGTTAAGCATTAATAAACTTTTTCATTCATTAATTTACCATTTGTTCATGAATAATTAAGGCTTTATTTATGCTTTATTCATTGTTTACTAAGGCCAATTAAGGTGTAGTTAATATAAAGTGGTACCGAAGTTTAAAATGCATTATATTTCTGTTTATTTACGTTTTTAAGGAAGCAAAAACTTGGTATAGCACTGCCTGTTCTAATATGACAAAAAGGATTAAACATTTCACTTTTGAAAACTTTTAGCTGCATTGTCTGCTAGCAAACAACCAAAAACAAAAACGCTCTACTGAACTGACTATCATGTTGTGAGTAGTGGGATCCGTAACATATTTTGTTATCTCATCACCCTGCAGGACTGACTCAGACTGTGACTCAGTGTAGACTCGCTGACTCATTTACAAAGCTGTGGACACGGTTGGGGTTACGTCGACCCCTCGGAGCCATCTGCGAGCACATTTCACCTGACACAAACTCCTTGTACCTTGCCCCACATTTATTAGCACACAATTATCCCACGTCTCCGAATCTATTTCATTTGTCTTGCTTGCCAGGGTGACGAAGGTGAAAATGTTCTCGCTAATTTAATGCCTATTGAGACAGAAAATTGGATCTATTTCGAGGAACCGAGATGAGTGTCAAATATCTACGTCTGTGTGCCCATTTTCTACCACAGCTTGATTAAAACTACATTTGCATAGGACCTGTGACAGTTGCCTATCTCCTGTTCACATTTCTTTGGGATAGTTGGTCTCTGGAGGTAAAGAGGTTGTCGGGCTATAAGGGATTAACTCTGTGTCAGGAAGGGCCCAATTGTATTTGGAAAAGTCAACCATGAAAAAGGATATCTCATTTCTGCAAGCAAGAGGATTTAAATGAGTTACTGTACGTTTTTTGGCAGGAGGAGACGGAATAATAAGAAAGCCCACTTGCCGGTAGTGAAGTGGACAAAAGCGTCAGACAGGCGTAGCAAAGGGAAAGACCTTGGCTGCGGCTCATGCATAGCTAAGAGGATATAACATGACTAGACATTAGCGATGTACGAGTGCAGCGTGGCAAAGCAGGAGTAACGCTGTGGAGATTCAGAGCAGGGAAACCTTTCAAAATGTTAAATATTCTGCAAACTTGACATATTAATTATACTAAACTAAAAAAACAATGATTTTAAGTGGAATACAATTCATCGTGACTATATTTGTCCAAAAGTGTGTGAATGTAGTTTAGAGCAATTTAATGTATGATTAAAGAGTTCTGTTTTGAAAATTTGGGCAAAATAATGTTTCTTTTTTTTACTATCTTCAAACAATATTATCAATGACAATAATGTTGAACAGATTTTATCAAGAAGGGTTTGAATAATGTTTTAATTAGGATAAACTACATTTAGCATTTGAAAACATTGCCCTACAAAGAGCAAACGGTAAGGAATCGATTACTTAAACCCAGATACATTCTCAACAAAAACTCATGTAATAAAAAAATGTCCCAGCATGTCCCAATATCTATTTGAAAATTAGCCTACTTCACAATGCATTTTGCAGCCTGGCGTCCCGTTTGTTCACCAAACTCTACAACGTTTGTCTGTTGTTGCTTTTAGCATTGTGGCTATTGCTGTTAGCGGCACTCCTAACAGCTCTGAAAGAAGCTTAATAAACTTTGTGGTGAACAATTCGGAGGCTCAACATGCATTAGGCAAGTGAACAAACGTAGACATTTGTTTACATTTTTAAGGAAGCAGAAATTGGGTATAGCACTTTTAAACTACTTTATTTTACAGTGAATAAAAGTGCAACAGACTTGGTTCAAGGCCAAATGGCAAATAAAATCAACATTTAAATATATGAATGAATGAATCAATCAATCAATCACATTGAATCAACTCAGATAAAAAAACAAAACAAAAAAACAACTATGGTTGACTAAAGTGATTCACAATTTCAGACAAACACACATTTAGACAGTAAAATAAATAATAATACAAATCAAACATAAATGCACAAATGAATGCATTTTGTGAATTGTTATGTGTTTTAATATAGGTTTGATTTTTGCACACAGAGCAGACTTCCAATGACCAAACAGGACAAAATTAATTATTTTTACATAATAGTCCAAATCAAACCCCCCAAACATGACTTTGTTGTTTTCCTAGAAATGTCTGAAAGCATTACCATATTTGTTAAACGTAATTGCTCCCAAATGAAAACCAGTTTTATTTAGGTCTCTTGCGTAACAATGCAATGTTATGTAATGTTCCCATCATTATCAAATTTAAACAGATCTGTCTTTGAAGCGACTATAATTGAGTATTTATGTGTGCGTCTAATGCTCCGTGACGTTAGTTGATGGCAGCAAAACAACCGTGTTCCAAGCTGAGTGAGCACACATTTGGCCAGATTAAAATTAAACCCAAATTCAGTCTATACGGGGGAAGGCGAAATGTGACGCGCCGGATTTGCTTTCAAAAAAGTTTCCAAAGTCTTGTGGCAACGAGGCGAGGCGGAATAAAAATGTGTTGACTTGTTGACAGGTGCCACAGAGCCTTGACAGCTGTTGTTAAGCTTTGTGTATTTCTGATAGAGCAACATTGAAGACTTCGACGGCAAAGAGCAGGTGGGCTAATTTACACTACAGTGAGGGTTAGTCAATAACGCTCATACGAAGCTGCCTCCTCTACCCTGACATCACATTGCTGCCAAATTAACTCAAGTGTCTCCAAATGTACCAAGAGGGAATGGTGATGGGGTGGAACTAAGAATACTTCAAAAGCCGAGCGTTGGGTAGCGGCATGGCTTTGTTTACAAGGATAGGGAAATGACATTGGAAGAGCGAGGTAAGGGAAACAAGACTCAACAAATGTTTGATTAATACTGCTGCAGAGATGTTTTGGTTACATGTGGCTGCCAAGTTGCAGGCAATTATAATTAAAGATAGGCTACTATACCTTGCTTCCTTACAAATGTAAACACAGATAGTTCATTCTAAACTTCCTACATTGCTCACTTACCTAATTCAATCTGAAACTCAGAATTTTAGGCTTTTTTCACAGCTGTTGGGAGTGAGATGTGTCAGTATGCTAACAGGAGTTAGCCATAATGCTAACAACGACAGACAAACTTTATGGATTTTAAAGACAAAACATTATAAACTGATTTTCACCTGAAAAAATTCACAAGAAATCTGTGCTAAGGGAAAAGTGGCGATATTGTTGAAAATCAGCCTGTGCTATGTGTAACTTTTTACACAAAAGCTTGAATAAAAGTTTTTTTTTTTTTTTTTTTTTACAAAAGATGTCTTTGTTAGACATCTAGCAAAGACATCTAAATGTCTTTGCATAGACGCATTCATTAATTATTATTATTTTTTTATTCATTCATATTTCTACCCCTTGTTGCCATTAGGGGTCACAGGTGACTGGAGCCTATCCCAGTGACTTTGGGCCTTAGGCGGGGGAACACCCTGGACAGTTGCCAACTCGTCGCAGGGTTAGACAGACAACTATTCACTCTCTCATTCACTCTGGGAAATTTACAGTGAGTGATGCCCTAAACATGCATGTTTTGGAGAAAAGCCACGGTGACACGGAGAGAACATGCAAACTCTACCCAGAGAGATTGTGAGATGTTGATATGGTCTGGTCCCATACCTATTGGGAAACCAGAGCTCTGCTACATGTTGTTTTTATGAAAAAGCTGCTCCTTTATTATTATTTTTTTTTACATTAAGGCAAAAATCCTATTTATTCCTATTCAGAATGTCCCAAAGTATGTTTTCGCCTTTCTATTTCTACTAGATTGTGCATTTGACTTTTCACCTTCAGAAAGTTGCACAAATAAGGCAAAATTTGATCATCTGGACTTTAGACACTCTAATGGACGAGTGTATGGTTTCATTTTTGCAACAAATTATTATCATTACAAGTACATTTCTGCAAAATATGCTATTTGTTCTATTTATGTAATATTAAATTCATTCCATTCATTTAATTTGCTTCATTTAATTTAGTCTTTATTAAAACAAAAGTGAAAAAACATCGCTAAGACAATGAAAAATAGCACAAGTTATTATTATTAACCACAACTTCAAGAGGGCATGATTAAAACTGGTCTGCTCTAAATGCGTACCAAAAAACCTCGCTGAAAAAAAAAAAAATCACAATGTCGAAAAGAAGTTATTATTACTTACACTTTTTATCTCTTAAAAAGTATTCAGTCAGTTTGACTGGTCTTCCACATGAGCACATCAAAAATATATAGCTTGGTCAACATGGCTATGTAAAGCAGTAGATAATAAAAAGTTTCTTAAAAAGTTAATAAACCCCATTAAATCTTCAGTAAACTCTATATAATAATGAAGAAGTTAGCTCGCTTTTAGGTCAGTGAGTGAGCAAATTGTCAGTGTGAGAAACCAATCTTATAACACTGAGGCACTGAGGTTGACCACACAGAGCACAAGCACACAGTTTTGCTATATGTAAGTTGATATTATATACGATTCCAAATACATTATTAATGAACTAAAAGATTTATAAGCAACACTTAACTGATCAAAACACATTTTAGCTAGACAACTTTCACTTTTGCACACTTTAATGGATGGCAAGCTTACAAAAGAACAAAAAAAATGGACTGTCGAAAAGTCATGGCCCTTTGGAAGTTAAGATTACTCATTAAACATTGTGATCTGACAGTGCTCTATGACATGCCTGGTCTCTCAACAGGGATACTGCAACTTTTATCAGCACTAGCACAAAGACAATGCCAAATCCATTTTTCATTTCACATTCATCATTAATGCAAATCATCAAAAACTAAAAACAATCCCTGTGCAAAGGCAATTCACGCTTACAGCTTTGCTTAAAGGTACATTACCCAAAATAGTTATAAATATTACAATAACAAAAGAAAAAACATTCAGCTGGTATGTCTTGAAGACGTGACAAATATTTATGAACTAGTTTCAAATGTTTGTCATTAATCTCCAACCACACAGACAAATTAATCCAGTTAATTTCATAGAATCTATAACATTATTGATTGTTGATGACTCAGATCAATTTTTAGTACTTATAGTTGAATAAACAATAAATGGTCTATAATAAGGCACTCATTGCAACAGAAAATATTGGACACTTGTTGTTGTACGCTCAACATTCACAAAATCTTGGGTATTGCAAATGTAAACCTGTATAATTGAGACCAAAGTACTTTAACATTTGTGAATGAACCAAAACACAACTTGGAGGATGTTTTGATGAGGGATCAGCATTACGATATGACTAACATCAGAGGAGTCAATTTTGTGTAATGTGGGACCGTTAATTCTCATAAATAAACAGATTTTTTTTTACACACTTTACAAAATAACTCGGCTTAATAATCTTGATTCAAACAGTTTATTTGTCTTAGTCCTGATTCAGTCCATTTTTAGTTATAGCGTACTCCCAATTTGGATGTACTGAGTATATTTGTGTGTACTAGGGCTGGGTGATAATAAAAGTAGATATCCTAACATGTATTTAAATGTATTATTTGAAGTGTAATGATCAAACTAATAAGTCTTCAGTCGACTTAAGTCAGTGACCAAACATCTGACCCAAACTACATGTAAAACACCAAAGGCTTTTTGTCTTGTGAAAAAAAAAATGCAGCTAAACAAGATTGCCGTGTAAAAAAATGTCAGATCAATTCAAATTTTGGTCAACAAAGACACAGATGAGTGAATAATATCTACATTTATACTTATTTAAAAGTTCACAATGTAATGTAATTTGAATTGACAAACAGCACTATAGCATTTTTTCCCCACAATTAACAATATACTCAATATTCAATTTTCAGATATCTTCAAGACAGTATAATCTAAAATTTGATATATTGCACATAAACTGTGTATTTCCTGATGTGTTTTTTTCTTTCTTTTTCTTTTCTCTCTTTTTTTTTGTCTTAATAAAATATAATTTGTTTGGAAATTACCTTTCACTTATTTACATCCACTGCAATGTGAAATGTGATACAGATGTCAACACTTTCACTAGACTTACCAGCGTTACCCAAACCATCCTGATTGTAATTTGCAGTTTTTTGGAGCCAAGTTTAATAACACCACCCCCCGCTGTGCAATCAAGGTGAAAGCAGCGTCTAAAGGTTGCCCCTCTCTCTCCGCACACACTGACAGTGAGTGAATGAAAGCTCTTCCATCACTCCATTGATCACAGCAGTGTGCCTGCTCCGAAGAGATGCCCTTAGGCCTAATTAAATATTAAACCTTTTATTGGCCCCCACCTCGCTGTTTGTAAATACATTTGACGCCAGGGGAGCATCAAAGATTCCAAATTCCTCTCCGGACTCAAAGTTGTGGTTATTGAAGTTGGAATCTACCCCCCTCCCCGGCTCACCTACACCACCCAAACCATTTAGCTGCATTTAGAATGATGAAAGAGAAAGGAAATAGCTGCCGATGGCTTCAAGGGGAATGGACTCTACTGTATTTATCATTGGTGAGGAATTACACACTCCCCTTCATCTATGCACAAACGTTATAAAACACCTCTGGCTTACATTTTTATGGTTATTTTAATTTCTATATAAAAAAATCACACCGTAGACTCAAGACAAATTGAAGCCAGTCGATTTGCAAGATTTTATGCTCTCATCAAAAGGAGTGGAGTGCCCTAGACCCCACCAGGTTATAAATAATATGTGACAGTGCTTCCTGAATGTCTGTCTTGGCGAGTCATTCTAATTGATAGCTTGGTTCGAGTCATACAGATAAATCAAGAAGTCCATCATAATAGAAGTGCCAGCCATAATGTCTGAAACCCTGCCAAAATAAATGAATTGAACCTGTTATAAAACATATATTGGCCTTCGCTCGCGTGCCACGTCCATAATTCACAGGTGTAAATTCTATTGCCTGTAGACTGAATGCAGGATTGCTTCGGAGAGGTGATGGAATGGCGTGTGGTTACTGGAGTGGACAGTAGAGGGAGCTGTTCACTTTGGTGTCGCGAGCGTTCCCATCCAGCAGAAACATTGCATCAGTGATTTATTTCCCCTCAGCTCTGTGTCATCACCATTACATGCCATTTATGTCATTAAGGTGCATGCTTTGTGCTGCAGTGAGTGAGTGAGGGAGGCTTCGCAGACTGCTAGAGCACACTCGCAGAAAATACTCAAAGAAGTCAAGTTGGTTTTCTTAAACAATGTAGATTATGAGGTTCATTGAGGATAAATGCAGTTTAATTTAATTTTAAAAGCACATTAAATTTGGAATTTATTGTTTTTTTGTTTGCATAATCAGAATGATGACAAGTCTCTGTTGTTAGCTTATTATTACAAATCAGGAGTGTGGTAGATGTTTTCTGTCTTACAAACTAAAAAACTGAAGAAATGCAGCAGCCTACAAGATTTCCTCACTTAATTACTGCATTCTGCTCTCCCGAAAAAATCAGTTTATCAGCGCTTTTCACTACCAAAAGCCAAAGTGAGCTTTACTGTCAACTATAATAGAAGATATTTATAGCAAAGCAAACTAATTTTCTTCCAAATAGATATATTTACAATACATTTGTACAGAAGAAGGTATTATACTATTATATCACAAAGTTAAATAAATGAATAAAAGAATAAAAAGAAAAAATACATCCAGTTTCTTGACCTCTCACTTCTGAGTTACAGGTGCAACCTTTCAGGAAAATTAATTCCAGGTCTTAACAAAGGTCTTGCCTTTTAGATCTGACTTTTTTTTTTTTTTTTAAATAAAATAACTTGTAAGACTATCTAAAAATGTGTTTGCAATGTTCTGACTACGTCTAATAAAGTAGTTTGTTCACCAAAGTCCACTAAGTTGTTGTGGGCTTTTTGACTAACTGTCGTTAGCATACCAGCATGCCTCGCTCCTATCAGCTGAATAAGAAGCTTAAAACACATTGTGGTGAACAATTCGGGGGCTCTAATTGCATTAGGCATGAGCAAATCATTTAGACTCATGTAAGAAGTTTAACATTAATTATTTCAATTTAGTAACATTTTAAAGGAATCTGGTATAGTATTAACCTGGCTCACGCCAGATGGATATGTGTTGAACTCCTATCTGAGTTCTCACTCCATCTGGGACTTGACTCCCTGAAAGCGTTCAAGAAAAGGCGGGGCGTTTAGTGAAATACTTCGAGCTGATTGTGTGTGGGTCCTACCTTATTTGAGCTTAGCCAATCACAGCAACAACTCGTAACGGTGTATCCAATGTCTGCATGAGATAGAACAGTACGTGTCACATATACGGCTCTTCTTTAAAAAAAAACACATTAAAAGCAGCAGACAACACATCCACGAGAGCAGCCATCTTTGTTTAGCTTGAATGAGACTCGCTAACAGCCGTCTTAACACAGCCCAAACACAACTGGTTCAGACTCTCAAACCAATCGGGCGACTTGGTAGACCAGATGGTTTATCTCACATGGTTTGTGAATTCACAAATATCGCGAGATAAACCATCTGGCTTGCCAGGTTAGTATAGTGTACATTTAAAGCAGAGCTAAGTTTTACCTTGTAAAATGTCTTTGCAAGTCTGTAATGGTTACTGTATGTTTTTTCGGGGCACTGAATGCATACCTCGTCTCTATTGACCTTATTTTATCCCGCCTGTAGATTTCAGTCGATGGGTTTATTTTAACTGTCATTATATTTATCTAAAATTGCCCCACAAGACAGACAAACAAAAACGTTAGCTACCTTAACAGAGCTAAACAGGAAGTGCATTTCCAAGCCAAGTGGGCGGGACAAAATAGAGTCAATAGCAGCCTTCTGAAGGAAACTCTGCCATTCCAATTTTTGAGACCTGACTCGATGACAGTTCTCCTGAGAAGTATATTTAGGAGAAAGTTACTTTGAACAGTCAATGTCCAACAATAAAAAAACATTTGCTAAAAATCAGAAAGTGCTCACGTTAATGTTTTTAGCACAGTGCTAGCTTCAGTTAGCATATGGACATGGCTTAACTTGTGATAACTTTTGAAAGTTGTGAAAAGTATTTCAGAACACAGTATGGTGAAAAAAAAGAAAGCTCACAAATGTCATTGCTGTAGAAAGGTAAAATGTTTTGTTTATGGTTTAAGATGGCAAACATCTGGTACAGCAACATATGCTTACGTGTCACTAATGTAAAGTTTATGCTTTTAATTATCCCCAGGCTTCATGATGAGACTTAAAGTAATTTTTAATAAGGCTGTTTAACATCCAAACATGATGTCCCAAAAGTTTGGTCTGCTGCAAAATGTCATCTTTCACACCTTAATTTTATACTAGCTTGGTGTTTTCCTAATAGTGTCCATGTCTGAAAATCCATGAACCATAAAAAGCAGGAATCGACGAGCTGTGTAGAGAATGTCATTAGCTGCTGGTGTCTCAGTGTTTGTTAGTGTGGGATGCTCCAGAAAGGCCGAGCTCAAAGTGGGATGACATTTAGGAAGAAAGTTTGGAAAGATTCTGGTCAGTGCATGGATTGCACTTCTAGCTGCTGATTACTACCACAGCTGAAGATGTACAGTAACAGCGATGTCTATGGCATTCGAAGTAAAATCACAGCCTGTCGTATATGCTCGCCAAACACTATGAAAGCTACTGTCTAGGAAATGACAAGTTTGTAAGCACTTCTTACAGTTTGTTGTCGTTTTTCTTTAAAGCTAATGTTGCTACTCAATGTTAGTTGTTAGTGTTGAGAAAATACTGAATAAAATATATAATCGGAGTATTTATTTTATGCAACTGTATTAAGATGCTCAATCTTTTGGTAGTATTTGGTGTACATATAGAGTTTTCTATAATCAGAGATATACATTTTGATAATTGAACACACAAATCAAGCTTCGAAGCTCAAATGTCACTCAAACCGCACAACTGTCTGTCCAGCTACATTTTCTCACTCTACTCTGAGCCCAATCTCACAGAAATGTGGATGTATAGCATGCAACGTCTCCTGCTGCAGTTCTTTTCTATGGTGGATGTGAAAATGTGTTATTACTTATGAATATTAACAAAATATTAATCTTAACCAAGCCAAATACCAAAATTTACTCCTTTTCACAATGTCAGATCTAATCTTAGCCCTTAAATCCAAAGAAAATGTCTCCACATGACCCAAAACATGCACGTATAAGACGCTAATAAAAGGAGACGATACACACAAAAAGTGGTAAACGTGTTCATTATACTCTATTAATTATAGTATATGCTGAGTTTCTGTGAGATCGTGTTGCTGACCCAGACCCATTGATCTAAAACACCACAGAATAGAAGGATCACACAGTATGAAAACATTGTTATTGTTGGACAATAGCATGACTTTAAGTCAAACTTATTAACTTAAAAACTTATGTAGTGAAGCAAATTTAGAAACTCAGTTGTTGTAGTGTGAAATAGCTCAGATACCAAAAAGCATATTGAAAATATATTATTCTGATTTCAAATATTTGTATCTTAAACCACACTAGTAACTCCTAACTCTTTCCAAACTCCCTCTTAACTCCTTTACACCTCACATCTAAAACCGATGCAATACTGTATACTCCAAGTGGCATTTTAGTTAGAGAAGTTTATAAATTGGATCATTGTGCTATCCTCGCAGTGTGTTCCAAGTTTTATTCGCAATGTTTAACTAACTCTCATTTGTTTTGGTCTGAATGAATCTGAATGGAACAGCCGCATAAAAAGGCCATCGTGCTTTGAATCTTTCACAATACAGAGCCCATTACGCATGTCAATAATGCCCACCTCCTGCTGATATCCAACCTCAATATGCTCCAAAGCCGGTGAGCAGAACTTGATCACCTTTTGCGTTGCACACATGTTCTTGGGCCACACTCTCTCCAGCTCAGCAGTCAGTCCAGACCAGATTGCTGTGGCCGAAGATATGTGGTTGAATCATCAATCACAAGAGCCTCCCTCCGGTCAAATCAAGTTTGTCCTGGTGTGAACAGAACGCACTGCCAGCCAAGGGAAGGACAAAATCGCGAGTGAGGAGTACGCGGGGGCATTGCAAGACATCCAGGGGCGCATCAATCTAGTGGCAGATGGATGGACGGATGATGATTAAGGCATAGGGCGAAAGCTGGGGTTGCGGAATGCCAATTGGGAACACTTTTTTTCTGTTAGTGACTGATTTCTTTGGTTGAGATGCGAGATGAGAAACAGCTGCATGGACTGAGGGCTCGCGTCTCATGCCACATCTGTTCACCGAGAGCCCCACCTCTGAAGGACCACTGGCGGCCTGCCTCCACATCTCCGCTGGCGGATAAGATCAAAGTGACCTTGGATTGTTGACAAAGTTATCGGCTGCTTGGAGGGAACGTTTCCCACTTGGAACATGTAAAAAGAGTGGAAATTGATTATTGATTTGCCATAACTTCATTGAGTGCCAATCATCCACTGCTTTCCACTCTCTTCACATCTGCAAATTTTGATTTTGTACAACTAAACGCTAAACGCAACTAAGCCAATCTGCCTGCTGTTTCAAACGCTTAATTTGAATTCCTACTAAGCAGTGGTCAATTGACTCTGTGCATGTAAGCTGTTTCTATTGTAACGCTTTAGGGTAGCATTTACACACATCTTTATATAAACACGAATTGGTCCTTTGGTGAAGTTTTCTCCTGATTTGTAAAGTCTTTAACATGTTGACAGAGAAAACCACCAACAAATTGCTTTTCACTACCAGATCTTACGGTATTTTTCACTTTGAAGTGAGGTAACAACACCTCATAGAAAAGAATTGAACAAGAAATGAACATGCCGGCAAGATGCAAGCATTTAAAAAAAAAAAAAAGTCAACTGACGTTCTGTGCACACAGTCATTTCCTTGCCTGGGAGCCAGAATATCCACAACACTAGGAGTCAAACTCAAAATGTGCAGTGCAATCAGATTTGTTTATTTACCTACCGAAGGTGCTCATTGCTTGTCTATCATTTAGGACAGGGGACCCCAACTTTCAGTCTGCGGCCAAAAACTGGGCTGAAAATGTATTTTATCGTCTGTCACTGCTTTCTTGTGCTTTCTTATGAAAAAAATAGCAACATTCAACAAAAATTACATTGTCAGTATTGGTGCTACCCAACCTTGACCAGTCCCTGGAAAAAAAAGTGACTACACCAGTCCTCAAAAGAAAAAATGATTTAGGACATAATAATTTCTAAATATTATATTTCTTTGCTCATAAGTAGTCAAGTTTGTATTGATAGAAACAGATGTTGTGTATATCCCTGATTGGTTAATCCATCTGTCACTCAAGTCAATCTCAACACTGGAGACAAAAATAGTAATCACATATTGAGATAAAATAAAATACAGTGAAACATGAAAGTGGATTAGAGCAAGTCATCAATAAATCGTTCAAAATACATTAAACTTTGTATCAAAAACATCCTTCTTGGTTTGCAGCAAAAGTAAATAATCCAAACATAACACTTGGGTTAATATTGTCACATTATTATATTAGTTTTGCAAGAGCAACGACATCAACATCTTATCCTATGATTTCACAGGTCTAAAACACACTAGATTCAACTGCTCAGTGTTGTTTTTATCGTACCCAGTGCCTTTCGCCATTTGTCAAGGTCACTATTGCGTCAGTGTGGAGAGAGAAATGATGGCTGTAAACATGTTTGAGCAGCGGGGTCTGGGTAAATGAGAAAACTGAAGAGCAGCTCACAAGTGTAATTGGTCTCCTGGCATCTTCACAAAGGACTTGATTACCATGGCTTTGAAGACTTCCGGGTAGATTTGACCAAAACAGCAAGAATTCAGTGCATTATGGTGATTGGAAACTTGTTGAGTTGTTTGTAAGCTCCTCAATCGGTCTTTCATGAATGTAATGGCTCTGGACTACTTCCACAAGAGGTAAATGTTGAGCACTTCAGTTGTAAAAATATATTTCTAGATCACTACTGTAATATCCAACTAAAATTAAATGGTGGTCTGAAATAATGCTCCAACCGATGCACAATTGTTTTGTCCTTGTGCACTTCTCTGATTTATAAATGTGGTGTATTGCAATCACTTCACAAGGCTCTGTCCAGGAGAAAGCTTAAAGGAGATACAGTGGTCTTCGATGGTTAGTTTGAGATTGTGGAATAAACGTCCTCTGCACATTAAGCTGATTTACTTTGTGTATACCTGTTTTCTTTGGCTTTTAACGGTTAACTTTTAAGGTCTAAAAATTGTTCTTTCACATTGTATTACTGTTGTATTTAATTTAAAATTAATTTAATGTGCTTTGGCCAAGAGCCTCCTTTTGAATGTTTTCATGGAAAGCTCTATTTTATCACGTTATAAAACGTATTTATCCCGTTTGAGACACTCATTTTCATGAGACCAAGCTGTGAGAAACTGGTGTTTTTTTAAACTTTTCACACATGTGCCACCTAAAATTGTTGGCTTTCCAAGTACCACCAGCACCAGATCTAAACTGGATGTTTATCAGGTTGAAAGTTGTCATTTCTTTGCAATGACATTTATTATTTTAAGAAAAATGTTGAGCCATAGAAAGATTTCTTAAAATAAAACTGTGAGGAAGTAGAGTGAGAAAATATTGATGTACAGGATGTGACAAAATACCTTGTACTTGCAATAATTTACAAGTTGAAAAAACAGCGTTCAGAAGAGCATTCAGTCATACAGTAAGTCCTCTGGGAGACTGGGAGTGTGTTTTAGCACGACAGGGTTTCACAGTTACACACATTTGCACTTAGTGAAGGTGTCAGCACAGCCACAGTGTGACACACAGCTGGACAGGACGCTCCACAGTTTTGGTTTTCTTTATTTCTGACACCTTTTTTGCCTTGTTTAAAATTGATCCTCATACTTCCTGCTTTAAACATATTTTAAACACACAGATTATTTCTTATAGCACACTCTGTGCCTTATTATGACAATTTTAAGAATTCGTTTCTGAGAGTTGTTACTGAGTTAGACTGGATTACAGATATTGACTTACTACTCATGGATATTACTTTATCACCTTTAAACTATGGACTTTCACTGCTCATGCCCCGAGAATTTGGAATACTTTGTCTTTAGTATTAGCTCAAAGTGTAGACAGTTTAAAAATCTCTCTAAAACACACCAAAATGCTTGCACATGCATTTATTTTCATTCCGTTTATACTCGCACTTTAGCAACTAGTTTAATAAATTAGGCTCTTGCTGTCATGAGATGTTTGCTCTCTGTCAAAGTATGATTCCTGCTAACAGTGTGTTGAAGTACATATCCCTCACTTGTTGTCACTTGGCTCTGTTTGAGTTTGCCAGCACATTAATTATTTACCAGAGATCAGACAAGACACAGTTCACACAAAACAAGATAAAACTTTTTCCAGTTTAGATCCAAATTTCAAACTGCGGTTCTAATGCAGTTTAGATGTCTTATTTTTGTCAAAGATTGTTTCATTATTATTACTTAATATGTGCCATTTATAACATTCAACATTATATTTTTCCAAATCAATATGAGCATATATATCCCTTGATGAGTATGACTAGGTAATTTGCAGAAAGTACACGAGGCGAGTTACCAAGACACTGATAACGATTTTTGGTGTAAACTGTGTTAATTATCAACAAAGCGGAGAACTACAGACTCACAGCAAAAAGCACCAGTGTGGCGTTATTTTGTGTTAATTTCTTCAGAAGGTTATTGCATGAAGGACTCCGGGCACAATATACTTCCATGACTAACACGTTAGCATTAGCGATCCATTATTGCTCCTTTAACTGTTAGCGCTAGCTAATAGCCTGCAGAAATCACAAGTTATAAAGATTGTCAAGTGGTGCAAATCTATAGAACACATTACAAGAGGTCAGAGCCTCGTTAAAAGTCATTGTTGAGTTTTCTAATGGTTTAGTGTCTTTAGTACTACTTACTCTTTTGTAAAGAAAATTATAGAGAAACTGTGCAGAAGGTTCCATTTAATCTGACCAGGTCTATTTTATTCATACTTTAAAGGAAATCTATTGTGTTTTTCCAACTCTTTAGTAAGAATGCAGAACACATGCAAATCAGTAATTCACCCTTTGTTCATTGTAAAACTCAAAATGGATCTAAAATGGCTTGAAAGTAGAAACAACTCTAATGACTTCACGTTCAAAACTTCATTTTAAAATTTAACTGTATGAAGCAACACATTTTAAATAACACATTTGTATTGTTGGAAAGTGGCTATGGAGCAGTTTTGGTCTAAATCTTTTGAATAATAAGTAATTACAGGTAAGTGGGAGGAGATAATGTAGGTGGTAGATGAGGATTTCTGAACACTTGAGCTTCAGCTGAGGAACAATACATGATTACTCAAACATGCATGAATCATTTCAAATATAACTTTGAGTAAACTAATAGCGAAGGGATGCCATTATAACAAGGTTTGAATACATTTCACATAATAGGACTCCTTTAAAGTATTGCAAAACTTATTATAATATGATACAATACGATACAATACAGCAAATTGTATCATGACATAACGTGATACAATTATATTGTGATATAAAGGCAAACTGTATGTATTTTTTGTCCCAGCCATACAAAAGACATACACTTTGATCACAGGAATCAAAGTTTAGAAATGCAACTATTACATATAAGTGTAGTTATATATCCAATAGAAAAAAGCACAGCAGTCACAAAGAGGAGTTGTGGATCCATGTTCATTTTCAGAAAAAGGTCATTCGAGGTAGCTTTCTATTTGACTTCAATTTATGTGACTATTATGTTATTAGAATGAAGAGCAAAAAGATTAGAAAGGATCTGAAAAGCTGAGATGGATTTTCATGCAAGACATCATTATCCAAATAAACCAAATGTCTCCTTTGATGAATTTAAAAATGGCTCCAATTTTAAGCACAACCCCCAAAACTGAAGGACAAATAAAATAATTTACTGTACGGAAAAGTTCCAAATCTTCACATCTTTGTTTCGGAACACTTTGAATCAGATGAAAGGAAAAACAAGGTTAACTCCTCTTTGAGAATGAGTCGCTTTAAGCCAGGCCCGTTTTGATCCTACCTCTCTGCAGTGTATTGTATATCCTTGGGAGAGTTAGTGTTTCTACTGCATGAATATTCAAATAGAAAAAGAAGAAAGGGTAAACAACTCAGGATGCACACATGTAGTTCACAACATGTTCCTCTACACCAGTTACTGAATAGTGTCCACATTATGAAAGAATACTTCAAATGTAATAAAACTGACAAGGTGAATTTCACAAGAAAAAAAAAAAAAAAATCAAAAATAAAACTTTGGCTCAAGGTGGAACTACAAAGAAGATTTTACTTTGAGTTTCTGAAAGCACATGTAACTTTTAAAAATGAGAAAACTTTAAGAATTTTCAAATACATTGGTTCAAAAATGCCAAAAGAGTCATTTCAGAACAAACGTTTGTGTTTTGGTTTGTTTGTGTCAAACAGAACCAAGACAACGCTCAGGAGAATGAGAATGCAAGGTTCTGCAAGGCTTCTACAAAAATGTCATTGATAAGTTCACTTTAAACATTTCAAAACTTCACTTACAAAAGAAAAAATGATTCTTGTATTATCAGAGAATCAAAAACTCATGTCCCAGGAACCAAAAACGACAACATTTGATTTAACAAATATTTGTCTGATGATTAAACACAATGGCAAAAGTGACCATTTTAAATGTGATAACATATACTATTAATAAGTAGTTTTTCATATGTTTTGAGTAGAACAAGCATTAAATATAAGGACAAAACAAAATTGGCATATTTTGGAGACACTATGCAGTTATAAGTCCTTTGCTTGACTGAGGGACAGGGGCACTCTGTAAGGTTTCATAAGTGATCTTTTGCCAAGCCCTGTCCCAAAATGGCCATTGTCCAATCAATCACACATCCTATGTAACTCGGACACCGAAAGATTGACCGAAGGAGTTGTGTTCTTTCCATTTTCAAACCAGAACACAACTGGAGCGGTGCCTCTGATGGGTTAAAGAGCCCCACCCCCAGCTAAATGAATCGAACATAGTGAAACACGCATACTGTAGGTCTGCTCAGAGGTTAGACAAATGTTTAAGACCGAATGTATACCATAATAAGGATGTAATTGCCAGAAGTTACACTCCAAGCGTAGCAAGCGCCTTAGCTTTAGCCAACACTTGTAGGTTTAGCTAGCTGACATACTCTCGTAAATTATTAATATACAGTATATGCAATATACAAAAAATAGACCATAACATATGAACGCGAATATACAAGAGCATGACAAGGCTGTGCTTGTTGCATTTGAGGTAAAGGTCATAGGGTTTCTCCGATTTAGCTTGAGACCGGTATGCATTATTCTCGATAATAGATATGTCCCCTTCTTTGCGTATTTTAATGTTTTGAATATATCCCTATACTGCATATTTCAACCCCTTTTGCCTCGATCTAGAGGATATCGCGGAGGTATTGCTCCAAAAAGGCTCTGTTGTGTTTGACAGGGTCCGCGAAAAGGTCAAATCCTTCATTAGGATATTGCTTTTAAATGTTCCAGCATGGCTTAGTTAGTATGTCCATACCTTATATAGTGAGCGGGAAGTGCAGCACTCACTGTAATAAAATACTTTTTATTTTTGAGCAATAAAAATACTATACTAGGGATCATTCTAAGTAAAGCGATCACCATGAAGTCAAGTCAGGGGGCGGAGTCATAGCATCTCAAAATATACAGTATATACTATAGTCCATTGCATCTTTAAAAGAGTCAATTTTTTTCTCTTTACCATTTATGTTGATTCATTTTGTTATGTTGGTTCAACTGATGTAAAAAACAAAAAGTTGAAAATGAAATCAGTGGAAAGATCTATGGACATGGACTGGATGTACTCAGGACGGAAAAACAAAAATGATAAATGAACAAACAATTGAGCTGCCAAAATGGGAACACCAAATTGTAGCGCTGTGCTAAAGAATGCACAGCCACAACATAACAATTAAATCAGAATTAAACAAGCCTTTATTGCTTGGCGGACTCCACAGAAGGACTTCATCTTGCATTACATCCACATTGTTTCCAATATGTTTAAATTAAACTCTGGCTAAGCTGATTACATTGTGACAAAATGCTTTTCCTAGCTGTGGGTCATTAGCTTCACTGTCTACTTCTGTTCACATGAGAGTTTGTGAGAAAAGTTTGTTGTTCCGAGTTCAATACATGACTTCATCCTTTGCCTCCCCGAAGACAATTAATTGGATAAAATCATCAGTACCAATCTGCTGAACAAATTGAAATTAAATGAGCGCTACACCAATTCTCGGATGACCTGAACAAGTGAAAGTCAATTCCACTGAGAGCTGCTGTTTTACCTGCAGGTGCTCAGACAGACTTAAACCCACGTGTACTTTTGCTTTGACATGATTACTCAGGCATCACTTCTCATTCTTATTCTCAGCAGGTGCTCGGCCAATAAGCCATTCAAAGTATAAATGAGGGCTGCATATATTACAAACCGTGAATATATGCACAAAGGTGACTCAACTCAGCGGGGACCCAAAAGGCATTGAAATGGGAAAAATGAATTAAAAGTATATGTGGAACAAATGGCGCGATGTAAAAAAAGTTTTAGATATTGTTAATTAAAAGAGACATGTGCAAAATTAACTTTCAGGAGGTTTTTAATCTTGTTACAACAGTATTTCTTTATCATCAGTGTACTAAAAGTGGTATTTGGAGGCTCAAGTGCTTCAAACATTTCTGTTATCAGATGCAACACAGTCTCCGAAGAAAATGTACTTTACAACGAAATGTACGCCTTTTTTTACGTCAATTTGTTATGTAGCATATCAACATAAAAAAGGCTTGAAAACGACCGTATTGTTTGTTTTTGATGTTTTGTTGTATATCTATGTTTTATTTGGAGACTGGGCATGTTTATGAAGCTGTTTTGAACTGCTATTGTCATTTAAAACAAATAAAATAAATATCCAAATCAGGAATGTTATGATTAAACAGTTAACTGTAACTAATGGCTTAACCGAGTGGTAGGCCTTTGACGGGTAAACTGACACAGATATATAATTGCTCCAGCAGATGGCGGTAACTGCCCCTGAACAGCTCTGACGTTTGTCAGTGTGTAAAAAAAAAAAAAGATTGCTAAAACTACAAAAACACTGTTTATTTGACAAGGACTGGGCAAACCTGTGTGACACTGCAGTGTTTATGGACAAATATTAATCATGCATGTATTTATTCACTTGGGATTTTGTGTTGGAAAAGAAAACAGACTGTATTACTTAAATTTGGTCAGGGCAACTATCGATGTTAAGCAGCTAATGTTAGCAGCAACCTTAAAACGTGAATCCTTATTTATGAGTAGTTTATTTGAATACATAATGGAACAGTGCATTGAAAGTGTTTATAGAGACTTTTATTCATTCGTGTTGTGCACAGTTCAAAGGTCTGTCACTGTCTCACTGCTCTGTGTTCACTCCAGTAGCTCTGCAGTGCCAACTTTTATCACGTACAATCAAAATAACAACAATAAAAAGTACTGCGTTTACGGAGTCGGTTAACTGATTATTGACAGTGAAGTGCTCCAACTAACGGTTAAAGAAAAATTTGAAAATGTGCATTCTTAATCCAAAAGTTTTGTTAACAACAATAGCTGCATTGTGAATATGATGCTGAGCCCCGTCTAGGTAGAGGCAATTCCATTTTTACTCTATACTCTCAGCCATTGGCGTACTACTTGTACACTTTTACGACTTGGTGTACAGCTAAATTAACATTTGGAGTGGATCAGAACAGTCCCAGAGTGTCTCCACTGTCATACAGTTCCAGCCTGTTCAAGGAGACAGAAGCATCTTCATACTCACCTTGGCCACCAGAACAGCTTTGACAGAAATTGTATCACAAAAAAGAACACAGACCCAGGTGAAAACAAAATAATGGGGGTGAAGATATAAAATATATATGAATATATATAATTTTGTAATTGTCATAATATAATCATATACCATGGATTTTTTTGACAGTCTTATTCTTAATAATGGTCATTTTCCTAGGTGAGATGACAAAGCTAGGGTGTGTTAGCATCAGCTGCTTTTTGTTTATCAATGAACAGTACTTTGTCAAGACTAGAAAATCTATTATTTTCAGTGCATAAGCTTACTGTACATTCTAGACCATTATTAGAAGTGTTCCAAGACATCCTAAATTGAACAAGTCGAGGGGACCATTTGAAATGTGGCTTTACTGACAACCAAACCAAACTGGTGTTTTTATTATAACACTCCCTGCTCTTCCCTACTGCGAACATGACATAAAGGTCACAACAGGTCTCGTCTTGTCTCACAGAATAGTGTAGTTTCTACACTCACTGTCTTTAAGTCTGCAGGGAGGAGGCTGTGGATTGTTCAGATGATTTGATAATGTGAGATAGACTTAAGGACTTTGAGACCTTTAGTCTGCTGATTTTGTCCAATCACTTGCATCTTCAGCAGGGCGATGGTCGAATGGACCTAATGGTATACGATATATCTGGCACACTAATGGTATATGATATCTGGCACACTTGTTTTGCAATTCATTCTTTCACTGAATGTATCTTTGTCTCCAAGAATGGAGAAGTGAGAGAATGCCAAATACCCCAGAGTGGTGTTTACAGTGATGTTCACTCTCTGCCGGACTGACGAGCACATCAAGATTAAAACTGTAAATTATTCTTTGGCATTTTTAGGCCCAACTGTCTGCTATTCAGTTTGACAGACTAGAAATATGCTCCAACAAATTGTTCGGATAACCATAAGGGCCTAAGGAGTCTGGCTTATCGCCAAACTGCTTCCAAAAAGAGAAATAACTGCATGATTCATCCCATTCTGTTTGCTTTGTTAATACAAATTAAGCAATGTTTTTGAAGTCACTTAGGAATCAGTAATTCCCAAATGAAAGTCTGTTTGAGTGGATGTTTAAGAGCTCAAACAAGTCGAACATCTTAGATGAGAAGCGAGCAAATATCACCAAAGCAGACATGGGAAACAGGCCTCCTGCTGTTAGCCATGTCTCTGATGCTCCCTTGATTAGAAACAGACACAAGTGGTTTGGGGAAAAGACATTTAGAGTTGGATTGTAATGTGGGATAATGATCAGAGTTGTAGTTAAAGAAGGACTACACCTCTAAACTCCACTGACAACTACACTTCAAATAGAGCTGGTAAACTAGGCAGTGCTGTAAGAGTGAGGTGCAGAATCAGAGGGTAAACAGAAATCAAACCATACCATTTAATTTCATTTATATCAACAATACTCAAAAAAGCACACACTCAGGATAAAATGCCAAAATCTATGGAGGATTCATAGTGCCACAATTCAATATATAAATACACTATTAAATATTTAATTAAATATGCCATTAAATAAAAACCTTCTGAAATAAATAAAGAAATCAATTATTAAATGTACATTTTAATATTTAATTGAATAAATATTTATTTTTATAATGAATTAAATAAATAATGTATTGTACAATATTAAATAAATAAATGTGTCAATAAATATTTTTAAAAAACATAAAAAATTTATATTTATTTATATAGCCAATATTTATTTTACATTTCATGATGGTGCTGCGATCTTGAAATTAATCTGTCATTCTAAACTCATCAATCTCAGTGGGCGGGACTTCCGCCCGCTTTGGATCAGTCCATTTCTGTGCGGGGGGTTTCTCCCTGGTTCATGTCCCACTTGCTCTCGCTGATATGAGTGCCCTGTCTCCGCCTACAGTTCTGATCGTGTTCCGGGTAAGGTGCCTTTCGTAGCGTTTGCCGGGAACATATCATCGTTTTCTGGGGGATGTGAAGCTGTAGCCCCTGAGCGCCCCGTAGAGGCAGCAGCAATTTATATTAAAATAATAAATAACAATTTTGCTGAGGGAGTCATAAATCATTCTCATGATCATTCACAAAAAATATTAAACTAAAAAACAAAATCTAATATTTTTGAGTATAAAATACATACATATGTAAATGTGTATGAATACAACTCAGTACTTTTTCCCAGTCAAGTGAATAATATTTTGAATAATATTTTGTCCCGCCCACTTGGCTTGGAAGTGCGCTTCCTGTTTTTGTTTGTCTGTCTTGTGGGACAATTTTTATTAAATATAATGACAGTTAAAAAAAACCCATCGACTGAAATCTACAGCTAAACAGGAAGTGCTCGTCCTAGAAAAGGAGGCGGGACAAAATAGGGTCAATAGTGCATATTTTATATATTGCTTGTTGCTATAGCAACATGTCATCCTTCTGAAGCTGGGATTCCGCTGCTTTAGAAGCCAAAGGTTACCACGGCGACAAGTGATGTCACAAAGCGTTGTCTGTGTGACAGGAGCCGTCACATTCTTCATTCTTGTACTTGACTTCAGGAGAGAAGCCACAGAGCGACAGAGCAGCAGACACACACAGCATTTAGCTAACTCTACTTCACAAATACACTTTTAACTGTTTCTACACAAGTTAAAATGGAGAAACAGACACTAGAGGAGAACATTGTACAACTCCACAAAAAAATCGCCAACTTCCAAAACAACTTTGTTGAAGAAAGTTGTGCGTTTGTGCCATCCCCTCTTGCACAGGCCGACGCACAACTGGAAGAGGCTTTGCAAAGTGAGGCCAGGACCAAAAGCACAGAGTCTGATCTTGAATTTGAGAACGACAAACTGCGGGTCCACCTCACAGAAAAAGAAACAAAGGAGAAGCAGGTCCAGGATCAGCTCAACGCAAGGATTACGGAGCTGGAGGCAAAGCTGCAGGCTGAAAAGACCCGCTCTGAGAAGGTAAGTCAAACCATAAGCCATCTCCATGATCAAGAGATGGCTGCTCTTATCCAGAAAAACCAAGAGCTCATGGCTGAAAACAAGGAGAACATAAACCAGCTCAACTCAGCGAAACAAGAGCTGGAAGAAGCTCGAAGAAATGCAGGTAAGTATCAACATACCAACGCAGCTTCTTGTCCTCAGCAAGATCAGGCGGAAAAACAAAAGCTTGCTGAGGAAGTCCAGACTCTGAAAGCGCTGACAAAAAGACTACAGGAGGAAAACAAGAAACTGAAGGAGTCACAGCGGGTTCAGGAGCAGCCATCAACAACAAACGCTTCTCGACAGGGACAGTTTAAAAAAGACCAGCAGAAATATGACAATCTCCTGAAAGAGTTGAATAAGAAGGAGGAGGAAACCAAGGATCTGAAGAGGGAAAACAACATCCTCAAAATGAAAAATCAAGACCTCAGAAAAGAACGTAGCCAGACTGAGAACACTGAAGAAGAGGTCGTCGACAGTACAGTCAACCACGCTTGTAAGTGTGAGGGTTTCGAGGAGTTCGACATGTCTCACCAGCAAATCCAGGAACTGCTGAGGGCGAAACAAATGGGGAAAGTGGTTTGTGTAGACCAGCTCAGCATTCTTATCTACGCACATAACTACATGTGTGCAGAAAATGTGCGACTTCGATCTGAGCTGGATGTCAGAAACAGTGAGGAAGAGGCAGTCAACCAGACATGCACCTCTGAAGATCAAACCACCCAAAATCAGCTCCTACAGCTGCTTAGAAAAGAACAAAGGGCAAAAATGGTTTTAATGGACCAGGTCGATGCTCTCAAGTACACACATTATTATACTTGTGTGGAAAATGTCAAACTCCAAGCTGAACTGAGGGCTTCTACGTTTGAGGTTCTGGAGAAGTTCAAAATCGCCAACGTACTCCTCAATGAACAGCTGAGAACAGAGGAACAGGCAAAACTCGACTTTAAAAAACAATTGGATGCCTGTAACCATGCAAATCATCAAATGTGTGCAGAAAACAAGAAGCTGCGAGCTGAGCTGAACGTCCTCAAACATCCCAAAGACAAAACCGACAACAAGAAGGCTCAGCGAGACACAGACCTCCTTCGTGACGAGCTGAGAAAGGCCAATCAGAAGTCTGAACAACTCCAGGTCCAACTAACTAAGACCCAACAGGAGAAGGAGGCTTTGAAGAGTTTAGTGGACAGTTTAAAGATCCAACTCAATCAGGAGGAAAACAACAAGGAGAAGGGACAAGATCAGGTGAGACAACTGGAGCAGACGCTGGAGAAAGAGAGACATGCCTTCAAAGAAACCATCAAGAGATGCTTTGCTGCGTACCAGGCGGCCGCAGCAAAGTGCAGCTAAATTCAGTCAAAACACCACTATCCCGAACATCAGGGGATAGTTCTAGGGTTGGGGTTAAAGTGGGGTTAAATTGGGGTTAAATTAGACGAAAAATAATCTTGTATCTCACTCACCTTTCGTCCACTTCAGGTCTGAGAGATATCGTGAGATGGGAGGTTAACAAACAAAATTGTAAGGGGTTAAAGTGGGGTTAAATTAGGGTTAGATTGGACAAAAAATAATCTTGTATCTCACTCATCTTTCTGCCATTTCAGGCATGAGAGCTATCGTGAGATGGGAGGTTAACAATAAAATTAAATAAAAATTACCAAAAAAAAAAATGTTTTGTCAAAATGTTTTATTGTTTTTATATTGCCGTGGTAGTTACACATTCTTCAACACATTGTTCTTTCTCTTTTGTCCCATTTTGTTATTAATAAATGAACAGGCGCATTCATTTTAATCACCAACTACATGGACACTTTTTTTTTAATTACAAAGGACATCATCTGAATGGGCTCCGTGCACGGAATTTCAGTTGGCTGCGTACGTTCAAAAATGCTAACTTCTGTATGTACGACCACTTCCTGTTAGCGTTAGCCTTTAGACACAATTATGTCTGTTTTTAAACACACAAGTGTCCTTTGGTGAAATATTCCTCTGATATGTAAAGTCTTTAACATGTTTTCTGTAACATTTACCACAACTGTCTGATCTAAAGAGAATTTATTTGTTTTTTCTATGAGGTTTTCACTACATCAGTTTAAAACGACTAAATCCTCTTTAGATCAGACAGTTGTAGTAAATGTTACAGAAAACATGTTAAAGACTTTACATATCAGAGGAATATTTCACCAGAGGACACTTGTGTGTTTAAAAAGAGACATAATTGTGTCTAAATGCTAACGCTAACAGGAAGTGGTCGCACATACAGAAGTTAGCATTTTTGAACGTACGCAGCCAACTGAAATTCCGTGCACGGAGCCCATTCTTTTGCCATAACAGTTTCTACGACAAAGTTTTATTTATTGGTTGTTGGAGGGCTTTGGTCTGAAGGCTGGACTTCAAGACTGCACAACAAATGTGTTGATTTGTAAGAATTATTATGATTATGATTTTTCATTTATTTTTACAGGGAAGGCTCAATGGGAGTGCAAGGTCCTCTTTTTCATGAGCGCCCTGTTTACACAATAAAAACAACATTGAAACAGTACAAAACTATCTGCCACAAAACCATTATTCACAATGATGTGTATTATATTCAGCACCTGTTATAAAACGAAGAGCCGAGAGATTAAGTGTATCTAATGGTTTCAACGTAGAGTTTGAAGCCTGCATATATATAATGTCCCTGTAAGAATGAAAACATGGCAGTAGAGACCTGCATCGGGCGGGAATTCCCGCGGGACCCACGGGACCCGTGAGCAAACCCTCGGGATCGGGCGGTTTTAACGTTGCCTCGGGCGGGAACGGGCGGTCAGGCCAAACGCCTCGGGTCCCGAACGGACTCGCGCTCTCTCCGCTGTCTTGAAAATATTACGTAGCAAGAAAGAAATACGGCTTTGTGCGCGCTGCTGGTCAACAGAGAGACGCAACACGGACACCTGCAAGGTGCAGACACGTAAACTCACTGCTGTATTTCCTAGTCTAGCGTGCGTATCGGAGCATCATCTGTGCGTCCTCGCGCCAGCAGCAGCCGCAGCACGGGCGTAAGCTTTCCTAGAGGAGTGAATGAAGGACTGGCTTTTACGCACGGGGAGATGGAGATAATACACACGGAGTTTGGGCAAGTAAAGTGTTTGTTTAGCTGAAACTGAAGGTGTGAGGAGCTTTGTATTTCAGGTAAGAAATACACAGACATCATGGCTTTATGATTGAATGTGTCAAACGAACATAATCGCCTTGTTGTAGATTATTTAGGCTGGTGCCTATCATTTTTAAACTAGATGCAGAGAGTTATTCAGAGTTTAGTCATTTGTGTTCGTGTTGTTATGCCCTGGGGCCGCCACGCAACCTCCGTGTCACCAAAAAAAAAAAAAAGTCGGGACCCAACGGGACCCGCGGGAGCTTCTCGGGCGGGCAGGCACACGGGGGCGTCGGGATCGGGCGGGAACGGTCACGGATGCTTCGGGATCGGGCGGGAGCGGTCATGAAAATCTAGTCCCGTGCAGGTCTCTACATGGCAGTCTGGAGCGGCGCTTCTACGGGGCGCTCAGGGGCTGTAGGCTGGCTCCACATCCCCCAGAAAACGGTGATATGTTCCCGGCAAACGCTACGAAAGGCACTTACCCGGAGCACGATCAGAACTGCAGGTGGAGACAGCTAGGGCACTCATATCAGCGTTAGCAAGTGCACATGGACCAGGGAGAAACCCTCGCATAGAAATGAACTGATCCAAAGCGGAGGAAGTCCCGCCCAGTGAGTTTGATGAGTTTAGAATGACAGATTCTTTTAAAAATTGCAGCACCATCATGAAATGTAAAATGAAATAGTGAAATAAATAAATATATATTTTTAATGTTTCTTTAAAATATTTATTTAATTGACCTTTATTTAACCAAGGAAGTCCCACCGAGATTCAGAATCTCTTTTGCAGGGGAGCCCTGGGGGAAGGGTCAGGGGAGGCATTAATGGACATGTTTTTTTAGTTATAGGAGGAAACCTACGCAGACACGGGGAGAACATGCAAAATCCACTTAGAAAGGCCCCGGGCGGCCCAAGAGTCGAACCCAGGACCTTCTTGCTATGAGGCCAGAGCGCTAACCGTGTCACCCAATCTTGACCCCTTTTTTTAATTTAAAGACATATTTAAACATATTGTGCCACATTAAATTATTTAATTAATTATTTAAGTATTTAATAATTTCTTTAATGATTTTTTGTAGTATTTTGATTTATTGGCATATTTAATTAATAGTGTATTTATTTATTGAATTGTGGCACTCAACCAAAATGATGCATTAACATTAGGTTAAAGTCATATCATCATGGACTGATAACTTTTTAGTGGAGTGAATGTCACATGCCTGTTTCTATGGAGACATCACTTGAGATATACTATAAAGAATTCCATCCAAACAGATTCACCCACCAGAAAACGCAACATAGTTTAATCCACTGAAATAATTGTATGTATTATTTAAATGCATGAAATAATTAAACAACCTTTTTTGTCCAAAGAGTTTCTATCTTGAAGTGCCGTCAATTTTTTAGGAAGCTTTAACACGTGGATCAAAGGGAATTGTTTTTTTTACCCAACTGCATAAAACATCAAGGCTCGTAATGAGGCAAAGTGAAAGGTGATACGGGAGATAAAAGTATTGACTAGTGTACTGCACGTCAAAGTATTTTCATATTCTACTTCCTCTGAGACAGCCTTTGTGATTATGATGTAATGATCCCTTGATCTCTAACTACGTCAACAACCGGATGTAACTGGATAGGGAGCAGGCTTGATTTGGTATTGTGCTTAATTGGATACCAAAAGCTTGCACCCTAACCACACAAGTCAGAACATAAGTACTCAATGGTAAACTGTAGGGGTGTAGTTCTTTAGACTTTTAGCCGATTAATCGGTCGATGGAGTCTCGTTCGACCAAACTTTTATTAGTCGACTAATTATTTTATTTAGATTGTAAGTATTGTATTCAACAGCAGCAAAATCATGTTTAAACACAAGGTTTACTATTCATTTTCTGTATGAACCATAGTTTTTGCATGAACTACATATTATTATTAGTCTTTTTGAGCAAATTTTCTTGTAAAGTTGTTACAATACTTACATTTCAAACTGTATTTTGAGCAATAGACTTGATTTTCAAAAGTCAGATTTTTATACAATGGACTGACATTTTCAACACAAAATGCAAATATTTGATCAAACATTTTACTTTCGGACACGTTTTGATGAAATTTAAGATTATTTTAAAACTTTTCAGAAAATTTTACTTTTTTATTTACAGAAAATATCAAATTTGCAATTTTTTGTCCTGTTATGGTTATCTATATTTGTTCAAATGAGTATCTGGTTTCGATCCCAGTTTTAACATTGATTTGCAATATTTTTGTTAATCCTACTTAGATAGAACATGTCTTTAGTCGATCAAGAATTTCTTTGATCGACTACAGCCCTTGTAAACTGTGTACAACTATTGTCAAAACGTCACTTTCTCACACATTGATATCATCCTAATTAATCATTGCGATACAATTTAATGTTTTTTTGTTCCCTCAACATGCAGGACTCATTCCGTGGTTTCATTTTGACAGTTACTGCAGCTTCTAAAAACATCCACTCCAGCAAAATAAATTGTATTAGGCTACAAATCATGTCTTTTTTTCCCAGACCACCTATTATCGTTATTGAAGTGCTGCATCTTCCAGTGCTGCATAAAGTGCAAACACAAATAACATGTGAATGCACCTATTTCCTTTTTCAATTTCAACATTTGATGATTAATGTAGATCATCATCAGTTTTAACAAGAACATCCATGGTATAGATATTGATAAAACATTTGAGTGACAGTTCTATATTCTTTTTGCTCTTCACCGTGGCAGCCAAAGAAAACTAGCCTTGACTAACATCCCTGTGAGTGTGCGGCTGCCTGCAGAGCACAGCGTGAGCCGCGTTATGACCGATGGATTCATTTTTTCTACCTCCATCGGTATTGACAATCCGCTGGAATTACATCTCTGCGTGATGCCTGCCCGATTGCAATGCCCTTTCTTTGACAAAGGGGTCAATGTTAATAACTAGATTACTTGATTGCAGTCGAGGTTCGTCTGCTGGAAGGAGAAGAAAAAAAATCTCACAACTAAACAGTCTGATAAATTCATGAATTATATTTTCTTTTTGCAAATGCGAACAAAGAAGCATTTTTGTGAATACAAAGAAATTGTTTTACAGGACACATCAAATGCACAATTAGGGAGCTGCGATACGGCATAGTAAATTTTATCACAATATAAAAGACAATATTTGCGATAACAATATATTTGAGCAATGCAGTCTCACTGAAATGCATATCTATACTAAGTAACATTTTGACCTAGGTAAATGTCTTTGTAAGTCTCCGTGATAGTGGTTACATTAAGTATTTGGGGGCATTTGAAGCATGTGTCAGCTCTCTCCACTGTCTCCGGCAGAAACTACGGCAACTGCAACCTTCCTCTCCCGCTGCCTTTTCCCAACACATTCCAAACCCAAATTACTCTCCTGAGAAACACTGGCTCTATGATTTTTTTTATTTAGCAGTGTAAAATGTGTTTAGATGTGTTATTGATGCCATATTTCAATCTTAAAGCTATGCAAAAATGAAAAAAAAACAAAAACATGTAAATAATGTTAAGTTTCAATTCAGTTGGATAGTTTAATTACACGAGAGAGCACTATCATTGAAGCATAGTTCTGCGTTAATAGCCTTCTACTTACTGCTTTTTTGTGTGTCTATTATACAGCTATTTCATATTTCATGTTATTTGACGCAAAAAGAGTCAAACAAAGGCGCTGTGTCTTTTAAATGAGTGTTTTGATTGAAGTGAGGACATTTTCTTTCAGCTAAGTTTAGGTTTAAAGTTGTCTGGGGTTTGGAGTTGGTTAAGATTAGGATTGAATTAATATTCATAAATAATAACACAATTTTATATCCACTGTAGAAATTAACTGGGGCAGCAATGCATAGAAACTCAAAAAAGAAGAGTTTACGTGATCCAATCACAATTCTGTGAGATCGAGTTGAATTGATGATATATAACCAAGACTTCTGCAATTCTAGACTGTAGTAGTAGTAGTAGTAGTAGTAGTAGTAGTAGTAGCAGTAGTAGTAGTAGTAGTTATCAACAAAATTGTTTAATTTAACACTGTCTCAACACTGAAGCACATTTGGTATTGTGCCTTCAAAACCATGGGGCAAGTTAAAGAGGACATTTTCTGCTAAATCCACTTACCCGATTTCTCTCATTATTATTGTATTCGGAGTTGTTTTTAGATGTATTCATTCATGCATGTTCAAGCTTTGTGTTGTCTAGGAGTTGATGTTCAAGTGCTCAGAAAAAGTCTTATTTTCAGCTGCCCGCTAAAATAATAATAATTATTATTATACACTTGTCTGTATTTACTCAAAAACATTCAGATTCCAAGAAAAACATTAAGAGTTCAAAAATTCTCTTTAACAAAATCAAGTAAGTTATATTTTACAATCAGGAAGTAGAGCTGTTTTTATATGTCTTAGTTTAAAACAAACAAATAACATTTAAAAATATATCTAGAATCTATTATCTTGACTGAGGGTACAATTGAAATTAAGTCAGAAGTAGGCAAAATACAGGCAAATCATGATTACTAACAACCCCAAAGCAAGAGACTTAATAGTTCTAAAAGAAAATGTACCTACAGTGATGATTAAGTGCTTCTTAACCTCTTAGTCTCATTACTGCTATTCACCAATCAATTAGCATTCATTTACCCGGCACTTGTCATCATGCACTCGTACAAATGTCACCAGACTTCAACCAAATAGCTAAGAAATATGACATTTCCAGGTTACCACGTTCTCCCTCTGAACAATCATTACGTATTCCTGCATATTTAAGTGCTTTCCTTCTCAGCGGGGCGCTAATTTGACCGTGATATTGCTAACGCCGCTATGACTAATACTGTGAAGGACGGAAAGAAAGAAGACGAAAATACAGCTCCACCAAACTACCCCTGAGTGTCGAGGGTCTGAGCACCCGCATGGTTTAAAGAGGAAATGGGCTGCACTGGAAAGGACCATCTGGACGAGGCATTAGAGCTAAGACCTCACAACAGAAGAGCAAACGTGCACATCTGATTGGACAAGAGCCAGCTGCTCAGACAGACGGAAGATTAGCACCTATAGATGATGTCAATAAACGGAACAAATAATTATGTTTTAGTGTAAACGTGAGAGCAGAAATGATTAGATTTAGATGTTTATTTATGTCAATATTTATTTATTTATTTTAATATGTGGTATCTAAATATTTTTGTAATTTTGCAATGTTTTTTCTGCCAAAAAGCATAGTGAAAAAGCAGCACATTGTGGAAAAAACAGATCCCTAAGCACTCTCTAATTCAAATAAAAAAGTATTTTGTCCATCATAAATAGTCAATAGCAGCGCTCTGATTGGTTGAGCTTGAGAGGTTCAGTCTAGTTTCACTTTGCTGTTTGTAAAATATGTTTTTAGGTGGCAATTGCAACTAAAACGAAATACTTGTGGATATTAATTGTGTGAAGATGCATTTGTAAAACACAAGGAAGTAGTTGGACAGATTTAAATACATAATGTCCTGTTTTGTTGTGCAAAAATCAAGTACCTCTGCTTTAAAGGCATATACCAGATTTTTTACAGTAAATTATCTTAAAATCAATTTCCCCGTTAGCACCAATATCTTGCTAATATATCTATACAAGTAGAAATGAGTCAACAATGTCGTGACTTTTGTTCACCAAACCCGATTAAGTTTGTCTGTGGTTGTTGTTGTTAGCATTGTGGCTAACTCTTGTTAGCATACCGTCAAGTCTTACTCCTAATAGCTGTGGAAAAAGCTTAAAACTTATCGAAGTGGACATTTTAAAAGCTCAGAATGTATTAGGAAAGTGAGCAAAACATAAACTTAAAACTGATTATTATTTCCTTCCTGATTGCATTTTTAAAAGGAAGTCCAAAGGAAAGACTGAAATTTTACTTTTTACCCAAACAACACCAATAATGCAATATTTATGATTTGTCTAGCCTAACATTACATACAAAAATAATTACTTGGTTGTTAGCCTTTATGTAAATTCCAGTGCTAATCAGATGCACGACCATGTTTTCTAACAATGCTCTGATGTTTTCAAGTGTGCTTAAGCGCTTCTGGTGTTTCATAGTTTCAAATGCTGGGTGACTAACGCTAACTTTCCAATTGAAGATGTCTTTAGAATGCAAATGTTGCGTTTACAAAAGCAGGTAGAGTCTGTCATTAATCCAGGAATCAGCATGAACATTCCGCACTGCTTTTTAAAGCTTAGTTATACTGTTGATCGCTTGTGTGGCATTGCGAGGGTACTCTTAATTTAAATTGAGCAGAAATAAAAATGTATGTATACATTAATCTTAACCTTAGCTGTAAAGAAATAAAAAGAAAAGAAAACAAACAACGCCACCGGGATAAACCCGGAAAAATAAATAAAACTAACTAAACAAAAAGGCAACACAGGTTCGTTTTGACATTGAAGCAGAGGCAAAGTTCCATTTAGCATAACATTTATTTTAGGATGCCAAATGTAATAATCATCTTCATTTTTATGCTCAATAGTTCAGAATATAAAATGTCCTATTTCAGTTCTTTTCTTTTAGTTTGTTCACAGTCCATCCACATTTGTTTGTAGCGTTCTCCACCAAAACGCATTGAAACAAAAGAGGCAAGCAGAAGGCAAGGCAGCAGGTGCCCGGCGCATTAAGCCCCATAACCTGTATAAAAAAAGAAGAGTCGTTTACGCTAAATGATAGGCTAATTGCTAAGCTAATACCACAAAACACAGAGCAATAACGTACCGCACTCCCACAATGAGCCATCACCCGACGACTACCCCAGTCACCAGCTTCAACGTCGGACCCCGGTGGGGGATATGACCTGCCACACCACCAGCTTCAACGAGGGACCCCAGAACTGCTAGCCGCCAACCCACGGAGCGTTGAGGCGCTGCGGCGGTGCGCATCGTGGGGTTCTGTTTCACCACGGCACTTCAGAAAGGTCTCATTAAGCGTTTGCTAAACTAAATCATTACACAAGTTGGAAAGTGTAACAGATTCGTACCTGATAGAGCAGAGGACGGCGCACAACCTGACGGCAAAGCCCAAACAGACAGACATCAGTTGTCTCAGAGACAGAGGAAGTGCCGAGGTCTGAACGGAGCTTTTATATTAGGCGTCGCCCCCTACTGGTCACCGCCACAACTAACCCATAATGTCACACTTGCTGCTTCTCCTATACATTCAAACTTACAACTTTAGAATATAACTTTAACTGCGGACATACCTACGTGCCAAAGTCTGATCCCGCCAGATCTCAGAAGCTAAGCAAGCTAGGGCCTGGTTAGTATTTGGATAGGAGACCGCTGGAACACCAGGTGGCAAGACACTTAAACCACATTGCCTCTGTGTCTGTGTATACTAGAATGTAAAGCGTGAGTGGATACTAGATTGTAAAGCACTTTGAGTGCCTGGAAAAGTGGAAAAGCACTATATTAATAGACAATTTAACTGCCTGGTTTGCAGCCATTTGCTACTGCCTGTGCTTGAATAAATAAACATGTAATATAAATGATGAAATATCATTAATGAAACAATACAAAGAAAATTTGCCTGGACACTTGTATCTGTTTTTCATCTCAGGAATCAAAAGGATGAGGAAAGAAATCCATGAGATTTCCAAATTTTTCTTGTACCTGGAAACACAAAAAGCACAAAGGCTTCCCACCTCTTTGTGTTAAGTTTTTGATAAGCACAAAGAGACATCTTAACCACTTGTCAGTCAGCTTCCGTCTCCGCAGAGCCAGAAGACAGGCATGCCCCGCAAAGCAAACAACCAACACTCCCCCATCTATAACCCATCTCGGAATAAATGGGCAAAACCCGGCAGATCACAAAACCGTTTCTCGGTAGCGCACCAACCAACCTATTTGGCATCTGATATTGCATGAGAAGGCTGCACTGGCCAAGTGTAAATAAGAATTTCCAAGCTCAGGCATTGGGTGTATAACATGTTGTCAGTTGGCTACAATGAATGAGGATCCGGCAATCAGCACCAACCTTCGCCTTCACCAAGATGGAGGGCCCCTCGCCGCACACACAAACAACCAATCACGCGTGGACAGTGATTGATGCCTGGTGGAGCTTTGAAATCTATCACCTGGACCAAGTGGCTGTCAGGAGCGTGGCTGACACATTGTTAAACATGCTTTAATATGCATCAGGCTGGAGGAACACTTCATTAATTCTTTATTAGGCGGGGCGTTGTGAAGCCATTGTCCAAATGTGTGTTTAATAATCTGAGCACTTTGGCGTACATCATTTGGTAAGCTCCTGAACACATCCATTTTCAACACGTCTCCGGAGAAAGGAACGTTATCCTGGCAAAAATGAGGTATTATTTTAGCTTGCTAAACTTTCACATATTTCACATTTTCAGGAGACACACACAATTGCAAGTTAAGACTCAAAAATAAATAATGGAGACCTAAGGCCAAAAAGGCTTATAACAATAACAATTTATTGTACAGGAATTTGACACTATTTAAATGAAAATAATCAGAACTATTTAAGGATCCGCAGTTGTCTTTTTACTAAGCATTATTTTTCCGCTATAAAAAAAAACCAAACAAACAAAAACAATGAAGCTCTTGGACATCTTAAGGATACAAAGAAAATCGTAATGCTCTCATTTAGAGTCATTTCAGCCATTTAAATGAAATTAACCTTCGAATAAATAGATATCTCCAAATGCAAATCATTTTAACTAAACTTTTTTCCATGCAGAACTTGTTCTTACTTATGATAAGAGTCAATCAGGCATCAGAAGCTAAAAGACTTGCAGCTTCACAAAGTCCAGCCATTTGTTTGTGCTTTAGAGGGTTCATAAACAATTTCAGTTTGAATTGCAGATCATTTTCAGATCAGGTGTTTAAGAGAAAATAGGCCAAAGTGATAAGACGTTTAAAACTTTCCGCAGCAGTTTCACTCACTTAAAGGCAGTATACCTGATTTTTGTCAAAAGAAATAGTTTGTGTATTATTTTTACATCCATCCACACGTTTTACACACTAATGGATTCTTATTCTTTGATTTTTTCACCACTTTGACAGAGAATCATAGGTAGTTTACTTAAAGGTGCACTGTGTGATCAAAAATAAACTTAAATAAAAGCATGTTTTTGTCTTTTGGCTGTCTTTATTACACTAAAAAAATAACAGTTTTTAATTTAAAAAGGCTTGCATATGGTCTGTTATTTGTCCTGGAGGAAGCCCGCTCATGTTTGTTTTAGCTGGATTTTTTCACATTATGGAATACAATATACTATGTATCACTATTCAAAATGTCCCAAAGTTTCTAATTCTACTGAACTGTGTAGATTGTTGCACTGTGTACGTTTAAAGGAAAAGCACCTTTACTATTCTGAACATTCAAAATTATCATCACAATGAGTTTAGAACATGCTTGTCAATACTTTCAGAAGCTCGAGCAAGAAAAGCCGTCATGAAATAAATTACAGCTAGTCATGGTAAAGACAGCAAGCATGCTTCCTGTTTCAAGGAACAACTGGTCTAATAATAGGCATTATTGGGAAACTGAAGTAATTTTTACTTTGTATGCCTTTACAATTTATCTGTACTGGGCCAGAATTCATCTAGAGAAAGTACTGTATATTCTCATGAGCAAGCAAAAATGTAGCTCAGAACAATATAAAATACATTAACTCAGGCCCTTTTATCAAATTGCAAATCTTGATTGGAGCGTTTGAGCTAGGATTGATGATTATAAGCATAACAGTAAGTAAACAAAACTTGCATTCAACTTGTAAAGTAAAGGTTGTTTTCTTATCTTTAGCGACTCTTGCTAAATTCTCCACCATTTCCCGCCTTTTGTTGATCAGAAGTGGCTTTGGACACAAAAGACTAAACACTCTTATCTGACCAGGATCTCAGCAGAAGAAAAATCACCCTGGTGACTTGTCATTGGAAGGAGGGCAAAAACTTGTCAAGATGGCCGACGATAAACAAACAAAAAAAAATCCTTGTGGGTGGAGGAACCAAAAGATTACTTGTGTCCCTTGGGTGGCATTAAGTGCAGGCAACAAAATGCAACTCGTGGTCTCTGCTTTACACAAGTTACCAGTCCACACTATCACTGCGTCAATGTATTTCAAGCTTCTTCGTAACTATTTTCAGAGACGAACAGAAGAGGTGTAAACTGCGAGGACATTTTGGCAAGAAGTCAATAGCTCCTGGTATTATTGGTGCAAAAAACTTTCAAAAAGGTGAAGTGAGATGGCATAAAAGAAGACAGGTGGTGTTCACAGATCTAAGAATAAAACAATCTGTTGTCTCCCCACACTCACTCACACTCACAAGTGAAGATTTTTGCTAATGAAGTGTTGAAGCCAGAAGATGCATGGACTTAGTGTGCATTATTCTTGTTGTGTTTGAGTTAGGAGGCAGGGTATTTAACTCTTTCCCTGCCAATGACGGAAATTTCCGTCATAACGAATCCAACCGTAGCCTGCCAATGACGGAAATTTCCGTCATAAGCTTTTTTTTACGTGCGGCGATAGAGCGCTCTCTGATGTACGTGTTGAATTGATCAGCATTAAAATGGCAAGATGCAGTTTCATATATTCACCACCAGAAGGCAGTATCGCATTAGCACAAGAGCGCAGCGGAAGTGAGAGGACCGGAACTCACGTGTTGTCCTATTTACATTACGGAGCGCTGTTGGCTGTGTTTACGTGATCATTCGACTCTAAAGGATCGTCTTTCTTTTCAAACGGACTACAGGCAACACATCTTGGACTAAAAACATAGTTGAGTAAGTTTAGAGCAGACATTTGATCTTTAAAATGAAGAAAAGACGATCCTACAGGACTAGCATTCTGAGGAGAACGACATATGCAGCAGTCTGGAGGAGAAAAACTAAACTTTCACTTCTGTGAGCGATCCAAAAGTGTCAGAGTAAGTCAAACTACTGTATTTGTTCATGTTTGAAGGGTTAAATATAATCTTTCCCCCATGAAAGAGGCTGAATCTATAGAATCTGCATCAGAAAGTAAAGTTGCCTCCTCGTCTGTAACACAGCTTTTGTTGGTTTAAAGATTAAAAAGACACTCGTCTTCATTGCTTTCATCACGTGAAGCTTGTATTTTTATCCTAAAAGCATTATTTAATTGTAGTAGTTAATTTTCTTTCACCAAAAAGTAGAACAGACAAAAATAACACTGACATGAAGTTTGATTTAGAAAAAGGACGTTATCTCAGAAGTTTCTCGTCAAACACTGAAATCTAATGAAAACAACGAATTTCAAATGTCTATAAAAAGAGAACGGAATAATGTAGAATAACATTTATTTTTTTAAATGAAAGTAGACACTTGTAGGTCTCATTTGGTGTATAACATGTCATGATTGCAGTTGCACAAGGTTTTTTGTGGAGCTGTGAATATTGCTTAAAATTTGCAAAAAGTCCTGGCAGGGAAGGGGGGTCAAAGTGAGAATAGGGCTGGCAGTGAAAGAGTTAAGGTGAAATGTCTGGAAAGCGCTCTGCCTTTTGTAGGAACCATTTTGGACCTCAGCGACATGCCTCCTGCTGGTACCCAGAGTCACGACTAAACATTTGGAATCATTGAAGTATTAAGTACTATGCTGCCTAAAACGGCTTTCCTGAAGATGTGAGATTTTCGACAATGTGTCTAATCAAGTATGCCCAAATCAAATATGCTTAGATGTGCACAGGACAGAAATATTTTATCTTTACTTCACCCAAAATGGCAATTGTACTGAATTTCACTACTCAAGTAAAAGTACAATTACTGAAAAATCTAAAATTTAAAGTTCTGCTAAAACTTGTTTACTTTTTAGGGTTAGACAAAGTTGATGCTAGCTACACTGTAGTCCAAAATTGGTTTTACAATCACACAATCTTTGAGGTAACTGTTTGAAATTAGAAGGTTCAACAACTGGAACACAGCAGGACTGCACCGGCTTAAAATCAAAATCAAAAAATGTTTTTGAGCTTAATAGGAAACATAACTGTTTTTAAAATGTAGGAGAAAGTACAAATATTTGTTGAATCACAGTTAAAATCCTGCAATAATTTAAAGGACTAGTATAAGATTTACAGGTCAAAATGTTGTTATTATTTTAACCTATTTTACGCAGCTTTATTATTTTACTTATCTTCATTAATATTTCCTTGTTGTATTATCTAAGTCTATATCATCAGTTAGTCTAAAAAGCTACAAAACCAATGCAGAATGGGCAGGTGCATAAGAGCGAGAAGCACAGACAGTACACGACATATCCACTGGCCTTGAGAGGCCAAGTTGGGAAAGTCCCTAAGTGCAGGTGCAGGGGAAAAAATTGTGAACTTTGCCAAAGAAAAAAGTTGGAGAATAAAAGGGGAAGGTCTGAATATTAATTAGTTGGTGCCACAAATCTATAGGACAGGGTCAAGTTACATAAGGCCAGAAAAATGCTAGGCTATGCTAGACATTGGATACACCATTACGAGTTGTTGCTGTGATTGGCTAGCTCAAATAAGGTAGGCCCCACACCCAATCAGCTCGAAGTATTTCACTAAACGCCACGCCTTTTCTCGAACGCTTTCAGCAAGTCAAGTCCCAGATGGATATAGTGAGAACTCAGATAGGAGTTCAACACAGATCCATCTGGCGTGAGCCAGGTTAGCTATGGAAGATTATAAAATGCCCTGTATTCCTTTGTCTGGGCTGTTATTTGGCCAGATTTTTTTTCAAGCAAAACTCTTGTGTGAGGTTGGAACCATGATCTGGGACACGGAACTTTGGGAGGTTGGTTTGGCTGCTCTGATCATTTTATTATGGATGAAGTTGGACAATGAAGACTGCATTGAATTGAATCGCTTCAAGCTGTGTCTTCTTTATTTGTGTCAAGAGAGACATCACTAATAAAATACTCATTTTTGTTTGTACAATTAGTTTGATATTTTTTCAGTAGGCCTACTCAGACAATTCCTGTAATCATTCCAGTAAAGCCCTATATGAAATCTGAAGTCTGTCTAAGGTGCACTCTGTAAGATTTTTTTGTGGTCGTTCGTCAATCACATTTTCTCCATGGAAATAATATTACTCTGTGGCTGGAGAATAATACAGACTTTAAGTTTAGATTTCTTCATGGAGATGAACATACCAAGGGAACTTAAAAGTCCGATTTGTGGAGAGGCGTGCCTGCTCACCATAATTAGAAAAATATATGTTTTTACATTCTAGGCAAAGCAATAACATTATCATACAATTACGAAGAGGGTCTAATTTGATTGGTTTGTTATCTAATTAAAGGAATTTGACGACAAGAAACTTGAAGCTTTACTACAAATTCGAAGGTTTATACTATTTAATAACCATAATGTTCAAATTAGAATCTAAAATGCAGAAGATGTAAGCCATTGTTGTAAATGCATTATGCTTGATTTTTTTTTATCCAGACAGTATGAATAACAGCTAAATTATAGTCATCACTGCATTATCTGATACAGTAAGGCCCATTTTTACTAATAATACATAAGCGACATGACCTCTGCACACATAATTGTATATAATAGCATCTCATCTATCCAAAGCAAAGAGATGAAATCTATACCTTTGACGTGCGTAAACCAATTTACATTTTCAAAGCCTTTCGCTCCAAACGTGAGACTTTCTACCTGCAATCGCCGCCCACAAATGTATTTTTAGCCTCTTGGATCAGCGCTGTCCCTGCTGGCTGCTTCCCAAAGAAAAAGCCATCCAAACTCTGACATACAGACTGTTCTCTATAGATCAAACAGGCCTGGTGGTGCGCTGGCTGCCAAAACCCCGGGGTGTGCACTGCCAAACACATGAACTCTATTTGTCAATGCCCCTTGTGCTTTATTATGCTTATTTCGAGTATGTTTGGAGTACTGGAATATTACTCTTCGATAGCATGATGGACTGAAAGGTAAAGGGTGCTAGTTTCACCAGGGCCAGGGCAAGAAACCGCCTCTTATAATCTCTTTATATGCTTATGAATGAGATAGAAGGCATAGCAAATGGAAAGACAGTCACATTGATATCCAAATATTTGCTAAATTGATGACAGCTAAGGAATAAAATTCAAGGGTTTGCAAATTCAGTGAACAAATACAGCAACAAGGCTGCAACAAAATCATTGATTATTTGCAGCTAATTTAGTAAGGGCTGCAACTAGGGATGGGACGATTCACTTAAGTGGCGATTCGATTTTAACCCCCTTTTTTTTTTTTTTTTTGTACTTTAAGACACTAAATAAACCACAATAAATTACATTTAAAACAAATCCACTTTTTTTTTTTTTTAATCAATATTTGAACAGTAAACGTTTTGTTGCTTCATAAATCGTGGCTATTATTGTGTTATTGTGTGTATGATACAACTACAGGGTGTATGTATGTGTGTATCAGTGGCAGCACATGTATTTTAGCATATGAGCAAAACAGATTAATTCTAGCTTTTTGATTCGACTGCTGCATACTTCAATTTTCCATCCCTAGCTGCAACTAATGATTATTTTGGTAATCGATTAGTTGGCAGATTATTGTTTCGATTGATCAATTAGTTGTTTGGAACACAAGTGTGACTTGAAAACAATATTTTTGACAAAGGTGAGCTAAGGTAAAGGTAAACATTCACACATCATAAAAATCACATTAACAGAACAAAATGTGTATATTTTCTGATGAGTTTTAGAAAAAAACAAAATGTTTAATAAGAAAGTATATGTATTTTGTGCTGAAAATGTCACTTTACTGTGTAGAAATTTGACATGAAAAGAGCATTTTAAATAGTTTCGTATTGTAGTTTGTCTATTCCTTTAGTTTAAAAATTTGCATCATAATACTTGATGTAGACAAACAGGTTTTTACATCAGAAACACTTATTTTAGTTTAATTTGAGGTTCATGGGATGTTTGAAACTTATTCAAAGACAAGTAAACGATTAATCAGTTGCTAAATTAGGTGACAATTATTTCAATAATCGATTAGTTGTGATTAATAGATTAAAGTGTTGCAGTCCAAAATAATCTACAGCTCTATAGCAACTTGGCTAATGATTACGTGAATAAATAGTTCAAATACTAGATTATACATTAGGGGCCCATTAACAAAGTCTGTACCTGGGGCCCAGAATGTGCTACTACACCCTGATGATCCTGATGATGTTGAGTTTTTTTCCCAACAAATTAAAGATATTCAAATCCACTTTAGTGTCCCTGAGCAAAACATAACCCACATTTACATAGAACAGAGACACTGACAATTACTGAGCTGCAAAATAATAAATTCTCTTTGCTTTCCTAACTTATCACTATGTTTTTATTCTAACTACTAAAACTTAACTTGTGCTATTTGAGAATATTTTCAGGCTAATCTTCTCACCTCTGCCAACTGGATACACTTGCCAGAGGCTTTAGTTTTCTTAAGAGAGAGAAAAAAATCCACTTTGTTCTTTGTTTTTGAAGAGTTCCATCTCCTTCCTCTCCATCCCACGTTTCTTTAAGAAGTCCCAATTAAAAGTAAATATTTGTGTGGGGTAACTTCAAACTATCAGAGTGTTTTGGGGTGCTGAAGGTAGAGCTTTGGCCCAAATTCACAGAGAGAAAAAAAAAGTTTGTTCGATGCACTTTCCTCTCCACTTCTCTCTCCGGGTGTGTTGTTGCTCCCATATCAGAGATCAGCACATTTGTTTAATGTGGAAATTAACTTTCATCCCGTCATACTAAATTTAACACAGTACAAAGCCAGCCTTTATGGGAAAAGGGGAGTTTATGAATGATGATCCCGCTCAGTTTTTTTTTTGGAAAGCTTAACAAAAATGTTCTTCAAAGCTGTAATTCCGAAAGCCGTTGGTGCATCACTGACCCAAGTTTATAACCATGACCATTACTATCAGTGGAAGTCATTTGAGTTACATCTATCCTCTGCTTCATCAAGGGTCGGGTCAAGGAGGCAGCAATCTGGAGGGATGCACACACTTCTAATTTCCATCCCACTTACATGACTTTTTTTAGGAGATCGATAGTATTTCCATATCAAGATGTAGCCTCTACAACATATTCTGCATTTTCCCCAAAAATCCTGTTGATAAGACATGCCTGTAAACAAGAAGACATCCTGTCACTTTGAGTCCATCAAGAATTTGGATTGTGCAGAAAAATGAGAATAAAACAGAGCTCATGTTTGTTGAGAAGATAGAAATTCATGCTTATGAAAATGATTAATTTAGCCATTTTGGGTAAATGTTCAAACATCTAATCAACTATAAGTATTAAAATAGAAAAACAAATACACTCACAAGATTTATGGCAATGTATTTGAAAAAATCTATGCCATCCAACAGGGGTGTCAAACTGGGGCCAGAGGCCATATGTGGCCCCCAAAGTTATTTCCTGTGGCCCCTGGGATGATTTCTGATTAATATTGATTGTGGACCCCCAATAAAAGCACGTAAAAATTAACTACAGAAAGACAGTATGTACGTACAATATGATACAACGCTATGTAATGTGAAACAACATAAATCTGGACGTACAGTAAATGTGCTATATTAGTTTATTGGCCTAATTGCCATATTTGAATAAAACACAGAAGGCCCTATGTTTTAAAATTTAACAAGCACAATTTTTTGTGCTTGTTAATGTGTATAATTGTGTTTTTATTCTGTTTATGTTGGGAAGCACTTTGTAACTGGTGTTTAGAAAAGTGCTATATAAATAAAGTTTTATTATTATTATTATTATAAAATGCAGCCCTCGACCAACTCTGACTCGATCGATTTGACCCCAGCTTCATTTGAGTTTGACACACCGGCTGTAAAGGCTAACAGCTACATTAATGTAATACAAGCTAACACTCCAAAGCCAAAAGACAAAACATGAAATAAGTTAATAGATTGTTGCGGCATGGTAGAGTGGATAGTGTTTCCCCACCAACCAATAACATGCAGGTGAGGGAATGCTTGGTGGTGGGCAGAGGTTGAGGCACCAGAGGTTGAGGCACCAGGTGTTTAGGCGACTCGCTTCTGCTGAGCTGCTCTAAGGGTTTGCTATGCTTGTTTTCACTGAGTGGGAAGGGGAGGATTGGAAAACATCTGTCTGTGAAAATGGGTTATAAACAAACTCATTCATTCATCCATCCATTCTTCTTAGATTGTTGTTTTACTGTAACAAAATTCTGGATTAGCATGATTTTTTTTCCCTTCTGGTAGAATAGGACTCTAGTTTAGACTGATGTGACTGACAGATGGATTAGCCAATCAGAGAAACTTAACTAAGAAGCAAAAATGACACAAAATCAAAATAAACAACAAAAACATATAACACCAATGATCTTGTTTGTTTTAGGTGTGATAGAAATAAACAAACCTGACTGGATAGTTCTGTCTTAAATATAATTTGCAGTGGAGAGTGAACCAAACACAGAGAGAACATGATTCCAAACGACCTCCATTCTTGTTCAACGGTTAGGTGAGCAGGATAAAGACATAAGTATCTATTAATTGGACATGTGAAGGAATTTGGGAATAGAGCTTCAGCGTTGAACAATTAACACTGATGTCCCATAAGACGCATTCTGTGGTCTTACTTAAATATTCTTCCTTCTAATATGATTAATACGTAGAATGATTATGACGGTCGTTTGGGGAGTTCTGCCTCCTCTCCTGTTTGCATATGGTTTCTTTTCTCTCCACACTTCTACTCCCCCCAGCTACTCTCATGTCCCATAAGATTTACAACGATTCCCCACAGGTTTAATTATCTGAAAGTGTTCAGAAAGGCTCAGAAAGCATGGTAATACAAGCCGACAGTGTCAGTCAGGACAAGATATGTGAGCAATGCAACTTTTTACTGGAAATGCTATACAGTCTTTGATACAGTCTCTTGTTTAGCAATCCTGGTGCCAAAAAATAAAAAAAATAAATAAAAAAATCCATGAGCTAATTGCAAGCGTTTTGTAAATGATCATATTAAAAGGAAACACTTCTACTTTTGAATTGGTCTGTTGTGTCAGTTTTTTGGTTCCCTAGCTCACGTACAAACCTATTTTGCACATGCATTTTTTTGTTGTTGTTTAGTTTTAGTAGTTAAGGTACTTACTATTCCCTATATAGTTTTGCAGTTGTCATAAAAAGTGGTAGTAGGTAGCACAAAGTCAGGGACATAACCAATCAGATTCAACCTAGAGAATATCAATGAAAATAATGAGCGAAGATACTAAATTATAACAATTTACATGAGATAAAAATGATAAATCACAAGCATGGTTCTTCGATCTCGACAGGCAAGACTAACAATGTGAAAGCATTTATAGAAATCTTGTACAAAGTCTTAGCAAGGCCACCTTCAGTTTCATCATTGTTGACATTACTATGCGCTTAGCTGTAATTATGGACGCCATCCAGCTAATACAGAATTTGTCCTTCTCTGTCAGATTCTTGTGTAAACTCATCTCACAGATGTGGTATGCTATGTGTTGATGTGTTATATTCCAAGCTACCTTTTCTGGAAGATTAGTCAGGCTTGGATACACACTACTAGCGCAATGTATGGAGTATGTGTGGAGTATTAAAGTCCCCAGTCCTTGACTGTTGGTAAATAAACTTCCCCTGCCTCAGACATCCAGAATTTCCTTCCTTTCTTCACAACTCTAGGACTTGCTGGGACAACACTGTTTTCTCAACAGTTTTGGCGTCATGAACAGGATTCAAACCTGTGCAGAGAAACCCTGTTGGCTTGTTCAAAAATTAAACCTGAAAGGAGATGAATCATTATACTGTGGTGGAGGAATTCTGTGTGAGTCGAAAAGCTGAATGAAGAAATGGAAGCAGAAATAAAGCTAGTAAAGGGTAAGTTATAAAAGGCCTGTGGGTGTTAGTAGAGTAGATGAAGCAGGCATTACACTTATGGAAAACAAAACAAAAAATGTTCCTGACACGTCTTAACTTTCTTAAAAGGCCTTTTGACTTCCTGCTGAGAGACTCTCTTTTAATAGCAAGCCTTAATTTGATTCTCTTTCACAGCTATGTAAGCAAGAAAGAAAAGTATATATTGTATATTTATGCACTGATCAATATTTACTGATGCGAACCACAGGCATGGCCTACTAAATTTGACGTTACTCCTTTTTTGCTCCCATATGAGCGCTGCGTACAATAACAGATGAAACGGTGTTTGCATAACAGCACCTTTAATATTCATGGGCTCTGTTTTGAAGTGGCCCACTCATTAATCTGGGCTAATTATGGCTTCGACACTTAGAGACTGCAGAGGGAAAAATGCACTTTAAAAGGCTCTCAAAAACAACTACTCCGCTCTGTAATCGACACCACGCGCCCTACATAGCATCGTGCATAAGTGTACGCCTGGCTTTTAAAAACAGGTACGCATGCATTTTGCATGAACTACACTCGTCTCGTTATTTGATCTCAACTCTTTGTTGTATAACAGTCACAAATGAATAGTCTACCCACAAGATAAGCTCCAGAATTTGAATACTTTCATTTTTAAGAGAAAAACTTTATAATCAATTGCAAAATTCAGTACAATCCACAATCAACATCCTCAATCCAAATATATCCCCTTGTGATTGAATATTAAATGATTCATTATAAAGTTATTTATTAAAAGAGTGTTTCAATGTAACATTTCTCTATTTGAATAATTCTGGGCAGTGCGCTAAGTGGGCAAACAAAAATGGTACTGTCTAAAAAGAAGTACAATCCCGTAAAAGACATGGGAGAACATGTCTATGCTCAAATGGGTCGATTTTAGAAGTGATGGAACTGAGTACCAGTGCATCCCTGTTTACTTAAAGAACTGATTTTGGAACAATCAATCCAAGCATCCAACGTCAACAATATAATCAATGTTTACCTATGATGATACACCTCATGGAACTGGAGGAAGTGTCTGGGGAAATGGAAAACTAATAGTATCCTGTTGTGAGTGTTTTCCCTTCATATAAGTATTATTTATGCTGATTGTGATATGAAACAACACATCACGTGCACCTAATTATCTCTCAAATTATTGCTTATTTTACATTCACAACAAACAATACAATTAAGGATCTACTTAAACCACAAGGTCAAATAGAAGTAGGTATATTTTATGTGGTAAACTACTGTGATGCTGGCTTTTCTGTAATTATAGTCATTACAGTTAATTGCAGCTTTACAATATGAATGTAATCCAATGGTAAAAACAGTAATATCTGGCGAGTAGCTTGAAACGGTCTCAATAAAACACATTAAGTAATTTGTTTTTAGCCATGTTATTATCTTATCAGAACATACCCAAAGTTGTGTTGGAGTAATTCTACATTTTAAGTGGTAGTTTTAAAGTTAGCAACTGTTTCCGCCTCCACTGAACCCCTTTTCTCTAAAAGAAAACATAAGTTGTCATTAGGGCAGGCAACATGGCCTAAATTTTATTGTCATGGTATGAAAGAGAACATTTGCGGTAATGATACAGTTGACCATTTAGCTATAGCATTGTTATAATTATGTGTTTCAGGCAGTTACAGTTTAAGTTCCCCTTCCAAATGGCCTCCAATGTCTTGGCATAGGTTACTTTTGTTCAAGGTTTTAAAGTTGCCAAGAGTTACCAAGTCTAGATATTTATACAAACTTTGGGATTCTTTATTTGGAAAGTGGCTTATGAATTTTGACAGTCAGGGTTTGTGAATTTTTGCTGTTTTTCAAGTTTGATCCATGAAAATACCACTAATGACTGAAATATGAAGCACAAAATGTGTTTAAAGTCTTTATTAATGATAAGATGGTTTGTTTGGCTTTTTTTTTGAAGGTTTGTCATTTATTAATCTCTGAAAATCTATCAACACTGGGGATTAGTCGCAATTTCTTTTTCCCTCAGTTGCAAAATGGGCTGTGGTGCAAGTGCAATCATATCACAATATTCTAAAAATCTACTTTTCCGCATGAATATTGGGATGTATGATATACAATATGATATTGCTCATCTTCATTTGAAGCACAAAGTCTCCAAAAGCGCAGTGACACAAAGAGCTTAAATATTAGCTGTAGCTTCAAAATATATCCAGATGATTTGAGAATTCTTAAGATTTAAAAACAAAACAGAGCATCTGCTGTTTTAAAACTAAATGACATGACAAAGTATGACTAGTTTGAAAACAGACCACAGCTTAAACATGCAGGATTCATCATTAAGCATTTGTGAATAAAACAAAACACAACTCCCGGTATGATTTTGAAGGGAAATGAACAATTAAAAATGTTAATAAAGATTAAAGCATGATGCGATTACTGTAGCATGAAAGCATAAATTACAATATTGAACAATACTAATTGCACTGCCAGAGGTCATATAAAACAATGTCTTGTCCTCCTATAGTAAACATCTGAAGGGCAGGCTACATAATGAGCTTCCATAATGAGTTGTTTATGTCTGCATGCTGTATTACTGTACTGCTCCTCTCTGCTACTCCACGTCATGAATACAGAACTCTGAAGCTTATATAAAAATCTAAACTGCATATCTTTAGCTTTTATTTGAGCAGAGCTGGTTCGGCTGGATGACACTTCTGGGTTGGGTCCCAAAAGAGAGCCTCAGAGAAACTAGGTCGAATGTTAAATCGGCTGTTGAATCAAGAACAGGGCACGAGAAAGCTGACTTATCCATTGTCTTTCAGCAAGAAGATGGTTGTTGTGTCATGAAGGACAGTCATTAAAGAGCACTTTGGAACTTTTCTGGAAGATGATGTCATTTCTCTGTCTGTTGAATTTCAGTGGGCATGATTGACAGATGAATTAGTCAATCAAGTATACGCATTGTCTTTTTTATGAAAACCAACATAGCTGATTACGACAAAAAAAAAAAAAAAAAAAATATGGTAAAATATAGAAAAATTATCAAGTGGAACTGAAAAACATAAACAGAATCAACAACAGAATCAATGAGCAAAGCAAAAATTGTTTTTAATGTGAGGTCAAAGAAAATATTTTGGTGTAAATGACAGACAGATCTCCTTTGTTTCATGTGCGTCAAGCATCAGATTTCCCAGTACTTTGTAGAGATAAATTGAAACCAACACAGTCTCCAAAGAAAAGGTATATACAACGAAACGTCAAAAACGTATGATTAGCACATTTTCACTCTTTTTTTTTACATCAATATGTGGTTGAACCACATTATGGACTGGGACAACGCAAAAATACTTGGAACAGAAGAACACAAATACAAACAATGGATACAAGAGGCTATTGAAATCAGGAAGTGAGGCGCACGAAGTCTCAACAGAGACGAAGGAGCTTTTTCTTTGGCTCACACATGGGACTCACTTCTCCAGAGACCACCAGGCGGGACAGACGTGGTCAGTCTGACAAATCTGTCAAACTGGCCACGTCTGGGAAGATTCTATAAGAGAGACGTCACAATGCCAGACGTCACCTCTGACGAAGGCGGAAGTCCTGCCGCCGAAAAATAAAGTTAAAACGTCAAAAAACCCCACCATGGTTGACGCCATGTGGGTAAGTTTAGGCTTCATGTTAATAAAATAGATACATTTAGGACTGGAGCTTGGAGCAAGTTAAGATTTACCTGTTACACTCAAAGTAAACATTGCCATGAGGTTTCAACCAAAATTCGGGATTATTTTACATTTTTACTTTTCGTAACATACGCATTGAAGCAAAAAAGGCGTAAAAACGTGCTTCTTGTCCGTTTTTGACATTTCGTTGTATATCTTCATTATCTCCGGAGACTGGGCTGTCTGAAAGAGTTGACCAGACCCACTCTTCACAGTTTGCTGGAGCATGGGCTCTGGATTCCAGGCAAGCTAACAACATCAATAAGCTCACTTTCAGAGTTTTAGGGAACAAACAGGTTTAAACGAGACACTAATTTCTACCAGAAAATATATTTTGTCAATATCTATACTGGTGAAAAACTTAATTTAAGTATGCTATTTATTCATTTTGGGTAGACAGTTAGGGTTAATGCCTGTAATAAAATAAATGCAAGATAAATATGTTCCAAGCCTTATTGACGAATATTCATATTGTACTGTAGGTGGTTACATACCAAGTTTCGTTTGTCTACGATGAAAACTTTGATACTAGACATCTCATGGCGTACATTTTTGGCAAAAGTAACATAATTCAAGTCGATCTCAAATAGTGAGTGGTTCCTCAGCGGTTCCAGTTTAGCCATTTCCTGGAGACCTGTTGAGTTGAGTCTATTCATAATTCTGATTGCAGTCTAGTCTGTGACTATTTGCTCTGCCAGCTGGAAATCACATTTGAATCAGCAGGGAATTCTGTAATTGTTTGTATTCAGCAGGAAAAGTGATTGGGTGGGAAATTATACCTCTTTAGAAAGCTTAAATAATCTCAAATTGTTGCTTCACGTCACTCTTTTGCATGAACGGCATTTTAAAAAAGGACTATGTAACTGTTTCCATGAAATGTCTTTTCTTCATTTAGATGTGATTGGTTTGACCTACAATGTCTGCGTTCATTCAATAACAAGTTATATAAATTAATTAGCTCGAGCCAGATTAATCTGGCGAGAGCTATTGTTCTACGCTGGTTTCTTATTATTATTAGCTCGAGCCAGATTCATCTGGCGAGAGCTATTGTTCTACGCTGGTTTCTTATTATTATTATTATTATTATTATTATTAGCTCGAGCCAGATAATCTGGCGAGAGCTATTGTTCTTCGTGAGTTTCTTATTATTATTTTTTTTTCCGCCGCAACAATCGCGTTTTTCACCCCTTGGACCCCCTGAAAAAGTATGTACACTGTACATCGTCGCGACCAGACCGGCGAAAAATTTGATAATTTCGACATTGCAAGAATGTCGAACCCAAACCGACTCGACAGCGCCGCCTAGAATCAGACCTCTATGGCAGAGGAAACAGGTAAATTTTGGCCTAGACTCATGAAACTCAGAACAGTGATAGAGCTCCATGAGACAAGCTAAAGTTGACTTGGCGCACTGCTCTATGATGCACAGGAAGTCGGCCATATTGGATTTAATCAGCGACGCCAGTTTGATTTCGTTTTTATTTTAACGAACTAGTCCTAGGTTTTTGGGCCCAGTGAGCTCAGACTTGCCTGCTGCATCTAGAGGCATTGAAGTTCAATAATCATCCAATTTTTTTGGATACTCCTCACCGTTTTCCCGCAGTACGCCGGCGAAAAACACCTTCGTTTCCTGTTTCTTTGACACCTGTCACGGCCACAGGCTCTGACCTACAGAGCTCAGACTTCAGTCACTATTGTGTGATCCTGGACTAAACATTATGGATTCACTTTTTATGAAGACTCCACTCTATAGCGCCCCCTACCTATACCCTGAAATGTCAACTTTGTGCGATTTTCATGAAACTTTGCCCAAAAATTCTATGCCTGATAAGAAGCATAAAATTACATTATCGCTATGGTGCATTTTCAATACTTGGCCAGCAGGGGCGCAATGAATGCTCAAAAAAAGACATTAAAATCTATAACACGCACGCCTCTGTCAGATTGACTTGAAACTTGAATCACTTATAGACTGGATGACCCGGTTACAAACATATGTCTAACATAACGGTCGGGCTATAGCGCCACCTATAGACATGCACAAACATTACAATGGGGATAGGAAATTTACTTTGACTTTTATTTGTGAAACTTTGCACATTAATCCTTAATGTGCCCCTGATCATAAAAGTCAATCAGACCTATGCTCTATTTTGTACAGTTTTGTCTCCAGGAGCCTCCAAAGCTCCTATACATTGTCAATGACACTGAGACTCTTATTTCACAATGTGAGATAAAAAGTCACTAAACAGTGACAGACTCACACCAAAGTTGGCCGAATTAAATATAATAATGTAAATATCAGATTCATAACTGTATTTTACACACTTTTAACCAAACAGCTCTACGGCGCCACCTTCTGTAAAATCCAATGGAGACTGGGACAAGTTTACTTTGGAGTAGGACAATGACATTTACCACAGTGACAGAGCTGATGAGACAAACATAAAACATAATTGGTGCAATGCTCCACGTCACACAGGAAGTCGGCCATTTTGGATCTAAAATCAGCCGCCACTTTGATTTCGTTTTTATTTTAACGAACTAGTCCTAGGTTTTTGGGCCCAGTGAGCTCAGACTTGACCTGCTGCATCTAGAGGCATTGAAATTCAATAATCATCCAATTTTTTTGGATACTCCTCACCGTTTCCACGCAGCAGGCCGGCGAAAAACACCTTCGTTTCCTGTTTCTTGAACACCTGTCACGGCCACAGGCTCTGACCTACAGAGCTCAGACTTCAGTCACTATTGTGTGATCCTGGACTAAACATTATGGATTCACTTTTATATGAAGACTCCACTCTATAGCGCCCCCTACCATTCACCTCAAATGTCAACATTGTGCGATTTTTACCAAACTTACACAATAAATTCTATGCGTGAGAAGATGCAAAATATTACATTACAGGTATGGTGCATTTTCAATACTTGGCCAGCAGGGGCGCAATGAATGCTCAAAAATACTAAAAATCTCTACACCACACGCTCTGTTGGATTGACTTGAATTTGATCACTATAGATGGATGAGTCCTGGTCACAAACTATGTCTAACGCAATGGTCTGGGTTATAGCGCCACCTATAGGAATGCAAAACTTACAGAGATATCCATTTGCCATTCAAATCTATGGCACTTTTGAAATGGGGAGAGTAGAGCCCGGCAGTGGTCTGGAGAGGAAAATGCAATGTTGGGAGTTGCAGGTCGAGGGCGGTGCGTGGCAGGGCGGTCGCGCGGCTGGCGAGAGCTATCATCGCCGCTTTAGCGGCTTTAATTGATATATTGTTCTTCATATTATATTATTATTTTTCTGCCAAACAATCGCGTTTTTGACCCCTTGGACCCCCTGAAAAAGTATGTACAACGTACATCGTCGCGACCGGACCGGCGAAAAATTCGATAATTTCGACATTGCAAGAATGTCAACCCAAACCGACTCGACAGCGCCGCCTAGAATCGACCTCTATGGCAGAGGAAACAGGTAAATTTTGGCCTAGACTCATGAAACTCAGAACAGTGATAGAGCTCCATGAGACAAGCTAAAGTTGACTTGGCGCACTGCTCTATGATGCACAGGAAGTCGGCCATATTGGATTTAATCAGCGACGCCAGTTTGATTTCGTTTTTATTTTAACGAACTAGTCCTAGGTTTTTGGGCCCAGTGAGCTCAGACTTGGCCTGCTGCATCTAGAGGCATTGAAGTTCAATAATCATCCAATTTTTTTGGATACTCCTCACCGTTTCCCGCAGTACGCCGGCGAAAAACACCTTCGTTTCCTGTTTCTTTGACACCTGTCACGGCCACAGGCTCTGACCTACAGAGCTCAGACTTCAGTCACTATTGTGTGATCCTGGACTAAACATTATGGATTCACTTTTTAGAAGACTCCACTCTATAGCGCCCCCTACCTATACCCTGAAATGTCAACTTTGTGCGATTTTCATGAAACTTTGCCCAAAAATTCTATGCCTGATAAGAAGCATAAAATTACATTATCGCTATGGTGCATTTTCAATACTTGGCCAGCAGGGGCGCAATGAATGCTCAAAAAAGACATTAAAATCTATAACACGCACGCCTCTGTCAGATTGACTTGAAACTTGAATCACTTATAGACTGGATGACCCCGGTTACAAACATATGTCTAACATAACGGTCGGGCTATAGCGCCACCTATAGACATGCACAAACATTACAATGGGGATAGGAAATTTACTTTGACTTTTATTTGTGAAACTTTGCACATTAATCCTTAATGTGCCCCTGATCATAAAAGTCAATCAGACCTATGCTCTATTTTGTACAGTTTTGTCTCCAGGAGCCTCCAAAGCTCCTATACATGTCAATGACACTGAGACTCTTATTTCACAATGTGAGATAAAAAGTCACTAAACAGTGACAGACTCACACCAAAGTTGGCCGAATTAAATATAATAATGTAAATATCAGATTCATAACTGTATTTTACACACTTTTAACCAAACAGCTCTACGGCGCCACCTTCTGTAAAAATCCAATGGAGACTGGGACAAGTTTACTTTGGAGTAGGACAATGACATTTACCACAGTGACAGAGCTGATGAGACAAACATAAAACATAATTGGTGCAATGCTCCACGTCACACAGGAAGTCGGCCATTTTGGATCTAAAATCAGCCGCCACTTGATTTCGTTTTTATTTTAACGAACTAGTCCTAGGTTTTTGGGCCCAGTGAGCTCAGACTTGACCTGCTGCATCTAGAGGCATTGAAATTCAATAATCATCCAATTTTTTTGGATACTCCTCACCGTTTTCACGCAGCAGGCCGGCGAAAAACACCTTCGTTTCCTGTTTCTTGAACACCTGTCACGGCCACAGGCTCTGACCTACAGAGCTCAGACTTCAGTCACTATTGTGTGATCCTGGACTAAACATTATGGATTCACTTTTATATGAAGACTCCACTCTATAGCGCCCCCTACCATTCACCTCAAATGTCAACATTGTGCGATTTTTACCAAACTTACACAATAAATTCTATGCTGAGAAGATGCAAAATATTACATTACAGGTATGGTGCATTTTCAATACTTGGCCAGCAGGGGCGCAATGAATGCTCAAAAATACCCTAAAAATCCTAGCACCACACGCTTTGTTGGATTGACTTGGAATTTGAATCACTATAGATGGATGGTCCTGGTCACAAAACTATGTCTAACGCAATGGTCTGGGTTATAGCGCCACCTATAGGAATGCAAAACTTACCAGAGATATCCATTTTGCCATTCAATGCTATGGCACTTTTGAAATGGGGAGAGTAGGAGCCCGGCAGTGGTCTGGAGAGGAAAATGCAATGTTGGGAGGTTGCAGGTCGAGGGCGGCTGCGTGGCAGGGCGGTCGCGCGGCTGGCGAGAGCTATCATCGCCGCTTTAGCGGCTTTAATGATATTATTGTTCTTCAATTATTATTATTTTCTGCCAAAACAATCGCGTTTTTGACCCCTGGACCCCCTGAAAAAGTATGTACAACGTACATCGTCGCGACCGGACCGGCGAAAAATTCGATAATTTCGACATTGCAGAATGTCAACCAAACCGACTCGACAGCGCCGCCTAGAATCGACCCCTATGGCAGAGGAAACAGGTAAATTTTGGCCTAGACTCATGAAACTCAGAACAGTGATAGAGCTCATGAGACAAGCTAAAGTTGACTTGGCGCACTGCTCTATGATGCACAGGAAGTCGGCCATATTGGATTTAATCAGCGACGCCAGTTTGATTTCGTTTTTATTTTAACGAACTAGTCCTAGGTTTTTGGGCCCAGTGAGCTCAGACTTGGCCTGCTGCATCTAGAGGCATTGAAGTTCAATAATCATCCAATTTTTTTGGATACTCCTCACCGTTTTCCCGCAGTACGCCGGCGAAAAACACCTTCGTTTCCTGTTTCTTTGACACCTGTCACGGCCACAGGCTCTGACCTACAGAGCTCAGACTTCAGTCACTATTGTGTGATCCTGGACTAAACATTATGGATTCACTTTTTATGAAGACTCCACTCTATAGCGCCCCCTACCTATACCCTGAAATGTCAACTTTGTGCGATTTTCATGAAACTTTGCCCAAAAATTCTATGCCTGATAAGAAGCATAAAATTACATTATCGCTATGGTGCATTTTCAATACTTGGCCAGCAGGGGCGCAATGAATGCTCAAAAAAAGACATTAAAATCTATAACACGCACGCCTCTGTCAGATTGACTTGAAACTTGAATCACTTATAGACTGGATGACCCCGGTTACAAACATATGTCTAACATAACGGTCGGGCTATAGCGCCACCTATAGACATGCACAAACTTACAATGGGATAGGAAATTTACTTTGACTTTTATTTGTGAAACTTTGCACATTAATCCTTAATGTGCCCCTGATCATAAAAGTCAATCAGACCTATGCTCTATTTTGTACAGTTTTGTCTCCAGAGCCTCCAAAGCTCCTATACATTGTCAATGACACTGAGACTCTTATTTCACAATGTGAGATAAAAAGTCACTAAACAGTGACAGACTCACACCAAAGTTGGCCGAATTAAATATAATAATGTAAATATCAGATTCATAACTGTATTTTACACACTTTTAACCAAACAGCTCTACGGCGCCACCTTCTGTAAAATCCAATGGAGACTGGGACAAGTTTACTTTGGAGTAGGACAATGACATTTACCACAGTGACAGAGCTGATGAGACAAACATAAAACATAATTGGTGCAATGCTCCACGTCACACAGGAAGTCGGCCATTTTGGATCTAAAATCAGCCGCCACTTTGATTTCGTTTTTATTTTAACGAACTAGTCCTAGGTTTTTGGGCCCAGTGAGCTCAGACTTGACCTGCTGCATCTAGAGGCATTGAAATTCAATAATCATCCAATTTTTTTGGATACTCCTCACCGTTTCACGCAGCAGGCCGGCGAAAAACACCTTCGTTTCCTGTTTCTTGAACACCTGTCACGGCCACAGGCTCTGACCTACAGAGCTCAGACTTCAGTCACTATTGTGTGATCCTGGACTAAACATTATGGATTCACTTTTATATGAAGACTCCACTCTATAGCGCCCCCTACCATTCACCTCAAATGTCAACATTGTGCGATTTTTACCAAACTTACACAATAAATCTTGCTGAGAAGATGCAAAATATTACATTACAGTATGGTGCATTTTCAATACTTGGCCAGCAGGGGCGCAATGAATGCTCAAAAATACTAAAAATCCTAGCACCACACGCTTGTTGGATTGACTGGAATTTGATCACTATAGATGTCCTGTACAAACTATGTCAACCAATGTCGGTTAAGCGCCACCTATAGGAATGCAAAACTTACCAGAGACTATCCATTTTGCCATTCAATCTATGGCACTTTTGAAATGGGGAGAGTAGGAGCCGGCAGTGGTCTGGAGAGGAAAATGCAATGTTGGGAGGTTGCAGGTCGAGGGCGGCTGCGTGGCAGGGCGGTCGCGCGGCTGGCGAGAGCTATCATCGCCGCTTTAGCGGCTTTAATTATTATTATTTTATTATTATTTTTTTTCTGCCTAAACAATCGCGTTTTTGACCCCTTGGACCCCCTGAAAAAGTATGTACAACGTACATCGTCGCGACCGGACCGGCGAAAAATTCGATAATTTCGACATTGCAAGAATGTCGAACCCAAACCGACTCGACAGCGCCGCCTAGAATCGACCTCTATGGCAGAGGAAACAGGTAAATTTTGGCCTAGACTCATGAAACTCAGAACAGTGATAGAGCTCCATGAGACAAGACTAAAGTTGACTTGGCGCACTGCTCTATGATGCACAGGAAGTCGGCCATATTGGATTTAATCAGCGACGCCAGTTTGATTTCGTTTTTATTTTAACGAACTAGTCCTAGGTTTTTGGGCCCAGTGAGCTCAGACTTGACCTGCTGCATCTAGAGGCATTGAAGTTCAATAATCATCCAATTTTTTTGGATACTCCTCACCGTTTTCCCGCAGTACGCCGGCGAAAAACACCTTCGTTTCCTGTTTCTTTGATCACCTGTCACGGCCACAGGCTCTGACCTACAGAGCTCAGACTTCAGTCACTATTGTGTGACCTGGACTAAACATTATGGATTCACTTTTGTAGGAAGACTCCACTCTATAGCGCCCCCTACCTATACCCTGAAATGTCAACTTTGTGCGATTTTCATGAAACTTTGCCCAAAAATTCTATGCCTGATAAGAAGCATAAAATTACATTATCGCTATGGTGCATTTTCAATACTTGGCCAGCAGGGGCGCAATGAATGCTCAAAAAAAGACATTAAAATCTATAACACGCACGTCCTCTGTCAGATTGACTTGAAACTTGAATCACTTATAGACTGGATGACTCCGGTTACAAACATATGTATAACATAACGGTCGGGCATATAGCGCCACCTATAGACATGCACAAACATTACAATGGGGATAGGAAATTTACTTTGACTTTTATTTGTGAAACTTTGCACATTAATCCTTAATGTGCCCCTGATCATAAAAGTCAATCAGACCTAGGCTCTATTTTGTACAGTTTTGTTTCCAGGAGCCTCCAAAGCTCCTATACATTGTCAATGACACTGAGACTCTTATTTCACTCATGTGAGATAAAAAGTCACTAAACAGTGACAGACTCACACCAAAGTTGGCCGAATTAAATATAATAATGTAAATATCAGATTCATAACTGTATTTTACACACTTTTAACCAAACAGCTCTACGGCGCCACCTTCTGTAAAATCCAATGGAGACTGGGACAAGTTTACTTTGGAGTAGGACAATGACATTTACCACAGTGACAGAGCTGATGAAGACAAACATAAAACATAATTGGTGCAATGCTCCACGTCACACAGGAAGTCGGCCATTTTGGATCTAAAATCAGCCGCCACTGTGATTTCGTTTTTATTTTAACAACTAGTCCTAGGTTTTTGGCCCAGTGAGCTCAGACTTGACCTGCTGCATCTAGAGGCATTGAAATTCAATAATCATCCAATTTTTTTGGATACTCCTCACCGTTTTCATTCAGCAGGCCGGCGAAAAACACCTTCGTTTCCTGTTTCTTTGAACACCTGTCACAGCCATAGGCTCTGACCTACAGAGCTCAGACTTCAGTCACTATTGTGTGATCCTGGACTAAACATTTGGATTCACTTTTATATGAAGACTCCACTCTATAGCGCCCCCTACCATTCACCTCAAATGTCAACATTGTGCGATTTTTACCAAACTTACACAATAAATGCTACGCGTGAGAAGATGCAAAAATTACATTACAGGTATGGTGCATTTTCAATACTTGGCCAGCAGGGGCGCAATGAATGCTCAAAAATACCTCTAAAAATCCCTAGCACACATGCTCTTGTGAGATGGACTTCAAATTTGAATCACTAATAGACTGGCTGAGCCTGGTCAAAAACTCTGTCTAACGCAATGGTCTGGGTTATAGCGCCACCTATAGGAATGCAAAACTTCCAGAGATATTCAGTTTGCCATTCAAATGCTATGGCACTTTTGAAATGGGGAGAGTAAGAGCCCGGGCAGTGGTCTGGAGAGGAAAATGCGATGTTGGGAAGTTGCAGGTCGAGGGCGGCGCGTGGCAGGGCGGTCGCGCGGCGGCGAGAGCTATCATCGCCGCTTTAGCGGCTTTAATTTGTATTTCATTTAGCTTTGAGTTAGGGCTGCAACTAACGCTAATTTTGATAATCGATTAGTTGGGCGACGTTTAGAATGTTACATGACTACCAGATTTTTTCCAACTATCAATCCAGACAAAGCTGACAAAATATTGTCACTTGATGACATTTTGGAGGTGTAGTCTATATTTACTGACAAAATGTGTTTTTTTTATCAAACACTGAAAAAAATTAGCTAAAATGGTCTTAATTACATCATGAGTTCTTAACTGATTGAATTAAATAGAAATAAATTTAAATTCAGTAAGAATGCACCAATCCAGCTTTTCCAGTTCTGACATCCCGATACTTTGGATTTTTTCTTTTCTTTTCATATTGTGTTATGTAGCTGTTCTTTATAGTGTAAGTCACAACTAAACAACTATATGAATAAAATGACAAACATAATGAAACTTTCTGAATCAGCCAGTAAATAAATCTCACTGCCCAATATCGGCCTGAACAGCCGATACTAGATCGGCATCGATCGTGTCATGATAAACCGTTATGGCTGACAAGCAAAATAAATCTAAATATTGGCCCCAAAATATTGGCCAGATGAACATTCCAGGCAAAGCAGCAGAAACAAGTCGACAGGCTGGGATGATATTGGCAAAAATAGAGATCTCGATAATTTTTTGGCATATCTGCATTATGATATTCAGATTATTACAAACCAAAATTTCAAACCCATTTAAGTGCATTAGTTGAAGCTTAATTATCATAAAAATTAGGCTGCAGTTTACTACAGTAAAGACAATTTTAAATCAATTAAATCAATAAGTCAACTAAAATATCAGTCTTTCTCAAAACTCAACACCACAAACTCCGAGGTTTGGATGCCATATTATTCATGAAGAAAAAATGCAGCTAAACAAGATTTTCATGTAAAACATTCTGAATAAATTTTCAACTAATAAAAAAATGGCAAAGGAGACTCCAATGAGCAATTAACAGACTAAAATACCATCTTCTTAGTATTACTATCTTACACTTACTATCTTTAAACAACAATTTTGAAACATTTTAACTATAAATAATATACTAGGGTTGGGCAATATATTGTTTACTATATGTCACAATATTAATGTGGAAAAGTTGAAATTGAGAACATCGTCATATAATTGGAGTTTTCTTCGTTGTGAGAAAGTCAGATAGAAATTGTGACTGATTCCCATGAAAATATGCTGGATGTGTATATTTTTGTCATTAGTGAGTATATTTTTGTGGATGAACCTGGAAAATAGCCAAAATTTACCTTGACTATCAAAATTTACAAGCTGCTTTCTAAAAAAAAACCCCACAAGTTTTGTCCAATTGCTCTAAAACTTTAAACATGAGCAGACTGGGGAGTAATGAAAGAAATCAAATGTAGAGACAGGAAGCAGAGTTTACAAATGTAACTAAAATAGCCAGAAACACATAATTACCAAAATTATAAATAGGCCAGCTTTAGCTATAAGAGCTCACTACATTCTAACTGAGAGAAAGTTAACAAAACTGTATATTTTAAGCTAGTCAATTTCACTTTTACTTTCTTGAGCTTGTAAGTTATTTTCTCCTCACTCCAGCTCATCAAATCTCACACCATAACAGAGAAGCATGATGAAAGTTCAACACCCTCTCCTCACAGTCCAAACTTACAAGCCTAACTTTAATTAAAACCTTTGTCTTCTCTTCGACATTTTGCATATTAAACATGTTAAAATATTCATCTCGTATTAGTCAGTCGATCTAAAAATGAACTTTGTGATCATATTCAAATGTGTGCACATAAATTGCGACTCTCTCGACACAAGTCACTTCCAGATGTAACGCCTCCCAGACTCCATCTTGACTGTGGTATGATGCAAATTGGTCTCGGGTGCACTGTCTGTCGCTTGTTGTACCAGTTATTCTCAACTTCCCCGAGCTTCCATAGTTTTGAAGGTTAAGCATTTGGTGTTTTCTTGTCTTTTCTGCGTCAAAAACAGCCTTCTTTAACCTTTGATGGGCAAGTGGCAGGTTTTGACACAAATTGAGCAGAGGATGCGATGATTAGAGAGCACTTTTGACAGCCAGCCGGATGCTCGGATAATGCCGCGATTTGTAATGAGTGTTTCCGCCGGTGATAGGCAGAGGTGTGTATATTGAGAAAAGAGCAGATTGGGATGAGCGAGGGTTGTACGCTTGGCTGCAGAAATGTGGAAATAATAAAGAGGGTCATTGATGCAATAGTTACAAATGGGATGAAATAAAGAAGTAATCAATGCTTGTCTAATGAGGTTGAGAGGTGTTATTGTGGTTAATACCTTGGATCAGCAGAAAACAAGTTTGAAACAAGTTTGGAAATGGCTTTTGGGTCACTTTGGTTTTCTGCTCCATGATGTTAGGCATTTGTTCGGACCTATAGGATGGATGCGGAGATTGAAAATACACAAAGATGTCTAATCAGAGAATCCATAAACAGTACCTTGAATCACTCCTTGCATTTTTCTCCCCAGAGCTGCCCTGTATATGTTATTTAAAAGACAAGGAAAGGATGTGTAAGAAATTTACCAGCCTTCCATCACCATAAAAGTTGCTTGTAGCTTGCTGTTGCTGGATCCATTACTTTTCAATGTACTTCAAATCCAAAACTGTTGAAACAGAATTCACATCTACAAAATGTTATTCATGTCATTTTGTTGTACCACCAACCTCAAAACAACAAATCGTAAAGGTGTATCCAATGTCCACGTGGGATAGAACAACTCACACACATCTCTATGCTCTTCTTTCAAAAAGTAAATACTCAGTATTTGTACTAAAACAGAATCAAACACAGCCGAATCACGTACATCAGTGGGAGCTACCATCTTGGTTTTGTTTAATTCAAGCGGTACTTCCATCCCCCCTCAACTCGCCCTGCATGCGATGTGATTGGACAGGTAACCCGCTGTGTCAAACAGCAAACCAATCGGGCTGCTGAGGCCACATAGATCATCTTGAATTTGTGAATTCACAAATCTTGTGAGATAATCCCACTGGCTGGCCATGTTAGAGAACAATTGCCTGGTGTAAATATAAAATATAGTTTTGAGCTGATCAAAAGTCACAATAAAAAATTCTGTCATCGTGGATGATGTCACACCAATTGCAAGGATTTCAGCTCAAAGGTTTGGCACACAGTTTACACTCACGTCTGTTTAAGATGCATCAAACCAGGATGTAAACCAATAAAACCATACAATTTATAAAACGCCTAACTGAAAATAAACAAAGCCAGAAATCTCAACAAGAAGAGATGCCAGTTGCACACTAATTATAAAAAAATATAAAACACAACACCCTTGAAAATTCATTCAAAAACATTTTTTCCTAAGCTATTTGGTATTTATTTTGTTACTATATTTAGCCTATTCCATGTCAACCCAGTTTATGATGAGTTGACATGGATTAGAATTAGGAAGATGACTGTGTTCTGGGTAAATTTAGAAAATGGTAAGATTTGCAAAGCTTATATTCTTTAAAAAGGCAACGTTTCCATAAGTTAGCTCGGATTACACCATAAAAAATCATGAAAACAACAAAGTTTACAAAGTAGAGAACTACACAATAACTCGCATCCTTCCAAACTATTTACACTATATTCTATGAACAACTGAGGAAGTACAATTAAAAGCTGCAACATTGGAAAGTGTGAAAACTCCCAGCATCGGAAACAGCATTTTCCAATGGCTTGACAAATTCAATACACTACACAGGTCCTGTAATTAGATGTTTCAGCTCAGTGATGCATAACATTGCTTAGCCGCTCATTGCATTACCTACTAGTTTTTAAGTTTTGTTTTTTCAAGCCCAAACTTTACAAAAGTTGTTTTGTGGTTACTGTTGTGGTTCTTGCTTATTGTCAGTAACTGATGGCAGCTGAAGGCGACGAGAAAAACACAGCCCTACATCTTAGACACACACAATTAACTTTCAATAAATGACCTTACCATTCACTGCACAAAAAACATCAAAACATCAGCTTCTATGAGCACGATGTTGGATTACACAAATAGTGAGGTCATTAATGTGCTCAGGCATTCTGGAGAGACTCGGTCAAAAAAAAAGTTGAACAAAAATGTGGAATGATGATATGGACAAAAATGTATATCTCAATTTTTTTGGTGGCACTTTATGATAATATTGAGACGATATTAAGTCAGTCCAACAGGAATGTGATCAAACATGTCTAAGATCTGTATATTTTGAATGCTTTAACCCTATAATGCCATTCGTATCATATTTGCTACACACATTTCTGAAACCTCTATTTCATCAACATGATCAATACTTGCCTCAAAAACCTGTTGTATCTAATCTGACACATGTATTCTGCCCCCTGGTGAACTATCATGCCACTACAGGCAGCTCAAGTTTTGTTTTGGTAATTTCCAAAATGGCTGCTCCCAGTAAACGATCCACTTGCTTTTTTCAGGAAAATCTTTTCAAATTTTTGAGAAGTTACGATGAGAATAACATCAAAATTCTATATCATTTTTTAAAATAAGTAATTTCTTCACCGTATGAATGCATATTTACTAAGTAACTCATTTGTTATTTTACAATTAAATTGTGTTAAAATGTCTGTATCAAATTTGATACTGCAGGTATAATATGTTATTTTTTCCCAAATTGTCATTTCCCATTTTCGTGATTTATTCTACATAATACTTACTAAAATATAAACACACACTATTTTAATGACTTAATTAATCAAATTAATCACTGAAATGCCATCTTAAATACATTTTTGAGTATTTCTGCAACAAAACTTTTTCTGAAATATTAGTATCTATGCTTTTTTGACCTATATGTCTAGTTTTAGAACATGTGGGGAATGTAAAACGTTGAATCGCAAATCCAAAACTCACATAATGGTTCCCAGGCCAGCCATTGTAGAAAGTTACAACAAGTTTATAGTAAGTAAGTAATCTTTATTTTGTATAGTGCATTTCACAGACACAGAGTCACAAAGCTTCACAGTGAGATGAACCCCTCCTCCCCACTCAGTGACAGTAAACTGCCCTGGGGCAGCTCAGCAGAGACGATTCGCCTAAACACCTGGCACCTCAGCCTCCGACTATCACCAAGTGTTCCCTAACCTGCATGTTATTGAAACCAGAGTGCCCAGAGGAAACTAACCCAGATAATGGAGGAACATGGAAACTCCACACAGAAAGACCCGGGCCGTGCGGGAAACGAACCCGCAACCTTATTGCTGTGAGGCCACAGCGCTATCCGCTCTGCCACCGTGCCGCCAGTTTATGGGAGGTGTCGATCTCCTTGAAATGCTGTTTGCACTTTACAAGTTCAGCTTCAGGTCTCGAAGATGGTACATGTATATCTGGTGGCACACTGTTACTGTAGCAGTCATCAATGCATGGAATCTCTACAGACAAGACCAGAAGAAGCTTGAAACCCATGGCTCTGCGAAAGTTTCAGGCTTTGGTTGGTACTTCTCTCACAAGTGCAGGAAAGGCCAAGTGTGGCAGACCACTATCCTCCCCTGAGTCGACTCCAACACCACCCCGTAAAAGACCAAGCAGCTTGTGCACGGATGCTTCAGGATCAGGCGGGAGTGGTCATGAAAATCTAGTCTCGTGCAGGTCACTACTCCAGACCACTGTTTTCTCGCTTTGCACAGCCCTGTTGTTCGCATATGCCACTATCGTCATCGCTCTGACACTGGGAGAGGCATTTCCATAGAGCGGGTGCGGTAGAGCACTCTTCTTTAGACGCACTTTTTACCAGACCATTTTCCTACATGGGAAACCCGACAGAGATGGAAGCTGCACACCGTGCAGTGCACGACCAATCATTTTTCACATGTCTACTGTGGGAAGTGTAAGGTGCATCTTTGCCTGAACAAAGGCAGAAACTGTTTTTTAGCCTGCCACAAAGTGAAATAATAACGCCCAAAAAAGTGTTCTGTGAAAAGAAAAATAGAAAAAACTTCAAAATATGTTCTATATGTTCAAATGTTATTGACAAAACAAATTTTTTCTTGCCTAAAATTAACATTGCTGTGAGCAAAAAGTTGCCAAAAACGCCCGCTGTATCAAATGTGATACAAAACATATCTCAAAAACAACATAACATTGCAAACAAATTTTTGTGGATTTGTGGATTTTTTGTGGATTTTGTTTTAAGAGTTAATAAACATCTCAGCTCCAAAAAATCTGACTGTTTTTTAATGGTCAGGTCTTACAGGGTTAAATATAATTTACCAATAGATCAAACCAAAAATGTCTAGTTTTTAGTTCAATCCTGACAATTACCTCTAACTTGAAATTTGGATAAAACTTGCTTGTTTCATAATCAACAATAAAAGGATAAAATACCTATAATAACCCAGAAACCAGCCTTTTTTTTTACTACTAAAACAAAAAGATTTTTTTTGGTAAATATCAACAAGAGTAAAGCTGGTGGCACTAGATGCCAGAAAAACACCAGTTTCAGCAAAACTTGGGTTTTGGCAATTCTTCTTCAAAAGCTGAAGGTAATTTAACAAAAAAAAAGTTTTGGGGATTTATTATTTTTTTATTTATTTATTTATTTTAATTAAAAGAGCATTTAGAGTGATCTTAGCATGTCCGATTTGACTACAAGAGGGTTACATCAAATAACTAACCCTTTCTTCTAAATATGCAGAAGTTAGTTTAGGAGAAAACTAACAACATAAAAAATATAGAAAAAAGGTGGGAGGTACCGGACATGCCTTAAGGGATAAAGCACTTTTTAATGTAAAAAAAATTAAAAAAATTGTGACGTTTGTGACATCATTGCCATTGTTATTTAAAATATATTTTAAAATCTTTATTTCTTTAATTCTTTATTTTTATCAACAGTGTTATACTGAGCATTAGCAATGAAGCAAGTTCCTTGTTTGTGAATTTTATGGCATCAAAACTTTTTTTTTTATTTGATTCAAGACACTCAAAGCATCTTACATGGATCACTTACCCATTGTGCACATGTTTTACTGAGGTAAGTGTCTTGCCCAAGGACGCAATTAAAATTGTGCTAGACGAACAATTCCATGGCTGAAATGGGACTAAACGCAGCCATACTTAACACTTCACTTTGGTCTCCATTTTGTACGTGAACAGACTAAACACTGCTCTAATAATCTCAGAACTACATTTTAATCAAAGTTGTGAACTACATGGTACAAAAGCGTTGACCCTAGCGAAGCCTAACAGAGTGATAAGTACAGGGCATGTCCCGCTGATCAATTACAAAGTCTGAGATAAAGGGTTTCAAGTATCTGGAGCCACAGTGACAGAGGGACGCTCAGGTAATTCCACAGACTGACACCCAAATGTATTATCCCTCCTTATCTTAGCACGAGCTATATGTGCTGCTCCAGACGGGCTACTGATTGCTCCGTGGGGCACAAGGTTGTTTTGAGAGAAGCTAGATGAAGAAATACGCTAGATTAAACAAAAATAGATGTGGACATTGTAATCAGAATAGAATGGACTTATACATGGATACTGCAGAGACACAAAGTACTTCACAAGCTAAACATACAATACACAACACTATCATTTCAGCTACAACTAAAACACAAAATAAAACACATTTAAGTTAGCTATCTAAAGTATTACCACAATCACAACAGTGCAGGAAAACAGGGACATAATTCAAAAGTCTGAGAGCAACAGCTTGGAAAGTTCAAAAATGTGTGTGAGTAACTATTTCTGATCCTAAGACCTCAGAGAATATGAGGATGTGTAAGGTTGAATCAGATCACCAATGTCAGAAGGCGCTTCGAAAGTCAACAACAATAACTATTTTAAATTGTATGCAGAAACTGGAAGCAATGCTGTTGTTGTTTTTTTTTAATGGGAAAAAGGAAATTTTTTATGCAGAAATTTTAAATAATTGCTAGTTTGTTTGAAGGTTGTGAGGGTCATGGTTTCACAAAAAATATTGTTGTTAATTTGTTTCAATAAAACACAGAAAAATGTGTAATTTTTGTATCTTGAAATTCCTACAATATCACATAGCGATTTGTCGAGTAGTCAACATATTGTATTGAAACAAGCCAAACATGTGACTCACAGGCGCAAGGTACAGGTTAATTTAGGATAGCACATAATTACATAATTTTGGCCCCAGATGTATATATATATATTAATTCTCTACATGTTTTTAATATTTGAGACCAATGTTAAAGGTGGAGTAGATTTTCACATTGCAAGCATAATTTCGGTTTTTAATCTGACAACTTCCTTTGATAAATTCTCCGACACATGGCTAATATTGCTTTTTGGTGGTAATTATGGCTTAAAAACTTATTTTAATAAACAATTAAGTGAAACTGGAGAGAACCACCCAAGCACAGCCAATCAGAGAGCTGCATTTGGCTCCTGATGAGAACTAAATACTGTATAGGCTACTTGTTGAATTTTTCTACTTGGATTTGAGTAAAGTAAAAAAAAGATAGTCTTTTTGGTGCTCTTCAGTGCAGGGACTCTTAGCAAATGTAGACTTGAGAATACTGAGGCACTCAAAAAATTAAGAAAGATAAAAGCCTTTATTACATCATGGCAAAAAATAATAAAATAACGCCAACGCGTTTCGGCCCTTTGGCCTTCATCAGGGCAAAACTTTGTGTTTTCCAAAACTTTGTGTTTGCCCTGGTGAAGGCCAAAGAGCCGAAACGCGTTTTTTTGAGTGCCTTAGTATTCTCAAGTCTACAACTGTATACAGTATTTATTGTTCAATTCAAACAGTACTGGAAAACACAAAGTTTACAAATTTACAACTCAAAAACTTAGTTACCCCAATTTTATTTTCAGCTCAGAGTTTTTCTTTTTGGAATGGAATGACCAATCCAAGCTTCGGGATTTCAGCAAAAAAAAAATAAAAAATTGACCTAAACCACACATTGTCCTCACAAAACAAGCAATTCAGGAGTCTGAAAATCAACATTTCTGAACCCAGGTTCCAGAGTGGAAAGATTTCAAAAGTCACTGGCACAGGCTTATATCTAATGTGTATATTGTACTGACCTTTATTCAACAATGTTCACAGCAGAATCTTCAATCTTCTTCAACATTCTTCAATCTTCTTCAACACAAGGTAGGACAAAAAAATCCATTACACAGTTTTTCTCCATTAAATTCGTTTGAAGTTTTGCCATAATATTACAAAGACATCTGAAGAATAAATCCAGTTTCTTTGTCTTTTCTGTAGGTTGTAGATCCAGATTGTTCATTCAGAATAGCCCACTTGCTTGGTTTAGCTAAGTTTCTGTTACATTTAGCAACTTCCGTGGAAGTGTTATGTTTTCCTCTAGTTTTTTTTTTTTTTTTACTTCTATGTTACTGTCACAGTGCCATAATCTGGTCAGGTGGAGGTATTGCAGCATCCACATGAATCACTACATGAGTGTAGCATTCATGTGGACACTCACAAATACTGTGGGTTTTTTACAGTTATTTGTCAAAATGATCACTGTTTTGTCCTATTGTGGAGAAGGCCCAGGCCAATTGCAATGCCATGACGTTTCACCTATATTGTAGGCTATTATTTGTTTATTGTTATTAAATGAAGCTAGAGCATACATGGATTGCTGATCAGCATGCATTTCAAACTGAATAGGCTTATGCTGCAGCTTGGCTAGGACTAGTCTGAAAATACCTGTGGATCAGGGCTCGAGACTAACACCGTCCCGTCGTCCCGGGGACGGTAAAAATATAGTGCGGGACGATCAGAACGTTCCACCGGGACAGTCTCGGGACGAACACAGCCCCTCTCGTCATTTTTTCCCACCGCAGTTATTGAAGTCTTGGCAGCTTCTGTACATCTGTTATGTACTTTATTATTGCCATCGCTATTAAATGAGCTTTATATCTACTACAGTGCAAATATCTCTATTATTTTTAAGTCACTGTGAGCACCGCTTGCACCAGCCTGCCGCGTCTCTCTCTCTCTCTCTCTCTCTCTCCGCCTCCCTCTTCTTCCCTCTACGGCAGAGCGGCTGCTGCTGCTGCTGTTGAGCGTGTCCTGCCTGTTCTCTGAACTAAAGCGCTCAACATTTCTGACCCGCGGGAGTGTTCATCCAGGATTCATCTAATTTTGTTCACATTCGTGTTTTTAAGAAAAGGGATTACACGCGAGCACACGCGGCAGCGCTAACCCGACGTTTTGATAGCTTCTGTCAAAACTTTTTTTCCGAGTTCTCAAACGACTTCGTGCGACTCGTTTGAGAAGCAGCTTTGTTGCTAAACGCGCTAATAGCTCTTCTACCCCAATTCTACACCGTGTCCACACAGAAGACAGAGCCGTGTGGACTTTTTGTTCTCATTCAGTTTGTCTAAGAGCTAAAAGCTGCTAACCCTGGTGCTAACACTGCTATGCTGATGTGCTGCTGCTGTATTCCTCCTGCTTTAACCTGCCACTGTCACACAAGCACAAGGCACAAATAAAAACTCACTAAGCTGATATCAAGCACAAACGACATGTTTTATCCACTGTAGATCCAGTTAATTCAATAGATAGTGACACATTTTATTCAAAGACTTTTCATTAAGCTATAAAATTGTCCAAGAAATGTCAAACTAAAATGGGGAAAAAGTGTAACTAGTAATTTAGAAGTGTTGTATAATATATGGAGACAACATTAAGTGGAATTACATAAATTACGATAGCCTACATACTTTAATAGGTGTATATGTATTTTTAATCATTATTTTAACCAATTGCATGGGGACGGAAAAAATATTGTTTGGGACGGTTCAGTTTGGGGTTCGGGACAGTTTCAGGACGGTCCCCAAAAAAGTTAGTGTGGAGCCCTGCTGTGGATAGTTCATTCATACCATTCATTCCCTATAGACAATTACTACCATTTGCAGCAGCATGTAAGACCTTCATACGAGGTGAAAATGTCACCATGGAAACCCATGTGCTTATAAAATGTGGTCCCTGTGTCTCGAAGCTAATGCTAATCTATAATTTAATTATTAAAGGTAAAATAACTCTTTTTAAAAAAACAATTGGCCTGGCATTTAATGTTTTTTTTTTTTTTTTTACTTTACATTGAAGTTAACTTATCTTCTAGCATTTAGCATTGTATTGAAAATGCTCACTTTTTGCCTTAAGAAGCTTTTACCTTGTCAATAAGAAGGTCTGAACACTGAGTGATGATCTAGGTTAGTGGTTTTGCAACTTACCCTCTAAATGTTTTCTTCAGTTTTCTAGTAGAATACTGACAATTGGTGCTTTTGATTTTCTTGTTCTTGTAAAATGCTGGCTTAAAATGCATCAAAAGTATTAAAAAACATCACAAACAACATTTATTTAAAGGAATTCAAAATACATGTCATCTTCTACTAAAGTCTGATATCATTCCAAGTACCCCCTAGAAAGGGCTTGCATACCCTGTGGGTCCATGTACCCCTGGTTGGGAAACACATCTAGTTAAAATTCTGCTCTCTGCTTTGTGATTTTTAAATATTGACTAATTTTAGCGTATCTTGGCAAAATCTCCAAAGGGAAAGAATGGAAAGAGATGAAACTAACTCAAACTAGCCTAGCCACAGCGTGAAAAGGGACTATTTTCCATTTCTGAGTTCAGAAATAGAACAGCAACTCCTCTAAATATATTTGTATTGTTTTACAGTTTACTCTGCTGGTCTACATTATGCATTCTCTAGCATTCCACGCCAACTTCAGAAATAGAAAAATGTTCCAAGCACCAGCCTCCATTTTGTCAGTCTCTGGAAAAACAGCAGCGGTTATCAAAAGAATAATAATCAGGCCGTACATCCCCCAAACACACCCCATCACAGATATAATTTAATAATAACTGTTGAGCAATCTAGTCTAGTCTTTGTTGGTGCATACATTTTGCACATTCACACTTCAAAGCCTGAATATTTGACGGCCCCAAATCACACGAGGAAATGTGAAAGTTCTCTCACACTTACACTGTTGCTTTTATCAATGGTTCTTTGGAGGCCGCCACCATTTTTTTGACACTCGCTTCCTGTAAACAAGAGCTCTGGCCTGAAAAATACAGGCATAAATCTTGTGTAGTCGAGCTGTTTTGTGAGGCATCCAAAGTGAGGCTGAAGGCAAACACAGTTCATTTGAAAAAAAAAAAAAAAAAAAAAAGTGACATGGGCAGGCGTTAGCTCGGAGATGGAGTGCCAAGGCAAACGGTAAAGTACAGGTATTTTTCATGCAGAACTGTACAGTTTTCAGACCTAAATTCAGCTGAATAAAGGCACAGTTTTTCAGTCTCCAACAGGCAATCGGAAAGGCACCCCCGCCAGCAGGAAAATAACATAGGTTTTGAAAAATTGGGTAGACACAGCCATGGTGGGTATGCTTTGGAAATGGCAAACTACTAATGTATATGTTTGTTCTTTTGCATGTTTTTTGACACATTTTTGACAAATGTTTTAGGGACAACTGTTTGTAGAAATTGTGGTTGGCTCCTTTCCTGATGTTTTGTCTGAAATGTTAATGAATATGGCATTAAAAGAGACACAATAATAATAAAAATGCAATAAAGCTCTAAAGAAAAAAAAAAACAAAAAACAACAAAACATAAATACATTAATAACAGGTCAATTGAATTCCTTTTAAAAATTGCCAAATGGGTAAAAAGGTCTATAGAACTAAAACTATAAGGAATTTGTACCCATATGTTGTATGTATGGTTTATTCAGACCCCAGTTAGATGTTTTAAATGAGATAAAGGTGATTAAAAAAAAAAAAAAAAAAGACATAATATCTGTTCTTTAAGTCCTGCTTCTGCATGACATTTCACTAACAAATGGCCAATAAGTTGTTTGCATTTCAGTGGAAGTGTCATTTTAGAACATAAATGCATAGTCATTTTTTTGAATTAGACATAACTAATGGGAGTGAGGACATAGGGGGTAGGTGAAAACAGGAATTTTCTGAACAATTCAGCCTCGGGACAAACAAAATTAACCATGCAGGAACAATTGCTTTGAGAAACATACATACACTGTCAAAACAAACTGACAGCTTCAATTCAAGGTTGCTTTTATACTTAAGCTTGTGACAGGTAAGATCTGTGGAGAAGCAAGCATGTGAGCATGCTGCTACATATGGGTTAGGGTTAGAGTTAGGGTCAAAAACATCAGTAAATATATTCTAAATACAGATGTGTCTTGGGAGTTGTAGTGTAAAATTAAACAACCTTACAATTAAAATAACATTTGATGCTAATACTTCTGCTCTTAACCCTGAGCTGGAGAAATATTACGGCTGGATAATCTTGCAGCAGGCCACCAGCTGTTCCTCTTGTCTTTAACAATGCATCAGTCTGATGACAATTTCCACTCCATCACCGAGCTCAATTTTCAAAAATGTGCTGCCAGACTATTTGATATTTATCGCAGAATTGGCAAGTAATGTCAGCTTCTGTGCTGCAAATTCCCGGCAGCCAAGATGGTCCATTGCTCATGCAGGAGCAGTATGGGGACTAGTTCAGTTAGTTCCAGCTCGTGACTATTGGTTCTCTTTGAGGCTGTGAGGTATTTACCTTTGATTTGGACTTGCACAAGCAGTTGATTGAAATAACTACCTACTTTTGTCTATTTTCATATCCAAGATTTGATGAGCAGAAGTGGAGAAATATGTTTGACAGAAGAAAGAAGACATATTGTGCAGGTAGTTAGTAATAAACTATAACATATGTAAATAATCATTTTACATTTTTGTTATAAATCAGAACGCTGATCTAAAATCAAAACAAACATGTATGCTCACTTCTGTTCAGAATTGCAGAACTGATAACCCATGCTTCATGACATTTCATTGTAACAAGGAGCAGCTTGTCAATATTTTAATGTGACATTTTACAACCCTACATTGCTGTATAGGATTCTTGATTTAAATATTCATATCATTCATATCATATGAGGGGAAAGGTGGTATATGCAAACAAGATTTTTTTCAGCACTCGAGCCTCAGTTGCAGAACAATATTCAAACATGCATGAATCAGTCCAAATGCAAATTTAAACAAATGATGATTAAACAATGTTGTAACAAGAATTAAAGCTCATAAAAGTTTTTATATTTGCATTATAAATCCCCACTAACTAAAAGGTTCACTATGTAACCATTTTGTCTAGAAAATTCTATGACATAAACATTAGTCTTGAAAACGCTCATTCAGTTAAAAGTGTGCATGGTGATATAGAGCAATTATTTGTTCATTAACACAGGAGACGGAGGCGCACCCGGTACAGAAAGAGCTGCCATTGATTGACCAAGCTTTAGCAACAAGTTGAGCCAGCGCTGTTATCTGCTAACTACAAGAGTTTATCATTGTGCAAAAACAAATGTTATGCTGCTAATTTGTCATTTTGTAATGAAATTCGACCCTAAAACCCATAAACATTACTTAAATTGAAGATGCTATTAAGGGATTATTTGTTTATAAACACAGGAGATGCAAGTGCAAGCTGAGAGCAGAAAAAGTTGTGGCCGCCTTACACAAGCTGTAGCAGCAACACTAGCCAGCGCTGTCGTCAGCTAACTAAAAGAGAAGAGAAAGAGTTCCTAGCTTCATTGGCAGAACGTAGGTCAGTGGTTCATACCTGATCAAAACATCTAGCCGTGTCACGTCCTGCTTTGTTGTTCTTCATAGAGGGATTATCGCTCGACGTCACTTTCAGCTCTATTGCGCTTGCTATATGCAGAAAGAGCCGCTGCCCATCAGGTTAGCTGGGGAAACTTCTTTGATTAAAACAACAAAACAGCTGTTTCGATCAGGTATGAACTGGTGTGACAGACGTCTGAGTCCTGAGGCTTGACATGTAACAGTGTTTTCTTGCCATTTTTTCACTCACCTGAAAGTAACATTTTGAGTCGTAGGGTCGAATTTCATTCACAAATGTTAATTTTGCAGCACAACTTTTGTTTTTGCATAGTGATAAACTATTGTGGTAAGCTGACAACAGTGCTGGCTCGCCTTGTTTCCATGGTTTGTGTCAATGAGCGGCGGCTCTTTCTGCATACCAGGTGTGCGCACATCGCCCGTGTTGATAAACAAATAATCCCTCTATAAAGCGGTTTCCTCAGCCAACTAAACAGATAGTGTATCTTTCTGCAGGTGAAATATGCCAAGTATAGAACTGAAAGTGACTGATAATCCCTGTATATTTTAGCACATTCCTTCTACTTTGGTTTGTGTTCAAGTTTTTAGATATAGTTTTTGCACTTCTTTCAACACTTCTTCTATAATTGTCAAAATAGGTTTACAAAATTGCAATTCCATAATTTTCTTATCCTGGCTTGTTTTGTCAGCACACCTTGTTGCAAAGTCATTCAACTGTTTACTGGTTAAGATTGGCCCATGTTCCCTGTCCCTTTCTTTTGTTTTCTTTTTAATCAGAGCTACATCTGCTATAACTGGGGACAAATATATAGTAATGACTTTGTTTAGGCTGCTGCTTACAGAAGTGTAACTCTATAGGGGTTTATGTTCAAAATGAGAGGAAGTGTGTGGGATCTCGCGTACATCTGCTGACCAGCACTTGGCACTAAGCCTGGAATTAGTGATTGATATCCACAATGTGCTGCTGAGGCGGAGGTGGACAGTAATTGGAGACACATTATTTTGACAGAAAACTTTCTCTTTTGGCTGATGCATAGCAATGAGGCAGCTGTGAACTGGAGCTAATCGATTGGGGCAGGCCAGCCAATCATTCAGCAAGTTTGTTGTTGGTTTTCTGGCACACACACTACCGCTCCAACCAAAAGTCACAGCAAACAATGTGCATAAATTGTTCGTTGGAGGTTTGTAGTGACCGAAGTGTGATTTGTTTTGAGCTTTATGGATGTTTTAAACAGCCATTGCAATTCATTTTTGAACAAACAAACAAACAAACAAACAAACAAACAAACAAACAAACAACAAAACAAAACGTACAAGTAATGTAAAATCAAATGTATGCAACAGCAATGTGAAGCTAATCAACAATTTTAACATTGTGGCTATTTAGAATGTTTCAGGAATGGCATCCAGGGTGATGTCACTACATCATACTCTAGTTCAGACAGGGAGAGCACTGGTGGAAAGTACAAAAGTTCTATACTTGCTCTATAAAAAAGTTCGGTAACACTTTAGAATACAGCTCCCTTGTTTAGGTGTAAATACAGGTAGTTACTAAGGATTAAACATGTAAGTACAAGGAAACAACTAATAGTTACGCTGTAATTACTCAAGAATGTACTATAGTATTATTGGGTTATTACGTGTAATAAAGTACTACAACATTATAAAAAGTAACAATTGTAATAAAGGGTAATAAAGCGTTATTACTGCACTTAAGGCGTAACAAATGTGCCAAGTGTGTAACAAGTGAAATAAAGATGTACTATTTGTGAAATGAGTAATTATGACAAATACCTCAATTATATTAGCTGTATTTATACTTTACCAAATGCATTCATGTACAGCTCTATTCTAAGATGTATAAGGTCCAAAAAAATAATCTGACAAGACAATACAACAGTATCAAGTTGTTGAATCTTTATTGAAGAAAAAACAAAACAAAAACACACTTTAAAGACAATGTTCATACCGTGCACTACAGTTTAATAACACAGAAAAGTGGAGTGTAATCTAAAGCAGAACAGTGCTGGTTATTCCTGAAATTGACAGAAACAACAAATAATACATACAACCAAGGTGAAAGAAAAGGAAAAGGAAGAAACAACAAGTAACAGATCGTAACAAAGACATACAGAGTGGAACAGAGGAGGAACAAGGCATGTATTTACACTACAACTACAATGTAGCTACACTTTAATTACACTGTAACTACAATGTAGCTACACTGTAACTACAATGTAGCTACACTGTAACAACACAGGAACGGGAGCTGTATTCTAAAGTGGAACAGTGCTGGTTATTCCTGAAATAGACAGAAACAACAAATAACACACACAACCAAGGTGAAAGAAACAGAAATAGCAAGAAACAACAAGTAACAGATTTTAACAAAGACTTACAGAGTGGAACAGGGGAGGAACAAGGCATGTATTTACACTACAACAACAATGTAGCTACACTGTAATTACACTGTAACTACAATGTAGCTACACTGTAACTAAACTGTAACTACAATGTAGCTACACTGTAACAACACAAGAACGGGAGCTGTATTCTAAAGTGGAATAGTGCTGGTTATTCCTGAAATAGACAGAAACAAAAATAACACACACAACCAAGGTGAAAGAAACAGAAATAGGCAGAAACAACAAGTAACAGATTTTAACAAAGACATACAGAGTGGAACAGGGGAGGAACAAGGCATATATTTACACTACAACAACAATGTAGCTACACTGTAATTACACTGTAACTACAATGTAGCTACACTGTAACTAAACTGTAACTACAATGTAGCTACACTGTAACAACACAGGAACGGGAGCTGTATTCTAAAGTGGAACAGTTCTGGTTATTCCTGAAATAGCCAGAAACAACAAATAACATACACAACCAAGGTGAAAGAAACAGAAATAGGCAGAAACAGCAAGTAACAGATTTTAACAAAGACATACAGAGTGGAACAGGGGAGGAACAAGGCATGTATTTACACTACAATAACAATGTAGCTACACTGTAATTACACTGTAACTACAATGTAGCTTCACTGTAACAACACAGGAACAGGAGCTGTATTCTAAAGTGGAACAGTTCTGGTTATTCCTGAAATAGACAGAAACAACAAGTAACAGATTTTAACAAAGACATACAGAGTGGAACAGGGGAGGAACAAGGCATGTATTTACACTACAACAACAATGTAGCTACACTGTAATTACACTGTAACTACAATGTAGCTACACTGTAACTAAACTGTAACTACAATGTAGCTACACTGTAACAACACAGGAACGGGAGCTGTATTCTAAAGTGGAACAGTTCTGGTTATTCCTGAAATAGCCAGAAACAACAAATAACATACACAACCAAGGTGAAAGAAACAGAAATAGGCAGAAACAGCAAGTAACAGATTTTAACAAAGACATACAGAGTGGAACAGGGGAGGAACAAGGCATGTATTTACACTACAATAACAATGTAGCTACACTGTAATTACACTGTAACTACAATGTAGCTTCACTGTAACAACACAGGAACAGGAGCTGTATTCTAAAGTGGAACAGTTCTGGTTATTCCTGAAATAGACAGAAACAACAAGTAACAGATTTAACAAAGACATACAGAGTGGAACAGGGAGGAACAAGGCATGTATTTACACTACAACAACAATGTAGCTACACTGTATTACACTGTAACTACAATGTAGCTACACTGTAACTAAACTGTAACTACAATGTAGCTACACTGTAACAACACAAGAACGGGAGCTGTATTCTAAAGTGGAATAGTGCTGGTTATTCCTGAAATAGACAGAAACAAGAAATAACACACACAACCAGGTGAAAGAAACAGAAATAGGCAGAAACAACAAGTAACAGATTTTAACAAAGACATACAGAGTGGAACAGGGAGGAACAAGGCATTATTTACACTACAACAACAATGTAGCTACACACTACAATGTAGTACACTGTAAAACTGTAACTACAATGTAGCTACACTGTAACAACACAGGAACGGGAGCTGTATTCTAAAGTGGAACAGTTCTGGTTATTCCTGAAATAGACAGAAACAACAAATAACACACACAATCAAGGTGAAAGAAACCGAAATAGGCAGAAACAACAAGTAACAGATTTTAACAAAGACATACAGAGTGGAACAGAGGAGGAACAAGGCATGTATTTACACTACAACAATAATGTAACTACAATGTAGCTACACTGTAATTAAACTGTAACTACAATGTAGCTACACTGTAACTACACTTTAACTACAATGTAGCTACACTGTAACAACGCAGGAATGGGAGCTGTATTCTAAAGTGGAACAGTGCTGGTTATTCCTGAAATAGACAGAAACAACAAATAACATACACAACCAAGGTGAAAGAAACAGAAATAGGCAGAAACAACAAGTAACAAAGACATACAGAGTGGAACAGAGGAGGAACAAGGCATGTATTTACACTATAACAACAATGTAATGCATTGTAACTACACGGCAAATACACTATAACTACAGTCTAACAACACAGGAAAGGGAGCTGTATTCTGAATTGTAACAGCGCTGGTTATGTCTGAAAATGACAGAAACAAAAAATAACACCCACAACCAAGATGAAAGAAACAGGAAGAGGCAGAAACAACAAGTAACAGATCATAACAAAGACATCCATGTAAGACACATGAATAAAAAGATATATATATTGTAATGAATGTGTTACTTTGAATTAAAAAATATACAAGTTTAAAGGGACTATACAATAAAGTTACTTAAAATCACTTTTTTCCTAGCACAGATTACTGACTACATCTGATCATGTCCAATTTCTTCACCAAACTGGCCGTTACAATACCGGCGCAACTTGCTCCTAACAGCTGTGAAAAGGACATAAAACGCATCATAATGAACAATTTGAAGGCTCAGAAAGTATTAGGTAAGAAGTTTAAAATAAATTATTTCTGTTTGTTTTCCTTTTTAAATAGGCAAAAATCAAGCATAGTCCCTTTAAAATAAAACGCACACACAATTGTTTCAGAATGTAGGTTATCCAAAGCGTTACCTTAAGTGAACTAAACATAGATAGAACATTTCTAAGAGATGGTACATGCCTTGAAGACCACACCAAAGTCTAAGCTTCGAGTGTATTTGTTCAGTCCCAGAGCCTGCTTTAACATCAGCTCTCAAAAGTCAAAGACTTCCAAATGTTCTCACAACAGAGTTCGTACAGCGTTTAACGTATAGTTTTCTCGCTTTCTTAAAAAAACTTTTCCAGGTTTTCTATGATTGTGCAAACCCTGTTAGAAGGCAGAGACGCCTGCAGTCAGAATAAAAGTGTGATATTTGAAAGTCAATTGCTAGAAATAGTTTTCTTTTTGTTTTTGGTTAGTTGCTAAACCAGGCTTCTTCATAGTCTCCTTGTGTACATTGTAGTGCTTGCTTTGCTTCTTCTTCTTGTATATTTTCAGCTGAAGGTGATGCTCTGCTCAATCCAGGACTTCTTACGCCCCAGAGAAGGGTGAGAAGATAAACCCTGAGAAACAAAAAAAAAAAAAAAACAGATCAGTTCCTTTTGTGCATCAGTCAACTGCAGGGTTTATTCTGCATTTAGTCAATTAACATTGACATGTTATACAATACACTTGTTGTGCAACATTTTCACTAACTGTAATCTGCTTAGAAATTAACTGTATTCACATTTACATCATTTAGAATTTTACATTACACAAACAATTCTAACTTTAAATTGTTTCAGTAAAAGAAATGATCGAAAATGCAACTTCTGAGCTAATACAATTGCATAAGACAATATTTTCATTTGTAGATGCCGGTGCCTGTCGTGGCGCCTCTAATGGAAATTACGTTTGCAAATTAACCAAAAATATATTTTTTTAGTTTGTACATATTTTTGAAATGCTTCTTTTCTATGTGATTTTGTTAACATTTTACCAGCCTGAGAAAGAATACTAGACACAGAAGATTCATCTTGTTCTTTCACATTTACCACTTCTGGGTGATGTTGAAAAGCGTAAGCATTTCTGTTGTATGTTAGCTGTCATTTTACTTTTTTAAATTTTTTTGTTGCATCACAAATAAGGCAAAAGGACAATATACATACAGTATAATGATGCATATTGTCTAACAAAACCAACAAAAAAACACAATATGAAAACAAAACTAAAACAAACCGAATTGATCAAAAACAGCAACATTTTAAAACTAAATATGCATCATTGTATTTATAATGTCCTTTTGCCTTTTTTGTGAAGCAACTTAGTCAATAATAATACAAAAACAAAGACAGCTAACAGAATAATCATGTGTTTTGAATGTTGCTTTATACTCTATTACGCGTTCCTATGTCACCTGGAAGTGGTAAATGTGAACGCACTAGACAAATCGTCTAAAGTCCGTAAACGAAAGCAGGTTAAAACAAGCCAAAGTCTTTTCAATCGAGTTCAACGTTTGTTTAGATTTAATCCACAGACATGAGAAAACAAAAAACAAAACAACAGTTTCATCTCCTACCACAAAATGGGAGGGGTCGCCATCATGGGAGTGACGGAAGTAGCCATCCAAAGGAGGGAGGAAAACATCCTGACCTGCACAAGTTCAAAGGAAAACCCAAATAAGATTTAAACATTTATATACACAGACATAGCCTTTAAGCAACTAATAATAACCAAAATACTTATCTTCAAGAGGAAAAACATTGTACTGCAGAGACCTGGACTGTATACTAATTTAGGAAGATTGCAGGAACACTCATCCACTCGAATCAAATCAGAGAGATGAGGCCAGACACAGTGGAACAATGGACTGACTTTATTGCGGAGCAGACTTGTCTTTACATTCATGTTCTGGTATCTGAAATAACAGATATATAAAAAATAAGAAGGACTGCTAACTTAAACATGTTAGCAAAAACGTGGCTAGCCCTGCAAGTCTGTTCACATACNTCCGACCCAAGAAGGTAATGTTATTGCATTAATTGTCCCCATATTGATTATGGATGTAAAGAAAATTAGACATACACGTTTCGGCTCCAAAATTTCTATAACGTTGCATTTTTATTAACAAGTGCTACAGAATCAGAAACAAAAACATAAATCTTTCACACAAAAAAACTATTATAAAAGGTATATTTAACCTGTCATTATGATTTAGACCAGTCATCAAAGTGGGGTCGCAAGATGATGTTTTTAAACTGGAAACATCATGTTTGACTGAGTTTTTGGTCATATGAAAAAACGTAAACTACTAAAGAAAATAATTTAACTCAATTTTCCTTTTTTTAAAGTTACAATTCATTTATTTTATTTTGCTGTGGCGGGTCACTAGTTGGCCACATGGTTGTTTTGGAACTCCCGATTTGGAAGCATGACTCACCTTATGTTTTGGAGATGTCCAGGGGTTTATCTTTGACGACCCAGTGGATGTAGGGCTCTGGATCTCCTGCAGCCTGACAGTGAAGAATGGCTGTGTGGCCCTGGTAAACGTGGTGTTGTCCGGCTCCACTTTGAACCGAATGTACACTGCAAAAAAACAGAACGATGTTGTTATGTTGTAAACTTAATGATCTTAATGGTTCTCTTCTTCTTACCTGCCACAGTGAAGGAGACCAGGGCGCGTATCTCCCCCTGCTGGCGGTTAGAGGCGAGGCAGGAGTAGTTTCCGGCGTCGCTGCGGGTGACTTTGGTGAAATGAAGCTGACCGTTTTTCTGCTCCACGTGAGAGGGCAGGTCTCCTCCGTCTGCAGCATAAACACAGATATCACAAGTTTACCACGAGGAAGGATACATGAAGAATGAAACTTACTTTTTTCAATAAGAGTAAGGGATGGGACAAGATCTCATAAGGTCTCACGAGATTTGAATTGTCACGTTTTTTTTTTTTTCTTTTTACATGCTTATTATCACAATTTTTTTTATATGCTTTTTGTCACAAGATTTTTTTTTTTTTTACATGCTTATGTCACAAGTTTCTTTTTTTTTCTTTTTACATGCTTATGTCACAGTATTTTTCTTTTTTTACATGCTTGTGTCACATGTTTTTTCTTTTTTTCCTTTTTACATGCTTGTCACAATTTTTTTTTTTTTTTTTTTACATACTTTTTGTCAAAAGATTTTTATTTTCTTTTACATTCTTCCTGTCACAGTTTTTTTTTTTCTTTTTTTCCATGTGTTTACAAAAAAATTGAAAAGCAAGTAGAAGTAGAAGTTAAAGTGTGTCTGACATGTTTCAGAATTTGTAAATTTTTGGTAAATTTTGTAAGTTGATGATAGTTTTACATGAATTAAATACAAATATATGAAAAAAGTTTGAAACATATTGAAAACAACAGGAATAGAGTTCTAAAAAGATAACTAATAATAAACTGATCATTTTGTTTTGTTTTTATTTCTTAGTCTCAAATAAAAACGTCTGTTATATTAGAGGAGTTTAGGCCCAATCTATTACATCGTTGCTGAGCGTTAATTGTTTGTTAGTATTTATTTTCTAGCTAATTTTCATCAGCCTCCACACATTTTTCCAAGTTCCTGAGGACCACATGTATGCCTACCCAAAGTAATTTTTAACTCTAAAAATAGCTAAACTGGGATGAAATGAGTAAAACTGTTTAGTGCAATCGTACATAAAATGTTCTTAACTTGAAAGAGGTTCAATCTGTCATATGTACTTAAATAAGTTACAATGACAGCAAAAATTAGATTGATCCTTAAAACCAAACTTAAACAAAAGCTAGGTTTTTATTTTCAAAATAAATCCTGCTTTTCTTTCAGTGTGAACATAAAACAATTTCTTTCTGTACTTGTTTATGGTGATACATTAATATGCATGCTCCATCGTCCTCTTACACAAATGGGACTCTGTGTATCAGCTGCACTACGCTTTATCACTAATGCAAAGTCTCTCACTCATCACTACACTCTGTATGATGTGGCTGGTTGGTCATCCTTGTCATTTTGCAGAAAACAACATTAGTATGTTTCATTACAAAGGAATTCTGGGGAAACTTCCTAGTTACCCGAGTAATCTTCTCACTGTCAGCTCAGGTAGTTACAGGCTTCGTTCATTTTATCTACTTTCCAACATGCCTCGATGCTTCACTTGAACTGGGAAAAGCTGCCTTCTCATCCTCTACACTGTGCTTCTGGAATTAGTTACAAAAGGACCTTGCAATGTTAATATGCTTAAGTTCAGAAAAAAGAAGACAGACTGGTACTAAAGGTCAAACCACAAAGATGATGGTTGAAATGATAAATCACTCTGCAGGTTGCACACATCCTTTCTTTTTTTCTCTAACAAAAACAGAATGTGTCATCATTAGGAACAGGACAAAGAGGTGCCAGAAGATGCCTCGAACTTCACTTTATCTGATTGAAGTCATCTCTGCTTTGGACACTGCAGGTTTCAACAAGTTCATCTTCTTAAAAGTAAAGCTCTTGTACTTGTCTTTGTGCCATTATTGACCAGAAGAAATGAGAAACAGACAAACAGACCTGCTTTGGTTCCAGCGGATGGTTGGTTTTCTCTTCCTGTGGCTGAACACGTGACGCTCATCTCTTTGTCCAGCTCCAGACACTGAACTGACGGAGGAGTCGGTGTGAACTTCAGCTTCTCTGTGACGCAAAGAAAAAAATTGTTACTCTCAAGCAAATGACAGAATTACAAATCGGTCAGCAATTTGGGAAAAATGTATAGTTTTTCAATTGTGATTCTGAGCTTTTAACCATGACTTATGTTTGAGTAATCTTGTGTTCTCTTGCAGCTGATCAGTAAATCCCTTTTTTTCACTTATCTTACTTGCACAAACTTCAAAAATCATAACACGACAAAACATGTACGATTCAAATTCGACATGTACATTACAAAAATTTAAATTTTGATTTGCTGCTTGTTTTAGTCAAATTAACTGAGATTCTAAGCTATTTTAGATAATCTTGTGTTTTAGATGAGCTTAATTCAAATTACTTACCTGCATATATTATCCTTTATATTAAATATATGCAGAGATGGCAAGTAACTAAGTAGTTTTTTTGAGTATCTGTACTTACTTGAGTATTACAAAATTGGTGACATTTACTTCTTTTACATTTTTCAAGAAATATCTGTACTTTCTACTCCCTACATTTTAAAAACAGGTGAGTTACTGGTATAAGCCCATAAACCTTTTTTTTTCTCTTTAAACCAGTGCTGATCTGCTGCTGTGTTGCAAATTAACAACTGAAACGACCAAAAACTTTTTAAAATTTCTGGCAATTACATTTTATCCCATGGTTTATGATTTATCCCAAAATGTGTTTCTATAGCAGTTAAGCGTCTTAACCTGGATTTGTATTTGTATTTTTTTTTTTCGGTTAAGACGGTTTTACTTGTTTCGATGTGTTTTCTGTCTTGTTTTAATAAATTAGTTCTTATTTCAAGCCAAATTAGTTGCTGAAGTAAGACATGTCACTCACCTCATTGGCAAATTTGAGTCAAGCTCAAATAGTCAACAAGTAGCATAAGCTGCCAATTTCAAGTTTTAACCGAGATTAGATAATAACTTTTGGCAGTGGATACTTTACACACGTTTACTTTTATACTTAACTCAAGTAAATACATTTCAGCAGGACTTTGACTTTTACCAGAGTCGTTTTTTTGCCATGTATCTGTACTTTTACTCATGGGTGTAGCATCAAATTCTGGGCCCCAGGTACAATCTTGATGGGGCCCCTAATACATACCATAGTTTTGTGTTTTATTTATTTAGTCCTCCTATTATTTTTTTACTCATTTGGGTTTCAATTCCCTTATCTATTTAAAGTCAAATTCCACACATAATTAGTCTTGCTATTAGGTTTTTGCTGGTGTCATATATGACTACAAACAAATGCATTTTTGTGTCAAAACTATCGGGTTGGAACCACATTCACTCGAATAAAGACAAAAATAAAAGAAAATTTGTTTTAAACACTCTTTTTTTTAGCCAACTTGTTTTAAGCATAAACATGTTTAAATTTGGACAAAAATACACTTAGAAAATACTAATGACATTTTCGACACATTCTAAAGTTGCTGGATTAAGAAGTTGCAATTTATTGACCATATTTGACACCAATCTTGTAAATATGCATACTTTATGGAAGTGATAATTCACTGAAATCTGCTAAGTCTAGCTTATATTATTACAGTATATTCTGTAACACTATATTTGTCAATATTTAGACAATTAATAATCCTATTTATTTGGCCTTTTATTTTTTTGGCTGATGTTTATTTATTATTTTTTTGCTGTGTTTTATTTGAGTGATGGAGCTCTCTGAAATCACAAATAATTACATTTAGAAGAATAAAATCTCGCACGAGTTTTGGGGGCCCCGGGGAAACTAGTACCATTTACCCCCTAGTACGACACCCCTGCTTTTACTTGAGTAGCGAACTTTCGTACTTTTGACATCTCTGAATATATAGAAAAAAACAGTAGCAGACCTATGAACTGACATACTAATGAAATAATTCTATGTATTATAAAGGGCTTTTTGCATTGATTTAAACTGTGATTGCGATTAACCTTGCAGCCCTAAGTATTACTACCATTTATGTCTTGAATATCTCACTCTTTATCTTTAACAACGGCAAAATCTTAGCTGTATATTAGCAAATCAAGTTCAGACAAATACATTCATCTATCTCTGTTCACGATCTTATAAACAAAAGCTGTCCAGACACAACTTCGACATGTCAGAAACCCACTTCAGCTCCAAGATAAGCGCTCATTGTACATACTCAGGTGCTTCTATAAATCACATTTGCACCTCTGTGTGTGTCCTCCACCGTTCCTAGATCTTATTTTAGCGAGATTCCCGATTCCCGCCCACACAAGCCTTAAGGCACCACCACATGTGCATCTCTTAGCTCCGCTACAAATCCCTCTGAAAACATAATATGCACTTTGCTCTTACTATGAAGCGTGTGTGTTAGAAATGGGAAATCTTTATATGGATTTCAAGTACATATGTTTAGCTCAGGGGTTTTCAAAGTGTGGTGTAAGGACTGGAATACCGCTACTGGAAAGATTTACTTTTATGTCAACACAGATTTTTCAATGGGTCTATTGATTCTGATAAGATGCTCCTTTATCGTTTTCAATAGGAGGAATGTGTCTTAGGGCCAGAGGGGCACATATGTTAACACATTCATTTCCACAAACAGCACCACAAGTGAACACAAGAAGTAAGCAAAGAAACAGAAGAATACAAGCAATGTACAGTCTTTCTAGGGATTTAAATTACGTTCTACTTTAACCGTTACTTCCCTAAGCCTAGATCTAATTCAATGTTATTTGTATAGCACATTTTATAAATAAGATGGCTTCCAAAGTGCACATGATAGCAAAGTTATAAGTCAGCAAAAACACAACCAGAGACAAAAAATTAAAACCAATTTAGCAATAAAGACATGAAACAAAAATCAATAAATGAAAGCATGTGTAACCTATAAAACATACACACACAAAATAGAATAAAAGTAGAAAAAACAATAATAATAAAGACTACAAAAGACCACACAACTCACAACTTAAGACGAGGCTTAAACACTCCACAGTAGAAGCAGATCAAACATGAAGGGGCATAGGGTTCCAGAGCTTAGGGCTTTTAACCCTCAGTTCACCCTTAAAAAACGTAACGTTTTGTGGCAATCTTTTCATGCACAAAATCTCATTTTACAGAAAAACTAAAAAACTGGGAAAAAATTATTTCATTGCCAATTATTGACCAATGACAAGGGCTAATAAGCATATAACGTTTATTCAATTTTGAATGGATTTTTAAACTTCTTTACTTTTTTAAATTTTTCATCACCTGTACAGTGGTGTTTGTATGTTTACTGGACAATAAAAGGCTAAAAAAAATTTGAAATACATATTTGGTATGTACGTGTCAAGAAGAAGTAGTTCTATTAATCTGAGTAGAAAAAAAGACAATTCTATCAATGTTTTTTTTTGTTTTTTTTTTTTAAGGCCTCAAAATGGCCATAGGGATAAGATCGAGTTCTTCTGTATCTCAGCAACGGAAGTGTTTTTCAAAAACTGAAATAGCCAAAATGTGTCTTCAAAAATTATTAACCTGAGAGCGTTTTCAGCTAAATCCCGCAAACAGTGTGTTGTTTTCCATTGTTCTGTCATTGTCAGAACAATAAATCTCGAAATACAATGTCAAATGACTTGACAACAAAATGACAACAAATTGATGCAAATCCAAATTCTTTGCAGCAAGTCAGGTAAACTTCTATTGAAATACATCGGCCAAAACAGTTTAAAACAGGGAACAAACAGACGCGGAACAAACCAGTAAACTGTTGAATCAGTACTGGTTAATGTATCTAACATTCTGTAGTCTCAGAATAAGCTTCAATTGATTCTATATTCTGTAATTAACATTTCATCTCCACTAGTTTAACATTAGGCCGACTAAAAAAATCTACTGATGTGTGATGCCACGTTTCTGAGCTCTATACTTTGGAAACTTTATGAACGTGCTACACAAATAAAGAGGGTTTGAAAACCTTTTGTTGTCATTCCAAACATCTGTTAATCCTTGATGGTATTTCAGAAGTGTAACCTGATATATTTGAGAAGTACAAATGCAGTCTTACCCAGCACAATGACGCGCGCCTGTCCAGACAGTTTCCCGCCCACAGTCTTGGCCTCACAGCCGTACATCAGACCGTCGTACACCTCCACGTTGTTGATCCTCAGAGTGCCGTTTGAAAACAACCTGAAACGAGTGTCCTGCAACAAAATATTCTGGATTTATTGACTATTTCACTTTGCTGACAACATGTACTTAATACATGTTGTAAATTAAGTTGAAGTAAAAAAATATATATAGTAGTTGAAAATAACAAGTATGTTCTGATTTTTGAATGTCATATAAAATATATTAGATTTGTAGGAATTTTGGCCCAATATACAGAGTAGTTGCGGGGTAACTTCTAAATGAGATGGAATAATTTAATAAATTTGTAGTTGTAGAAAAATAGTTCGAGGCACATTGATAAGTGCGGGACCCCTACGTCGAAACGTGGAGGTGTCTTGGACTATTTTTCTACTTGATCCATGCTTTTAAGACCCTTTAGTCCTTGAGATGCACCTGATTTGAACTGCACGGACCCACTGATGCACTCCCACCTCTAATTTTGTAAATACATTTGTAATCAGGAAATAAGACATAAATCTTAGCACCAACATTTTGTTGTTGGTCCAATGACATTGTAATGAGACAGTATAAGACAATTCATCGTCTGAAGTGGCACCACTTTATCATAACTACATCTTAATATATCTTAGTAAACCCTGAATAAAGGATAAATAAAGTCTTATTTATTTACAAACACATGGCGAAAGAACGAATGAAAAAGTGAATTAATGCTTAAAAACTACTTAGTTAAAGAGCTAAGGTTAGGATTTAGGGTTAGGGACAGGGTTTGGAGTAAAAACGTTATTAAGCATAAATACACTTTTTCATCTATTAATGAATTAATCGTTTGTTCATAGATATTTAGGCTAATTAAGTGTTAATAAGGAATTATGTAATTAGGTGTTAATAATGATTTATAAGTCTAATAAGGATTTATTAAGTCTAATTAACATGTAGATATTCTACCTTTTTTAAATTTGAGAATTAAAAAAGAGCTATTGTTTGTTGCTTCACTGACATTGAGCGCAAATCTTACAGCTATACTATCGAAATGAAGCATTCCTAGATGTTTAGAATTTTTTTTTTTATTATCTTAACTGCGTTTTGGTTAAATGAGTAGTCCAACCTGTTATGAGTCACTTTCTATAAGTGTCATGCACAGATGTTGATAGATTCAAACATGAATACTACAGGTGTTTAAAGTGTGGAGCTAATAGCATCAGCAGTACAATACAATGTGATGATGATGAAGCATATCTGACCTCTGGAGCGACCATCATGTTGTTTCTGAACCACACGACCTCTGGTTCTGGGGTGGCCTGAGCGTGACAGTGCAGATACCCGGGTTTCCCCTCCTCAAACTGACTGTCCTGAGGCTGCTTCACCCACACTGGAGGAGCTAGACAAAAAGAACATTCGGTAACACTTTAGAATACAGCTCCCTTGTTTAGGTGTAATTACAGGTAGTTACTAAGGATTAAACATGTAAGTACAAGGAAACAACTAATAGTTACGCTGTAATTACTCAAGAATGTACTATAGTATTATTGGGTTATTACGTGTAATAAAGTACTACAACATTATAAAGAGTAACAATTGTAATAAAGGGTAATAAAGCGTTATTACTCCACTTAAGGCGTAACAAATGTGCCAAGTGTGTAACAAGTGAAATAAAGATGTACTATTTGTGAAATGAGTAATTATGACAAATACCTCAATTATATTAGCTGTATTTATACTTTACCAAATGCATTCATGTACAGCTCTATTCTAAGATGTATAAGGTCCAAAAAATTAATCTGACAAGACAATACAACAGTATCAAGTTGTTGAATCTTTATTGAAGAAAAACAAAACAAAAACACACTTTAAAGACAATGTTCATACCGTGCACTACAGTTTAATAACACAGAAAAGTGGAGTGTAATCTAAAGCAGAACAGTGCTGGTTATTCCTGAAATTGACAGAAACAACAAATAATACATACAACCAAGGTGAAAGAAACAGGAAAAGGCAAAAACAACAAGTAACAGATCGTAACAAAGACATACAGAGTGGAACAGAGGAGGAACAAGCATGTATTTACACTACAACTACAATGTAGCTACACTTTAATTACACTGTAACTACAATGTAGCTACACTGTAACAACAAGGAACGGGAGCTGTATTCTAAAGTGGAACAGTGCTGTTTATCCCTGAAATAGACAGAAACTACAAATAACACACACAACCAAGGTTAAAGGAACAGAAATAGGCAGAAGCAACAAGTAACAGATTTTAACAAAGACATAGAGAGTGGAACAGAGGAGGACAAGCATGTATTTACACTACAACAACAATGTAGCTACACTGTAATTACACTGTAACTACAATGTAGCTACACTGTAACAACACAGGAACGGGAGCTGTATTCTAAAGTGGAACAGTTCTGGTTATTCCTGAAATAGACAGAAACAACAAATAACACACACAACCAAGGTGAAAGAAACAGAATAGCCAGAAACAACAAGTAACAGATTTTAACAAAGACATACAGAGTGGAACAGGGGAGGAACAAGGCATGTATTTACACTACAACAACAATGTAGCTACACTGTAATTACACTGTAACTACAATGTAGCTACACTGTACTAAACTGTAACTACAATGTAGCTACACTGTAACAACACAGGAACGGGAGCTGTATTCTAAAGTGGAACAGTTCTGGTTATTCCTGAAATAGACAGAAACAACAAATAACACACACAACCAAGGTGAAAGAAACAGAAATAGGCAGAAACAACAAGTAACAGATTTTAACAAAGACATACAGAGTGGAACAGAGGAGGAACAAGGCATGTATTTACACTACAACAACAATGTAACTACACTGTAACTACAATGTAGCTACACTGTAACAACACAGGAACGGGAGCTGTATTCTAAAGTGGAACAGTGCTGGTTATTCCTGAAATAGACAGAAACAACAAATAACACACACAACCAAGGTGAAAGAAACAGAATAGCAGAAACAACAAGTAACAGATTTTAACAAAGACATACAGAGTGGAACAGGGAGGAACAAGGCATGTATTTACACTACAACAACAATGTAGCTACACTGTAATTACACTGTAACTACAATGTAGCTACACTGTAACTAACTGTAACTACAATGTAGCTACACTGTAACAACACAGGAACGGGAGCTGTATTCTAAAGTGGAACAGTTCTGGTTATTCCTGAAATAGACAGAAACAACAAATAACACACACAACCAAGGTAAAGAAACAGAAATAGGCAGAAACAACAAGTAACAGATTTTAACAAAGACATACAGAGTGGAACAGAGGAGGAACAAGGCATGTATTTACACTACAACAACAATGTAACTACACTGTAACTACAATGTAGCTACACTGTAACAACACAGGAACGGGAGCTGTATTCTAAAGTGGAACAGTGCTGGTTATTCCTGAAATAGACAGAAACAACAAATAACACACAACCAAGGTGAAAGAAACAGAAATAGGCAGAAACAACAAGTAACAGATTTTAACAAAGACATACAGAGTGGAACAGGGAGGAACAAGGCATGTATTTACACTACAACAACAATGTAGCTACACTGTAATTACACTGTAACTACAATGTAGCTACACTGTAACTAAACTGTAACTACAATGTAGCTACACTGTAACAACACAGGAACGGGAGCTGTATTCTAAAGTGGAACAGTTCTGGTTATTCCTGAAATAGACAGAAACAACAAATAACACACACAACCAAGGTGAAAGAAACAGAAATAGGCAGAAACAACAAGTAACAGATTTTAACAAAGACATACAGAGTGGAACAGAGGAGGAACAAGGCATGTATTTACACTACAACAACAATGTAACTACACTGTAACTACAATGTAGCTACACTGTAACAACACAGGAACGGGAGCTGTATTCTAAAGTGGAACAGTGCTGGTTATTCCTGAAATAGACAGAAACAACAAATAACACACAACCAAGGTGAAAGAAACAGAATAGGCAGAAACAACAAGTAACAGATTTTAACAAAGACATACAGAGTGGAACAGGGGAGGAACAAGGCATGTATTTACACTACAACAACAATGTAGCTACACTGTAATTACACTGTAACTACAATGTAGCTACACTGTAACTAACTGTAACTACAATGTAGCTACACTGTAACAACACAGGAACGGGAGCTGTATTCTAAAGTGGAACAGTTCTGGTTATTCCTGAAATAGACAGAAACAACAAATAACACACACAACCAAGGTGAAAGAAACAGAAATAGGCAGAAACAACAAGTAACAGATTTTAACAAAGACATACAGAGTGGAACAGGGAGGAACAAGGCATGTATTTACACTACAACAACAATGTAACTACACTGTAACTACAATGTAGCTACACTGTAACAACACAGAACGGGAGCTGTATTCTAAAGTGGAACAGTGCTGGTTATTCCTGAAATAGACAGAAACAACAAATAACACACACAACCAAGGTGAAAGAAACAGAAATAGGCAGAAACAACAAGTAACAGATTTTAACAAAGACATACAGAGTGGAACAGGGAGGAACAAGGCATGTATTTACACTACAACAACAATGTAGCTACACTGTAATTACACTGTAACTACAATGTAGCTACACTGTAACAACGCAGGAATGGGAGCTGTATTCTAAAGTGGAACAGTGCTGGTTATTCCTGAAATAGACAGAAACAACAAATAACATACACAACCAAGGTGAAAGAAACAGAAATAGGCAGAAACAACAAGTAACAAAGACATACAGAGTGGAACAGAGGAGGAACAAGGCATGTATTTACACTATAACAACAATGTAATGCATTGTAACTACACGGCAAATACACTATAACTACAGTCTAACAACACAGGAAAGGGAGCTGTATTCTGAATTGTAACAGCGCTGGTTATGTCTGAAAATGACAGAAACAAAAAATAACACCCACAACCAAGATGAAAGAAACAGGAAGAGGCAGAAACAACAAGTAACAGATCATAACAAAGACATCCATGTAAGACACATGAATAAAAAGATATATATATTGTAATGAATGTGTTACTTTGAATTAAAAAAATATACAAGTTTAAAGGGACTATACAATAAAGTTACTTAAAATCACTTTTTTCCTAGCACAGATTACTGACTACATCTGATCATGTCCAATTTCTTCACCAAACTGGCCGTTACAATACCGGCGCAACTTGCTCCTAACAGCTGTGAAAAGGACATAAAACGCATCATAATGAACAATTTGAAGGCTCAGAAAGTATTAGGTAAGAAGTTTAAAATAAATTATTTCTGTTTGTTTTCCTTTTTAAATAGGCAAAAATCAAGCATAGTCCCTTTAAAATAAAACGCACACACAATTGTTTCAGAATGTAGGTTATCCAAAGCGTTACCTTAAGTGAACTAAACATAGATAGAACATTTCTAAGAGATGGTACATGCCTTGAAGACCACACCAAAGTCTAAGCTTCGAGTGTATTTGTTCAGTCCCAGAGCCTGCTTTAACATCAGCTCTCAAAAGTCAAAGACTTCCAAATGTTCTCACAACAGAGTTCGTACAGCGTTTAACGTATAGTTTTCTCGCTTTCTTAAAAAAACTTTTCCAGGTTTTCTATGATTGTGCAAACCCTGTTAGAAGGCAGAGACGCCTGCAGTCAGAATAAAAGTGTGATATTTGAAAGTCAATTGCTAGAAATAGTTTTCTTTTTGTTTTTGGTTAGTTGCTAAACCAGGCTTCTTCATAGTCTCCTTGTGTACATTGTAGTGCTTGCTTTGCTTCTTCTTCTTGTATATTTTCAGCTGAAGGTGATGCTCTGCTCAATCCAGGACTTCTTACGCCCCAGAGAAGGGTGAGAAGATAAACCCTGAGAAACAAAAAAAAAAAAAAAACAGATCAGTTCCTTTTGTGCATCAGTCAACTGCAGGGTTTATTCTGCATTTAGTCAATTAACATTGACATGTTATACAATACACTTGTTGTGCAACATTTTCACTAACTGTAATCTGCTTAGAAATTAACTGTATTCACATTTACATCATTTAGAATTTTACATTACACAAACAATTCTAACTTTAAATTGTTTCAGTAAAGAAATGATCGAAAATGCAACTTCTGAGCTAATACAATTGCATAAGACAATATTTTCATTTGTAGATGCCGGTGCCTGTCGTGGCGCCTCTAATGGAAATTACGTTTGCAAATTAACCAAAAATATATTTTTTTAGTTTGTACATATTTTTGAAATGCTTCTTTTCTATGTGATTTTGTTAACATTTTACCAGCCTGAGAAAGAATACTAGACACAGAAGATTCATCTTGTTCTTTCACATTTACCACTTCTGGGTGATGTTGAAAAGCGTAAGCATTTCTGTTGTATGTTAGCTGTCATTTTACTTTTTTAAATTTTTTCGTTGCATCACAAATAAGGCAAAAGGACAATATACATACAGTATAATGATGCATATTGTCTAACAAAACCAACAAAAAAACACAATATGAAAACAAAACTAAAACAAACCGAATTGATCAAAAACAGCAACATTTTAAAACTAAATATGCATCATTGTATTTATAATGTCCTTTTGTCTTTTTTGTGAAGCAACTTAGTCAATAATAATACAAAAACAAAGACAGCTAACAGAATAATCATGTTGTTTTGAATGTTGCTTTATACTCTATTACGCGTTCCTATGTCACCTGGAAGTGGTAAATGTGAACGCACTAGACAAATCGTCTAAAGTCCGTAAACGAAAGCAGGTTAAAACAAGCCAAAGTCTTTTCAATCGAGTTCAACGTTTGTTTAGATTTAATCCACAGACATGAGAAAACAACAGTTTCATCTCCTACCACAAAATGGGAGGGGTCGCCATCATGGGAGTGACGGAAGTAGCCATCCAAAGGAGGGAGGAAACATCCTGACCTGCACAAGTTCAAAGGAAAACCCAAATAAGATTTAAACATTTATATACACAGACATAGCCCTTTAAGCAACTAATAATAACCAAAAATACTTATCTTCAAGAGGAAAAAACATTGTACTGCAGAGACCTAGGACTGTATACTAATTTAGGAAGATTTGCAGGAACACCTCATCCACTCAAAACTCAAATCAGAGAGTGAGGCCAGACACAGTGGAACAATGGACTTGACTTTATTGCTGGAGCAGACGTTGTCTTTACATTCATGTTCTGGTATCTGAAATAACAGATATATAAAAAATAAGAAGGACTGCTAACTTAATAAACATGTTAGCAAAAACGTGGCTAGCCCATAGCAAGTCTGTTCACATAAAACACAATAAAACTACTAGCATTAGCTTCAACTAGCATTAGCTTCAACTAGCGCCGAAAAATCCGCGCCTTATTTGCATATGAATAAACGGTAATTAACACATCATTAAAACCCACCTTTATCACAAAAAGATCCATGGCTCAGACATTCAATGCAAACGAACAAACAAAGAGCATGCTTCAACAACAGCTCAGCTGGTCTCAAGAATTTTTAGCTGCCTTACAAAACGCCTGCTGCAAAAACACCAATTTAAGGACCCCTTAGCTGTCTAACGAGATGCCAGATGTAAATACACTAGATTAAAAACTGAACATTGCTTAAATGTGCAGTGTGAAGCACAAGTCATTAGCTTTAAGGTTTACATTTAAGTAGCTTTAACGCATCTCGTAACGCCATGATCTTTTTTGTGATAAAGGTGGGTTTTAATGATGTGTTAATTACCGTTTATTCATATGCAAATAAGGCGCGGATTTTTCGGCGCTAGTTGAAGCTAATGCTAGTTGAAGCTAATGCTAGTAGTTTTATTGTGTTTTATGTGAACAGACTTGCTATGGGCTAGCCACGTTTTTGCTAACATGTTTATTAAGTTAGCAGTCCTTCTTATTTTTTATATATCTGTTATTTCAGATACCAGAACATGAATGTAAAGACAACGTCTGCTCCAGCAATAAAGTCAAGTCCATTGTTCCACTGTGTCTGGCCTCACTCTCTGATTTGAGTTCTGAGTGGATGAGGTGTTCCTGCAAATCTTCCTAAATTAGTATACAGTCCTAGGTATCTGCAGTACAATGTTTTTCCTCTTGAAGATAAGTATTTTTGGTTATTATTAGTTGCTTAAAGGGCTATGTCTGTGTATATAAATGTTTAAATCTTATTTGGGTTTTCCTTTGAACTTGTGCAGGTCAGGATGTTTCCTCCCTCCTTTGGATGGCTACTTCCGTCACTCCCATGATGGCGACCCCTCCCATTTTGTGGTAGGAGATGAAACTGTTGTTTTGTTTTTTGTTTTCTCATGTCTGTGGATTAAATCTAAACAAACGTTGAACTCGATTGAAAAGACTTTGGCTTGTTTTAACCTGCTTTCGTTTACGGACTTTAGACGATTTGTCTAGTGCGTTCACATTTACCACTTCCAGGTGACATAGGAACGCGTAATAGAGTATAAAGCAACATTCAAAACAACATGATTATTCTGTTAGCTGTCTTTGTTTTTGTATTATTATTGACTAAGTTGCTTCACAAAAAAGGCAAAAGGACATTATAAATACAATGATGCATATTTAGTTTTAAAATGTTGCTGTTTTTGATCAATTCGGTTTGTTTTAGTTTTGTTTTCATATTGTGTTTTTTTGTTGGTTTTGTTAGACAATATGCATCATTATACTGTATGTATATTGTCCTTTTGCCTTATTTGTGATGCAACGAAAAAATTAAAAAAGTAAAATGACAGCTAACATACAACAGAAATGCTTACGCTTTTCAACATCACCCAGAAGTGGTAAATGTGAAAGAACAAGATGAATCTTCTGTGTCTAGTATTCTTTCTCAGGCTGGTAAAATGTTAACAAAATCACATAGAAAAGAAGCATTTCAAAAATATGTACAAACTAAAAAAATATATTTTTGGTTAATTTGCAAACGTAATTTCCATTAGAGGCGCCACGACAGGCACCGGCATCTACAAATGAAAATATTGTCTTATGCAATTGTATTAGCTCAGAAGTTGCATTTTCGATCATTTCTTTTACTGAAACAATTTAAAGTTAGAATTGTTTGTGTAATGTAAAATTCTAAATGATGTAAATGTGAATACAGTTAATTTCTAAGCAGATTACAGTTAGTGAAAATGTTGCACAACAAGTGTATTGTATAACATGTCAATGTTAATTGACTAAATGCAGAATAAACCCTGCAGTTGNAGATTACAGTTAGTGAAAATGTTGCACAACAAGTGTATTGAATAACATGTCAATGTTAATTGACTAAATGCAGAATAAACCCTGCAGTTGAATGATGCACAAAAGGAACTGATCTGTTTTTTTTTTTTGGTTTGTTTCTCAGGGTTTATCTTCTCACCCTTCTCTGGGGCGTAAGAAGTCCTGGATTGAGCAGAGCATCACCTTCAGCTGAAAATATACAAGAAAGAAGCAAAGCAAGCACTACAATGTACACAAGGAGACTATGAAGAAGCCTGGTTTAGCAACTAACCAGAAACAAAAAGAAACTATTTCTAGCAATTGACTTTCAAATATCACCTTTTATTCTGACTGCAGGCGTCTCTGCCTTCTAACAGGGTTTGCACAATCATAGAAAACCTGGAAAAGTTTTTTTTAAGAAAGTGAGAAAACTATACGTTAAACGCTGTACGAACTCTGTTGTGAGAACATTTGGAAGTCTTTGACTTTTGAGAGCTGATGTTAAAGCAGGCTCTGGGACTGAACAAATACACTCGAAGCTTAGACTTTGGTGTGGTCTTCAAGGCATGTACCATCTCTTAGAAATGTTCTATCTATGTTTAGTTCACTTAAGGTAACGCTTTGGATAACCTACATTCTGAACAATTGTGTGTGCGTTTTATTTTAAAGGGACTATGCTTGATTTTTGCCTATTTAAAAAGGAAAACAAACAGAAATAATTTATTTTAAACTTCTTACCTAATACTTTCTGAGCCTTCAAATTGTTCATTATGATGCGTTTATGTCCTTTTCACAGCTGTTAGGAGCAAGTTGCGCCGGTATTGTAACGGCCAGTTTGGTGAAGAAATTGGACTTGATCAGATGTAGTCAGTAATCTGTGCTAGGAAAAAAGTGATTTTAAGTAACTTTATTGTATAGTCCCTTTAAACTTGTATATTTTTTTTAATTCAAAGTAACACATTCATTACAATATATATATCTTTTATTCATGTGTCTTACATGGATGTCTTTGTTATGATCTGTTACTTGTTGTTTCTGCCTCTTCCTGTTTCTTTCATCTTGGTTGTGGGTGTTATTATTTGTTTCTGTCATTTTCAGACATAACCAGCGCTGTTACAATTCAGAATACAGCTCCCTTTCCTGTGTTGTTAGACTGTAGTTATAGTGTATTTGCCGTGTAGTTACAATGCATTACATTGTTGTTATAGTGTAAGTACATGCCTTGTTCCTCCTCTGTTCCACTCTGTATGTCTTTGTTACTTGTTGTTTCTGCCTATTTCTGTTCTTTCACCTTGATTGTGTGTGTTATTTGTTGTTTCTGTCTATTTCAGGAATAACCAGCACTGTTCCACTTTAGAATACAGCTCCCGTTCCTGTGTTGTTACAGTGTAGTTACAGTGTAATTACAGTGTAGCTACATTGTTGTTGTAGTGTAAATACATGCCTTGTTCCTCCTCTGTTCCACTCTCTATGTCTTTGTTAAAATCTGTTACTTGTTGTTTCTGCCTATTTCGGTTTCTTTCACCTTGATTGTGTGTGTTATTTGTTGTTTCTGTCTATTTCAGGAATAACCAGAACTGTTCCACTTTAGAATACAGCTCCCGTTCCTGTGTTGTTACAGTGTAGATACATTGTAGTTACAGTTTAGTTACAGTGTAGCTACATTGTAGTTACAGTGTAATTACAGTGTAGCTACATTGTTGTTGTAGTGTAAATATATGCCTTGTTCCTCCCCTGTTCCACTCTGTATGTCTTTGTTAAAATCTGTTACTTGTTGTTTCTGCCTATTTCTGTTTCTTTCACCTTGGTTGTGTGTGTTATTTCTTTTTTCTGTCTATTTCAGGAATAACCAGCACTATTCCACTTTAGAATACAGCTCCCGTTCTTGTGTAGTTACAGTGTAGCTACATTGTAGTTATAGTTTAGTTACAGTGTAGCTACATTGTAGTTACAGTGTAATTACAGTGTAGCTACATTGTTGTTGTAGTGTAAATACATGCCTTGTTCCTCCCCTGTTCCACTCTGTATGTCTTTGTTAAAATCTGTTACTTGTTGTTTTCTGTCTATTTCAGGAATAACCAGAACTGTTCCACTTTAGAATACAGCTCCCGTTCTTGTGTTGTTACAGTGTAGCTACATTGTAGTTACAGTTTAGTTACAGTGTAGCTACATTGTAGTTACAGTGTAAATACAGTGTAGCTACATTGTTGTTGTAGTGTAAATATATGCCTTGTTCCTCCCCTGTTCCACTCTGTATGTCTTTGTTAAAAGCTGTTACTTGTTGTTTCTGCCTATTTCTGTTTCTTTCACCTTGGTTGTGTGTGTTATTTCTTGTTTCTGTCTATTTCAGGAATAAACAGCACTATTTCACTTTAGAATACAGCTCCCGTTCTTGTGTTGTTACAGTGTAGCTACATTGTAGTTACAGTGTAATTACAGTGTAGCTACATTGTTGTTGTAATGTAAATACATGCCTTGTTCCTCCTCTGTTCCACTCTGTATGTCTTTGTTAAAATCTGTTACTTGTTGTTTCTGCCTATTTCTGTTTCTTTCACCTTGGTTGTGTATGTTATTTGTTGTTTCTGTCTATTTCAGGAATAACCAGAACTGTTCCACTTTAGAATACAGCTCCCGTTCCTGTGTTGTTACAGTGTAGCTACATTGTAGTTACAGTTTAGTTACAGTGTAGCTACATTGTAGTTACAGTGTAATTACAGTGTAGCTACATTGTTGTTGTAGTGTAAATACATGCCTTGTTCCTCCCCTGTTCCACTCTGTATGTCTTTGTTAAAATCTGTTACTTGTTGTTTCTGTCTATTTCAGGAATAACCAGAACTGTTCCACTTTAGAATACAGCTCCCGTTCCTGTGTTGTTACAGTGTAGCTACATTGTAGTTACAGTGTAATTACAGTGTGGCTACAATGTTGTTGTAGTGTAAATACATGCCTTGTTCCTCCCCTGTTCACTCTGTATGTCTTTGTTAAAATCTGTTACTTGTTGTTTCTGGCTATTTCTGTTTCTTTCACCTTGGTTGTGTGTGTTATTTGTTGTTTCTGTCTATTTCAGGAATAACCAGCACTGTTCCACTTTAGAATACAGCTCCCGTTCCTGTGTTGTTACAGTGTAGCTACATTGTAGTTACAGTGTAATTACAGTGTAGCTACATTGTTGTTGTAGTGTAAATACATGCCTTGTCCCTCCTCTGTTCCACTCTCTATGTCTTTGTTAAAATCTGTTACTTGTTGCTTCTGCCTATTTCTGTTCCTTTAACCTTGGTTGTGTGTGTTATTTGTAGTTTCTGTCTATTTCAGGGATAAACAGCACTGTTCCGCTTTAGAATACAGCTCCCGTTCCTGTGTTGTTACAGTGTAGCTACATTGTAGTTACAGTGTAGCTACATTGTAGTAACAGTGTAGCTACATTGTAGTTACAGTGTAATTAAAGTGTAGCTACATTGTAGTTGTAGTGTAATTACATGCCTTGTTCCTCCTCTGTTCCACTCTGTATGTCTTTGTTACGATCTGTTACTTGTTGTTTCTTCCTTTTCCTTTTTCTTTCACCTTGGTTGTATGTATTATTTGTTGTTTCTGTCAATTTCAGGAATAACCAGCACTGTTCTGCTTTAGATTACACTCCACTTTTCTGTGTTATTAAACTGTAGTGCACGGTATGAACATTGTCTTTAAAGGGTGTTTTTGTTTTGTTTTTTCTTCAATAAAGATTCAACAACTTGATACTGTTGTATTGTCTTGTCAGATTATTTTATTGGACCTTATACATCTTAGAATAGAGCTGTACATGAATGCATTTGGTAAAGTATAAATACAGCTAATATAATTGAGGTATTTGTCATAATTACTCATTTCACAAATAGTACATCTTTATTTCACTTGTTACACACTTGGCACATTTGTTACGCCTTAAGTGCAGTAATAACGCTTTATTACCCTTTATTACAATTGTTACTCTTTATAATGTTGTAGTACTTTATTACACGTAATAACCCAATAATACTATAGTACATTCTTGAGTAATTACAGCGTAACTATTAGTTGTTTCTTTGTACTTACATGTTTAATCCTTAGTAACTACCTGCATTTACACCTAAACAAGGGAGCTGTATTCTAAAGTGTTACCAAAAGTTCAATACTTTTATACTACGTACATATCATGTTAGATCTTAGAAGCTAAGCAGGTTGGGCCTGGCCAATACCTGGATGGGAGACCACTGGAGGAAACTCAGTAGGACGAATAGAGAAGAAACTCACCTTTGTGTCCTTAGGCACGACCGTTCACCCATGTTGACAAGTATGGATCGAGAGTTTGGTTTTGGTCATCACATTGTGAGAACCAAAAGATGTATACACACTGACTGCGACCTGGGGAAAAAATAAATAATTACTCTTTTTTTCACATATTGATTGATCTCAATTTTTGGTTTGATTTTGTTTAACCTTTTCATAAAACAATACTAAATGGCTTTTATGAACATAAACGAAAAAAACTAACTAAACTTTTATTATGTCCAGTTTATTCGATTTTTTTGAAACTATTTTCAATATTGGTTGGATTTTTGCTTCAAAGTGCACATTTTTACTGACAAAAGATTGTTTTTCGATCTTTCATTTCAAAGTCCATTCGGTTCGATTCAATCTCTCAATTTTTTGATTAATGGCCCAGCCCTACTTCATAAGGTTCCTTGTGAGGGAAAACAGCAGGTCCTCATGATGTAAATCCTTCATATGAGATCAGCACCATAGTTGTAGGTTCAGATAAGGTTAAGGTTAGGATTAGGGTGAGGGCTAGGTTAAGTTTAGGCAAGTAGGTTAAAGTTAGGGTCCATGAAATGTAATGTCTAACGTCCCCATGACCACCTACAATAGTCATGTGGCTATTGTAGTAGCCACTACTCCACTCAAGTGTGGAGTGAATGAAGAAAAATCTTTTATTATTAAAAGACAAATAAACGATGAGCAGGTTAATTGAGAAAAAAAAGCCATTTTATTTTTTAATTTTTTATTTTGCTTCAACTGACCTTCCCAGTTTTTTTTTTTTTTTTAATTCTTGATTAATACATTTTTGTCCACCAGCAAGAATGCATGCTTACATGATTGTTTGCAAAATATTGTATCGCACAGTAACCACCTATTATTTATTTTGCAATTAATACTATTGCCTCCAGCCTGTCTCATATACCAACCATGTCATAGAATACAGTTATTATTTGACATAGCTCATATTAAGTCCAAAGCAGCTTCAAAACCAACTTGATTTGTAGCCCCCATAAAAACCAACCAATACAGGGAGCATTATTTTACTGCAAACTCTTCCAGGCTGCCTTTGCATTTTGAAAACTTCTCATTAAATATCCCGAATGGAAGCACACAAGAGAAATATAGCCACTCAGTCTGAAAATGTATAGATTTGTGAGTTTAGTTGCTACAAGGAAAAATATTGAAAACAGCAAAAAATGCATAGTCAATGTGCAGTTTCAAGGCTAGTGTAGTGCCTAATAGCCTTTTCTCTCTCTCTTTGTCTCTCTCCTTTCACTTCCTGCACCTGCTGTAATTGGTTGCAAATTGGCGCTCCAAAAAATCATTCTTTTGGGCAATAAAACAGGTCACATTAAAATCCAGGAGCGCATTTTGTGTTGCTCTGAAAACACTTTCCCTGTAGTTCTTAAATGGCCCGGTCTGTTTTATTTATGAAAAAGCAGTGTATTCACAGCTTGAAGTTTTAATTATTAGTCAGAGGAGGCTTACTCACTCAAAACAAAAACTCAGCGAAGAACTGTTCTTCCATTTGGGTCAAATTTGAGCTGACACAGAAACGCAGTCAAATGTAGAATCATTTAGTTTACTATGTGCGCAAGGTTCAATGGTTTGGAAATAAATAATCAAAAAATAACAAATTCATCAAACAGTATATGGCAAGAAACAGAAAAAGCCAATAATTCTAATGCAAAACCCCAGGGCATGAGCCCATTAATAATTTCTCCAGTTTTCCCGTCGGCCATTTTAGTTTTGGGTTTGACAGATGACTTTGTGCATGCTGACAAGAAAAAAAAATAGCTACACCTCAAAACAAAACAGTAATTCAGAACTCATTAGTACTATGTCATTATTTCTGGCTGGGATTTTACGACAGCCTTAAAGTATTTTAAGAAAGTCTGCCTCCTGTTACAATTCAAGATGAATGACGGCAATTAGAGACTATATGCTGTCAGTTAGTGACAGGGAAGTGCCACTAATTTGAGCGCTCAGCCTTCACAAACAGTATCTTCAAATCTAATAAACTTAGTACAGTACTTCTGCTTGTTTTCATGAAGTTACCTTATACAATAGGAAAAACATAGTTTTATTTATATCCCTATGTTGGCAAAATAGCATTGCCAAAGGAATACAATATAGGCTGGGAGAATCAGGATACAATTTATGAACAAAAACAAAACAAAACTGAACAATGATGTATTATTATAAAAGCATTATTTTTGGCTTTTTATAGTAGTCAATTCAATAACTTAAAATAAAAATTTCTCTTGCAAAAAAAGAAAAGAAATCGGTACCACTTTATACTAACCGCACCTCAATTGGCCTTAGTAAACATGAATAAAGCATAAATACAACCTTAATTATTCATGAACAATTGGTGAACTAATGAATGAAAAAGTTTATTAATGCTTAGTAACTATTAAACTAAGGACCTAAGGTAAGTATTTAGGGTTAGTGGGTAGGATTCGGAGTAATTAAGTAGTTACAAAGCATTAATAAACTTTTTCATCTGTCAATTAATCATTTGTTCATGATAAATTAAGTATTATAACGTGTTATTTATGATTTATTAAGCCTAATTTTTAGTAATATAAGTGTTACCAAGAAATCTTGTTAATGTATCTGTTAAAGGTGGGGTAGCTGATTTTCAGACAAACAAGTTTTAAATTGTGTTTGTGTTGAGCATTTTGATGTATATGTTGTATTAGTAGAAACGTAATGTTTTTATTTTGAAAACCACCGGATTCACTTCACCCTGGAGCTCTCTGGCAGTCCGGAAAAAGTTCCTTTCAACGGAAAAGATCCGGACAACCGGAGGAGAGTCGCGCGGGGACCGGACAGATCGCTGTGTGAGAGCCTCTCATTACTTTTCAAGAAACGTCGGTACGCCAGACCGGAGTACGGACTGGATGCAGTGTGAGCCTGGCATTATGCTCATAAATACTTTGGCACATGGTTAACGTCCACATGTATTCCTTTTGGTTGCAATTAACAACGTATACACTTCTTTTTATAAACAACAAAATGAGACTGGAGAGGACCACATAAGCACAGCCAATCAGAGAGCAGCGTTTGACTTATTCAGTTCAGGGGTCTCATATATTATCACAAAGTGCTGCATTTATCATATACTTTTTAGTAGAAAGCACACAGCTTACTATTTTACAAAGTTAACTACCCAAACTTTAAGGCAAAAATCAGTCTCCAATGTCATGTCGGTTTTGTCAGTTGTTGCTAGCATTGTGGCTGAATACCGTTAGCATGCCATCTCACATCTAACAACTGAAACAAGCTTTAAACACAGACTGATGTAGAAAGCTTAACAATTTATTATTTTGTTTTTTTACACTTGGGCATAGCATCTTTAAGGTCATTGTGAACAGTTACATTTTTGTTCGTATAACAGCATATTAGCATATTATTTTGAAGCATAAACTAACTACACTATAGCGACGGTTAGCTTGAGCATCTTATGTACAAAGCCCAAGACAATGCATACACTCTTTGCAGTCGCCATGAAGCACTGGAAATAAAAAGCTGGTTTGTCAGCAAGAAAAGGACTCCAAATCCACAGAGATCCAGGTGGGAGCGGCCGGAGGGAGGGGGCGATGCTAAGAAAAGAGATGGTGCTGGAAACTGTTAATGAATGGCTATTGGAAACTCGGGCGGACGCTGCGTTGCAATGCTTATACTCGTTCATGATTAATGACTACCAGGCTGGTGTAATAGGTACCGCTGGGACCCTAGACACTGGCACCTTTTTATAGAACGGCCCCAAAAGAAAAAAGGATGAAGTCCCCATTACAGCGCCTCTTCTCCCAGACAGAAGTGTGTCTATGTGGCCCAGAGCTACAGTCCCATCGAAGTGCAGCTTTTCTCCACAAAGCAAAGGCGTTTTGTCAAATCAACCTGAGAATTAATCACAGTTTTCATTGCTCAGCAAGTGTGGCCGGATTTCAACTGACTGTGTTTCTTCTTTCAGTAATAAAGAGTGTCAATATTGTACTACGAGGAAGAAAAAGGAGGAGGAAAGCTTTATTTTTGTTTGTTAGTGTCTGGATATAGTGTGACTGAGAATCTGTGGGGATGTAAGTGTCATAGTAGGGCTGCAGAGGCTCCAGTGTTGTGTCTCAGCTAACTTGACCATGCAGTGGCTCAACAGCTCACTAGCATAGTAGTGCAACTCGGGGGAAGTCATCTGAAAGTGCAGACCAATTAGTGAGAGAGTTTTTTGTGGAACTGCATGAGCATCTTTTTTTTTTCATTGCACTATGGAAAAAATGTGTATATGCTGCAGTACTAATGGGCTTACGACTAGCTTAACTTACATCTGGTTTCAGCTGCATGACCCTACCCAGATTTGTACATAGATCCATGGGCTTAGGCAAGTTATTCAATCTCGAATAACCACTAACACACACCACTCCCCAGAGAGGACAGAGTGTTTCTGTGGTGGAACGCTCTGCCCCTCCATGTTCATACCACACCCACTTTGGAGTGTTTTAAGTCTTGTCTTAAGACCTACTTTTATTCTCTGGCTTTTAACACTGCATGAGTTGTGTGGTCATCTATTGTCATTTATTATTATTGTTTTAATTCATTTATTTTTAAATGTATGCTTATATTCTTTTTGTTGTTGTTGCTCCTTCTTATATATTGACCTGATCCAGCCTTACAGACCGACAGACAGAGGGGACCGGTCATTCCAGGCTTTGGAGTGATCCCCTGCTCTCCGTACGCTCCTTAGACTGTGTTGATGCTTTTAAGAGCCAACTCAAAACCTTTTTACTTTGTCAGGCTTTCTAATTGTAATGTTTTTCACCAGCAGGGTCTGATGTGATTGTGTATTGTTGTGAAATTGTTTGTTTCACAACAACACTTTGTGACTCCGTCTGTGAAGGTGCTATAAAAATAAACCTTCCTTCCTTCCTTATACAAATTAAGTTGGATTGGGATTGGACTTGCAATCCCAATCCAACTCAGTGTAGCATCTCAAATTCTAACACAGTCTCATGAAATTGTGTACAGTATTCGTATTATACTTGGCTGAGTTTAACAGCTAAGCCCAACGTCAGAAGCTACACAAATGGGCAAGTTTAGGTGTGGGGTTTGGAGTTGTTTTAAATTAGCATTAAAATTAGCATTACAAAGAATCAAACAAGGGCAGCACATCTTCTAACAAGTAACAAGGTCCAACAGAGCATTGTTTCTCGGACTGAATGCTGGACAAGCTGGCATAGACACTGCATTACAATCCTGTCAATTATTGTTATTTAAGCAGAAGTTTTAAGGTGTGAATGTATGGTTTTATAATTTCTCTCCTTAAACACCTGAGCTGACACATGCTAGCACTTTGAGGTGTTAATAAAGCAGCAGTTGCAGGTACGGATGTGTGAAAACAAAATTAAATTGCGACATTTTTTTACACTGAGATCAGCATGAGGCAGAGGCGCAGACACAGCCCATCGGTCCACAATAACAACATCTGTGGGAGCTACTAATTTGCCGGTGCGACTTGCGTTTTGCTTAACCTTTCACTCGCCTTGTCAATGCAGAGTACGGTAGCTTAGCCCAGTCCAATTCCCATCTAAATTAATCATGAGCTTGTTTAGTGTTTCTGAGTCGGAAACTAACACTTGTATGGCGTGATGGCACATTAATAATTCATATCTCTTTTGTTCTACACATTACCCAATTCAGAGAGTGAGGAGGAGAGTGAATTCCAGTGTCCAATTACAATCCTTTTGACTTTAAAACAACTTTGACTGTTAGCGACTATATAAGTGTGGCCATATCTCGTTTGCTTTCACCCAAAGAAACATTCATCTTGGCAACAGTGATGGCACTAAAGCGAAACACATAAATTTGTTAAATTAATCTCTCTGTGTGCAACATGCAGCGAGGAACGGCAATAGAGAAATGAATTAATCATCCTAACACAATTGTGGTGTTTGCATTTTTCAAGGTTGTTTCGGAGTGATTATGTGAACAAGGGTGGTTAAGGAGGAAATGTTTGTAAGCGGTTGCAAATAAACGAGATTTTTTTGTTAGTGCTACAGCTGGAAATAGGGCACTTGAGGATAGCGGCTAAGTATCAACTTAAGTCCAGTCGTTTCTCTCTACAGTCTCTTAATGTTTTCTATTCTAAAGACCAAGGAGCTATCCATGGTCCTGAAAAAGAGGTATTTATGTGGAAATAGCATAAAATAACAATTGGCAAGTTTCTCTATGGCATTGATTGTATTTAATATGTAAAGTCAGGATGGGTGCAATTAGCATGCCAAGGTTATTGTTATTTATACTTTGATGGTAAACTTGCAATATTGAGCGAAATGTGAACTGCAGTAAAAAAACTGAAATGTTATGTTGTTGACATTTTTAAAACAATACCTCTCCTTTAAATGAAGATATAAACTACACAGTTTTCCTCAATTCTCCCTTTATTCCCCTTTCTACACAAATATGTGACCTGTTCACTGGTTTCCTTTCAAACACATCTCTTTTCATAAAGCCCATACAGAGTAAAGCATAAAAAGATTTGGCTCAGAGATTAATTGAAGAGGGACCTTTACAAGGAATGAGGACGGGACAGTGCGATTGTGCCGAACCTTGGCCGGATAATGGTGTCTTGGTGGCAGGATTCCCTCTGGAGGTGTCTCTAAGCCGCAAACAATGGAAGAAAAATAACCTTTCGGGCGCTCACACTGACACCAGGCCCACCCAGAGCAGATTGGTAGCATTGTGCTAGACAGCCGCTCTTAATTAGTTTTGACGTCACCATCTCCTCAATTGTATTGATCCTGAGCTGGGGTTCATCTCCCGAGATCACATTCTGTACAGGGAACCAGTATCGTTGATGTTTTCTGAAAATGACCAATCGTGTTTGTGGAATTTACTGTCACATGGTGCACTGGCTTTTTCTTCCATTTCTCCTATGCATTGGGAAGAGCAGAAAAAGAATGTTGCAGCCTACTATTAGTCAGTGCTGGCACAATTATGCAGTCAAAGCCTGACATGAACTTAAAATTTTGAACAGGCACTATGTTAATGTTTTGGTGGAGGTGCAAGACTTCTTTTCTCCATGGGAGACATTGTTGTTCTGCATGAAATGTTCAACAAAATTGCACAAAACAGTCTCCTTGGAGACAAGCAGGTAACATTTTGGCAGTACAAAGCCTGCAATAAGCTCTGTGCAGTGTGCACTACAACAGTCATCAACCACTGATCATGATTGGCCGGCTGATTATGGCAAAAATAAGGTGAGAAGTGATGAATGTTCCCAAGTGCCAATCAGACTAAACATGCTAGGCTATATCATGTATACTTTGCTTCAGTTTCACTCTCTGAGAAGTGTGACATCATCTAAGCTAGTTATTAAATATGTTCCTTAATATGGCAACTTAATACAACTATTGTTCTCTTTTTATAAGCATGCACAGAAAAACGTTCAGAAAAGTAAGATAGAAATGAGGAAAAAGTGCTTACTTTTTTCCGAAGATGCAATCATCACTATAAACAAACATTGTGTAACCTTTTTTCTGCTTGTTTCTGTAGAAAACAAGAAGATCAATTAAAAGTTAAAAATGCATTCCAGTCATGCATCCAATAATAGCTGTTTTTTATTGATTGATTCTCCTAAAATCTGATCTGGTAGCATGCTGCTTGCCTCTGCAGAGATATAAGTTTAATTTTATATTGTGAAACATAGGACAAGTATGTGGTCCCTGTATTCAAAAGGAAGAAATGAAACCTTCTCACTCCAACAACCCTTTGACACATTATTAGTTTTTACAAAGGCCAAAAGCACAGATTTATGACACCTTTTTAAATGGAAACTCTAACACTAAGCTCTCATTCCAAAGAGTCATATAAGAGTCACACTAACATTGAGTGTTCTAGATTTAACAGCCAGAAGAATCATAATATAAAACTTTTAATTCCACAAACCAATCACCTACTTCTTCTTCAACATGCTGTCCCTTTGGTCAAGCAGCATTGCCACGCCTGTGTTCAACCTAAGTGACCCAATCCATCCCTCACTCACATCTCTCAGATACTGTCATACATTCTTCATGACGACCCCGAGTGCGCACTGGCATGGTCAAGAATTTAACTTTTGGACGAGGAAAAGAGCAGACAAATGCAACATGGTCGATACATCACGGCAGACAGGAGTCGATCAGATGACGGACCCTGAGTGAGACAGGTTTAAGGAGCGGCATCAGCAACCTGTTCATGTCCACTGTGATGTTGACGGATAAGCAATCTGCCTCCAACATCCCCACAACCCTGATGTGAAAGAGGACAAGAAAAGACGGCTCTCTCAGCAAGGATTAAAAAAAAAAATAAGTAAAGGTTGGTGGAACACGTTTCAAAAGCATACATTGGTTCGAAGAAATTGTGATTTTGCAAAATGAACTGCAGCTACTGACGGTCACAGACTTTTTCAAACGCACATGGTCATTTAAAAGTGCACTTTGTAGCTTTTCTGATATATCTCTTGCCATGTCCCGCAGGGTCTGAGGCTTGGAATTAGTTAAGATTAGAATTTTATTAATATTCATAAGTAATAACACATTTGTATATCCATCATAGAAATTAACTGGGGCACCAAGTACACACACACAAAAGGAGAAACTACATAGTATACATACACATTTAAGTTTTGTATTTCTGTGAGTTTGGATTGTTCAGTCACATTATGAGCAGTTCCAGGACCTTTGTAATCAACTGCAAACCACTTTATTGTATTGAGTAAGTTGATTAAAGAATCATAAGAACAATGTTCATTAGCTTTAAATATACAGTTGATCATAGACCAGTAATTGAGGCTTGAATTGTACTACTTATTTCCAACTTGAAAAGCTGGCTCTCTCAGCACGCACTGTGAAGAGAGTAAAAAATGTTCAAAGGCACAGTTGGAGAGCATTTAGTGAAAACACATTTTGGAAAGTTTGCATGTTTTCTCTTTGTACTCTACCATGATTACATCTGAGTGGATGCATTTCTTGAGAGTTTTGTGTGAAGAAATCATCAATCACGTCCAGAGAAAGCCTTGCCAGTAGGAGTCTCTGCGGACTAGCTTCTGAAATCTCTCCACAGCTCCACCATTTAGCCAGCAAAGGCATGTGTCCACAGCAGATGCAGCCCTGCTATTGGCAGCTGTATGCTAATGTCCTGTTTTGAGTCAGCAGACACAGCCAAAATGTTCAGGGCTCTCTGCCACAAGCTGCCTTCTCCTCCGAGTCCTCCTGAAAAATCAGGAAATCCACCAGAGACCTTTAGGTTTGGGCAATAGAAAGTTTCATTTACAGACTTCTGCTTCAGTGTTGCACAAAGATGTCAAGTCAATTGTAATACACCAAGCAAGAACTAGTTCTTTTCCTTTGCTGTTGGAATCATTACAACTTTACATCATTGTCACTTTAAAAAAACTCACTTCAACAATGGTAAGTTTATTGACACAACTATCTTTTTTATGCTGTCCATTACAATATATTTGGGTTTATGTTCAAAGTATATGTTACACTTTCTTCTATTCCTTTCTAGACTTATTTAGTTTTTATTTTGTTCATCACATTGTTGGAGTTCATCTATTCTGTCAACTTTATAAAAAAATTAAATCTACGTTGCTAAACTCTAAAAGGGACTTTTTATGTAAAATCTACTTTTTAGCCAAGTTGTATTTGGATTTACTCATGCATATTTTAGTAATCTTATATTGTCCAACTGATTGTCGGGTGCTCAGCAAATCACTGTCTTCACCAATCACCTATCCCCACCCACTTGTGTATATTTACTTATGATTGCTCAAAAATGCAGATTTCGAGTAAAACATGTAAGGTTCAAAATGATCATTCAGCCACTTGCAAAAAAATAAAATAAAATAGATTAATACATCTGTGGGTTGCTAAAGTTGAATTTTGAAGAGGCGGGGCTTATCGGTTCTGCAGTTTTAAACAGGAAGCCAACAGACTTGTTTTAGATGATCTTTGTGTTTTATGATAAACAAAATGTGAATTACAGATCTGCATATGCCATAGTTTCTTCCTAAATATCTAAACAAAAATACACAATAGGTCTGCCTTAACCATGTTATCCGACTGTTTTCACAGTGTTATCATCTTAAAGGGTGATTTATGATTCTTAGTTAGATCAATCACGGTCAGGTCCTTGCAGAGCCTATTAAGAGCCATTAAAGCGGGTGTCAAACTCAAATGGTGGTAGGGCCAAATCGAGTCAGAGTTGTTCGAGGGCCGCATTTTAAAATATAGGTCCCTCCGTGTTAAATTCAAAAATGGTAATAGGGCTGTATAAAGCTAATACAACACATTAACTGTACTGTATAACCAGAATTATACTGTGTCACATTACAATATGTTGCACATAATTTCATTTCAACAACACTTTGGACAGATTGTATGCTTTTTGCTGCATGCCAGTGCATGTTACATTTAATAGTCACATCTCAGCGATATAAGGAGCCAATATCAATAATAATCTGAAATCATGCTCAGGGGCCACATGATATCTTCTTGAGGGCAGAATTTGGCCCCCGGGCCTGAGTTTGACATCCCTGCATTAAAGCGTTTGTGTCACACTAGTCAGTTAAACCAACCACAGCCAGATTACAAGTGACTTTAGAGCATATAAGCACGAAAACTGCGTGAAAATGGTGCGATTGTTTGCTACATGCTTTTTTGATTGACAACAAGTAGCCCTCGGGAAAAACAATGACTTCTTAAGTTTTGGATTTGTAGGTTGTCTGCTAGCTTGGCCATAGCAATGCTCTGTATAAAATGTGTTCATCTGAGACAATTCCAAATGGAAATTACTGAGAATTCCTCATATCCAGTGCCATCAGCCAAACCTGGTGCATGACTTTCCTGTAAATTCAAAGTAGTATCAATCAGCTTTCAATATTTGGATTGATTCATGCATGTTTGGGTAAACCTGTTCTGTTCTGCAGCTGATGGTCAAGTACTCAGAAAATACCTTCCGCATTCACAACTCACAAAATGATGAAATAGCTAAAACCACATTTTATGAGCATAAACATAGCTTTCTATAAATCTTAAATAATGATGGTATGTGTTAGATAAAGATTCATTCAAGTTGATTGTAGGTCACCTTAAATTATTGGTTTAATGATGCTTTAAAGCTGCTCTACATCACCATGAATGCAAAGACATTTTCTAAACTCCAAATGCTAATGCCTAATCTATTACATGGTTGACTGCAAAACGTGGCTTTTACAATATAGGATTGACAAACTATTTACCATGCCTTTCTCCGTATGTTCCTCTGACATTGTATCTGCTCCATATCCTCCTCATTGCAGATTTGATCTAGAATTATGAAAACAAGGTGAAACAACTTTAGCCAGGCATGCTCATTAATCAGCAGTCAGCACACATTATTTATCCGGTGCCTTCTTGCCGCCTGCGCGCTCCACTCACCTCCAACACTGTGATATGTTAATGCAGACAGATGCTCCTGAATAACATTTGCAAGTCATTCCTTTACAATTAACAACCGTGTGAAAATGGACCCCAAAACAGGTGTAGAACGAGACCCAGTATGTTGGGAGGTTTGAGGACTGTCTGACTTTAGTTGCTTGGTCAATAAACTGGTGACAATGTCTTGATTGAATTGTTATTATTGTGTTGTTAATCAAAAGGTTGTTGAAATATTCATTCATTTATTCATAGTTATAACAGTTTTTTTTTTTTCATGGATGGTGATTGGCTTGATGGGCAGTGCCTTAAAGGTGAGGTAGCTGATTTTTGCATTGCAAACACAATTTAGGTTTTAACTCTTCCACTCAAAAATCCTTCCACACATGGTCCATATTGACATGAATTCATTTAGGTTGCAATTATGGCTTACAAACTTGAACGTGAACTGTATTTATTTATTTATTTGGTCAAGTAATTACTTTGTGAATCCTCAGTACTTGTCATATATTGAGAGCATTTTGGGTCAGGTACATGAGTTGTTTTTGCTTTGAAAGCACCAAGAACCAGGCATTAGTTGAGTATTAAATAAGTCGATTTTTAGTTGACCATCGATGTCTTTCTGTAGCTAATATTCTAATAGGTTTGTAGTTTTGGGGTACTTTCATTTCCACAAGCAGAAGTCATGAAAGTGGGAATAAAAAAACTAAATTCAAAAAGTGGGACGAGATATAATTCTTATAATATAATAATATAATTATTTCTCTAGACAAGACAGGAGATTGGGTCCACAAGAATGAGACAAGACGGGATTTTGACACAATGTAATGTCTAAAAATCAGTCCGAAAACAGTTTGAAACAAGGAAAATAATCTCGACTTCAACAATGAAAAGAGCAGTGTCTGAGTTGTCTATTTAATTCAAATGTTTACATGTGTTACATACTTTTTCTAAACCAAGGCAGCAAATGGAAGAATGGACAGGATTTCTCCCCTTTTTCTATTAAAACACAAGACTGCTCGGCATTTTTCCACAGGCTGCAAGTCGTCAGGAGAGACACTGACCCTTGAGCTCCAATTCAGTGCGCTTGACAGGGAGATGACATCGCGTCAGTCAGAAGAGAGAGCACAGACTCGCTTTTAAGAGTTGGCAGCACAATTGAGGTAATCCACACGATGGTAAAGTGATATGTTCAGTTTGTCAGGTGTAGCGCCATAATTGTACTTCGTAAAAGGCTTTGGAAGTGTTTGCTTTTTGGAGATTTGGAGGTTTAGCTGCAAAACGAGTTGGCACAAAGATAGGGTTTAGGTGACAGCAAGGTAAAGGTGAGAGGTTCGTGCTTTCATTGTCATCGCAATAGTTTTTATTTTGTTTGATGACAGAAAAAGGTAGATGTTTAAGTTTTCACCTAAAAGGCAATTTTGAGTAGTACTTGTGCAAGAGTTGGAACTGAGATTCAGAGAAAATTCATCTTATTCCGAAAGTTGCCAAGTGCAGTGCCATAAATTGTGCTTCTCCTTTGGTCCATATTATATTGTAAAGGGTTGACAACAGTAAATAAGGTTTATAAACATTTTCATATTACAACAAGAAATGGAGATGAACATTAAAAAATAATCAGACCAGTACTGCTAATCAAGCTTCTGCTTCAGGACTCAAATCCACACTTGCAGTGCTTCAAGGTCTGTGCAGGACCCATTGGTTTTAAGGACACTTTGAGGCCTTGTCCACACAAAGCCAAGCACAGGTATTTCATAACAAATATTTGAGCTAAACCACACATCGTCCACACAGAGCAGGACTTTCAGGACACTGAAAACAAATATTTCTGAAACCATGTCCCAGAGTGAAAAGATTAAAAACTCTGGTTTTCTTCGCAGTTGTGCTATATATGCAACTATTTTTTTTTTACATGATGACATCACTGTCCCAGAGTCATGTCTCATCTGCAGAATATACTGACCTTTAAACAATGTTCACTGTGAAAGTCAACTATAGTCTATTAAATCAATTTTGAAGCTTTGTCAAAATATTCCAAAGACATCTGAAGCATAAATCTAGTTTCTATGTCTCTTCTGTAGGTTTTAGATCTACGTTGTTCACTCAGAATGTTGCTAAGTTTAAAAAGATTCTCTGCTAATTTTCTGTTTGCATTCAACAACTTTTCTGCACATGCTCAGTGTCATGTCTTCCTCTAGTTTTGTGCCTTTCTGTGTCAGTGTCACAGCGCCACTCTTTGATCAGTTAAAGGCATTACACTGGCTTCAGGCTAGTTTACTGCTCCATGTTCATGCAGTCCATTTTTAAAAATAGGATCATTTTGTCTCAACATGTTTTTTATTTTTTAAATTTAGTGTACTGGTTGATCCCCATTGCTACGCATACAGTCTAAACATCTTCTGCAAGTTTCCGTCAGACCAATCACACCTGCCCTTACATTTTAAGACTCTACCTCTCCCCTTCAGCAGTTTCGACTGAACAGATCCATTGGAAATTAGGTTGTTCGAGTTTGCCTTTATATGTGGTTTACAAGTGCTTTCAAGAAATACATAATAGTATGAACAGAAATATAGTCATCTTTTCAGCAGTAGGGCTGTTAATGCACTTTCACCATGCAAGAAGCTGGATGATGCTTTGATACATTGCCAAAGTGGTGTGGCTGAATAAATGCATCAACATTTTAGTGAATGGATCGGTCTTTTCCTACACAATTGCACATGAAGATTTATAGATATTTTCTTTTTTGCTGATCATACTAGGACTTCCTTACTGTATTTTCTTGTCGGTCACCCTAAATAAAAGAGCAATTTCCTCAAACACACAAATTCAGTGTTTGAAAATTCTAAAATTCCTAAATTTAAGGATTTCAGACAGCACAAGTAATGTATAAAGCACAAAAAAAAAAAAAAAAAAAAAAAAACAACAACCACGAAATATACAACAGCTGTTTTAAGGGATGGAACATATAATTAAGGGACACTCCTAATTTTAAAGTGGCTCGACCTTCAACCACAAGGAAATGCAAGTTTTAAAAGGACGTCTGGTCTCAGTATCAAGCTAAAGAAACTGGATGAGTTTGTTGAGTGTTTCTGACAGACTTAAAAACAGAACATAGTAGCGCAAGCGTATGCACCATAATATCAGGAAGTGAGAATATGTAGGGGCTTAAAAAGTTCCCTTCTTGGACAAATAAGGAGGAAAAAAATACAGTTGTGCTGATTGATCTACTTCTTAACCGCATGTACATTACTCATAAAATATCACGTTTTGTATCTTTTGTGTTGTTACTATTGTTTGTTGGTTTTGCTCTGAATTGTCCGAATTAACCATTCATTCATTTTGAGTTCTATATGTTTTAGGTATTCATTTTAGGCACTCATTTTTTAAATATTTTCTATTCTTAGGCTTCTGCAGCAACATTGACAAAAGCCTTAGTTAAAGTTGAGGTAACTAACTTTTGTAGTTATAAATTATCAACCTTCGTGCTTTCCACTAAAAAGTAAATGATAAATGCAGCACTTTCTGTAAAAATTAAACCACGGAGTACTGTCTGAATTGAATAATAAAGAATTTTAGTTCTGATCTGGAGCTGAATGCTGCACTCTGATTGGCTGAGCTTGGGTAGTCCTCTCCAGTTTCACTTTGCTGTTTGTTTGGCTGCATAATTGCAAAAAAAAAAAAAAAAAAAAAAAAAAAAAAAAAAAAAAAAAAATATTAACCATAGGTTGAAAATTTAGAACAGGGAATTGTCAGATTTAAAACCTAAATTGTGTTTGCAGTGTAAAAATCAGCTACCCCACCTTTAATCAGACAACAGCTACTGCACAGAGACAACACTCACCTGACTAGAAATGCTAACATTCAGCCTTATCCAACATACTGCACTTTCCAATACAATCAGTCATAGAAGCCCGCTGTGATCTGTAGCTACTGTCGTCGAATTGAAATCCCCAAGCAAGCCCTGATAGATCATTAAATACAAGCTTGAGCCTTGTTTAGATGTGGGAATAAACCGATTAGCGTAGCCACAATAATGTCATTCTTATCGATCTTCTCCAAGTTTATGCTAATTAACTATCCATAAATCTTTACAAATGGATTTAGCCTGCAAAGGAATTAATTGTAGCTATTCCAGCTGCGGGATCGGTTGAAGACTTATGGATTTAATGATGTTGGAGTTTGCCAAGGATAAATGCAAGGAAAAAGAAGTTTAGAGTGGAACTAAGTTGTGCAAATCCATATTTTATTGTCACCACCCTGCAGTTGTTTTCTCTTTTTTGCGCTTAAAAAGAAAGGGGAGAGGTGCATTATTGAATCATGAAGTATCTAAATATAAACAGATTAAAATTTGAATATTTGTCAAAGCTGTCGTGCAAGGGGATCTGTCAGCGTAACCTACTTTTAACTAACTCTCTGGTGCAATCATTTCATCTGGTTACACAACACGTACAAAGGGCTGCGATACGCTTTCCACAAATCCTCTCGCTTTTGTTTTCAAATAATATTATAATGACGGCATTTTGTTTCATCACGAGTGGAAGATAAATGCTTTCACCTTCTGAGCAAACAAAAGGATAATTATAGTGATTGTGATGAACATTCAAGTGGATTTGTTTTTTTTGTTTCAGGGAATTGTCAAGGTTTGTAGATGGCACTTTTTGTTCCGAGAGGAAGCCTTTGCTGTTGACCGTAGCAGTCCCAAAGGAGACAACCTTTACAGAGGAAACACGTACGCTTCATTTGACAAATATTACACTTTCTGCTGTCTGGATAATGTCTTTTTTCTTGTAAGGCTGACATTGACCTTGACATAGGGGTGGTGGAGGGTAAAAAGCCTTTGCCGTTTCAAGTTAATGGTTAATCCCATGTTCAGTCTCTTGTAGATAGATGGCCATAATGCTCATGCTCATTTTAGCTCAGTTCTTTGGCTTCCAGTGCGTTTTAAAGTTGATTTTACAATTATTTAAAACTAAGATCAACTTGACCTGATCCAGGATTTTTTGCTGTCCTCTCCTGGACTCGTAGGTCAGGAAGAGCTCGTTGACCCAAAGACAAAATGTAAGTTTTGCGGTGGTCGTGCTCTTTCTGTGGATAGAACTCGTTGCCAATAGAGATAAGACTTTCTCTGCCTGCTTTGATGCACTTCTAAAAACACATTTTTTCACAAGCTTTTACGTCTGAGTGAGATGTTTGTTACATTTTTGGTTTACTGTTAATAAAAAGGGGTTCTGAATGTAAAAGCTTTTTTTTTTGTCTCTTATATGTAAAGTACTTTGGTTGCACAGTGCTTTATAAATGGAATGGTATGATATAATAAAAAAATGCCTTGATATTTTTACACATAAAATGTTTCGTCAAACATGTTTTTGCTAGAAAAACAACAATGCAAAAGTTAAAAATAACACATTTCAAAAGATGGCATTAGATTAATTTATACTGTATAATCACACTGTAGAGACACATTAATGATTAAAAATTGTTTTGTTCCATTCAACAAAATACAAAAAAAATATCAAACCTCTGGCAAGACAAAAGCAGAATTACTTATTCACCTTATTCTGCCCTGCCCACTTTTTTTGGCGTCACACTTCCTGTTTAGCGCTGTTAAGGTAACTAATTTTAACTAGTAAAATATATATATAAATATATCAGTGTTAGTATTGTAGGCTAACCGGAAGTCTACTGCCAAGAAAAAGTGGGCGGGCCAGAATAAGGTAAATGACATGCATGAATTAACCACAATAGAATTTCAAAAAAGGCCCACTGTATTATGACTAACTCAAATTTGAAAATGCAGTGTTCAATATTTGGTTTAAAAATATCCTCAAGTCACTTGAAAGTTTTTTTTGTTTTTTTTTGCCAACCGCTGAGTTGTGTTTGTACATTGTGTTTTAAAGTGTAACACATAAAGCAAAATTGGATGTTACAGCGGCTCCATCATGGTACGTGAAAGCTCTTTGATGCATCAAAGGAGGCTGCAATTTCCTCATGCAGGTGACCTTAGGTATTGTCTTGGCACATTTGTAATTTACAACATTTTTTTATGCAGGTTTTATAATGCCATAGTGTGGGATATTAACTCGTTATGAATCAGTTGGCTCAGTTGTTTGTTTTGTTCTGATGCAGATTATATCAGAGCACTTTTCTGTAGTCCAAAATGCAAGTAAAATGGAAAAAGCAGACTAAAAACAAAAATAAATCACCACACATATGCAAAAGTTGAGTTTGTATCTGAGGTGTAAAATAGGAAAATCAATCAAACAGTTGAATAAAACCTGATAAACAACAGGAACACTAAAGGTTTCTTTCACATTTCTCACTGATACCGACTTTGGGATTGCACACCAGAGAAAACAAGATGCTTTTGAATACGTTTGATGATGAAATTATTTGTTGTGCAGCAGCTAAATTGACACAGTTAAGGAACAAACCAGAAAGATATAGTTTAGAATAGATTTTTTAGTCCATAAAGTGTTTCTAGGTATAAAACACAAGAATAATTGCTGCAAACCACCAAGTTACAGGAACTAGAAAACATTTCCCAACACGTCTTGCAAATAAGCAACACCATGCCTGCAGAGCTGACAACCACTACAGATTTACACCAAACTAACAAGGCTAAAGACAAAACATCTGTCCGACAAACTCCTATTAAACTGCATTGCTAAAGTGAGAAAAGTACTATTTCGTAGACCCCTGAAAGCTTTTTCTGCGAGGGTTTTTGATTGTTGGAGAGAACCATTAAAGCCATGCTGAGCTGAACAGTCCTGAACCTCCATGCTCACACTGAGTAATGCTGACTCCAAATTAGTCAAACATTTATCCACTTACATCAGAGCCACGCAATTTGGCTTTTGGGGGAACAGCCTATTATTCAATTACCGGCTTTAGCTTAATACAGCAGCAAAACAGCAGCGAAATACCCCCAATGTGTTTATTTCTTGGCAACATATTGTACCTGGCAACACAAAGCCAATAATGAGGACTCTGATTATGACATGGTTCCTTCTGCAAGATCCAAATAATGTGTCACTTATTAGCAGAGCTGCCGAGGAAAAAAAATAACCAATTTTAAGGCAAGCTTCAGCCCATCTGCCGAGGCTTCTCCTGAGCACTGTCAGTACACCCAGAGCTGAGTGCTCATAATGTGCCCCATTTTTACATTGTTGCAGAAAAGTGGATACAGAAACTAGTTTTGTTGTATTCGGAGGATCATATTTGGCAGAAAAGCACAGTGGTTCAGACGGTGCAACTTTTAAATTAGGGCAAAAAAACATGCTAAGCTTTAGACAAATTGGGTTAATACGAGAAGACTGGTATACAATATTCTATTCTTTACATTAAAAGACACCGCTTGACTTTCTACTCAAGCACAAAGTGAGATTGGTTGAGCCATTTATTCTAATTCAATGGCTCAAATTTCACTTGTGAATCCAAGGTCTGGTAAAGAACATACACATATCATCATATATCAGCAGGAAACTACACAGAAATGACAAGTGACATAGAAATGACTCTAGTTTCTTTCATTGCCCCACCTGTTTTCAACTTCACCAAAAATTTGGAGTGAGAAGTGTCAGACACAACCTAATTTTTAAATACAAAGTCAACCCACTTAAGTTTGGCATCGTTGGAAAGATCTCTGGACTATTTCACAATCATTCCTCTCTCTTTAGTAGGCGGAGCTATAGAGCAACAAAGGAAACACGTTGGCACCTTGTTAAGTGCAGTAGCTCCAACACAGAGGCAGAAATAAATCTCTCATTTGCGCTGCATAGACAACGTGGCAAACTCGATCTAAGTAGGACAACTTCCACAAAAATGGTGTCGGATTTTAGCTCCCTAACCCTAACACTCCTTCAAATGCATACACACCAAATTTCACACCTTAAACATTTATATATATATTTTGAAATTTTAATTAAAATAAAATGCCCAGTTTAAAGTAATTTCCACTGATGAACCTAAGGTCCCACAAAGAAAATTCCCAAATAAGTAAAAAAAAAAACCTTGCACAGACCTCTACACAAAACTTTCCAAGAGATTCAACTTTCCCAATTTTCAATTCCAAAATTCAACTTCCAATGTTGAACTTCCAATTTCTAAATTCACTTACTTCCCAAACTTGTCAGTATGAGCCAAAATGTCATTGTGACTCAAAGTGTCAGTGTAACCCAATTTCACAGAACGACTCAATCTTACTGTATGACTGTATCTCCCAAACAGTAACTTGCACACACATGGGTGGTGTCATTGGAAAGCTTGTGGCCTATTAGGTGGTTAACTATGAATCACCGGAACCAAACTAAATATTTCAAAATAATTGTTTAAAATCTACAAAAATTAAGCATGCACGTTGCTTTACTTACAGTGTCTTTGTTTTGGTTGCACCTTTAAGCAAACTTTTTTTTTTTTTCCTGGGTCTAGCCAAGTGGCATTGTTGGTCTTTCTCGTTCAGTTATTTAAACTTGGCTCTGTCCATTTTTCAGATGCTCTGAAACACAAGGCAAGATATTGATATTTTGCCATCAAACAAACTATAAGCAAGTCATGTTAATAAGGTGAAAGATGCTGCCCTGTTTTTTTTTTTTTGTATATGGCAAGAAAATTAGTGATCACCAATTTTGCAGAGTCTCCTATAAAGGAAAGAGAATGCACAATACTCAGCAACTTCCATCAGTCTAACTCAGGGCAGCTCTGGATCCAGCGAATAGTGGCCATAGGGTATCCTGAAAGGCATTGTAAAACAGAAAATAAAATAAATGCCACCACAGTCACAGAAGTCTGATTGCGCTGATTATAATTGAACAGTAGTTACCTCAGTCATTTGGGATTTTCATAGTTACTCATGCTAAATGCTATGTTGAGGTCTGTAACCTTTTTTGCAGGCGGCAATGAGACTGGCAATTCATTACATAAATGTTCATGCTAATGGTATATGCTAATCTCTGCATTGAGTAAAAACACATTTAATAATGTCGAATCAATGTCTTGATTATGCATAATTTATATCAAATGAGTAATGGAAATAGTTTCAAACAAATGTCATAATTACATTTGTATAACAACAAAAAAAAAAAAAAGCATTTATTTATCAAAAGATTGGGCATATTTATGTATTTTAATTTTGCATAGTAAGTCTATTCAGAGCTTTTTTTGTTGTTTTTTTTTCCCTTTGGGTGGTTTGTAAACAATCTAGACAAAACAGTAACAATTAAAACAAATAAAATAAAATACTATGAGAAGTGCAAGAACAATTGCATAGTCAAACTTTAATGCTATTTCTTTCAACCATCTATTCACAATTTTCCGTTTTATCAGAAATGATTCACCCATTTTCTCCAGCTCTGTCAGCAAGATCTCGAGGCATTCTCAGGCAGCCAGAAGACAAATACAGTAGTTCCCTACAGCGTGTCTTGGGTCAGGGGCTTCTCAAGGTGGGACATGCCCTGAGAACCTCACCAGAGAAGCGCCCAGATGTCTCAACAGATGCACATTAACTGACTCCACTCAGCCTGGAGGAGCAGTGGCTCTACTCCAAGTTACTCTCCTATGACCCTCCCCTTCTTTCACCTCACATAACTCATCTTTTACTTGTCCAAAGAAAAGTATCTACAGCAACTGGTTGTGACAAGGCTTTCTTCACAGAGATGTTTTGCTTTACCTGGGATGATCTGAAACTTATGTAGCTGCAAGAAATCATGCTGGAAGTACATTAAGTAAGAGCTGTGGACAGGCAAGCCCAATCATAGTCTCTCCCAGAAGAAAACGTAGATATTACGGCTGTCAAGTGAATACAGTTTTTAATTGCAATTAATCGCATGATTGTCTTGAGTTAACTCACAATTAAATGCATTTATTTAAATGTTTTTTGTTCTGATTTAATGTATTTACCTTTCATTCCTGTTTATTATGTTTTTCAATGTAAAATATATTACTTTCTTGAAGTGAGACGTCTCCCTCATTATAAGCATTTATTACGCTGCTCTTTCACAGTAAATCGCTTTCTGCAACTGGAGATTATGAGGCTTTTAGTGTGTAGAAGTTATAGCGGAGTCTTACCGCTAACTAGCAGAGTCTTACCGCTAACTAGCAGAGCCAAAAGTAGAACTTCAAAGGTTTTTGTCGAAGTTTTGAAAGACTATTCTAATGAATATTTTCAACAACTTGAGATGTACAACAAAATGTCCAAAACGTACGATAAGCACATTTCACGTCGTTTTTATGTCAAAATGTCACGAAAAGCCAAAATGTAAAATAACTAATGATTTTGGTTGAAGCCACGTGGCGATATTTTCTTTGGGTTTAACGGGTTTAAACTTTAAGTTACTAAAATTAGTAAGTTTAGGATTGGAGCTTGGAGTAAGTTACGATTTGTCTGTTTACATTTGGCTTTTTGTAACATATTGATGTAAAAAAGGCATCAAAACATGCCATTTGTGCGTTTTTGACATTAGTTTTCTTTAGTGACAGTGATGCTTTTAAATTCACATAAAATATATACTATATATATTGTAATATATGTACACCATACTATGGAACATTCTTGGTGAAGCAATACACTCTTTGGCGGTAAATAGGTGGCAGACACACCGGCAGAAATGTTACAATGTTGCAATTTTGTGTTAAAACAAAGCAAGCAAAGTTGGGAAGATAAAAAAAAAAAGAAAGTTTGTGCAGTAAATGTGTGACTATGGAGTCGTTATGAAGAAGTCCTGATACTACTGAGGTTATTTATGAAGATATTTAAAGCAAACAGGGTATTTTAATTATGTAGCAAACTTTATGCAATAAGCCCATTTATAGCCATACAAAATAGGTCAAACTCAAAATCATTTTATTTGGCGTGAAAGCAAGCTGTCGACAAATATTGCTCTGTGCTATCTAAGCAGCGAGGCTTCAGAGGGACCTTTGACGGAAGACATTACTTATGCATTATACCATGTTTCTTCATCTTTTAATGAGCTTCAGCATTTGACTGAGGGCCCAAAACAACATGACTTGAAGTGCTTTGTGGTCTATAAATATGGAGTTCTCATTTAATGTTGCTGGAGACTGTCGAGATGACGATTGGGAAATATGAGGAACATCCAACTGCTTTTACAATCAAAGTGTAAAAGTAGTATTATTGAATGCACTCTATATATATGATGTTTAATCTTAAATCTTTAACCTTCACAGAATTTCAAGGCTCTCTAGGTTTGTATGCGATCCAGTGTGAAATTTTTGCATATTTCAAATCCTTTTTTTTTTTTTTGGTGGGATATACAGTAATGGACTGGACATATTGACATGTTTGAAGAAGAACAGTGAAGATTGTTTGCTCTAAACTACTGCAAAGCAAAATTTTGTGAGACATAAAACTAAGCATTACATGCCAAATAATGACAATTTAGCTAATGTTAAATCTGCAATACATTATATTCTGCCCTGCCCACTTTTTAGGGCAGCACACTTCCTGTTTAACTCTGTTAAGCAGTGAATATGGAAGCTTGTCTGTCTTGTAGGTCAAACTCAAACAGACACTTAAATAAACCCAGGAAGTGCACTGCCAACAAAAGTGGGCGGGACAGAATAAGGTGAAACAGCAGAAATATTTAATTTAAAAATTCCTACATTAGTCTACATGTTGTGCTGACTTATCTATCACATTCTGAGACTCGGAATTGTGCGTGTATTAAGCTTTTTTCATAGCGAGAGCAAGATGTGTCGTTATGTAGCAGCAATGCTAACAACATTAGACAAAGACAAGATATTGTGGACTGTCTTTCACCTGAATTAAGATGTTTGTGCTAAAGGGAAATTGATATAAAGTTATTTATTTTTTGTAAAAAATCAGATGCCTAACTTGACAAACACAAATAACATACAAACAAGTATGTAAATACTGATGTAATAAATTGATATTATGAATTTTATAAACCTACAGTGACCATTATTGTGTGCTCTACAAAATATCTTTACATGGCAAGTACTGCACAATTGGCTTTTGTAACTCAACTTAAATTATGTTTTTCTAAGTTTTAAAGACCATTGTGCTCATGATATCCACTATGATTTACTTGTGACAATGTTTTGCAATTTTTGTTAAATCAAAGTTACTCTAGTCCAGCACAAACTCAAAGAACCAATCTCTTTTTTGCCTTAAAACTAAATGAACTCACAGTTAAGTTTGATGAGGAAAAAAAAAAAGTAATCTGAAATACACCGACGACAAAAAACTAAAATCACCAAAACAAGACGGCAGATTCTTTTAAGCTTCTTCTTCTCAAACAACACAGTATTGGCCTGTCAATCATCCCCAAATTTCCTTCCATTCTCTGCATATCGTTTCGTCTCAGTCCCCAAAATTTGCACATTTTATCCTGGAGCAGCCCCCTCTCCTGCAGCTCACCACTGTGGACAAGATTAAGGAGGACAGTATTAACAAATTGATTGTGTTTTGCAGGAGATAATTTGTTGGCAGTGTTTTGACGGAGGCCTTGGTGTATTGAGTGCAGAGAATTCCCCGAAGTCTTTCAGTGGATCAGAGGGTAAGCTCTTAATTACTTAGAGGACAGTTCAGTGGCATCCTGAAAAGAGGAAACACAGTGAAAGAATTCTATATTGTAAGGTCAGTTTGTACTGTTTATGTTCTCTTGAGTACTTTATTTAGACGTTTCTTGTTAACACACATGACTTCAAATCTGCTTCGCTTTTTATACAACAAAAAAATGAATTTGGGAGGAGGAATTTGGCAGAGGAAATGCTAACAAAACAAATGCTAACTTGCCTCTGATAAGCTAATATAGGGATTTGTTAATACTTAGAGTGAGTCTGGCAGGTATTTATTGACTGAAAGATAGAAATGTTTGAACTTAAAGTTGAACACTTAACAGATATTTGGGATATTTGAATAAAGACATAAACCAAAGATAAAACCAAAGTTAAAGGTGCATTGTGTACGTTAAAATGCTCAAAGTTGCAATATGCAACTTATATATTACAGTCCACTGGCAATTGCCTGGACATGGGCCATAGCGTTTGGTAAATTCTCAGAAGTTGCCTCTATAAGCACAGACAGGCTCCATGTGAGTGGCTCGGACCAACAAAATGTGTGTCCTTGCTCAATGTAATATTGTCAATATTTGTATTTATTTTGCATAAGCTCTGTTTTGCTGATACACATCAGGCAGCCTGGTGGCAGAGCAGATTGCGCTCTTGCCTCACAGTAAGAAGGTTGCGTGTTTGACTCACGGTAGGCTGGACCTTTCTGTGTGGAGTTTGCATGTTCCTCCCCGTGTCTGGGTGGTTTCCTCCGGGTACTCCGGTTTCCCCACCAGCCAATAACATGCAGGTGCCAGGTGTCTGGGTGAATTGCCTTTGCTGAGCTGCCACTGAGTGGGGAGGGGTCTCACTGTGAAGTGCTTTGTGACTATGTCTATGAAAAGCGCTAAAGCACTTACAGACGGATATTGTACATTGAGAGTTCCATATATGATAAAAAATAAAATAAAATAATCTAGCTTTGCAAGTTGCAACACAGAAGAAGGATCATAACATGACCAGTACTGCTACGAGGGCAAAGCATGAGCACTCGAACATGCTTTTGAGAAATACAGTATCTAAGTTGCACTGGATTAGAAGGTAAGACAAACCTTCAATGATAAATACCAAAGTCTCTAACCTAACTTTTCTTGTCTAACTTTTGGAGTTTGCAAACTAGTCAATCAGTCCAAATAACATTTAATACTAAGCATCTACATTTTCACACTAATAACTTTGTTTTCTTACCTCAGAAAACACTGTGCAGAAAATAACAAACATTTAAGCCATAAAATTCATCCTCAGTTGAGTAAAAAAGACTAATGCAGTGCCACTAAAAGCCCTTGTTCTTAAACTTTGCCACTCATGCAACACACCCTCAACTGTATTGTTAATTGTGCTGACTTTTTAGATACAAATATTCACATTAAAACAGCATGGCACAGCAGATACATATATTTAAGGTGCTGTCAGCCTCTAAGCTGTACTATGACATGATCACTTGGTATTAAAACTGTATATATAAAAAAAGACAAATAGAACAAATGATCACAACCGTTCGTGATTACAGTTTCAGACTTTAAAAATATATACCGGTAATCATTACATCTACACAACCAAGACCATGACAGATACAAGTCCAATTCCTCTGTGTATCTTTTCGGGTTCAGTGAACAAGGCAATGTCATCGGCCTTGGCTCACTGGTAGCCTCAAAAATAACCATGTAGCATGTCATATGAGCAAAAACATGAGGGAAAAAAATCAATACGTTTTAAAACATTAAGAGCTTCAGCGGTCTATATGGTCAGAGATGTGAAACAGAACCTATCATAAAGTACATTGGGAAAAACATGTATGATTTACTATTTTATGAAAAAGAGATAAGCAAGCAGATGCCAAATGCAAGCCAATGAATGCTTGTATGTGGAATCTAGAAGTGCACATTGTGACTTGGATTGGAATCATGAGCTTGATTGGTTGGGACTGACTTGATACAATGGTTTAAGTCTTTGAACTCAACCTAAAGAACAGTTATTTTTGAAGTTGACCAAAACCACCTTCAGATGCATAAATAAATAAATAAATAAATAAATAAATAAATAAATAAATAAATAAATAAATAAATAAATAAATAAATACATTTAACTTGCCTGGAAATTTGTTTTTTCGCATTGTATGTTTTGTTTCTGTTTCACTTGGTTATTGTATCTTGGTATGAACTTTTTGACACAACCCTAGAAAAAGCAAATGTGTAACTATCCCAGAACATCGCTTGTCCTTGGACCCTCCTTCTCTGCAAGAAACAACTCCACCAACAACCACAGTGAAAGAGAGATCCACTTTTATGACCGGACAGTCTGTGACCAGGACAATTGATTCTGACATTTGCACCAATAGTATCCAATTGTAACTATGTCTGCTCATATTCTGTTTGTAAGGTATTTCTTGACTTTGTGTGTGGTAAAGTTTTCTTCTTGTTCAAAGCTATGTTTCCAAACCACAGCAGCGAAGGTAGAAGAGCGATTGAAACGTAAGGAGGTGCCATTGTGGCGCCACTCTGATCTGCAGGGTGCCATGGAGACGCCTGTCAATGAACGAGACGACGAGAGGGAGGGTGGGTCCTGTGATGTGATGTCCCTGTCTGCAGAAGACTGACAATGTGTGCAAGTTCTCAGATATATGTGTGTGTACAAGTCTTCCGAAAAGTGCATTTGGGTATTCTTGGTGCGTTGGCTGTCTTTGTAGGTATAGCCTTTGATTTGAATATGCCCAAAGAAGAAACAGCCTGCAGCGTCACATTGGCTCTGAGACAATTCAACCTAATTAAAACCGGAAAATAAAACCATGGAATACAAAGGCTCAATGTCATTCAAAGTAATGGATTAGGGCTTGTAATATTCAGTGGTGGTGGAACGTCAAAAGATTTCAGTCTGTTTTGTAGTCTGTCTGGTCGGAGAATGTATTGATGATTTTCAAAAGGCACTTTATGGCCGTATAAAAGCCTCCGAACAAAGTCATTTTAATGTCTTTGCAAAAATGAATCAAAGGCCTTAATAATTTGGGCTATGCAAATTAACGATGCTATCCACAATACATGATTTCACCTCAAATGCCAATTTGCCTCTTTTCCTAGAAGCTGACATTTTGATCAATTAAAGGAACGTTCAAAAAGTGAAAAATCTACAGGCACTCCTAATAATACATTTAGAGAAACATTTAACTAAAAATAGACAATAGTAATGCTTCTCCTTGGCAATATACTGGAAATAGCTGTGTAAGACAGATCTGGGCAAACTGTGGCCCAGGGGCCAGATGCTGCCCATGACCTGATTCAATCAGGCCCCTGGCATATTTTTGAGAAACAGAGTTGCATGTGGGTTCGGATATGGCCCTCGAGTAAAAAAATAATTGCCCAGCCCTGGATATGGAAGCCCAAATACACATACACTTTTGTAACAATTATCACTTGCTAACAAGCCTGAAGTCATGTGGAGATCTCTATAGACTCAGTTCTATTCAGGCTGTTTTATAAGTGTCAGTGTGGTGCCAAGAGGCCACAGAAAAACAACCAAGTGTGAATCTGTCAAGACAAGGTGAAACTGTGAAAAGGTGCTATTTCTAAATATGTGACATGAAAAGTATTATAAAGGTGTGCACATTTATGTAGCTTCTATTCTGTCTGGATTTGATTTACAGCAACTTATTTCAAGAAGTTTCACACAGAAAATCATAATCCACCCAAAACTCCCAAAAAAAACAAAAAAACATTATATATATAAATTAAATAAATAATTGTATATCACAAGTAAATCTGCATGTTCTAAAGAATGGCACCAAGGTCAACAAATTCCCCCAAAAATAATGATAGTGTTAATCAGTTATGAGTCCAGTATTATGCAGATAGCAAAGAGATGCTAATGCATTATAAGTAGAAACTAGTAATCAGATTGTAGTTAGTTTGTAGTTAGTTGTCCTATGTGACTTTTTCCTCATCCAAAAATGTCTTTTAAGCACAGAAATCTGTTGTAAGCTGTAAAAACTAACAAGCCACATTTTAATGATGTCATCATTCAGCGCCACATGCGGACCAGCTGTGACCCAAAACCAACTCAGATAACAGAATCAGTTCAGATGTGAAGCACATAAACAGAGCAGACAGCTGTAAGAACATCAGAACAGGCCTCAGTCCTGTTTTATTCCAGTGGTAAAACATTAATATAGGCGGCTACACCCATCAGATTTACAACTACCAAATAAAGGCTTGCATACTGAACAGAACACTTAGGTGAGAGGTAATGCTTTCTGTTCATTAAGTGCGTAAGTTCCATTGTCACTTTATAATAACTAGACCTTAATTAGCCTTAGCAAAACATGAATAAAGCCTTATTGACGAACAACTGGTGATTGTATGAGTGAAAAAGTTTATCAAGGTTTAGTAACTATTATAGAGGGCAAAAATCTGAATTATTAAGCAGTTACTAAATTAAACCTAACAAAATGTTCAATCTTATAATGAATCCTTTTTTCATAACTAAATAAGTATTCATTAATGTTAATAAAGGCTAATTTAAGGGTAATTATTAAGTGTTATCTGACCAACACTGATCTAAAGGAATTGTTATTCAACAATTAAAATACTATTTTTCTTTTTTAGAAAGAATGAGAGAAGTTGAAGGAAAGAGCAGAACATTTTGTGCCTTGTTGAGATAAATTTTGAAGGAATACGTGGAAAATAGTAGTGTTTTTCAAAATAAAATCATTACGAAACTAGTACTAAAACTAATACATCAACATTCTGAACATATAAACGACTATCAAAGTCAGAGGATGTAAAAAAAAACATCCTGTGCTTATCTGTTGTCTGGCAAAAAATCAAATGTGATCTGCATATTCTGGTCAGAATCTGGATCTGGACTGGAGGCAGTGTGAGCTCAGTGTACAGAATTATATTTTATAGTTCTTTTTATTTGTCTTTGTTTATCAACTGTTTATAATTTACCATTCCACCCTCACCATTATTAGAGAGAATTTAAACTCATCAAATTCAGCAAATCATCTTAGACAACAAGTGATGATGTGCCACGCGGCCTGGCTCTCGACCTCTGCCAAATCCACAAGTGAAGCGTGAGCGATTCCTCCATAAGCACGACTCCATGTCCAGAGGCCCCAACACCGCTCCAAATGTCCTTAAAGCGTACAGAGCCAGAAGGCCAAATATTAGACGCACAGCAGTGGGGTACAAAGCAAGATAAATGAGGTTGAACCAGCACAGATCAGGCAAAGCGTTTAAGACTGCAGCAAGAAACTAAACATGAACGGAAGATAGAGCTATGATGAAGACTTTGAGGTGATACAGTTTTCAGTTATCCAATAATAAATGGACCAAGAAGGTAAATAAAAAGCACTTGATAATGCAACTTAGGCCTATCTAAACTTTTTCAACTATAAGGCAAGTGAAAAGTGTCAGTTTTATATATAGTTTGTTTGTTGACCTTTATTTATCCACACTAGTGACAAAATTCACTCACAAATGTTGATTTAGTAGCATAACTTTTGTTTTCGTACAGTGATCAACTCTTGTAGTTAGCTAACTAACAGCTCTGGCGAGTGTTGCTGCTACAGCTTGTGTCAGTCACAGCTCCCTCGTGTTAAAAAAACAAATAATCCCTCTAAACACCACATCCAAACTTGATAAAACATGTGCTTGTTTTGGCATATTTTATAGGTATCAAAAGTGAAATTTCATTCAGTTATTTTGTCATACTTTTATACTTTCCCACTTTATTCTGATATTTTGATCAAAACTTAAAGGAGACCCACTGTGATTTTTCTGTATTTTTAGAAAGAAACTATGGCATAATCATTAATTCACATTTTGTTCATTGCAAAACATAAAATACTTTAAAACGGCTTAGAAATAGAAACTTTGTGTTCAAAACTGCAGAACTGAAATTGAACTTTAATAGGCCACATATCTAAAAAAAAAATTACTCCTTTAAGCTTGTTTTTTGTATCTACATTACAAATTTGAACCTAAGATGTTTCACTCAGAATTCAAATTTTTGACTAATTGCAAGTCAAGTGGGCGGGAATAGTTGGTAGGTGCACTTGAGCATCAGCTGCAGGACAATACAACATTGCTCGAACATGCATGAATCAATCCAAATACATCTTTGGGCAAACTAACGATGAGAGAACTGTCTTACAACATAGTCAAAAACTCAGAAAAGTGATGTTTACATAGTAGGTCCCCTAAAGTGCCTTGAACATAATTGAATCACACATAAGGGGGAAGAAATAGCAGAGCATATTTCTCAAATTTATCAATGGTTAATTATGCAAAGTTGAAATTTTGCTTAAGTCAAAACTATTCTTGATTTTATGGTTTTTGAAATGAACTATGAGATGACAGAAAGCAAGCATGTTTTGAGAAATTCTATCTAACACACTGTCTTTCTCTTTTTCGTTTCAAAAGCTGTAAAATAGAAATGTTACAAGTATACTGTATTTGTCCGCACTACCATACAGTGCATACAGTATGTGGTGGCCAGGGGATGAACATGGTGTGAAAGTAAGTCAGTGTAGCAACAGTATAGTGGGCAACCAGAGTCAGACAAAAGCCAGCGCTCCGGGCTCTTGACAGCAGAATTAACCTACATTCGTTTGATGGAGCACCTGGAGGATGCCTGCACAAGCAAAGGAAATCAAACTTGCAACCTCCAGGACCTCCTCGCTGTGGGGCAGGAAGGCTCAACCAGCACAAGAGAAGAAAAACATCAAGGCTTGCACTGGTTTCTTGTACAGAAGCCGTGATTTTTGATGCAAAATGAGAATCATATAGGATGTGTAAATGTCAGTGGACTGTGATGAAGCCAGTTTACTATTTTACCATTTGAGAAACATAGCCAAAAACCATAATACAATGTCTCCAGTAGGTTAGACCATGGGGTTCCCAAACTTTTCAGACCAGGACCCTCAAAACAACCATGCCAGCGACTCACGATCCCACTTCAAATTTAAATAGCCCTTTTTTTAAGTTGTAATCACCCACACTGGGAACCCCTGGGTTAGACTATGGCCTGCTTACTGCCATTCAAACAGACCCCCCCAAAAAGCTTCAGTATTTCTAAAATGGTGCTATTGGAGTCCACTAGACTAGAACCAAGTATGATCCCATTAGACCTGTGCTTAGGTCTATGCATTTTAAAGTTTCAGAGAATAGACTTTTAAACAGCTTTGCTTGTGTTTAAGTCTCTCCAAGATCTAGCACCAATGTTAGTGCTTTATGAACCATCTCAGAACCACCTCAGACTCTGAAAACGTCTGCCAGAGTCAGTACTAAGCATGTTACCGGCCTTCTCCTGGTGCCAGAGTCAAGACTTAACATGGACCGTCCTCTTGCTGGTGCCAGAGTCAGGACTAAACATGGACCGACCTCCTGCTGGTGCCAGAGTCAGGACTAAACATGGACCGGCCTCCTGCAGGTGCTAGGGTCAGGACTAAACATGGACCGTCCTCTTGCTGGTGCCAGAGTCAGGACTAAACATGGACCGACCTCCTGCAGGTGCCAGTCAGGACTAAACATGAAGAATCAGCTTTTCTGTTTTATGCAGCTCAGATCTGCAAGTCTTCCTATATGGTAGGTTTCTACTTTGTTTTGAAACAGGCCTTTTTAAATGTACTTATGACTGAACTATTTTTGTTTTCATTTGTTCTTTAGATCTTATTGGATGTTTTTATCCTTATTTATATTTTGTCTCATTGCATTTTGATCTATGTGTTGATGTGAAGCACTTTAAGTTGCAACATGTTTGAAAAATGCTCGACATGAGTCAAAATTTGCAATACTTGAAACTAAAACATGCCAAAAATAAATAGTTGATAAAAACATGCTCCTGTGTATTCTAACAAAAACTTTAACAAGTGCTTTTAGAAGCGAGATAATACGACTATACTGTACAAATTCATCCAAACAGCTTTTTGAGCAAGTCCGACTTCCGCTGAATCACAACCAGCCTCTTAATTTGAAGAACAGATTGTATTTACTCATGACTCATGCAGATCCAACAAATATTTGAGAAGGCACATACAATGGGGTTTCAAAGATTGGCTGTAAAATCCGCCAAAATACTAAGGTACTGCTGCATGGAAAAATAGCTCTTCTTTACTTGCATTAAGAAAGACAGAAAAAAGAAGAAATATGAAAGTGTAATTTTAATGTTGTTGGCAACTGTTAAAGTCAATAGACAACTACATTCTAAAATACACCCCTACATACAGTAAAAGCTTTACAATATGTGCTTTTGTTCTAATAATGTTGTTTTTGCCTAATTTGGAACGTGGTCCGAGTTGGCACAGTTTTTCAAACTCAGCGTGCCCAGTTGCTTTGGCACAAGTTCTGACGTTGCAATAGGAAAAAAATACTTGGGACTTCTTTTGCAGTTCGCTCACCAATTCTTTTGTATTTGCTCAAAGCCAATTAACACAAAATATTTAAACAACTGATTAACGTTTGAAACCAGAGCAGACTTCAGCTGTAAAACTTTGATAGCTTTGAAAATAATGGCTTTAGCAGTCTCTTTTTTAACATTTTTTAAAAGGAACATAATCTTTAATTGATAAGTCTTCACTATAGCTGCATTTAAACACTATTTGAGGCTTATTCTAACACATTTTTGTTGAGTAAATTAAACATGTGCCAAATCGGGCCGCGCTCCAATCAGGTAAAGGCAAAAACAAGTATTACTAGATTTGGTTGTGGGTGTTGACAATCACAAGCTTTGCATGTACCCCCAAAAAATCATGTATGTGAATGATAGCCATGTGCCAGAAAAATTGTTGGAGCCAGGAACTAGCTTGCTCGATTCAAATAATAATTTTCCTTTAAAAAAAATCCAAACAAAGCCACTTCGCCCCTCACTCAATTGTGTGCTAACTTTTATAACTCTACCACTATGTACATCACCACAAATAGAGAACAAAGGGGCTCCCAGGTGTGCGCCAGTGTGTCAAATACACTTGAACAACACCCATACAAGAGCTATCTCTGTCTGGAGATTGATGTGTAGAAGAGCAGTCCTGAATTACTCCTTGTCACCACCTCATCTGCATCTGTCACACTCTTAGTTTGCGAGCCCCGCGGCCATGTCAGCCAGACAAGTGCAAATACTTGTTGAGAGAAAAGTAGCAAGTGAAAGGGAGCCAACAGGGGCCCAGAGTGAGAAATCAAGCTATAATGGAATGAAAGAAGTGGGATAAACAAGGGAAGGAGATGGGAAAAGGCAGAAAAGTGAACGCCGAGATGTGAGAGCCACAGAATCAACCTGACAAGAAGCTCCGATAACAGTTGTTGACAGCCCCCATCTGATGCATAGAGACTCGCCTCCCAAAGATGTGAAAAGAAAACCTATTCTGGGACTGAAAGGGGCCAAATATGATATTTCCAATACAGCACTGTGATATAAAGGGTTGCAATAAAGAATAACACAAGAAACATCCGGATAGCTGACACTTCGAAGGCCATGGTACTACTGTTCAGGAGAGTCAACAGAAAGGGGGTAAAGAGGATTTTTGTCCTGGGTTTTTTGTCAAGGAAATACTTTTTTCATATTGATTTATATTGTGGCAATTAGAACCACCCTTCTCCTGGGCCTCCAAATTTCTACTGTTTATTGTTTATATATGAAACGGCAGTAACTTGAACACGTGTATTTGTGTAACCGGTGTAGGCCCACACGAGGTACCAGTATGGAGAAGTGTGTGGTGGTATGGGATAAACTCACCCCCTCAGGTATAAGAACCCACAAACAAACTGAGCTATGGGGAGCATTCCCTTTAGCTCAATGCGTTTGTAGGTTGACTGCCCCGCAGGAGACCCGGGTTCAACTCCGGCTCAGGACACAACACAACGTAGAGAGTAAAAAAAACACACCGGTCACATTTGTAGTAAGATTAATTTGCGTAACTCTTTTATGACTAGCAGGTGTTTGGATTGTTTATTTGAGCAACACAGTGGCACCTCAGTTAGCACACTTGTCTCAGAAAAAGATGGTTCTGGACTTGAAACTTCTAATGTTATTATTTTGGGGAATAAGAGAGTGTCTTTAATTTCTCTATTAGGTTGTGTTCTCTTGATCTTAATCACTTTATTTCATTATTCTTTCGGTCATTAATACATTGGATTAATGGTGCTTTTCAAGAGACCCATGAACTCTTCACATTATGCATTATTTATTCACACCACACACAGCCTGTTCTCACAGATGTGTGTCTATAAACCATGCAAAAAATAGAACGCAATTTCTATTTTTTGCATGTGTATTTCACTCGTCTCTGTTCCAGTTCTAACAATAACATAATCCTAATCCTAACTTTAACCAACTCCAACACTGACTTACGATCATTTCATGGACCCTTACCTTAACCTTAACCTTAACCTTAGTGACTACTTGCCTAAACTTAACCTAACTCTCACCCTCACCCTATTCCTAACCTTAACCTTATTTTAACTTAAAACCATGTTGCTGATCTCATAATGAAGGATTTACATCATGGGGATTTGCTTTTTGTTCCCTTACGGAAAGCAGGTCCGCCCAAAGTGAGTGTGTGTACAACTTTTTAGTCCTCACAAAACACATCAGAGGCAATGTGGGTGACGTGTTTTGCTTAAGGACACAACAACAGTGTCTCCACTGTAGTACCTGGTGTTTATGTTAGTTTTTCAAGGTTTTAAATTCAAATAAATAAGCCATAACATGTTTCAAAAACAGAAATGCAAAAACCTAGCATGTTCAAAGGAGTAACAAATCCAATCAATACATATCCAATTATTGACCCACCAGTGAGAGGACTCATGACCCACCTCTGGTATCATCAGCAGACATAATTGCATAGCTAAAATATAATGATGCCTGGATCAATAGAGAAAACCTAAGAGAGATCAAGTGTGCACATAGAGAAAAGCAGACCTTATTTCAATGCGCAGGAGTCAATCCGCAGCAATAAAAAAGGTGAGAAAGATTGTGGTAGGAGTTGTGTTCCCAAAGGATAGCACCATTTCATAGCACAGTGCCCTGTGGTACCTCCTGGGCTGGAACTAATTGGTGCAAGATTAACTTTCCAGTGGGACATAATGACCCCGAGCGCTCCCACACATCTCTGGATCAGCGACACTGGGAGGAAAGGGGGTGGCGGTTTCCGAGTTGTGCTTTGGAAGTGATTATTATTTGGCCTGGGACTGTCTGGCCAGACCTATACCCAAAAGAGACAGGGACAGCATGCATTGGAAAATACACTTTTAGAGAACGCATATAGAGTGAAGTATCTGGTAAAAAGAGAGAAAAAACTGTTGTGAAAAGCAGGTTGGAGTTCTGCAGGTGTCAATCAGATAAAAAAAACAGATGTGTTTAATTTGATTCTCTGACTTGCACAACCAACCTCAGTCATCTGTTTTTGTGTAGCTGGTAGAGTCTGGTAATATAATTTCATATAATTGTGTTCATGTCCTTTAATTTAGCACAGCAAATTACATCAAATGTGCACGTTATAGGTTGTGCCAATGGTTTTCTTGGGTTTTACATGCCAATATCAGTTAAAATAGCTTTAAAGCCATTTAATAGCTTGTATGTCTTATGAACAAACATTAATAATAATAAAAAAAAAAAAAAAAAAAAATCAAATTTTAATCATTGGAGTTGCCTTAGTTCTACTTTGAGTTCTGCTTTAAATTAAGATTTGTTCTCAATCATCCAATCTTCATAAATAAAAGTAAGAAAAATAATAAACTTGTCATTTAGTCTTCTATTCTCATGTTGGAAATATGATGTTTCTGGCTTCCCATTCAACTTGAGCATTGTCTTGTAACAGAATCCTAAGTTCTTTGAAAATCCTTCTTTTCCAACAGTTTCACAAGAAAGTGTACCTATACCACAACACAAAAACAGCATATTATGAACACGTTAAGCAGTTTAAGATTAGGATAAGGGTTTTGCTAATATTCATAAGTAAGACAACATATTTACAACCACTGTAAATACCACTGTCGGGTTTTCACATGTCACCAATCCAAGCCCACATCCCTATTCTTAATTGCGAGTATTTGACAATATTTGACACCAAGCGATATTTGTAGGTTTCAAAAAGAAAAATATATACATGAAAATCAGCTGCTTGATACGGCAAAGTTTTACCATTAAAAGATGGGGCTTATCAGTTGTGTGTTTGTGAATAGAGAGTCGGTAGACCTGTTCCTATTATTAATTTAATATAAAAAGTACATCTTACAAAAAACAGAGGAAAAAAAAAAAAAGAAAAGGACTCCTTTAAGATGGGCAATGGTTCCCACTCTATACGTTCCCACTCTACTTATACTCTTCATTAGTCGTGCAAACTTTCTATTGAACAGTATCTGTAACTGTGTGACATATAGAAGTGTTTAGGATGCTAAGAGAAAACAGTCCCTTGTTTTGTGGAAAGCACACAAATGGCATCTCCCTGCAGACTTAAAAGTGAAGACAAATAGTTTATTTTCAGAGCTGCGTTCACACTTTGTGATTGTGCTTATGCAGCAGACTTTTACTTACATTGCTCTCTCAATAGTGCTTGTTTTTGTGCATTGTTTCTCTTGCCTGATATGGACAACAGGAGGCAGCGCAGGGTCAATGGCGGTGCTGAACTTGTGGCTAGTATCTGACAGGCTGCTTGTTGACACGCTGAACTCTGCCATCATTGATCATGTCTCTGTTTGATTATTGGATGATGCCTTGCTTTGGCAGGATTTGGAGTTTGAACAATGGTTGCAGTTGTTTTTAACCTTGGCACAATAGATTTTTAACAGCATACACAAACTAGACATTTTATTGTCTCTCGAATGACAATAATTAGTTGTATTTTGTTCGCTGTTGGGTTCAAGTTTTGACGAGAGGGTTTGTGGCACAGCTGGAACAAAACTTTGTGGCCTCATCTGGCCACACCTGCTTGTCAAAGCCTGATCCCCTCAGATTTCAGAAGCTAAGTTAGGGTCTGGTTAGTACTTGGCGGTACGCTAGAACACCAGGTACCACACTGGGACAATGAAAGTGGAATGTCGTTGTGTCCTTGGGCAAGACACCTAACCAACATTGCCTCAGTATCTACTTACACAGTGGGTGAGTGGAGCCCTGATTGTAAATCTCTTTGAGTGCCTTGTAAAGTGGAAAAGCACCATACAAAGAGAAACCATTAACCATTTCTTATACAAAAATGCAAACAAAAATGTTATGTGTTTTGCATTCCATGCTCAGAGTTTATAAAATCAATCAAGCAGTCTGGTCCTAAAACTAAAACTTTTTCACATTAGGGCTTACAAAACAGAGAAAGAAGAAGCGAACAAATTTGTGAAATTTGTCCATGTACACTGTTTACATGCAGCTTCAGGGCTTTAGTAAAACTAATTTTAAAAGGTTATATATTATTTTTATGCATGATCAAGTATAAATAAAGAAATAAAGTAAACTGCACAGCTGAGCAGAAAATAAGTTGATGCAACGTTGGATATCAAATAAATACATACATAAATGATTTTTATTTTTTTTTAGTTGATTAATTGATCTATTTTTGAGTGAATGAAGTAAAACGGAGGCACTAATAAAAAAATCTGCATCATAAAAATACAATAAAATAATAATAATAATAAAAAATAAATAAATAAATTAATTAATAAATTTCCCACAAAAAGCCAGATTTTCCACCCCCGCAATGCCTGCTTTCTCCATTATTTTCACACTCGACAGCTCCTCTCCCAACAACGTATTACCCACAATGCTTAGGGCTTTTGACAGGATGCACATGGGTTTGTGGGAAATCATTCATCTTGAGAGAATTGCAGCTCTTTTCTCGCTAACCGTTGCATGTCTTGGTTATTACAGCTAGCTTGACAAGCAGCAGCCTCGACAACTCATTTTACCTGGAAGTGCAGCTGTACTGACACACGCAGGCTGGAGAGACAGTTTTACAGGTGAATTGTAATCACACTATTTGGAGGTCATTGTTGCTTTTCAAGATGTTGTTTGTGGCATGTCATTGCAGTTCATTGGTTGTACGTGTGTTGAAGAATAGTGTAGAAGTGTATGCTCAGCTGAATAGGAAATGATGTTTCTGAGCTAAGTTTTATAACGTTTATTTTTGATATTGTCACGTGAAATCTCATGTTTCCTAGTCAGACAAAAAACACAAATGGAAATTTACTCACTTTTTATTTTTTACTCACTTTTTAAGTTTATTAGCAGTTACACATTGTTTTCACTAGGGATAGAAAAAGAGTAGGAAAAACTTTGAAAATTGTTCAAAGTTTGCAGCAATTTTGCTTTATAATTTGACATATTTTATAGCAGTACTCAATCCCATAACTGTTACCTGGAAGCTATATCCTACAGGCCAAAATCTACAGACATTATACAATAGCTGTACTAATATTCTTTGTTTCTTATATTGTCAAAAAAAAAGTCGTTTTTAACTCAGCACGTTTTAAAGTCGACTTAAATCCATTTTTCATCACAAACATCAACATAATGGGTGATAAATGGCCTTTTCCACCAAACAATGTCATACAAATACTCGTTAAAAATCTCATCAGCTGTATGTAACGTATTTGCTAGATTTCATTTAAGTTTTGTTTGCAAAAAGCAACAGAAAAACAAAATGCAAACCTTGACAAATGATTGACAAGTTTCTTTTAAATACAAATTGTGAACTGAAGTTTGTTTTTTTCACATCCTTGTTCAAGCAGCGTTCAATTTGTCATCTTGTAATATTGTCATCTTGGCAGCAACAGCAATACACCTCAAAAAGTGGTATTTCACATGGCAGAATCCGATGTGTAATGGGTCTCTGTGGGCTGCTCATGCATAATTTATAAGAGAGGGACACAGGAGGATATGACCAAGTGTCTGCTCCAAATCACCATCGACCAGGAAGGAAGAAGTACCTGGACATGATATAGTGTTGAGAAAAGCAAACACATCAAACTAAGTGGTCCAACACGTCCTTAAATGCCCTGTTTCGGCTGTGGCTGTTTTCTTTTTTCTTCCCAATTCCTGAAATATTCAAGAAACCCAGTGCTCATGCTGTGATGTACAAATCCCACTACATTTTCTCTATACTAATTACACTCTATGTGAATGTGTTACTCCTTCAAATACATGGCTCTGTAATGTTAAATTCTGCTCAAGGGCTGACTGACAATGTGGCTGCCATTTTGAACCAGTATATTCCACTCTTGTCAGTATTGGGAAGTAACTACAGTAGCTTCATGTAAAAAAGGTTTGAAACGCTAAGTTTGAATAACTCTGATTCAAGTTGTGCAACATATTCATTTAGGACTGTATTTGCTAAAAGTTGTCAGAAAAAGTGGCTGTCATGACGAACATTAGAAGCTAATTGGTTGAAGTGTTACTACACGCTAAGTTTTTGCTAAATGCAGTTGATAGAAAAACACATAATTCCTCAATGCCTGTGAGTGCATGTTTTTCGAGAGGCCAAAAAGTCCTATTTCTGTTACAATAGGTTGAAATATACATCTGTCGGCACTGTCATATTTGTTGTAGCTAAGCAAGATAGGTTACTATCTGGTTACTTGAATGGGAGACAGCTGGAACACCAGGAGTCCTTGGGCAAGACACTTTGCCCAAATTGCCTCAGTGTCTGTGTATACTGTGAGAAGAATGAATAGTGGTTCTTTAAGACTTTTGGCCAGGGAACCCTTAATCAGCTTTGTTTGTGGTCTGTAACAGAAAATATTACAAGCGTGATTTCGCACTTTACACTTAAAGAAAACATAAATATATACAGTGATGTTTCATAGAACTAAGGTTATTTTGAGTAACTACCGGGTGTGCAACCACAGCCCTGATCTATTTTTTAGTTCCAGTTCAAGTGGCCCCGGAGAGTGGGGAAAAGGATAAATCAAACCAGTTAAGCAACAAAACTTGTATAAACTAGCACCAACAAGGTTAAATAATTATTGCACAACGGTTTACACAACGAAAATTACTTAATGTTATACACATAACACTCAAGAAAATGATGCTGCTTAGCTGCAGCGGAGGGGGGTGATAACAACTAATATTTCACGTACAGATACAGAACTAAACACTGGCTGCTCTCTTAGTTTTTCTAACACACTGAGAGAGTGGATCCTTGATTGTAAAACACTTGAAAGGTAGAAAAGTACCTTATAAATAGAGACCATATACAGTACGTTAGATTCACTGTGAATCACTAAGTCTGCTTCTAAATTCTGTGTTCATCCACTTTTTTCTAAAAAATGAAATATATATGACTGCTCTAACTGGCTGTAATTAAGTTCCAAATAACATGTTGAAACATTGCTGATCTGACAAAAAACACTTAAGCCTCACATATTGTATGACATGTTACTCACCATCTCTCTGAAGTTGTAGAGAGTTAAAAGCCAGACCTTTAGTGTGCAAAAGTCCCAGCTGTATTGAAATATAAGTCAGTCTTTAAAGTGTGAGAAAGAGTGTTCTCAACACTGGTGACTGAAACACTCAAAGAACTCAAATAGACTAAGTGTGCCGGCCAAGGACACATGGATTAAACTTTGAACTTTACACTTTCAAATGTGGTTGCTTGATCCTGTTAGATCTCGCTTTGAAAGTTGAAAAACGATAGTATATACAACCATTAACCATTACATCAGAGGTATGAGTACTAACAAAACCCATATATAGTAGTTAGTAAAGTTTGGAGATTATGTACATTCAACTAATTAAATGTTAATCAGGTTGAAGGCTGCTTTCAGAAGTTGTTTTTATCCCACCTGATTTAGTTTCCCAAAAGCGCAGCGCTGCAGACAAACCACCAGACACAAGCAGATAAATGTTTAAAATAGCATTTCTGACTCAGTGTAAAATGTAATTACATAACCTGCATGCATTTAGGACAAGGCCGCGTGACGTCAAAGCAACAATGAGCTGCTTTCTCACATTTCTCAAACTTGATCTAATTAACGCAGGCTGCAAAAACTGAAAAGCGGGCAAAAATAAAACGATGTGAGGAACAAATCCAATAAGACATGTATTATTCTGGGCATTTACAGAATTTAGTTTGGGGATGAAACAATGGCGAATACTGAAGAGAAAACAACTATGTGTTCTGTTCACAAAAGCGGCTGCAGAATTTTGAATAATTTACGACTGAACAAGGTGAAGGTTGTGAGGTTGTGGTTTGGAAGAGAACAAGCGGAATGTGAACTCTTACATTGTCTGGCAACTCTGCGTTTCATTAGAGGTCATTCTGGGTTTTTTACAGCGTCTGATTTGAAATGAATGGTAGAATTTGACAGCACCATAATGTCAGATGAGGAACAATCACATTTTATGAAAGGTTTTTCTTCAAATAAATAATCCAAATTAGTCTCAAATATAATGCTATGGATCATATTCACAAAATTAACAAAATACTTTTCGGCTCTTGAGTGATTTCAAATGAGAACAATCACTGTAATTAATGTAAAACTTATCCTTTAGTTTATTTATGCAAATGCAAGACAGCTATTGTTCATTAAAGAAATAAAGCATAGGGTTGAAACAAAGCCACATTTAAATGTACTTAAAATGTTGCGGACTTATTTGATACAATTTCTTCTTCTTCAATCAAGTAAAATTGATTTGACTAAAAACGTGCATAACATTTAACACAATTTAAGGCTTAAAAGTTTAAAGGAGAAAAACCACAAAATTGTATTCTTCTTTCAAATATGCTCCTGAGAACCCCCACTTTGTCATCTCATGCACCAAAACCAATAACCAATAATTTTATTTCTGTGTTTGACAGTCATGTGTAACCTACATCAGGAATTGAATTAGAGCTCTATCTACTGACTGAAAAGGAAATTTCATGGGGTAAGCAATCAAATCAATCAAGCCTGTGGAGCTAGTGCTGCAGAAATGCTCAAATGAGTCTGGATGATTAATAGACTTAAAAAACAGTGCAAAACATATCAGAGATCTATCTATAAGAGGCATTCAGAACGGTGTTTGTGGGAGAACCAAAGGTATCAGCCATGTTTTTGATGAGGAAGCAAGTTTATTTTGCATATTATGATCCTTTTAATTAATTAATTTTTTTTTTTTTAACTGACCTTTATTTAACCAGGGAAGTCCCCCTGAGATTAAGAATCTCTTTTGCAGGGGAGCCCTGGGGTAGGGTCAGGGGAGGAATTAATGGACATGTTTTTAGTGGTAGGAGGAAACCTACGCAGACACGGGGACAACATGCAAACTCCATATAGAAAGGCCCCGGGCGGCCCGGGAGTCGAACCCAGGACCTTCTTGCTATGAGGCCAGAGCGCTAACCGCTTTTAAAATTAAATCTAAACAAATCCTTCTGTAAAACCTTAGGAACATGCTGTTTATAGTTCACAGTAACTGTAAACTTATTCTGAGTCTATGTACTGTGTTTTGGTGTGTGTATTCTGTTTTTGTGTGAATGGTTTTGCAATAACTGTATTTAACTTTCAGAAGAGTGGTGGCGCGCACAGACGCTGCAACCTGGAGGCTTTACTCTGTACTCTGTGACAATAACAATCTGATTCTAATTCTGAGAAGCAGTTTTATTTTTAAGTTAAAGTGATCATATTTAGATGTAGAATGGACAATTGATTTGCGTTAGGTTTCTCAACATTTGCTCCAACTTTACCGATTACCATAAATGTATATTTAAGCTAAATTATTCCAGATCAAAATTGTGGCTGAAGATCTGGAGATGTTCTACTCCAGACATGTTAAAAATGGGAGTTATATTGTCCTTGTGCTTATGTGTGTACTAAAACAAGTACAAGTTTTGAGGCCAAGCTTGCATTAAAATAAGTAGTTCTGGTTATTCGTGTTAAATACAACTAAAAACTTTGCATGCAGAGTAGATTGCCAAGACTTGTAGCCAACTTAGAACAGACACAATCATTTCAAATTTTCCGTGAATACAAGTGTTATTTGGCATAAACAATATTTTCCAAACTTAAGTCGTGAATCAGATCACATTTGCAATGCTTCATTCAAGTATTACAGAAAATTACATCTCATACATAATAATTTAGCTCACAGCATTCAACAAAGCCCTTATTTATGAAGTTGTCTGGACCAAGCGCGGGCTGTAAACAAGAGGTCAATTGGAGTCACAATAAATGTATAATATCGCAAAAATGAATCTCTATCCAATTTAGGATTCAGAGCCAGCTTGAAGATGACTTGTCTGTTGACTCGTCACACAAACCGAACAACATAGGTTTTGTTGTAGCAAATCTGTATTATTATCAGAGTGTGAGGTCGCACGGAACAAAGAGAAAATAATCAAATAAATGTCTTGTGTAATAGGACTGTCTCATGGATGGGAAATAGAAAAACTCAATTGACAGCTCATTGAGGCAAGTTATTATCTCAGGTTCACATTAATTATAATATCACTGCAAGAACACATTTAGAAATATGTTGGAACTATTTGAAGGTATAAGAAAAAAGATGGTATGAGATTAATGCTGTGAAAAGAGTGATGGACAATTCAGACACTAAGATTTCATTTTTTTCTCCTTTTTTCATCAAAAGCTGTGAGATTGCTTTGACATTAACTTTATTCAAGTTACTGTTAGGTTAATAGATGTAACATAGAATCTAATCATTAAAATGGGCAGACACTCACTGGTGACCTCTGCAAAGTTCTCATAACTTTCTTTACAAAACGAGTATGTATTAAAGACACTAAACAGTTAGAAAACTCAACAATGACTTCTAACAAGGCTCTGACCTCTTTTAATGTGTTCTATAGATTTGCACCACTTGACACTCTTTATAACTTGTGATTTCTGCGGGTTATTAGCGAATGTCTATGATAGGAACAACAAGGGATAGCTAGTGCTAACGGTTAACAGTATATCATATGCAATAATGCAATAACCTACTGTAGAAATCAGCACAAAATACAGTAATGCAGTTTGCTGTGAGTCTGTAGTTCTCCACTTTGTTAAAAAGTAAACAAGCAATTATACAAAAATCACTCTACTCCTGTACTTTTCTGCAAATTATGTAGACATACTGATCAAGAGATTAGCTTTACTCTTGTGTACAATAGTTTTTTTTCACCAAATACGAGTCAATTACCACTGAATATCAGGACACTTTCATGAATTCAGTTCAGCATTCAGTATCTGTAAATGGATCTGGGAGTCGCTTGCTGTTTGTCAAAGTGAGCCTTTTAAAGAGTTTTGAGATCTTTGACTGAAAATGCATCTGCGTGGACTGACCAACGAACTACTCCAGGCACCAGTTTGTGAACACAGCCAACAGGAAAAAGGTTTATAGTTTAACCCAGTGTTTCTCAAAGTGTGGTGAGCCCACAAGCAGCTTTATGTAGATACACAGTACCTGTCTTTACCTGTTTTTTTTTTAACAATGCAAAACATGTTTTTTTTCTGTGGTCTCGAATACTGTTCATTTTAACAGTTAGCATTGGACAATTTCTCTTTTTTTAGACATAGTATGTGTTTGGCTTCTAACAAACTTATTTTTTGAAGATTTTGTTCTTCCATTTAGATCAATATTAAATCAGTTAGTCATAAAATTACCATTGCAGTTTCTTCTCTTGTCCCATTTTTTCTTTTCTGTTAATTTTTGGCTCACCATTTTCTAGTTTTATTTAAGTAATATTTTGAAGTACTCTTTTTCACTACTCTAGAGTAAGGCTTCAGTTTTCATTTGAGATAAAAATTATGAATGTTTTTGTTCTTTGTGCTGAAGATTTTATAATTTTTTTTTTTTAAAACTACATTAGTCATGGCTTAATCTACTTTCACACCTGCTTTAGTCCAACGTTAGGCTTGATACATTCTGGCTTTGGTGATATCTAGAAAAATATAAGGTGTGGAAAGTCTGAGAAAACCCCTGACACACACAGTTGTTCAGTAGGCTGCATCTTTACTTATTCAAACTGAGAAAGATTTAAGCTTATGCAATCTTATCTAGTCAAAGTCTACAAGAGTTCTTTCAATCCCTCAATATTTCAACGAAAATGGAATAACAGTTTTGATCCAATCTACAGGAAAAGGCGTGTGAGGTTAGGATGACCTTAACATTTTCGCCAAATTGAAAATCTTTGAGTCTCCAAATAGTTCCAAGCTGAGCAAAACGGACTGATCGATACAGTGTAATCCACATCTCGTATTAAATATATAGGTTTGGAGGTCAAGGGAGAAAAAAGTCAATTTGTCAAACAATACAGCTCACATTAGCTCATACTAAAACCCCAATAAAGCTGCTGGATACACACTGGGTTTTGCAGACAAATTTATTATTGCTATGTTTGTCTTTGTGGTGCAGCACCTGCTATGTCTGGCTCTATTTTGAGGCTAGCGCTGCTTGGTTCGGGCAAGGCTTCAGACGATATTCATTTTCAAAAAGAGAAGCAAACACATGTCTTACCCTCGGGCGGATAGATTATTCAGGCTAGTTATTAAATAGCCACATCTTTCTGCTGCTCTGATACTCCGAGAGCTATGCGGGTTAGCGTGTAAAACAAAAGAACTGTGTCATTTGGCCTGGAATGCAAAAACTGAAAATAAAGCTTAGAAAAGGACAATTTAAAGGTGCATGACATATGACACCTATTGTCAGATTGTGTTTCTTACTTGTTCAAATATTATTTTGAAAAGCATTCATTCTTACTGTGAGTGGTAGAAGTTTATTTCCATCTACCTTGATTGCTGTGACACGAGGGTCAGGCTGGTGGAAACAAGAAATTTCTACAACATTTATTTCACTTTTTTGCGAAGTCTTTGTGACACTATGGTACACTTTAAACCCATTTTATTCAATGCATTCAGGTTGGATTATTTTGAACAACTTTTTCAGTGTTTTGTCTCGACAAACAGGAAACAGCTGTTGCTAATGTGCTAGCTTCATTAAGTCTATCGGAGCAACAAAAAACATCTTTCATCGATGAAAAAGTGAACAGTTTGACATGGGATTAAGTCGTTGTTTGGTGAGGAACATTATTTCATGTTTCTATTTGCCCTATTAAGTTTGATTTTCGCCTGACCTTATGTTTTCTCTTATCCAATCATCGAAGACTACAGTGAGGTCTGCTCCAGTGTTCACTGTGAACTACAGACCCGCAAGCGGGACGAAACGGGTCGCTTTGCGCTGTAGAAACAGCATAGGACCGTGCTGCCCTGACCCAAGCCAATGGAAACAAAGCTTATAACACCCTATTCCAGCTAGAGGTTGACTGCTGTGGTCAAGACGAAACTTTAAAAATATAAGCAGAAGTAATCCTATAGAACATTTTTCTATTCAAGCTATCTATGATAGATGGACTGATAAAGACTAACACAATACACGTTTACAGGTTCCATCTAGACTTGACTCTGATGGATGGACTGTGATAAGCTGGTCTCATACTTTTACATTTCACTTTGATTTCCCCACCAACTCCACCAAATCCTCAAGCTAAGAACCTCACCAAGTCGAGCACAACGCCATAAAGATGATCTTTGAATGCCGTTCCATGGCAGACTTGCTCTTGATAGATGCCCTAGTGGCACTGAAGAATTGGTCAAATGCAGAGAATGAATTTCAGATTTGATGGATTAATGAGGTATCTCTCTCTCTTTCTTTCCCTCTTTAAGACCCCCCCCCCTCTCTCTCTCATCGATAAGTTACAAAGTTGCTACTTCTTAAGTATTTGACAAAGATTAAATCTAAAATGCTTAGCTTCAGTATTAGTGGTGTTTCATGACAGGTAAGTAAGAATCTGGTGGCCATGTTTTGATTTGAGCGAACAGCAGCAGGAGAGGCACAGCAGGTAGAATTCTTTTCTCCTGATTGCATCAAGTACAAAGAGAGAGGGTTGTCATTCTGCTGGGACTCACTATAGACAGATGTTCATTTGACCCCTGTTCTTACACTGAATGTTGTCAGTACAGATGCAAGCAGTCCTATGGACCCTATACACAGTATTGAGGTTTGAGCTGAAAAATGTAATTAGCTTTGAGTCTACAGGAGATAATTATTTCTGGCATGCTTTTTCAGTCTTATGTGTTTTATATGAAAAAGTTATTATCCACATTAATGCAAAAAGCCAACAGTATAGGCCAATATATACTGCTGAATGCCTGAATGACCGTAGAGCGATTTTCTTGACCACTGTTTCCAAGAGAACAACTTCCCTGCTTGTAGAGGTAATAACGTCAGCTATCAAAAATAGGTACGTACAAAAAAGATACATAAAAACGTCATTTCTTTCTTTATTCCAGTTTCAGACCACTGCAGTGAGGTGAGCACAGGTTTTCCCAATTTTTATAACCTCAGACGGCAGGCACATTGTCCAAAGGCGCTGCAGTGGATTCTCTTCTGGATGCCGGAGTCTGTTGCAAGTCGTTTTCCAAATAAACAATTATCAAGACCATTCAATGGGCTTCTTGTCAGCTATCTTCCTTTAGAAGGTGGAGCAGCAGAACTGTCAAGATGCTGTCAAGTGACTGATGGGATTGCATCTAAGTAATCTATTTATCTGTGCTTTACTGTGAAAATATGCCATAAAATCCACTCCCAAATATCAAATTTAGTAATAACACATCTTCTATAAGTTTTTTCACTTAAGGCTCTATCAAGCTGAAGGGTCACCTGTCTGAACTGGTTTGGCAACTTTTGTCGACAGGCTGCTCACATGTGTTTGGTGTGAATGAGAGAGGGAACAGTAGTGGAGCAGAAATCTTTGAAATCTTGCATAGGGCACCAAAATGGCAGCGGCCCTGCCTAAGTATGAAGGAGAACGGCTACTAATTGGACAGAGGAAAATGAAGAGTTACTGCAACCGCATCATGAAGGTTGGACTGTGGCGGGAAACAGAAGTTGAGCTCAGTCTGTCAGGTAGCTCTGCTTTCTTGTTGCTACCTAACACAGCTTTATTGGACCAGGGTGTAGTTACTTATGTTCTCTGTTAAGTTTGCCAACTCGTATGCAACTTATGTTCCGTCATTTTCGTCAAGCAGTACGTCATGTGCATGTCTCGGAATTTGTTTGGCTATTGTGGGCGATTTAAATCATGTTTAAATGAATGTTATTTCACATCGTGCACCCCAAAGAGACTTGATGCTGCCTTGCTTCATCCTATAGCGAGTGGGGGTTGAGTTGGTGCGAAAGAGCCCTTGCACTCAGTCACACCAATTACATTTTTTACATAATCCACATAATAGGTCCATGCAGTGAGCTTCTTCTAGATACAGACACTAGCTGCTTTAGTGATTAATGTGAGACTGCCATGTACATGCTCTAATAGGCTAAAGATGAAGCACTTAAGTAAGAGAGCTGTAGAGTGATGGCAGAGGAGACCCTTCTGTGTTTTATTACTGCGCTCTTCTCCCTTCCCTCTCCACCTAGAACACACATCATATATCACACTATGCATTTACGCCAAGCAATTGAATTCTTATTGGTTATAAATATGGAATGACAAATGAGGCGGCCGCGTGCGAGTTAGCATTATGAACTGACACGTATCTCCCATGACTGATATCTTTGATTAACAGAGGCAGAAATTTAAGATGTTGGTCTCTCTGTAGCAGATCAATCATAAATCACAGTTAGTGAAATATAAGAGAGACGAAAGTTGCTAGTAATTAAAGAAGACCAATGGTTTGTTCGCCGTATAGTTCCGATCTATACAACTTGTGGATCGTTATGTTGTTCATTGAAATATAGAGCTGAAATGTCAGTTTACTTCCTTAATAAAACTAAGAAAAGTTTTGCACGAGTCCCTTCACAATTTTCTGTTCTTTATACGTGCATCACCACTTAAGAAAATATAACTGCAAAACAAATAAAGTAAATGCAGTGGTTATGTTATAGGAAAAGCTGAAGCATAAACTCACATAATATCATGGCTGCCTAAAAATAAAGATTCCCCAAAATATTTTTTTTTATTATTAATATTTTTTTCTTTATACATTCTTATTTTATTTTTGTATTTTTGTTTTTTCCTTTATTGTTCTGTAATGTATTCTTTTTTTGTTTTGCCTTCATTTTATTTCTTTTCTTTTTCAATTATTATTATTTGTTGTTGTTTTTCTGTCTGTAGCTGTTTTTTTTTAAAGAAATAAATTAGTTAAAAAAAAAAAAAAAGTTTACCCAAATAAGCATATTCTGTGTAATATGTTCTAGTAACTTTGAATCAAGTCATTAAACGTACACTTTGTAACAGTAAAAAAAAAAAAAAAAAAGAATAAGGAAAAAAATAAATAGAGTAGACATCAAAACAAACAAACAAAGTAAAAAATAAACTAAAATAAAATGTTTCTTTTGAGTCACTGAAGAGGGCATTTTTTTGCTTGTTTCCATGGAAATCTTGTTCCTTGCTGTAATATTGCACTGTATGAATAAAAAGTGATGCATATCAATGAGGAATGCCCCAAATTAATGTTTTAACTAACTCATTTCTATTTCAGTCAAATTATGCACTCTTGCACACAACTCGCCAATTACAACTATTAGCTGAGACGACGGCCCTGGTATGACTAGAATTACAAGTTCGAGGGCGCCACCTTCACTAATGTGGGTCTAACATCAGAATGGAGCAGGATAAAGAGAGTCAAGCTTTCATGTAAGTCTGAGTTACTTCACCTCATGGGTAAAGGCTTTGAGCAGTGACCCCAACGCTTCAATGCCAGATACAAGAAGCTAACTACTCCAACCAAGACCATTTCACCTCGACTGACCGATCAATACATCTCCGGTACGTAAGGTCCTATGCATTACCGAGTGAAATACTATAATGTCTATTGTGAATTTAACAATAGAAGCTGATTTTTGATGATTCACTTTTTTTCCAGAAGCACCATGGACTGCATTACTCACCGAGAGAGCAATTTCAAAGTTCTATGTGAGAAAAGAGAAAGGATAAAGTGCAAATAAAAAAAGCAAAAACTAAAAATGTGAACTGAAATGAACTGGACAAATGTGAAGGGTTTTGTAAGATGCAATATTTCAACGCATTCATTTATTCATTTTTTGCAAAAAATCAAACTTTGACAATATATGAATCCATCAGAAAAGTTACTAACAAAAAGCTATGTATTGTTTATGTTTTAATATGAGCAGAATGACAACTCAAAGAATCACTCTTTCTGCTTCTGTTTTTCATTGTCGCCATGCAAATCTCCTTTTCTTTTTCCCTAACTGACACCCAAATAATCCCTTGTCTTGTCCGCCAAATCTTCCCAACCTCCCATTTTCCACAGCAGGACGGGATAAACCCCAAATCTTCTCATTTATGCAGACCTTCACTAGGCCAATCACACTCTGACATTTTGTCTCACAGTTCAGTGCGTACTATTCCCAAAGGGATCTATTAAGTTATGGTACTCAGTGAGCCGGGGGAGAGCGCAGAGCCGGGTTTCAGTGGATTAGTTAATCAATAATATGGGGAGGCATTAAATAGATGCATTTGTACATTGTGTAGGTTGACGTGGACCGGGAGTGTTGAGAAAGCAGGTCTATACTGACTTTCTGATATTGATTATTGTGAAAGGTAAGTGAGTGTGCCTTATTTATTTATTTAATTTTTATTTTTGGGGATTTTTTAATTTGATATATTTTATAAATTTTATAAATTTCATTTATTTTATTTATTTATGACAAGGTGAGGGGATGGTTGTCTTCCTGCAGATTAATCAACGAGATTTAATACATGTTAACATTATCTATAACACTAACATTTTACATTTTTTACAAAATATTTGTACTTTCTACTCCCTACACTTTCAACACAAGTAGGTTACTTGCTTTAATCAACATACAATTTTTTCTTTCTTAAAGCCAATGCAAATCTGACGTGATGTGAAAGACTTTTTGCCCCAGATTAACAATTTCAAATCCCCCAAACTGTCCAATTTCTAACATTTCGCCATTTGCCACATGATTAAATAACATAATATTACAAGTGTCTCACTTTAAAGGGGCACTGTGTAAGATTGAGAGGAATTTTAATTATCACATATAGTCCACAAACATTTAAATCATATTTATTCTTTACAACATGAGAGCACTGTTAACCACTCCACATCAATTGTAATACATTTATACGTATTTGAAATGTTTTATTACGGGCCAGAATATGGATCATTGACGCTAGATGGCAGCATGCTTAATAGGCAAAATGCATGTAAATGGCTCCCTCTAGTGTTCAAAAGTGGAAATCACTTTGTTTGTTTGTTTTTCTTACATAGTGCCCCTTTAAAGCTCCCATTACACCACTATCCAGCAACAACAACTTTGTAAATGTACTTTTTAAATTGTTACTAAATTTGCAATGATTTACTTTTGTACTAAATGAGTACTAAAGTAAAAATGTTTTGAAAAATGTAAACAAAAGTTAATAGATTAATTCGAAATATCGTAGAAATATCAGCTGTATCATTCTAAATCGTACGATTGCCAAAACCCCCAATATTGTTTTGTAATTGTTTTCATATTGATATGTATCGTATCGTTCTAAAATGGTATCGTTACACCCCTAATACTTTTATTTAAGTTTTGAACTTTAGTACTTTTGCCATCTCAGAAAGTTAGGATTTTGACGAAGCAATGTAGTACAGCCAAAATAAAAGTTATAAAACTTTATGCTTATGAGTGAACTCCCTGCATTCCCGCCGCACAATGAAAGAAAATCTTGTTATAGTTCTGTTTCTGTGTGTTTCAGTCCTTGTGAAAACCTGGTCTAGTTCTGACTAGAGACCACACTTTGAGAATATAATTGAATATGTCACCATAACAGGGAAACAAAGGCAAACTAGCTCCTTATCACGACATTAATGTACAGCACTGTGTACAATTTACATTTCTTGCTACAGCATGTTTGACAGGTGGCTTGACAACAGCAATCAGCAAGGAAAGGTGCAGGGTGCATTTGGGGATTACATGAACATACTATAAGGCGGTCAGTGTTATGGAAAATCTAGAAATAGTGCATCCATATCTCTGCTACAGCCTTTAATGTAATCCTGGATTTTTGTCATTATGCAAATCATACCTTTATATATCTCAGCGGAGCAAAAAGAGCAGCTCATTATCACGTAACTTTACAGCTCCAGTGAACTACTTTTTTACCTTAACATCAAACTCAACCTATTTCCCGCAGTTCACGGAGGTGTACCACAATCCGGCCCCTAAAAGCCCCCTGGAGAAAGCTAGCAGCGGTAGATGTAGTACAGGAAGCTCGTTTGGGATCAGAGATGAGGAAATATTGTGAAACCAGACACTAGCGAGATAAAACCTAGAGCAGTTTACATTGCACAATTACATTTCATTGCCCCACAATCAAAAGTTTGCGATCTCTACAGTCAGTAAAACAGTGGTTCAACATCAGAAGAGTAGAAAATATCAACACAGATAGAGAAAGTGGGGATGCAACGTGTAAGCTATTGAATTCATTTGGAGATTGTTTTGCTAAAATTATAGATAATACTTTACTAACGAACATATACAAATAATTTACAAATGTGAGTACATTTTTATGATAACATAACCTGATAACTAAGAATGAGCAAACTTATAGTCCCTATAGTGGCAACCATTTAGAACAGGAGTGTCAAACCTAAATAGGGCTTGGGTCAAATTGTTCAGAGTCAGAGTTGGTCAAGGGACGCATTTTAAAATAAATTACTTCTGCGTTATTTTTAAATGTGGCAAATGAGTTAAAGCTAATAAAGTTGGACATTATTTTGCATTATATTATATTGTACAGACTGCAGTCCAGCACATTTGAAGTTGTATAGTCACATTTCAGCAAAAATAGTCTCCATAGGCTTATCATCCATTCTGACCTATGTGGCACCTCTCGTCATTGCTGCTGCAGTGCATTCTGGGACTTACAGTTCAAATTGTTGCCTGTTTTTATCAGAGGGCTACGATCATTAATAATCAGAGATCATCTTGGGGGCACTGATTTAGAGGTTTTAGAATGTTTTTTGTGATATATTTCGATACTGGTATAAATTTTCCAATAATATTTTGATATTATTTGATTCTGTACTTCAGCTGATTTTAATATCAATAGTAGACCAAAGAGGGCCAGCGTACCTACCTTGATGCCACTAGCTTTGTTCTGGTTTGTCTCTAAATTGCAGATCGTCTAAACACCACTTTAGAATAAGAGCTAGAAGTACATAAAGTAATACGTAAATACTATCTGATCATTTAGTAATGATCAGGCAATATTTTTAAATTAAAATAATTTACAAACCTTTTCAAATGATTTGCATCTATTCATTGCTATAAATGGAATACTACTACTACTACTACTACTACTTTAGTGCCTTTATGAGAGCATCCAGTGGTGCAGTCAAACAGCCACTTCCTACTTGATGTCTTCTCATGCTTGGAATAATATTTGAGCTGAAACATTGCATTGGTATAAATACATTTCATTGGTGTTGCAAACATACAGTGACAAGAAACTTTTCATTCTTATAGTTTTGCCTGTTTTGGACATGCCTCCTCTTCATGAATCCCTGCAGAGGGATGAGCACTTTTTTGCTTTGAAATGTACAAATTAGCGCCATTTGAAAAACATTGAAGTTGGTATGCTTTTGACGGAGAACAGTCTTATAACAAGGTAGTTATGCTTTCTCTTTTGGGGTTGTCACAATGTCTTGCTCAATGACACAATGAAAGTTTTGGGAAGCCACAATATCACATTTGGTTACTTCAGAGAAAAACCTTGGCAAAGTTATTCTGATATAAACGGCCAGATAATGGAGCACTTTTTATTCAAGAGAGAGCAGATTGAATTGAAATCATCTCATTTTGAATGTACAATTATGTTTCAGTTCTTTTGATTATATTGTGGGCTGAATAATCTTTTAACTCGACCAAAGTGGCTCACTATTAAAGAAGATAAAGCAAATTAATTGACTTGGGTCACTTTTTTATATTCCACTCACATCAGCTTTAATGAAATGACTCACACAGACAATGATGAATACTTAGATTTAAATTATTAGATTTGTCATTAGTTTGCAAACTCCTCTTCTTTCTCCATTGCTTTTGCTTGGAAATGTTATTACACTTTTCTCCTTTTCTTCAGTGTTTACAGTTTTCCATCCTTCCATCTTACCATAAAGCCCCTGTGGAATCATCATTACGCACACTCACCCGTATCATCTACAAATATTTGTATGCTAATGCATGTTTTGCTATGCAGCTCTAATTAGCAGTGCTGGTGCTATGACATGGGATAGTTAACAAGCCGCAGCCATCTCAGTGGGCAAAGAAGTGAGTAAAACCTTCTAAACATTGCTGCTCCAAAAGGAAACATCCCGGCATGTCCCCAAAGACTGAAGCCAGAGCGACACAAAGAGCTCTCTGATTGGCTCTCACTGAAGTGCCTGAAGAGCCCGCCTCCCAATGGAAAACAGGTAAGTTAATTAGTCATGCAGCTGGAAGTCCCCGGACATTCTGGGATCTAAAGTTAGGACACACACTGTGGTGGTATTTAGCTTTGCAATATTTATTCAAGTTTAAAATATTCCTGTTTTTTGTCTGTAAAACACAGCCGAAATGTAATTATTACATTAGGTAACACGACATTTAGTAACTATGACTCTGAATTGAGTTGTACACATTGTCAATCTGGAAAGACTGTTGCTGAAAACCCTTAGGAAAAAACAGAGCATCAATATTTGAATCTGATTGGTCGAAGCATCTGAACCTGTAGGAAACAGAGAAGTCATGTGTTTTTTGATAAATACAGCTGAGAGAAAAGCACAAATATCTTTCCCATCCAAATATTCACAAATCGTCACTGTGCGCAAGTTTTATTCTGCAAAAAGTACCTTTCAGTAGAGTATCTAACGCAACACTTGTGGTCTCATTTGCACTGTCTATAGATTTTTTTTTCATTTGTGAGATTTAGTGTAAATCTTGTGGGATGTACTTTGAGAAGAACCTGATACTTGTACATCATAAGCGATGGTGCTAGTCGCCTGCTTTTATTATTTTTAGTCTGAACCCAAAGGAAATGACTGAAACTTTGTTACTGTCAAAACTGCCTTCATTTATCCCTTCAGAAAGTATGGCTTACCATCAGCCCCTGAGGCTGTTGTATTTTTATTTACTTTTTTCATTTGTGATAAAATATCCATGCTATTCACCAAAGGCCTAGAGTGGCCTCAAGTTGAGATGAAATTAGAAATCTATAATTCAGTTGCTACTTTAGGAAGTGTGCCCGACAGAGTCAATGTTTGTCAAGGCATAGACAGGGGAAGCTAAAAAAGGCAAAAAGACATTGTATTCCTCACTCGTCTGCCCAGCATACAGCCTGCAGAACTAAACACCACTTTGAATAATGAACTGTATGCACACGCTTTTAATACAATCGTCGGAAAGAAGCCAAGCGGGTTGTGAAGATAACTGCATGAGCACAAAAAGGCTTCACAACAGAAGTGGGACATGTTGTGAGGTGCAGCCGATACAAAAGACCTGAGTGCTTGATCTGCTGACATGTTATCTGACACATTTCTCTGTATAATTGCTTATATAGAGCAAAGTGCAAACCTCCCATACTTCTTTTATCCTGGAGCGTCTGGCAGCCGATATAGTAGTCACTTCAAAGATCTAACTTAGTGGGATGTTATTGAATTTTTGACGGGGGTGGAGGGCCGGCGGCAGAAGATAATATTGCTCGAGAGTTTTTCGCCCCACAACACTCAGACCAATATCATCAGATATTAAACATGGGCCCATATCAGCAGCTTTTGAACAAAACCAGAGAAAAGCTCAACAAAAGGCAGGAAAACAACAAGAGCTATATAGATCTCCAAAACACAAAACAAAGTGAAGTATTTTAAACAAATGATTTTGACTTCTCCCATGTGGAGGCTTTCCTTGTTTTCATTCTTTGTAAACAAAATGCCTTCTTACGCACACGTCTCTTTTCATGCTGCTTGGACTTTGCATAAACACTGATTAGCTGATATTAGGGGCATTGGTTATAGTCATTTACAACATTTCTGCCTCTCACTATCTATTGGGACCGTTTTATCATGAAAGTCCCAAGAACAAAGTCCCCATAATTTTCTAGTCCCTATCTAGACGACCAAAGACATTCTTGGAAGATATGTCCTAACGACCGATTATTTGACTTAAGAGGGGCACAGCAAAAAATCGGAAGCTAAAAGGTATTCTTGATCTAACTGCTCAAATAGGCAAAAGTCATGCAAAAACAATATTTTCTTAATTTTTAAAACAAATTAGACCATCAATTTGGTTCAATGTCTTCTGCTAGTTCAGATATCTTTGCTGCTTTTCAGAATAGCTCTTAAAAATCTAAATGGAAAACATTAGTCGACTAATAAAAGTTTAGGTCAACCAAGATTCTATCAACCAATTAATTAACTAAACGACTAAAAAACTACATCCCAATCCCTATGCAGTCAAAGGAACTAATCACACAGTTACAGTGACTGAAGGTGAGTTTAACTGGTTTTTAACATGAGCACATTAGCACATGCAAAGTAGAAAATTGCTTTTTGCCCCTAGCATTCCACGTTGAGCTCTTTAGACCTGCAAATGACATTGTGATGAAAAAAAACAACAACAAAAAGCTTGAACAAGCACTGACATTAGTTACTAATTAAGACTTGGACCTGTGTCATCTGCACCTGCTCCTCCAGCTAAGGCCCTGACCCAGTCGACCACGTCATGGAGATGGTTCCTGAGGTTGTTCTGTGGACCACCTCCAAACCTGAGGCGACAGAGGCTTCTCCATCACTGCACCACCCTCTGGGACAGAGACTGCACCCACCTCAACACTTTTAAGAAAAATCTGAAGATCCATCTGTTTAAATGTGCTTTATGTGTTTGGTAATTGTCATGTTTGATTAATGTTGTAATTACTAACTGTTCTTATGTATTGTACCTTTGTTAAACTGCCTTTGTCTGTAAAGCGTCTTTGAGTGTCTAGAAAAGCGCTATATAAATAAAATGTATTATTATTATTATTATTATTATCCTTTTGTGGATTTTAGAAGTATATATTAACACAAAGTCTGTGTTGCACAGTCTGAATAGCACTACCTATTTCTATCATTAATAAAGACTTTAAAAACATGAACAGACAAACATGACGACAATCATTAGTGAGTCTATTTTTAGAGATCAAACTTAAAAAAATTGTCAAAAATAATCTTTTTTTAATGACCTAAAAGTGCACTCACACAACCAAGCACAAAACACGGACCCAGCAACTGTCAAAATTCACCAACAAGCCCACTGTTGCTCTGTCCTGTGTAGAAGCTGATAAATCCCTAAAGCATAGTCCCACCCCAATCTCTGCTAAGTGAGATTGTGCATCAATTAGGGATTGGGACAAAAAAGTACCAACAACTGATTAACTGTGCAGCATGTACCTTTTCTATTTGATATATTACTGTATTATTACCTTTATAGTTGTAATTGTCTGTCACAAAACCCAAATTGTCAAAACTCCATTAATAAGCAGATCCGAAATATGACAACTTAAAAAGCACTGACAGAACAGCAGATTTGAAGCACTTTCTCTTTACAATTTTCCAGACATCTTTTATACACAGCAGTCGATTTGACAAGAAACTTAACCTCAGTTGTGTTTGCGTGGCCTTGTTCTGCTCACAGACTGTATTTTGTCTATTGTATCTCTTGAACTCCATGACAGCCACGCTTTCTACACTTCTCTGCCAGTTTTCATTCAAGAACAAGGTTAGCTCTCTCTATTACATCACATCCAGGCTCATGTGAGAAAACTTTGGAGATATTGGAAAGTGGTGATCTTAATTGTGATGTCTGTCATGTGTAATTTCCGATGGCACTGGTAATTTTGACAGAAAAAGGTCTTTGTGATTGCCTTGTCACGTTTGAGGTGAATGGATTTTGGCTGCTGTCAAGCTCTGATCTGAGACAATGTTGAGAGACATGTCAGCTTTAAATTTACTAGCTACAATATAAGACGTACCAAGCAATTAAAACTAAACGACTGACAAAATAAGTGGTGCATAAATGAAGGAATAAACATGGCAGTAACAAAAAATGTTTTTTAAGTTGGACAGAATGGTCCAAATTACGGTACTAAGTACATTTTCTTGTCAGTACAAACTACATTTGTTTTTAATTTATTAAGTGAACCTACCCACCAAAATGTTTAAGTTTAAGGGCACTATTCCAGATTTTTTTTTTACAAAAATGTTTACAAATACTGTATGATATGTTGTCACAGTGTTTATTGGGGTGGAAAAGTTTTTGTCATATAGCATTTGGCTAACTGCGGTTAGCGTGCAGACACTGCCCCATAGACATATAATTAGTAGCGCGCAGTTCAACACAGCCTCACTAGATGGCGGACTTTTAGTACTTATGTTAGGCCGTGCATTTTGCACGATATGAAAAAGCGTAAAAATGACATGAGATTTCACAGCATTAAAAAAACACGAGTTTTGATTGAAGCCACGTGGGGACATTTTCTTCAGGTGAAACTGGTAAGTTTAGGCATCAAGTTACTAAAATGGGTAAGATTAGGTCTGGGGCTTGGGGCAGATTAAGATTAGAATCAGGATTTTATTAATATTCATAAATAAGAACACGTCTTAACAACCACCATTGAAATGAATGGGGACTGTGATGCGTACTATAATTACGTAAAACAGCTGTGAACTCGTGCTAATCATACCTAATTTACAAATTGTGTAATGTCGTGGTAAATGTACGCTTTCTTGTGAGATCGGGCTCCGCAGTTCGACTCAGAAGCTATCGAACAATTAGCATCTGGGCTACTCCGGTAAGATTTGAGCTAGTTGAGGGAGTTATCCTGTTTGTTTTCCTATAGCCATTAGCATTAACCTGCAAAATACGCAGGTTATGAAAGATCCGGAGAGTGTCAGCGCGTCTACTAATTAAACTTGTGTTGGCTTTTAAAGTTTTAAAAACACTTCAAAACAAAACCCATTGATTTAGGCCAATCAGAATGCTTTAGGTGAGAAAAAAAAAAAAAGTGTGGACTGCTATAATGCATAGAATTTCTGCTGGTTTACATTTTAAGATCACAAAAACCAGTTATGGCGCATTTAAGGCATGATAGGCAAAACATAAAAAATATATATTAGGGCTGTCAAGCGATTAAAATGTTTAATTGCGATTAATCGCATGATTGTCTTGAGTTAACTCGTGATTAATCGCATTTAATTAAATGTTTTTATTTTGTATTTTTTTAATGTATTTTACATTCCAATAATATATTTAGCTTAAATTCCTGTTTATTATGTCTTCATTTGTAGAATCTGTTACTCTCTTGAAGTGTAAAATAATTGCTTGTATAGGCTTTCCCATAACATTAGGCCAAATCGTTGTCTTGACGTGTCTCACTCATTATAAGCATTTATTACACTGCTCTTTCACAATAAAGCGCTTTCTGCAGCTGGAGATTATGAGGCTTTTATTGCGAAGGATTCAAAGGAAGTTTTGGTTAAAACGAGCAAAGCTTTACCGCTAACTAGCAGAGCCAAAAGCACAACAACGAAAGTTTTATGTTTTATATATATATATATATATATATATATATACATATATATGCTGTTCTATATATACATATATATGCTGTTCTCCATCTTATTCTGATCAAAAGGTATTGATCATTAAACGTTAATTGTTCACCTGATGGGGTTGTTGTCAACAATGCTATGTCAATGGGAGACCGATTACAAATGTGTCTTGCCTTTGGTTTGATTTTTTGATGTTTGATTTCATTTTGATTCAAAAATACTTTACATTTTCTGAATCAGGACACGTTACATTACACGAAAAAGGCAACTGGAAATTTAAAAAATATTTTTATTGTGAATTAGTGATCAATAACTTTTGAACAGAATAAGCTTCATAACAATATTTCGATTTATTTTTAGTTGAAACTTCCTGCATTGAATTGGAATATTTAAAATACAGTGTTTTTGAGAAAATCTGGCTTTTGTAAAAGTGTGACAACCAACCTCGCTCTGGCGGTGCAGGCTGTTCTAGATAGAATCACAATGTGACAACCAACCCCGGCTGGACTGTTTTACTCTCACCTCAGCTTTCTTCTACATTTTTAAACCAGCTCAAAAAAAAAAATAGTCCTAATTGTCACTCTGACTCTGACTCCCCTCTTTGTAAAGTCAATGGTTTTAAGCTGTCAACACAATTTTTGGCAAAAATAGAACATTTTTTATCAACATCTGAAAATGTACTTTTTACTAAACATTTTTTTGATGTCGTCTAATCACAATCTTGAACAAATGTTTACAAAAATGTTTTAGCGAGTGCATTTTGGTTCATTTAATGCACTAGAGCATAAAATCTGAACCAGGGCTAATCTGGCACTTAAGACAAAATCAAATCTGGTTCAAATGTTGCACATTACGATACCGAATACGAGAGTTAATGGTGCACTAAAAACGACAAACACAGCTTACCAAGCTATATGGTTCTATCCATGGCCTATTTCATTGTGCTGGACCAAAACATACTGCTTAGTGTGCAGCATTTGGCCCTCGGGCCATCATCTGAATATCACGGGGGTAGGTTCTTAGGGTAGTGGTTCTCAAAGTGGGGTCCGGGGACCCTTAGGGGTCCTTGGGCCATGTGTAGTGGGTCCTCCAAATCTTGGATAATCCAAAAACATGGATAATTTCTTCAACTTTACAACTTCTTATGATATATAATATAACTCTAAATATGTAATGTTAATGTAATAGAAACAAGTACACCAGAAAAATAACAATAAGAAACTAAGATTTTATTCAAAGTTTGATATAAACTTGGCTGGATTTTCAAAACTCTCCTGTGAAAAATGATTGGGGTCCTTGGAAAACTTCAAAAAAGTTTGAGAACCCCTGTCTCAGGGTGCACTCACTGGCACAACCAAACCCACGTCCAGAGGGCCCTAAAGTGCACTTCTTTTGTCCGTGTGAGACTCTGGCGCGGTTGGAGGAGGTGGGCCAGAGCGCGGCACGGTGACTCATGTACACACACGACTTTAGCGTACAAGCCCATTGTGAGCCATGATGTTTCTCACAAAGAGAAGTATGAATATAAACTCTGCACCAAACTCTGTGGATCTGCGCTTGGCTTGAATTAGCACTAACTGAGAGAACATTCGTGAATCTCTTGTCTCTTGTTGCTTTTGCTGCTCCGCGCAATTTTAAATTCAAAGCCTGACCGAAGAGTGCGCATCACGAGCAAAGCTTATTTCTGCCCCTTTATTTTTAAGATATAGCGGCCCACAGGACTTATTTTCTCCACAGCATAAGCACCTCAGATCACTGGCTCAGATCACTTGTACAGGTGAGTGCAATCAGGCTTGAGCAAGGCCTGTCTGTAATATCCACACCCTTAAAAAGGCTGTTTTGAGTCATTAAGCAGATCGTCACATTTTAAAGAAATAATATTTTAACTATGAAGTAGCCTGAGAAATAAAGGCTTGAGGGGAGTGCCTTGGGTTGGCCCCCTTTTCTGTAGCTTTGCGTTCTCAATCACCAATGAGCACCTTCAAACTTTACTGAATGTGAGAACCTTAATACGAAAATAATCAGCAAAAAAAAAAAAACTTTTCTACAGAAACAAACATGAATGAAATCCTAATGTCAAAATCACGCTTTTCAAATTCACGTATACACATTTCAACTTTTAAGAAAAACGAAAAAAAGTCATTCATCATTTCAATGTCATAACACGAAAATGTGTCGTGTTATATTTACTAGATAAAGTGAAAACCATACAAAAAAAGCAACAACATTATAATTTGAATTTTTTTTTTATTCTTTTGAATGCTGTGAATTTGGATCCAGATGTTAAAGGTGCTGCTGTTTTTTTTTTTTCTGAGGCTGATTCTGTGGTTCAAAAACTCTCCAAACGTAACTCCTGACGCACAAACTAAACACACGGTTGTGACACTGCCTGAGCACGGCCTGTCACAAACCTTCCCAAAACAACTCAAGCTGCTTTGCTAAGGTTCGGTCATGATTCAGAAAACTGCATTAAACTTACCTTTTCTGTCTCTTGATGCCGGGTGGAATCGTGCGTGTCGTGTTTGTCGTTTAGTCGTTACAGGAGCAGTTTTTTCACCACATTCTTATTGTTCCTTTAGGCCAAAACATGAAGCTAAAGGATTACAAAAAAGTTTCAAAAATGGCCGGAACATGCAGCAGCCTAACAGAGACGAAGAGGTGTTTTCTTCTTCGTCAACGTCTTTAACTAAATCTTCCAGACTAGTCTTTTCATTGGTTAAAATCTGCTGCTCAACATTCTTCTGCGCTTCATCGCCAATGTCTTTTTCCGTTCGTTTGTCTTCTCTTGTCGTTGTATAAAGTCGTGTTTGAGCTGCACCTTTCTGGATCTGTTCTTCAAGTCTTGTTTTGCCGTTGGAGTTGTCTCCTTCAGATGAAACGACACTCCTTGTTTGAGCTGGAGACATAATTTGAGTGTGTTCTTGAGCTGCGACGAAGTTTGCTGGACTTTCGAAGAGTGTTTGTATGGATGACTGCTCTTTCTTCTTCTGCAGATACCTTCTTAGCTTGTCGATAAGCTGCAAAGTCATAGCCTCCACCGTCGGCTTACAGTCATCGTGTTGTAAACCAGATTCCTCTAAAACTGCTGGACTTTTTGTTTCTACTGGGACTCCTTCTTCACCTTTGTCATTGTGATGAGATTGAAGATGACTGTGGCTTTTGGAAGAACAGGGTTGTAAATCCGATTCTTCTAAAATGGTTGGACTTTCTGTTTCTCCTGCGACTTCTTCTTCACCTTTATTGTGAAGATGACTTAATGATAGGTCGCTGTGTTTTTTGGAAGGACACGGTTGTAAATCAACTGGACTTCTTGTTTCCCAGTTGTCCTTTTCTTTGGCTGACTGTGTTTCAGTGTTTGTAATTGTTTGATATTTGTTTGTTTGGTTGTTGGTTTCTAACTCCGAAGCGATAGATGTAACAGGTAAAAGGGAAGGTCTTAAAACGATGGACGGACTGTCTGTTTCTGCTTCCTCCTCCTTCATTCCTGAGCTCATTTGGTGTTGTTGAAAGTATTTGGCAGGTACAACCGTGAGGCTGTGAGAAGGTTGTTGTGAAACTGGACTTTTCGTTCCAGAGTTCTTCTCACATTTAGAGCTCTTAGCGTCGTGAACTCTGGATTTACTCTTAGAAGTTGGTTCTTCGTCGTGAACTGTAGACTTAAATGCTGGTTCTTTTGGGTCAGTTTGGGTTCCTGCTTCTCGATGTGGCTCCGGAACTTTTTTAAGGCTCATTTTCTGTTCAGATTCTGTGAAATATTCCAAATACTCCTGCATATAACTCCTGGTTATAAAGGGATGTTCCAGAGCTTCAGCCGGGGTGATTCTTTTCTCTGGGTTCATCGTGAGCATCTTCTGTATCAAGTCTAAAAACACGACTCTGTCTAGATACTCGACCCTTGAAATCCTTTCAGTGCAGTTGAGCAGAAGGTCTTGTAAGCTCCTCACCGATTCTAAATTGTGCTCTCCCGTCTCTGGATATCTGCCAGTTTCTCTTTTAAGCTCACTTGACGTTTTCAGTCTCCATCTGGACTTTTCGTGGACAAAGAACTCAGCTCCTCGTGTGGCCTTCGCGAGCAGCTGCTCATCGGGAACACCCAGGATGTGCGAGATCTGCTTCACGTTGTCGTAGGAGACTCGCACGTCGAACGGCAACAGATAGAGGTAAAAAGCGAGCAGACAGCATCCCAGGCTCCACACATCCACAGCCTCCGATAGAGGGAGACCTAAGGACACCTCAGGAGCTCGAAAACCCAGCGGCTGCATCCTCATCCCAACTCTGAGCTGGTCTTTCTGTCGGGCCAGGCCAAAGTCGATGAGCTTGACTCTGAACGGCTCTTTCTGGTGATCCACGAGCATGATGTTGTCTGGTTTTATGTCGGTGTGTACAATGCCGAGCCCGCGCAGACCTTCCAACGCAATCAGCAGTTGTTTGGCCATGGGTCGGACGTCGTTCAGAGGAATGCCCTTCTTCTGCTGGAGTATCAGGTCGTGGAGACTCTGATCCAGCTGCTCGAACTCCAGGTAATGTTGTCCGGAGCTGGATATGAAGTGTCTGTGGAAGCGGACCAGGTTGTGTACGTCTGGGTCCAAACGGCTGATCTGCTGCAGCATTGAAACCTCTCTCTGGATCGCAACGTTATTAAAGTCTTTGATTCTCTTGACAGCGACAGTTTGTCCAGTGAGCTTGTTACGACAGCGAGAAACTTCCCCATAGGAACCTTCTCCCATCACTTCTAATGTTTCGTACAGATCCATCGGCTCGAATGTTTCCTCCGCGGTTAGGGATTTGGACGCCATCAGTGCCGACGTGTGATTGTACGAGTTTGGTAGAACGGTTTGAAATATTTAGAGCTTGTAAATGTGGAGTTTGATTCAGACACGACTGTCTCTGTGGCTGATCTGAAGTAAAATGACACCTGAGCTGCGTTCACACAGTTCTAGACTTTGCTTTATGACATCATCACCGACTTCTGTGATGTCAGAGCAACAGTTACCACGGTGTATCCATGGCTTTTGGAACGTGAACTGTTGTCGTAGCAACCAACAGTTTATATCTCCTGTAAATACTGCAAAGCCTGGTTCTCAAACTTTTCACACTTATTCATTCACTCATTCAAAGAAAGTTTTAGTTAAAAAGAGCAAAGCTTTACCGCTAACTAGCAGAGCCAAAAGCAGAACAACGAAAGTTTTGAAAACCTATTCTGGATATTGGATTTTTTCAACAACTTGAGTGGACAAACATTGCATTTAGTGACCACGGACCGCGACTTTATCGAGACACGAGAAGATGGGAACACGTACCGAGCCTCGGGGACCAGCCTCCTCCTCATCAGCTGATCAAGCTGCACACGGACTAAGCTGGGGTAAACAAACACATCTCGCTCAGACAGTCGTGCGACCGAGTGGAAACATTACCAAAGTCTACAAAATGGAGCCATCAGAGCCTTGTCTGGGTCTCTTTCTACTTGTGCTCTGTGTTTTTCTATGAACCTCGCGTCATTGAGGAGTTTCAATGGTAAAAATAAACATGCGATTAACTTTATTTTGTAAAGAAGTTTTGAAGAGACATTACTTGATTTTTTACAAAACAACAACAACAACAACAACAACAACAACAACAACAACAACAACAACAACAACAACAACTTAAAATCAATATTCCCCAGCACAGATATTTTGTTAATGTATCTATTCAGGTGAAAATGAATCAATGCAATATCCTGACTATTGCCCCGTTTACATGACGGTTTTAATTCCGAATAAAGATAATTTAATTCTGAATTAAAATTAATTCCGCTTTAAAAAGTCCATGTAAACAGTTAATTCCTGATAAAAAGTTTATTCGGATTTAAACTTAATTCCGAATAAAGTGGGTGGTTTATTCCGCTTTTAAATCCGAATAATTTTATTCCTTTCTCATGTAACCGTTTTATTCGGAATAAAAACAATTCCGTTCACACTGCGCATGCTCGCACGTTGTCTTTCTGACGGCGATGACGCAATGCAAGATGGCGGCACGGACACGAAACTTTTTTGTTTTGTATTTAAATGCGCTACAGTAGCTACAAATAATGAAAAGAGTGGGTGGGAGAAAACACGAAACACTCACCTTTGGACAAGGAGTGTACATCATGTACGCGGAGAGAGACGCTGCGCTGATCCCAAACAAGTGGAAACTGGAACTACTTTTCCTTCGCTCACAGAACATGACGTGGAGCGGATGATGTGATTCTCCAGCTGCTGCTTAAAGACTTTCATCGGAACAACTCCAAAAAAAGTTAGTACCATTGCGTCCGTGGTGTTACAACAATCCCAGGTGAAAAAAAAGCCAAAAGCTGGTGTCCCGTATCTATCGGACGTTTGTTTTTCCGGTAGACGTAATGACGTAATGACGTATGTGCGTTCCCTTTCCTCTCTCTCTCTAACCCAGACGTTAAGCGGAATAAGATAAAGCCGATTTAGCGTGTTTAACATGTAAACCTTTATTCGGAATTATTATTTCCATGTAAACTTGAAGGAAAATATTTTAATTCCGAATTAATTAATTCGGAATAATTAATTCGGAATTAAGAAACATCATGTAAACGTGGCCTATGTCTAATAAGTCTCTCTATTCACCAAACTCCACTAAGATCATCTGTTGTTAGTGTTGGCTAAGTGTTTTCAGCACACCAGTTGTCTCGCTCAGAACAGAGGTCAAAAAAGCTTAAAACACATAAGGGTGAAGAATTTGAAGTTTCAGAATGCATTAGGTAAGTGAGCAAAGCATGTAGATAGAAATATTACAATTTTAACTTCCCATTTGTTTACAATTTTAGGAAACAAGAATCGAGTATAGAATGAATATACATGCAATCAAATCAACACCAAATAAATATTAACCTGCACAAAAATGAGCTGATATTACTTTTTTTTTTTGTAATTGAATGTCAGCTTAGATATACAAGTCGATCTATTGAAAAAAATGACATGCTTAAGGTCAACATTGTTTTTTCTTTTTTTTAGTGAATTGCATCGTGTGTCTTTATGATTTTCCTCTTTGTATCAATCAGTGACCTTTCCAGGAGCCAAGGGCAGAATGTAATCGGATATGTGTTGTCATGAAATGCCTCTTCATTTGGTTCATTTTGGCGATTAACCTCTTGAACCAGAGCTCAAACAAATGCTGAAGGGCTTATGAAAGGTTGTGTGAGCTGCGTGTCCTTGGTGATGTGCCGTTCTTGGAGCTAAACAACTCCAAATCAATCGTTTTCCAGCCACAGTGAGAAGCATTATTTCTGAGTCCAAAATGGTTTTTGAGTGATCCACAGACTTGGTGAACTGGAGACCTAATATTGGCTGCAATAACCATTTTGTTGACTTGTACTTAAACTTGTTTGCCCTTGCACACTGCAGACCACAACAGTAGAGAGCCTAGCAATCTAAGCCTAAATATATAAACAATCTATGGTTTCAATCTCCACACACTTACATAAAACATAGATTGATCAGTCTACATTTTGACCTGTTAAGCAATTCCCTGTATTTCTGTAAACCAATACCTTTCCTGGAATCTGCATTTCATTTTTAACAGCTTTTAAATTATTCAATCTCAAAATTGTTTCACTTTTATTGATATAAAGGTTCATTTGTGGATTATGTTTCAATGCATATCCCTTTTTGAATTGATCTATCTTTCAAAATAGCCACAACCGGCAAAAATGCAAGTGTTTCAGAGAAATTGATAAGACCCTATATCAACACATTGCCAGGAAAGCTGTATATTTTAGGTGGAAATTGTATACAATGCACTTAAAGGCCTTTTATGTACCTATTAATCTAAATAAGGGAGGGGGTCATTTTACGCTTTTACTTTGAGTAAAATGGTGACATAAGTCAAAAGTGGACCTGCAAAGCCATCTGCTGTGGCTCACCTGAGATATGAAAATGGCAGGTCATTAATAAGGTGGAATCTAGCTGTGGTGTTCTGTTCCTTTGGCATATGTAGCTCCGATGACCGGATGGCATTTCTTTTCACAGGTTTTAGCCTCCAAAATGAGAATTAAAGTGGATAAGACAGAGAAAACCACATTTATTTTATTTTATTGTATTAATATTATGAGCCACCTGAACAACATTAACAAAGATTTCACCTTTTTCACCTTTGTTAAATAGAGCAAATTAAAATAGATAACTCTGTATATGCGCACGATTGTGATTGTGTCTTTAGCAAACCAACACAAATGTCCTTTAGGCAAAGTAAATTTAAAGACTTTACCATAAAATTATTTGATTCGTAAAATATGCATAGCTACAACTTTGTGCGTTAACAGCTTTTGGATGAATTGTACATTCTACTGACTTATTGACCATTGATTTTTAAACATTCTGATAGGGAACACTTGTGTGCCTGCAGCGATTGCCAAGTGTCTGTGTGTGAGCTGACCAGTTTATTGTTATTTGAACTTGGATTAGCTGATTTACACACTGTCAACAGAAATGAAATTTTAAATTTTACAACTTCTCTCATAAATCCTTTGACACATAGTTAATATCGACATGTTTTCCTTTTGATTGAATTTAAGGCTTATCAACTTTTTGCAAACAATAAAGTGATTGGCTGTGCACCCAAGCACAGCCAATCAGAGCGAAGCATTCGAACTAAACTAAACTCTTTATTATTATATTCATACATTGCGGTCTAATTTTTTCACAAAGTGCAGCATTTATCATAAACATTTTAGTGAAGCACACAAAGGTTTAATAACTTGACGTAGTAATTTTGGAATGTTCTTAACAAACATCTTATTTTTTTTAGTCCAAGAGTTTAACTTGGCATTAAACTGATTCTTGTGATATTTGTAATTATTTACAAAATCTTGAGAAGTCAACTGGGAGACCCCTGATAAACAAAATTGTGGTTTTGTCAGAAATGCACATTTGAAACATACTTGGGACTTTTGGAAAAAACAAACAAACAAACAAACAAACATGTAGCCTACACAGACATGACTTGTGCTCTTGTGCAGTCTATCCAGATTAATATCAGGGTAATACTCTTATCAATCTAGTAAGCTAATGACAGTTAGCCACAATGCTAACAACAACAACAGACATGGGTGAAGAAACAGGACATTATTAGACGTAGTCAGGACATTGTGGACTCATTTATATCTGAAAAAGATACATTAACAAGATATCTGGGCTACAAGTTGATTTTAAGATACAGTAAAATATCAAGTAGAGTTCCTGTAAATCCCAAAAAGCAACATTGTTTCTGAAACAAGCTCACACAGCACTTACATTTTTGGCATTTTTTCCTGCTGAACATGCCTTTACCATTCATATAGACTAGAGGCTATTAATCTCAAATGATGTATGCATAATTCTAATGATCTTAATATTAATAAAGCAAAACATTTTTGTTTTCATTCTTGTTTTATTTCACCCTACATTTTGAGTTTTCTTGTCTTTATATCACCACCACACAATAACAGCTCAGTGACTAAAGCAGGATGCACCAGATTGTACTCTCCACCAGATGAAGTTTTGACACTTCTGGCACTAGTTTCACCCATCTGTCAAGTAGAAATGTCACTGTTTAATTGTGGTTCTAAACTGTCCAACATATCAGCTCACTTCAAGAAGTTTTAATTGCAATAGAAAAATGCTTTGGTTTTCACAGCAATCAGCACTTTAGAAAAAGTACTGTATGTGTGAAAATACATTTTAAATCTACTGGGCTGTAAGTGCTGGTTTGAGCTATGTCAAAAGTAATAACATCAGATCATTTGGCAGATTAAAGACTACAATATGCAGTACCTTTCTCAAACAAAGCCAGAAGAAGTCTGTAGAGTGATAATGCTTGTTTGTTATAAGATACTGTAGTGAAAGATTCACTGCACATCTGATCTTTGAAAGTTTAAAGCAAGTTTCAGCATTTTGCCACTTCTGGATTGATCCTCTGCAACACAGGAGAGGATACTTCAATCCCTTCCCCCTAAACCACATACCAATCCTTTGATTTATGGCATAGGGCAAAGTCCATCAAGACCAACTGAAGACTGATAATGTCATATGTTTGAGGAAAAGACATAAATTCAGAACTTTTTCACAGGATAAATTGCCAAGTACAAAGTGTGACAATGTCATTAATGTGTATATACAGTATACTGTGTGTATGTGTGAAATGCTTGGACTTTGGTAAGAATACTGAGGACAATGGAGACCTGAGGATATCAGATCTCACACACATAAAACACCCAACTGCTTGTCTGAGATAAAGCAGAGCTTCCCTGATTGGACAATCTTTTCGCCAAAGTAGGAGGAACTTTTGCCAGAAGAAGCCAACCCAACTCAACTCACTTCAGAGTTTTGCAGGACACTTGAGCAGTTCACTTTTGGACACACTTGGGTAAGTTCTCTCATGGAGCTCTTTTTGTTAACCATGTGCACCTAAGTGACAGGCCTCAGACCTACGGTGCAGACAATGGAGCAGAAGACCAGAACTAAGCTCTCGGATCCTGGATCAAATCTTTTTGACTTTTCGTAAGCCACGCAAAGAGCCATAAAGATCCAGGAAGCCAAAACTGCTCTTTTGAAAATCTTCAGAATCTTCAACCTCAACTCAGAGATGGAAAGACAAGACATTCTTCTGGGCCACCACCCTAACCTCCATCTATCTCCACATTTTTGGATGTGAACATTGCTTAAAGCAAACAAGCAAACGGACATTTTTGCAACCACGATCTACCCAGACACCACGTGCCTGCAGCAACAAGCAGCTATCTCCCACAGCGTGAGCTCTACAGAGACGAAGAAGGACATTGGAGAATATCTTCAGCCATCTTCAAACTCTTGTATATGAAACTGTCACATTGGCTAGTATAGACACAGTTTATGCAAATAGGTTTAGATAAACAGTCTAGACTCTTATTGTGCATCTTAGGAAACTCATCTGCATACTTTATTTAAACACTGTATGTCATTTTCTGGTCAATAAATCTTCATAAGCCACAACTTATTTTGGTAAAGTGCATAATTAATTTTCAGAATGGAGTCAATGGAAATGTGAAAAGATCTAACAAATCTTCAGATTAGACTGATTAATTAATTAATTAATTAATTAATTAATTAATCAATCAATCAATTGTTAAGTAATTAAAATATTTAGTATTAGAATCAACTCTTTCTCACTTTGGTGAGTGGTGCTCTGAACAATCAATCTCTATTTTGATTCTATTTATCAAATTATGAAACTTTATCTGTACTTACTGTTCTGTGTTTCACTACACAGAACAGTGCCCCTTTCTAAGGCCAGTATCAAGATGATGCATTACAAATAAAACACTACAATACACCAGTGTATGATTCACAGATGTAAAGATTACAAAACAGTATATTTGACACATGTAAAGCTAATATTAACCCAAGCTGATAATGTGTGAATAATGACTCGGCTGGGGCAATATTAGGGAAGCATATGTCAGAAAAACCTCATGTGGGGTGATTGAAGAGCTCATTTAAATGTTATAAAAAGGTTCATTTACAAATACTTGCTTACTCTATTTTAATTGCTAGTAAGGCAGACAATTAGGTCACTAGAGAGCATAATCTTTTTACAGTGGGATTATTATGTTAGGGCAGACAAGCAATGATATATTTAAGGTTTGAAAAAAGGCCATAGAGTACCATACTTAATCCTCCGCAAGGCTATGTATAAAAACTGTGATAAATGTGTCAAAAAATCAATCAGTCAGTCAACCAATCAAACCTCATTTTGTAGCACTTTCAAAACAACGCCAACCAACACAAATGACCCCAAAATACTTTAAAACAAACCAAATCAAACCAAAAGAAGCAACCAAGCTCAACATTTCAAACTGTGTTAAAAGCCAAAGCAAAAATAGTGTATTACTAAAGAAGATTTAAAATCAGAAAGTGATTCAGTTTGCCCAAGGTTCAAGGGGAGCTGATTCCAGAGCTTTGGATCGACAACAGAAAAAACAAGGTTGAGACTACGCCTCTCGACTGTCCTGGTAAGGCCTCAGGATTCGCTTGAAAGTGCAGGAGGAGGTGTGTAAAGGGAAGTCTGGCTTTGCTTGCTCGGACTGCTGCTTCCGTGACCCAATCTCAGATGAAGCGGACATATATGAAATGGAACTTCTAACCAAACCACAATGCTGCCCTTGATTTATCCAATCTTCCTGATCGGCACCGACTTCTTACTATGCAACAATAAAGGATGGGGCAAATGCAGTGGACAAAGTTCTATGCTTGCAAAAAAGGGTGTGTAGATTGTTTTCATATGTGTCATCAGCAGAATAACAATTCAGAGTTAAGTTGTGGGCAGCGTAGAGTAGAAATCCATTTCAGGATAGAATATTGTGAATCCAAGCAACAAATGAAAACTGATTGAGTGTTGATACCACTGTACCTTCACAGGTGTGTTCCAAGAAGCTGTGGGTAACTTTATCATATTTATATTTATAAAAGTCTGAAGGTCCACGGGCACAATCCACAAATCTTACGCAATGTTGATAGCAGCAAATAGTGCCACAGTATTGCCTTCTAACAATCCAATTTGCTGCCAATACTTGGAAACATGTCCAGAGATCAGGATCTCCAAACATTATTGAACATCTGGTGCACTGCATGCTCTATGCAAACATGGCCACTATTGACACTGCAAAGCCAGTTCTTTCTGTTAAGTCCACACTGCTAAGTCCTTTAAAAACCTGCTGAGAGAATCCATAAAGCCAATTGAGCTCCGAGTCTTAGGGCTAGGTAAAATCAATTGTAAGTGCACTAAAACTTCTGGAGTTAAGAGGTAAATTAGGAGGTCAGTCAGAATATTTTTCTGGAGAAGTAGTACTGGAAAGAAAAGGATAATACAGTTCGACCATCTTACTAATCAGTTGACTTGTTTTAAATACAAAACATCCTGGATTATACAAGACGATGCAGTACATTAGCATTGCATTTGCATTAGTGGAGTTTATGTCTTTTGTTTATCAAGAAATAATTCAAATGTGTCTTTGAGGCAGAAGAAAACTGTGCTAAAGGTTTTGTTAATGCTCTTTTTTTTTACGATGCATATAACACAAAAAGCAAAACATATACTGATACTGGCTGTTAAAGTTATTTGATGTATTTTTGAGGACTTAAAGCTCTACAAGATAACATTCTAAACTATGTCAATTCTCCAAGCATTTGAGCAGGTGAATGCCACCATTTGAAAAGTGTTGTAAAAGATGTGCGCCGATACGCTTATCTCCGTGTACCACTTGAGCATCCTTCATCGCTTAGTCTCCAGAGTGGTTTGAAAGCTGAAGGCGTCTTTGAATAACGCGCGTGTATATGGACTGATGCTGCCACTTTCTCATTGATTTGCATAGTCGCAGATAACTGGCACGTCCGATAATTGCGCTTCATCGCTTACACCGGGGTTCCTAATGCAGCTTAAGCCTCGCAGGTGCTCATTCCGCATGCACAGGACACCCAGAGCGTCAGGGATTTTGGACTCCTAAGCAGTTATTGTCAGTCATTAGGTATTTTTAGATTCTGTGATGGATGCAAAGTGATGGCAATAAAGCGCCGTTTGGAAAAAAAAGCAGGAGAAAAGTGTTTGCTGTTTTGAGTCACAGATGGGTGTGTGCTCAACTATTCATCATGCATATCTCCAAAACCTGTTTGTGTCAGAAAATAATTGTGGATTACATATTAAAATTCAGCGTGTCTGGCATTGAGGGATTCGACTGATCGTGACTTTAAGAGGAATAAATATATAATATCATCACAGAATAACAAGTGCCACATGCTCAAGTATTACTAATCAGTTGGAGCCCAAAAAGTGGGATACATGTGGGATTTGAGACAATACGGAAATAGATGACTACTATTTTGGATCTTTTGATAATAACGAAGGTGGGACGATGATGCACAAAATATGAAGGCGGGCATCAAAGACTTAATTCAAGCTGACCGTTTCTGATCACTGCAAAAGAAAGAGTCACATTATGGAACAAAGGATTTTTCAGAATAAGCAGACAATTGAAATCTATTGTTAATATGGTATAACTTCCTTGAGCGAGACCACATCTCTCTAATTCTGCAGACTACACGTCTTTTTTCCAGAAGTTCTTATTCAAATGCTTGCTCCAGTCTCGATTTTACGTTCCAGGATTCACACTAAAGCCAAGGGTCCTGAACTGGTTGGACAGGTCACAGCCGGGCCATAGTTCTTCATCATCTGAAACGAAATTAAATATCACTGTCTAACGCACTCATTGGCAATGACAAGTACTCACACCAAATCTCTGATCCCATGTATTGTTCTGGCAACCCAACCTGAATGAGGAGCTGTTTTCTGCTTGTGGCTAATGCTATGGCTAATATCCTCTGTGATGTTTCATTCAGCTTTTATAGTGGAAGGACTGTGGTTAAACTAACTTTAAAAATGGTCCAACAGCAGTGCTAGCAAGCGTCGCTCACAGGCTAACATGCTAACTCGAATTAGTTTTCAACTTCCAAATACAGCAGGGTTACATTAAAGTTTAAAGACAACTTTTAATGATTTAACAGTATTTAAAATACTGTTAATTCATTAACAGTGTTTAAAACAAAATAAACAAAATTAAGTAAATGTAGACAATATATTTTGCTTTTTGAGATTTATGAGTCTAGTTTACAAAAGCCATTATTAAAAACCTATTGATTATTGATTTTCATTCGGTGTCGGCACCAACCCTGAGACAAACTAAAAAGGCATCCAAACACTTCTAATGCCAATAGAAAGACCTAAACTTAATCAACTGACAAGACAGGCCTCAGCAACGTCAAATGACAATGCCAAAAACACTATGCATGAGCAATCAAAACCATAAGAAATCAAACTCAAACATGTTTTGCTCACTGAGGTAATGCATTCTGAGCCTCCTATTTATTCAGCAAAGTGGAATTATAAACAGTTTTCTGCAATTTTCATTTTTCATACAGATGCATTTACAAAATGTTTGTACTGGGTCAAAACTGATTTTAAGCTATTGCATAAAAAAAAATCCACTTTTCATAGCAATTGCTTTTTGTTTGTTTTAATTATTTCAGCTCATAGGCCAGGATGGAATTCAGTAAATTATTAGAGATGACTATTATGAGCCTAACGTGTGCTGCTCTTTTGACCATTATGATTAAAATTTAATGGAGAGAAAAATGCATTTAAGCAGCTCTATTACGGTTGAGAAGAATGCTTGAAAAGAAAAGGTAAATTGTAGTTTATTATGCTCAATTTGTATGTCATTTTTCAAAATAAACGAAGACTTTTCCCAGGAGAGAGACACGTTAAAACCAAAATTTTAACTTGGATGAAAATAGCCAACAGAAACAAAACCAATTTGTGTACACGCTTTGTCCGCTTTAGCAGGTACACATCAAAGTACCACAAAGATGTCATGTTCTTTAACAGGTCATATCCTGGCATTATCCACTATATGTTAGCTCCTCCGAGACATATCACTGCGCTAACATGCGTCTCCATCCCCTGTCCTGGTGCGTCTCCATCCCCGGACCTGGTGGGTGCATGTGGAGTCGGTCACATGGTTGAGCGGTGCCATCTGCGTGTCACACATGTCGAGACAAGCCAGCGCGCTACACCGGCCTTCTCTGCTCTGCGCTGACTGGAGTGATTCTTCTCTGAGTCACACTGTTAACCCGAACACCCTTACAGCCTGGTGCCAGTCAGGAGTGACAAGATCTGCTCTGCAAGGGACACTGACATGCAAGTGAAAATAAGGGAGTATTGTAAAATCGAATAAAAATGAAAACAGGGTATTGGGGCTAAACATGGTATTAGCTTCCCTATTAACAGGGGTTGATGAGTAGAGTATTCCTCATACAGTCTTGGCTACTCAAGCATAAAAGTGTTGTGAGAGGTCATGGCACATTGAAGACGATCAAAGTTAACAATAACAGGGAGTACAGTGACATACAATGTACAACTCAAATAATTAAACTAATTTGTGTGATAAGTGTCTCCTAAGCTGACTTTATTAGATGGAGTCCCCAAAATGTGTGATTTTCAGAAAAAAAAAATTTGAGAAACCATTTGAAGAGACCTCCACTATACAGTAAAAGATGACCACTGTAGGCTAGACAATTCACAGTGCATCTGCGGACCAATCACAGCACAGCATTATGGAGAGACGCAAGCATGCCGAGGCAATTTGTACATTTGTAGATAGGAAAGAGGTTTGTACATTTTCCTCAAATTAATTTAACAAGAAGTATTTTTTGGCAATAACTTTGACCAGTTATTTAAATATTTGCCATGATGTTCCAGTTCTTTCTGACGGCTTTTCAGTTAGTAGTCATTCCACATTGATAATGTGTAGAACTCAGTTCAATATAGCCCCTTTCACACATTGAACCCGTTAAAGTACCATGTCGTGTTTGCCGGTATGCTTCACCATTTGCCCCATTCATATATGCAAATCATCCCAGAACAATACCGTGTCGTCACCATTCACATATGACTGGGCAACATAACGCTTTGGGCACAAACTCGACGATATAGCACATAGGCACTTTTAAATGTGTTTAAAATGCTTTTTTATTGTTTGATTGTCATTATTTTATGTAGGTTATTAGCCTATTTTGCAACATTGGTGGCTTATTAATGACCTATCATTATTTGCGGGGAGAAATGCAGGGATGTATTTGGTGTGCGAAAGCAGCGTACTACAGAGGCCCGTATGAAACAGGAGGACACCGCATGATGTGGCTGGATGGGCTTAAACTCAGTCCTGAGACGGCTAAGGAACCGTCAGCTCTCACTTTACCTGCCGTCAGAGCGGGGAGTGTGAGTGACCGCAGGAGTTCGTCCACACAGTTGGGCACAGCGAGGATGGACTGTGGGAACTCCCAGAGCGCGGACATAGTGCTGAACCATTGGACCTGGATAAACAACGCGCTGCCCCACACTCCGCGTCCGTGCCACAGATCCATGGTCTTTACCGGGACTCGTGCGCAAGAGGGGAGGATATGGCCCCGTGCTGTCTGTACCGGGACTCGCGCGCTCGCGAGGAGGAGGATACGGCCCGTGCTGTCTGTACCGGGACTCGCGCGCTCGCGAGGAGGAGGATACGGCCCGTGCTGTCTGTACCGGGACTCGCGCGCTCGCGAGGAGGAGGATACGGCCCGTGCTGTCTGTACCGGGACTCGCGCGCTCGCGAGGAGGAGGATACGGGCCGTGCTGTCTGTACCGTGACTCGCGCACACGAAGGGAGGATAGCCTATGGCCCGTCTGTACCGGGACTGCAATGCACAAAGTGGAGGAAGCTAAGATGCCACCCACTGCCGCGGTTTGGCGAACCAGGACCGGAGTCTGGGTTTGGGACTAGCTCTTTACACAGGATGTCAAGATTGCATTTTAGAGGATTTCTGGACTTCAGTCTGACCGCGCGTACATTCGGTGAGTTTGCAAGAAGCATTTTATAGCCTATTAGTAAAATGAAACAAGTGTTTTCTTTGTGACAAGCTCAGCTGATTCAGGAGTAGGGCAGGTTATATCGTGTCACTTTTAATTCTTCAGATTTAAGGCTGGTCTGAAGCGCAGTAGGAGCAAATAAGAGCGTGCTTCGTTCTCTGTGAGTCTGTGAGTTGTTCTGTTGCCATGGGGATTGCACCGGCAGTCACATTCTGCTTTCACACATGTCAACACGGGACTAGTGCTGCGACTGTTCCCGGTAATGTTACTAGATATCGACACGGATCAAATGCCAGGACAAAATATACCGTGTTTCCGATCTGGAGCTTTTCACACTTGACCACATACTAGGAACTTTACCGTGTAAGGGTCTATGTGTGAAAGGGGCTTATGATATCAGTCTTGCGCGAAGTAGGTCAGAGACTCCAACTAAAAGTGCTTAAGCACATTCTGATCAGGAATTATAAGGGTTAGAATGTATTAGACAAGCAAAAAACAAATAAAAAAAATTATGTCAAAATTATTTATAGCAGAATTAACCTGACCAAAGCCTATGTGATGGTTCAACGTGTTCTCATGGATTGCGTAAAATAGCACGCCATGGCAAATTGCGTGTCACGACGACGCCCTCTGCCTGTTTTGGCGTGCAATTACACGCTCGTTTTTTCCAGCGTAATCTGGACACGCCTAGTGGTTGACGACAAACACGAGATTTTTCAAGGGATTAACGGCAAAATTTAAGTCTGAAGTTACAGTACAACAATGGGTAAGTTTAGCTCTTTGGCTTGGAGTTGGTTAAGGTTAGGATTAGGATTGTGTTAGTCTTCATGAATAATAACACCTCATTCACCATTGAAATGAACTGGGACAGAAACGCGTCAAATACACACGCATAAAATAGAAGTAGCGTTCATATGACACGCTGTTTACAATTAGCGTGGTATTCACACGCTTATCCATGAGAACAGGCTGGATGGTTACATGTAGTTTCGGGGCATTTGCTCTGTGCTGCCTCCCATTGGAAAACCTGTCCTTGCAACTTTGGTGCACTAACTCGATAACAGCTCATCTGATAAAATAATAATAATTATATCATGTATCAGTTTCGACTTAATACATGTATTTACAGTGGTGTTGCTTTTAAGTTTTGAGGACTGTAGAAGTAGGTAACATCTTTAATGAAATTGCACTTCATAAATTACAAAGAAGATCTTTTTATTAAATGCAGTCTCAATGTTCCAGAAACCAATCAGAATGTGGCTGCCATGCATGTTTAAATGGGCTTCTCGGACTATTCACCTCATACAAATCATCACCACCACTTCTTTCATTTCCTCAGCATCTCTGAATCTTCTCTCCAAACACAAATACCATATTAATAGTATACACAAATTAATAGTAGTAATTCTCAGTTTGTCTGTCCAGATTGAAAAAAATAATATTTCTGAAATAAAATAAGGACATAATACAGAGATCAGATTATTTCATAAATGCTGCCCAGTGTTGTTCCAAAACTTGCTTAGTTTTATTGCTCTTTTTACTTGTATTGCTATAGCTACAACACTTGTCTGGCTCGTGAAAGATAGTTTGTGATAATGTATGCGTTTTGGATGCTGTATGATGTTGTCCCTTGTTTTGCCAATTCTTTGCACAGGGCATCTTGGCTCACATTAATGTATCCTGGCAAAGCATATGAGCAATCTCCTTTCATTAACCCACTGTTATCAATGTTTGCTCAACTGTGACTTCTGCATGCGCTCGGAAAGGAAACAACTGGGCTGGAAACACTTGTTCTTTGTCACTTCATGCTAACTCTGAGTTTATTCTGCACAGAGCATTAAGTAGATTCCACACATGGGGAAGAGAAATTATGTGACAGTGGTTAGAGCTGTGTGACTAATGAGGAAGCTCTAGTTTTTTAACAATCATTTGGAATTTCAGGGGACAAAAAACAGGACAATTGCAATGTATGTTTCAACTGCACATACAGTGTATTAAAAACCAAAACAAGAATGGATTATTCAATTGTAAGGGCAACAATTACTACAAAAGCACATCCTTTTAATTATCATCCAAAGAATAAACTCCATTCAAAACCTTACATTTTGCTGACAGATAATTAGTTGAAAACTTCTCAACTTAAAAAGCAATAAACCTGTTAACTAACTTGTTCATAAATTGAAGATGTATATGAACAAGTTAGGCAGTTTTCATCTCCCAGTGTTGTTGGGAAGGGCAAATGTATCTCAGAGTAGATTACTTCTAACCTGGCCAGGCAGATGAATTATCTTGTGTGATATTTGTGAAGTCACAACCTTGAGAGAAATCCATCTGGTTTTCCACCCACCCGATTGGTTTGGAGTCTGAACCAGTGGTTTAACAGCCAAATCACATTGCAGGAGAGAGGTTGGGGTGGGAGGTTTGGTTGTTAGCAAAGACAACAGTAGGAAGTGTCTGAATCAAGAAAAATAAAGGTGACAACTTTTGTGGATGTACGTGTTTCTGCTGCTATTGTTTTTGCATTAGCTGAAATTGAAATGAGAGAGAAATGAGAATCAAAAACTTAGTCCTAATGACAAAATGTTAGATGTAATGATCATTGTATATTTTGATGAGTCTAAAATGTCATAAGCACTTAGGTTAATACAAACAAATGAACAGGGATAGGTGGTAGGTGCAAACAGAGATTTTCCGAGCACATCAGCTGCATGACAATACAAGATTACTCAAACATGAATCAATCCAAATACATCTTTGAGTAAACGAATGATGCGAGAACCCTGTTATAAACTCAGAAAAGTGGACCTTTTTATTTAATAGGTCTGATGATTTAATGTAAGATTTTCCACAAAAAATCGAAATCCAAAACAGTTCCAATGTTTAGATTCATGACAGTGTCTGTCACTTTTCCCCATCTCGTGGACTGTGACCCTGTAGAGATTTAAACCTGGGGGACCAGGACAGCTCACTGCACTGTAATTATACGTGACAGGTGAGTTCACAGTATTCCTCGCCCCGCAAACCCAACTGTCGGCGCACACTTTCTGTCGGCTGAACACGCTTGTGAAGAGCACAACAACAGAGGGTGTTGCTCTGCTGTGGCCCCATGCCAAACGGTCTCTGGGTCTCTCATCATTCTTACCTCAGGCAAGGCCACAGCGAGGTTAGCGCTCTCATCTGAGCAGAGCTAATCATAGCATCACACGGCTGACTGTACTTCCTCTTTACAGCTCTCTCTGCCACATGCACCTTTGTACGTTTACCTTACTGTATGTCAGAAAAGATTTAAGCAAGATTGTTGGACACGTTTTGAGAAAGATATGCAGAATAGACAAAAATGCAGAAAGAAACACAACACAATGAAGATGTTTAAACCTCTTTCAAGGCACTGGTTCTCTTTTGAAATGTCAAACATACATCATCCCCTTAGGCAGTACAAAGCCAGCACTCCTTCCTTCAGGCCAGTATACATTCTAGCTCTGACCAGTATTTTCACAATAAAAAATTACTGTTTTTTTTTTTTTTTTGTAAGCTGAACTATGCATGGTGGAGGAACCAGAACTTGATCTACAGTACTGTATGTCATTAAATACATCTCTTCAAAGAGCCAAACAGCAAGTCACAATTAAGCACTTGTAAATGAATAAATAAAGAGCAAGGACTGAGGTTATCGATCAAACAAGCAGACAGACCCAGACCAAAACATCTACACATGTTTATTTAAATTTATTTACTTAATACAAACAACAAAATGTATTCAAGTGTTTATCATCCAGTCTTCAATAAAAGTGGTTGGTAGCACAGTCACGACATTCTGCAAGTTAACTTTTGTCCTATTTGCATGGCATTATATTTAATATTATATTGTAAAAATCTACCCCCCGGAATGTTCCGAGAAGATGGGTGTTTGGGGAACGTTTGGACAGAGCACTGAAAATGGATGGAGGGACTTTATCACTGTCAATGTATTAAAAAAAAGAGACAATGGAACTGTATGAGAAGTGTAAGTAGGTGGAAAGAAAATAATAAAAAAAATTTATATAAAACAAAAACAAGTCTTTCTTTGCTCACATGTTTTATGTCTATCACACCGATTTGGCATCCTAATATTTTTATTCAAGTATTGCATTTTGGTACTTTTTTTAACCCTAGTTTAGCTTCTTACATGTTTGCTCTACGTGTGATACTTTAAAAGCAAGTGCACGCCAGCTATCCTTATAACTGCTTTGATCCAGTAAATTAAAAAAAAAAAAAAATCTAGAGAATTTCTTATCACTAGAAATATCTATTAAAGTCAGTCAGTTTCAGTACTTTTACCAACGTTGTTTTAATATTGTACTTTCACTTGAGTTGTAAGATTCAGTACTTATCAACATCTCCACTCTCCAAACCCTTTTCACAATCCTGCACATCACGTATTGTGCAAGGAGCCAATGGCACCTTGTTGTAATTCAAAGGCAGAACATGCTCTTCGAACTTCGCATATTGGAAATTTCTAAATAAATTCATATGGTACCAACGAATTATGCAAATCTACCTGGTCCTATAATCCAAAAATGATCACAAGAGATACCAGTACGTCCTCATGCGTCTCCAAAGTGCTGCTCCTGAAAGTAGTTTGAGTAAAAGAACACATTGAATCCTCCCCAGAATAATGCAGTGAGTCATAACTATCACCTTACTTCTGTGTGGAGCAAAGTGAATATCAGATACACAGCGCAAGTGCGAGTCTTCCCACTCAGCTTTATTTATATTGCATACTTGGCACAATTCCACTTGGAGTTTTGTCCAATCTAAATGAAATAAGGCTTAAAGAGTAATTCTTTTCTCATGCATATTTTACTGAGGAAGTACACATTGTGGCCACTGCCCTCATGTAAAACTTTCATTGAAAAATCATTAACTTTCCCAACTAAGGCCACGATGTGCAGAATTTGTTGCCTCGTCAATGTTCCGCTTAGCTTTCATTAGTCACAACAAAAGACTGAGTCCATGAAACCTGTGTTGAAGATTGTCCTTTCAAGTTGTCATAACTAGGAACTACATAATGATCTTTACATGTCAGACGTTTAAGGGAACATAAATAGCTTTAAGTGTTTTGGATATTACACAGTATATCCATAATGTTAGAACGATAGACAATAAATCAGCAGCTTTATTCACTTGCTACAACACGGACAGCACAACGCCATATTCCTCCGGTAGATGTGATGACGCAACACAATTGAACACAATGGCAGAAGTTGCACTTTTATGGATAAAACGAGCTAAAACAATTTCAGCAAAACCACGAGCAAAACTGACTGTTTTGTGTCTTATGAATCTGTATTAAACAGCATTGGCAATGTTATATTATGTTTTTCAAACTGTTACATTCAAAGGCAGAAAATGCTATTCAAAGCCTATCACAACAATGCAACCTGGACACTCCTCCACAGATAAGTTAAGCTATATGTGCAACTTTTATTTGGTGATGTTTATGATGATGTAATTTGTAAAAGAGAACGATTAGTGGTCATTAGAATCTTAAATCTCCATTTGAAGTTTGCTAGCAGTTTTATGCACAAACTTAACCTATTTTAAAACACTTGAAAGTTTGTAAACTCAACAGTAAGTTTCTAGCAAGGGCTGACCTTTGTTAAATGTGGTCGGTAGGTTTGTATCAGCTGACACTCTTCACATCTTTCATAACTTGCGTATTCTGTGGGCTAATGCTAATGGCTAATAGGAAAACAAACAGAATTGTCCGGAATTGCACAAATCTTACTGAACTAGCTCAATTGCTAAGTATTCGGTAGCATCAGAGTCGAACTGAGCGTCTACTGATTATGGTTAAAACTACAGGGTTGGGCAATAGCAATAACAAATTGTGAGCCTTGCTATCGTGATCATATTGTCATATCATGATTCACTATGTCAATGTTTTAAACCAAACAATACTCAAACATAGACACTTTTTCTCATACAAAGTCCTTTTTAGTTAGCCTACTTAAGTGATTGACATCTGGATTTAGCTATGGTATGGATGCTATTACTTAGACAAATGCAGGAGCATACATGAATTGTGATAAAATCAGAATTGTGAATGAGCACCGAAAAAATTGACGTTTTCTTCCAAAAACATCTCCAAAGATTGAATGCTCCAAATATGTAAATACATTAAATAATGCTAACAGTAGCTGCAAACCAAATGCTAACTTGATGCTTGCTTCACCTCCTAGTTTATTTTACACATTCAGAACTTTCTCTTTACATTTCTGACATAAGGTTACAACAACAACCTCCATTTAAACTCAGTTGTGACTTGATTTTGTTGTGGTAAAAAAGACTTTATTTGTCAAAAAAGATTGCCTTAACATAGAATTTTTCCTATGACTTTGCCCCACAGCATACCACTGACACAATTGTTGCATTGTCTGAATGCAACTAGTTTACATTTACACATGTCTGTAATTGTAACAAGTGGATTAAATCTCCATGCAACCCATAATACCAGAAAAAAGTACATTCATGTTTTTCAACATAGAAGGAATGGTGGAGAGTCAAAAGCTCAAGATGATCCTGCTTCATTTTGACAAGCTAAAACAGTTGCTGGAAAGGCTTAATCAGTTGCTACAAATGTACTAAATCTGTCCATTAAAATCACTATCATTCTATTTAATCAAGCCGATGAAACGTTGTCACACTTCGACACAGCATGCACAAACCTAATCATTTCCTATGGGCAGTAATTAGAAAGCAAAACGGTGCGGTTGGTGGGGAGCCATCAATCAAAGGCTGGCAAGGTTAGTGCTGACCCAGTGCAACTTAGCAGGCCCCGCTTGTCACCGCATCGTCACGGCAACGTCCCATCGGGCCAACTGCCAACCACACAACATGGCACATACGCAACCCAAGACTTCAAGTTACAAACAAAAGCTGTGTTCTGCTGACTTTCAAGGGCCAATCACACAACTTTTTGAGATAAACTTGAATGTATTTTGAATACAAGTTTAACCAAAGCTCTTAGCCTTTTCCTTTTTTGCATCATCGTGTTTTCATGTGTGTGAATATCCCAGTTAGATATCTAGGTTTTGTGTGTGTGCCTGCAAGTTAAATCGATGAAATGTATCTACAATTACATTTGAAACAAAGCCGCTAAACTGGGGAGAGTAAAGAAGACAAAAGTAGAGAGTTATGGATGGAGTCTATTAGCTATGTTTCCATTAGCTTGGATCCCCCAGATTCCACTTTGGAGCAGTTTGGGCTGCTTATGTTAATGATGGTGAGCATTTCTACTGCAGGGTCCAAGCTCAGGTCTGTTACATGAGCATCTGATGTCAATGACCAACCCAATCTCACAAAAAAACATATCTATACCACGATATAACGTAAAGAGCGTATGAAGAGCACGACTTCACGCCTTTTTTGCGTAAAAATGCCACGTGTTGCAGCCCCAGTTCATTTCTATGGTGGTTGTAAAGATGTGTTCTTATTTATGTAGTCTATATTTTATCGTAATGTTAAAGGTGCACTGTGTAACTTTCTAGAGGTGAAAAGTCAACCTTACAATTCAATACAACTAGAAAGACAAAATCATTCTTTAGGACTTTCTTTTTAGGGATGATTAAGTTTTCTGCCATATTGTGAAAAACTCCTCTTGGCCAAATAGTTAATTTTGTGCGCATGCAAGCTCACTCAGAGTAAAGTCACATATTTGTATCATTTGTTTTGTGTCACCAAGGCATCTAAACTAGTAAACCATGCATGCATTTAAGTTTATTTTTTGTCCAAAAATGTACGCGGTGTACCTTTAACCTACCCCAAGTCCCAGCCCAAACTAACCAAAACATGTGTTGATTTCACTCTATGAAATATTGTATTTATTTTTGATATCGCGCAATATATATAACGTAAAATATATAAGCAAAAAGACCTGAAATTGTGCTCTTCCTATGCCATGTGTTGTGGTATGCGCTTTCTTGTGAGACTGTGTTGCACTGACATATAACACATGTTGGTGCTGAGAAGAGCCTTACTTCTAACTTTGGGTTTCCTTACCAATTGCACCAAATCCTCCAGCTTAAATGCTGTGATGGTTCCAGACAGCACAGGCTGGAGATGGTTCATGGCTGGACAACTGATGTTTACTGCTCCCTCTACCAACAAAAAAACAGACAAACAAAATAACTGCATGACATGATATGAGTAGATGTTGTTTATGGAGAGAGAAGAAAAAAAAACTGACTGCATACTCATTCAAAAATGTTATCTAGCAGGTTATAGCTTCATCTGGATCAAATTGAGAATTCATTAAAGCCCTTTACAAACAGCACACATGGACGATCTCTGGCTGCGCTCTCCTGTTCGTTTCAAGACATAATGAAGTCCACAGCTGTATTTTGCATTTATAAACAAGAGGAGCGAGTTCACCTTCTGTGAGGTAAGGGGGCACGTGGGCTTGTTAGCAATGCAGCCAACCACTCCAAACCAAGAGAGACGTAAACATTCTTCAAACATGTGGCAATTTGCATAGTCGTCTTTTAATTCTGTTTTTACAATCTTAAATAAATAAAAATAAACAAAATCGCATGGCAAGTTTATGCACAATAATCAGCAGTAGAAGTAGCTGCACACTGATGATCTTCTGTTCAAACAATCAACCCAACAGTGAGCACTCGGGCCCTGGAAGTGTGAACTTTGGGTGGGAAAAGTCACTCTGTATAGTCTGTCTAGAGGCGAATGTTTGTGTGAAGGCATTTTCTGCACAGTACATATGGTAATTCAGTTTGTACCACGGTAAAACTAGAACAACAGAAATAAAAGGTTCTCTGCTCTTTTTGCAAACTAGACCTGTTTGAACCATTAACATTGCAGAAGAGAACCAGAATCATATTAAGAACTGTTAGAGTATTTTCTCCTGACAGATATAGCACGCTCCCATGCTAGCTTTAATCCTGATTACAATCAACTTGTTAGCCATTCAACACTTTGACTGAATTTGGCTTGCCAGCACTGCTAAATGACTGCTTATCTGATGTTTACTACATAGTGCACAATCAGATATTTTCTCTTTTGGGAACGACTAAGGCTCTTATTTCTTCATTGTTATTTGCGCTGCCTCTGCCTCGGCAGTCGGGTATTGGCCTGGGCAGAGCTATTTGCATAAACTCCTCTTTAAAATATGCTCCACTCAGCAGGACACCACTGGCTCACGTGAAAGATTATCAGATACTGTAACCACAATCACTTCCCATCTCTTACCCCCAGCGGAGCAACGCAACAGAGAGCCTATCGGACAAAGAGGTCTGCATCAGGTAAACAACTTTTACGTTAGAAGTATGAAAGCATTGGAACATTTGAATGATGAAAATATGTAAAGAGCCAACACAGTCTCACAAGAAAGCGTACATATACCTCGACTCAAAAACAGCGTATCATGAGCACTATTTCCATTTTGTGTACTTATGCTATGCAGTAGATATCCTCCTGACTACAAGAAAAAAAATATATTCCAGGTTCTCTATTTATTTAAAAGACAGTGACTACGCTGAAATCTTTTGGGGTTTTATTTGAAAAATACAGCACATCCACTGTAGTGGACATCAGAACTTTATCAAAGTACAAATGTAACAATTGCCATGCAGTTCAATTCTACAGAAAGTAAGGGAACTCAGGATTTGTATCCCTTGACAAATTCAGCACAGATCTGTAGTGTATTTATTTTGCATTGAACTTTTAAAAAAATTAATGAAAACGTCAAAAGCGTACAATAAGCAAGTTTTCATGCTTATTATTATTATTTTTTTTATGTCAATATGTTATAAAAAGCCAAAGCGTTAAAATACCCACCAATTTGGGTTGAAGCCATGGCAACGTTTTCTTTGGGTTTAATCTTAAACTACTCCAATTTACCCATTATAGAAAAGTTTAAGCCTAAGCTTACTCCTTGAACCTAAAGAAAACGCACGTGGCTTCAACCAAAGTTTGCGTTGTTTTTTGCTTGTTTTTTGGTTGTTTGTTGTTTTACGTAGCTTTTTGTAACAAATTGATGTAAAAAAACGTGCAAATGTGCTTATCGTACGTTTTTGACATTTCATTGTCTATCTGCGTTGTCTTCAGAGACTGTTGATTACTTTCCTTATGTTAATGGAGCAATTAAATTGAGAGTTCCACAGCTAATTGGCAGTAACAACGTGAAGTTTGATCCAGTTTCAGACTTTGATAACGTAGTATTTGTAAAAAAAAAAAATAAAAATACAAAAACAAATTACATTTTCAAAGTTTGTTTCAAATGGCAATACAGCCCATCAAAAGCTTGGTTATGTTCCGAACAATGTTTGTAAGATCAGAACTAAAAGCTACTTTATTTTGGTATTCCAAACTAAAATGGAACTGAAAAAGATGTCTACTGTCTGAATACAGAAGTGCAAAAAATGTTCTACAATTAATAGCTTTAAGTGTTGAGACCATGACGAGACTAACATCATACTCATTGATATGTATCAGTGAACTCTGGCTTACTGGTCTGCTTTGACACATCTGCATTTTACCTTTTATCAGCTCGACCACTCTACGCAGGACAAGTTCAGTGTGCGGGACATGTCCTCACCTCGCCGGCCATCACGCGGAGGCTTTGTGAAAATGCACCTCCGAGCGCACACAGCAGCACCATCCCGCTCCTCTCTTCTCCTCAGTCTCATCCCCTTCTCTCTCCCTCCCTCTCTCTCCATCTCTCTCTCCCTTTCTCTCCTTCACCGCGGCCGGGAGCAGCGTCTGTGTGTGTGAGCGCGCGCAGCTGACTATCCGTGAACGCGGTCTGATCTGACAACGCGCTCGGGCTGCGTTCGTTAAAAAAAGAAAATCTTTCCCAGCCCGTCTTTTATGGTGCTCTCGTTGTCGTTTGTCGAGATAGATAAAGAGAGCAGGTAGCTAATTCGATACTTTTTTTTCTTGTTAAAACGCACGTTATTGCAATACTTTTTTGTGGAGAATGTGATACACAGCCAACTCCTGCTACGATTCTAATGGAATTTGTTTTGGCTTTTTCTCTCTTGCAGTTCAAACCACTAGCTGACCTGTTTTTGGAATAAGACAAGAAAAGCATTGCTGGTTTCTGACTTTGGGGGAAGAAAGAACGGACTCCTCTGGAATTTCCCTGGGAATTTATTCGGACAGCTCCGGTAAGTGGGCATTTTCATATCAGAAAGCTTTCTGATCAATAATGCATGCGCGTATGAGTGCACCATTACGGATAAATAAGTAAGCGGCTCCTTTTTTAATTACAGTTACCGAGGCTGTGCGTTCGACAGTCCGGGGATATAGTAAGTACTTTTTTCTGTTCTGTGCAGAGAAATGCTTTGTGGCTTGCGCATCGTGCCTGCGTTTGTTGTTGGGAATATTTGGAAGTTGTGCGTCGTGAGGAGAAGCTATAAGGTTGTTGTTTTGCATATTTGGGAAGCTGTGGTTTGGAGAAGAAGTCAGCTCGCACGCTCCAGATGGCAGCGAGATATTTACGGGCTCGTCATCACACATGTAACAGTTACACCACGTACCGGTCCATATCCACTTCTTCGCATGACGCTTTTTACGCATAAACAGGATGTGGGGGACAGTCTGATAGGAATGCATTACCGGTGAATATGTTGCAGAGAAAAAAAGAGAGAGAGAGTGTGTGCGTGGAGAGAGGATAAAAAAAGTTTTGGGGATTTATGGTGATGTTGTTTAGTCCCGGGGCCATCTGGAGGCTGTGTTGGCGCGTGCGTGCGCTCAGGTGTTTCGGAGACGTGTGTGCGTGTACGTGAGTGCGTGCGTGAGTGTGGGTTGTGACTCACCGCCGTTTGCCTGCCGTTATCTGACGAGTCTTTGATGGCAGGTTTGACGTGTGATTGACACGGCTCATGCGTAATGCTGCTTTATATTCTTGCTTTGCTTGGCAACTTTGAGACAAAACCTCCTTTCATTACACCCTCTGTTTCTCCCTGTTTAAGAGCACTACTGACAAGTGATTCATATAGCCAATTAAATGTGATTTGCAGTCATACTTTGCAGCAAGAAGGGGAGAAAGTTGTTTAAGCAGCCAGATAATAAAGGAGAAAGTTTGCAGTGTTTAGCTGTAGTGCACACTCATTTTGGTCGTAAACTGGGCTCTCTTTGGACCTGCTGTGGACTTCAGAGTGATAGTGGGACAAGGAGTCATTTTCACACAGGATTTAGTGGAAAAGACAAGATTATAAATTGCAGCACAGTGGCCATAAAACATTTTGTTCATTAGATTTGATGTTTTTGTGGTCATTTTTGAAGCTATGCAGTGGTTTAAGTGGTGCACGATGCACTGGGACTCAGTTCCACACCTTTACTAAAAATGTCCCATTAAAGTACCAGCACTTCTTCAGCATGTTCTCCCACTAATTTGAACAAGACCAAGATTCTAAACAGAAATGAGAGTGGGCCTACTGCCATTACTTTTTGCACAGAACTAAAGCACTAGAACTATACCTTCTCACCAACTTCTCAAGCCAAATTTCATCGCATAAGATAATTTTCTTCGGGGAATTACCACAAGATCATGAGATCACAGTAAAAATAGCTAATATGACGTGAACTAGCTTAAAATTTGGAAACAAATGACTGTATGATTTCAGTCCATATTTCATTTTTTAAAAGGAATACACCATTTTCTTAATCATGTTGCTTTTGAATAAAGTAGTGTGTAGTTGTAGTGTTATGTGTTCATTTTGGCTCAGATTGATTGATTGTTTGAAATATTTATTTCAAATACTTTTCCCCCCATTTTCTGAAAATTAAATGGCAAACTCAAGGAAAAAACAAATTAAAAGATAATATTAAAAAAAAATATTGGTGGAAGTAAAACATAAATCCTACCCCCTTTTTCAACTATAGACACTTAAGCAATATATATGTATTTGTACATTAATTTACATTACAATAGGTTAAATGAACATTGTCTTTCTGTTTGTGACACTATTGACATACATTTCAAATAACTTAACTAAAACAATCTCAATCTCTTCATTTTATCCATATTTCATTGAGAACTTCACCCTTTAAAAAGTGTTGTTACATAACATTTTCAACATAACTGCCAAAAACAGTATTTTTAAACATCCTTTTAAATTCTTTCTGCTTTTATAAAAATCTTGATTTAATCTATTCCACAAATCCACCCGCAGCTTCTTTTTGAAGTTGAACTGTCCTCTCAGATTGTAGCCTCCTTGTCTGTCACAAAACCATTTCTGGATACTTGCTGGTAATACAGTTTTCCTTGCCTTAAACATGATTATAGCTGTTTATCTAGAAACTTAAGTATTAGTATGTTTTGAATACCCAACATTATGCCTAAGAGTGTCTTTAGTGACTGCAAATTACTTGTATATGTATTGATATCGATACTGATTGATGTATGTATATGATAATCTAGAGAAACTAAAGAATTTGAATGGCTTTTGTTGTGCCATTTTTAAGTCAGCTACTGTAATCTATCAGCCAGGCATGTTTTTAGTTGAGCAAGAATTTCCTTGGTCGACTCCGGCCCTAGTTTAGTGACGAACGCACCCATAGACTTTCACAAATGAGGGCAAGGGCAGCAGCTGTGAGATGTGTGAACGCTCAGGACTGGAGTGGAGTGACAGAGGGCTAAGTGAGCATGACCGTTGAGGAGCAGTAATAGCATTACAGTCTGCCAGTCATAGGCCGGTGCAAGAGATAGGCTACTGTTGCATTGCAAAAGCATTAGTGGACAACCGGAAGCATTGATAAGAGGCCACTATAATAAAGCCCAAACATGAACGCTGTTATCTAAAGGTCAACTGTCTTTGTGGAACTTGTGGGATTAGCTCTGCTTTGGAGATGAATAAACTTGGATTGAGACCATGATTTAATAAGTAAAGGTTTTCCGGAAATCTTTGGCTCAATTATGTGAGTTAAGGCTGCAAAAGTTCTTGAGAAGTGTGAACATTGCTGATATCCAAGAGAAATGAAATAAAAAATCTTGCTTTGGAACAAGAAAAAAAAATCAAAAAAAAAATCCAAAGAACTAAATTAGATACATGTAAGAACTTGAATGAATAGAAGCTTGACAATGATTAAAAATAGTTCTAATAAAGCTCAAGCTCACTCTGAAATGAAATTTGTTTTTTAAGATCAATAGTCTACTTTTAAATAGGGTTAGGGTCAGTTTTAATTAGTAACAGATTTTTCAAACATTCATATCTGTTTACCACTGAACCAGGAATGATCTTAATCTTATTTCAGACTGAATCTTTGCATCCAAGTACAGTAGTTGCTAAAAGGGTGGAGCTAAAAGTCAGTTTGGATTTCTAGCTGAAAAAATCACATTCAGATTGGATTTGATATGTGCAGATGCAACTCACTGAACAAGCTTGTTGACATCTATTTTTTCCACAAATCCCATGTTACAGGAAGCCCAGAAGGACAAACCAAATGAAAAACCAAAGCTTTTTCAAGTTACTTAAGACAGCATCCACCAACCAGCTGTCTTAAATAAGTTAGATTATTGCTAGCATTCTTAAAGGTACTATATAACTAATAATCGATTTGTAAACTTCCTAAATCAGTCTATATGTTTTGTTCACTTACCTAATCCATTCTTAGCCCCCAAATTGTTATTTACAATGTGTTTTAAGCTTTTTTTACAAGTGTTAGGAGCGAGATGTGTCGGTATGCTTACAGACTAATGTCCTCCCGAATAGATAAGTTATTTTATTGTTAAAAGTGGGTATAGTCTGTAATATTTACTCAAATGTCGTTGTAATATGACTAGTTATCAAATAAATACAACAAAAGTTATCGACAGCCTTCAGTGATCAAACTTCCATATTTCTGAGTGTTCTGTGCCCACTGCTGTACACCACCAAAATCCTACAGCACATTTCCTTCCTCCAACTTTCATCTTGCAAAAAAAGGCAGCCACTAAAATGCGATCTTCTTCAGGCCACCGTGCCTTCTGCTGAGATGCGAGATTTGCTGGATGTGCTGTCAGCTTGAGAATTCTGTGCCCACCTTTCAAGGATTAGTCCCAAGTAAAAATGTATCCTTCTCTCCTATCCCCATTTCCGGCAGACAGGCACCATCCCGTCAATTTCCTCCTTTTACTGAAGGTGATACTTCCAAAACCACTGTTCACACCACATCAATCACGGCTGATATAGGATTTGTGCAGCAGTTGGAAAGACAGAGACACATCTGTAGCTCGGACCATCGCTGTGAAGAACCAGCCACAATAATGATGTCATATGTCTGTGTCAAAGGGAAAAATCCCACTATGGAGTTGCAACCTCACTTGTCTAATGGCGTATCCATCAAACTCAGAAGTATTATCCTGTACAACTCGATTTGCTCTGCTTAAAAAAAAAAAGAGAAATATATTTTATATTAAACAGCAAACAAAAACAATTATTGGTTAATAAAAGAAAATCCATGTGCAGCAAAATCGGGGTACTAACATGTTCATGGCACTGGCAAAAGCTTTGAAACCTATCAGAAAATTATTATATTTATCAATGATAAGCAGATTAAGCTGACAATTTAGCTTTTTGCATTTGAATCTTTTTATTACCGTAATTTCTGGCCTATAAGCCGCTACTTTTTTCACAAGCTTTGAACACTGCGGCTTATACGGCAATGCAGCAAAATTATAGATTCTCATAGACTTACTATTAACAAGTGCGGCCTATACTGTATATGCTCTTTATCATTTTTCTTACTTAAATCTCGTGGGTGCGGCTTATATTCAGGTGCGCTCAATAGGGCAAAAATTACGGTAATTCCATAAAAAAATATAGGCTACAAATTCTGGTTGACCAAGACATTGACCAAATAATCAATCAAGATCTACTATTTAATCAATCAAAATTGAATAGGAGGATTGCAACACTAACTTAAAGTAATATTGTTTAAAGGGGACCTATTATGAAAATTCCACTTTTCTGAGTTTTTAACCATGATACAGCAGTGTTCTCTCATCAAGTTGTACTTGAATTGACTCCTGCTTATTTGAGTAATCTTGTATTGTCCTGCAGCTAATGCTGCAGTGCTCAGAAAACCACTGTCCTCACCTACTACCTACTACCCAACAACAATAAATTGTAATTTTTAAATCTGTGGCTTATTAAAGTTCATTGTACAATGAAGAGGCGGGGCTTATCAGTTTTGCAGTTTTGAACAGGAAGTCAATGAACCTGTTTATGTTTCTAAGCCGTTTAAACTAATTTTCTCTACTTATGCCATAGTTTCATAGTTTCTTCCTAAATATACAGAAAAATCACAATAGGTCTCCTTTAACGTTCTGGAGGTGAAAAGTCACCTGCAAATTTCTACTCAGAATCAGTTGTATGCCATACTATGTGTCCTAATGGAATATGTCCATTGAAAGAGCATGAGGGAGAATTAATAAAGGCCACAAGATAGTCCATTTTGGGGAAAGTCACCCCACTTAGGGCCTGATTTATCAAGCATTTGCTCATGTGCAAAACCGGTTAGGGGGAGCAAAACCTTGGCAGAGTTTACATTCTTCTCTCACACACACTAAATATGCAGAATTTGAGGTGGTTCATATCTGTTTTGTTTAGTTTGTTGTATATGCATCTTCCAATATTAAAGTTTGTGTAACTTGCTCATAAATAACACATGATTTTTTTCATTTTTGCACCCGCAATTTAGCACCTGGCTTGACAAATCAGGCCCTTAGAGTAAAGACATCTATTTTTAGAATGTTTTTAGAGTAACAAAAACTTAAAAGACATTCTGTTGTTCTAGTCTCTTTTGGCAAAAAGTTACACTACACTGTCCTTAAAATGATCCAATTATTTTACTTTAAATATATGCTAGCTCATTACAGCACATTTCAGACCATACAACAAAGGTTTATAGCATTTGGAAAGAAAAAATGTCAACGCAATTAGTCAAATCGCCACTAAAGGCTAAAGCAATAAAAATATTTCCTATTGCCTATTAATAATATTGTATATGTGGTGTTATAAAGAAATCCACCCACAGTTCTTCTGGCGTCTGCACCTCCACAGAGAAATGGAAAAGAGCTGTAATAAACCTGATCCAGGTGACATAATCAGGGCACGGCTGAGATAGCGCAGTCTGTCATTAGAACACATCAGCTGCACTGTCTATATACTGGGGCAGGAGGAAAGTGCTTTAGGATATTTGGCCACACTTACATGGGATGGACTTTAAGTTTAAGTAATTAGCTTTTGTGTTCAGGCACAAGAAAAACATGGTAGTGTCTGTGAATTAGTCCTTTGTGTTGCAATTACCTCATAGAAGTAGAACAACTTACTAGTTCTATTAGCAAATCTGACTTACTTTTAACATATTATCTAATGTACCCTTGTAGTTTGGAGTGTCTACCTAATAAAAATGTACTTTGTGTCGACAAAAAACAGGTTATTTCCATCTTGCATAATCAGCAGACCCAGCAAAGCGATCTGGGCGGCCATATTGTCCTCATGTTAGTGCTGTGTGGAGCACCTTGATTCTGGTCCAAGGCTGGAACGTGAAGTAGCCGACTCCCGCGGGCCGCTTTATAATGAGGATGCGCTGTCAAATAATTAGGTACACCTGGCACAGGCCTTTCAGGAAATTTTAATTCATCCCAAAATAAAACATCTCTCGCTGCCAAAAAAAAGAAAACAAAACAAAAATAAGCCTTTCTCATGCTTTTGTTCATTGTTTTTTTCCATATTGTTGTTGGTTTTTAAGGTACGCTTTTAACTAAAAATGAACTAGGCTAGGACAATAATTACTTCTGAAATCTACATAATCGGTTAATATTTTTGAGAACCAAAGGAAATGACGTGAGCCAAAAAACTTACAGTAAAAATACGGAAGAAACAAAGACAAAAGAGCGAAATAAAACTCAACTAAGAACAAAGCTAAACATATTCCTAAAATGTATGAGATTTTGAGTAGAGGTGGGCAAAACTATATATATACAATTTTAGATAATATTGTAAATATTGCTTTTTCGATATATCCAAAAAGTGAGTATGTGTGAATAATGCTACAAAATGGGGGGGGGGGGGGCATTCTGAGCTTTGTCTAAAATGCAGGATTACTTAAACTTGTGGAACAGAAATAAAACACTAATATTGTATTGATTTTGATGAGGAAACACCATTGTAACATGAACACAGTCTCATAGGATTCAGTTTATTTTAATGGAAATTATCATGTTTATGTTTTGGGGCCTAATATAATAATATAATATTGTTATTTAGTATTTAAGTTATTTTAGAGAGACAAAATGCAAAACAATCAAAAACTGATCAGCTGTCACTGTGAGAAAAAGGGATTTTTTTTGTTTGTTTTTGTTTTATCGCCAATTCATAGAAATATTCAGACGTCACAACAGCTTAAAAGTGTCTTTCTAACTTGGTGGCAGTGTCTATCTTTTACCCATATGCTTAATAGACTAAATAAAAAAATGTATATATATATAAAATCTACAAGTGATTCTGCAAGCGACTCCTCGCAGGTGTATGTCAGATGGAAGAATTCATCAAATCTGCGCGTTTCCAGTCAGAGAATGCAGGAGAGTATGATTAATAGAATGGGCCCAAATGTCTCAAGCGTAGCTTCTTTCTTGCTGTTTGCTGATTAGAAAATGCTGCATAGTGAGATGAAAACCCTTTCACCTCTGCCGTTTATTTATCAAACGAGCAAGTCAAGTCATAAATCACACACTCATTAAGATGTTAAAGAGCAACTTTTGCATTCTGGAGGAAATATGGACGCTATTAAGTCATACACTGATATTATATTCAAGCTATAAGTATGTTCAAATTGGCAAAAAGATATAAATGGGAGAGTCAAACGTGGCTTAGAACCTATAAGGCTGGCTATTCAATGAAATTGTATCATGATTAACCTTTTGTGAGCTAAAGTACTGCTCTGTGAGATAGTTTTAACCAAATCGATCAAAGTATCAGCACATGCCAATAATAACTTCTTACAACAATAACATAAATATATATTAAATAAGTCCATAAATCAGGATAAAAAAAATAAATGCTTTCTTAAAGATGTACTGTGTAAGTTTCATGGAGGGTCTACCACCTTCTTCTTAATGGAGATGTAATTGCTGTGTTTGAAATGTTCTGTGGTAGTGACGGGACAACGTAATCCCTCATTTGTCCAGGAGTGCTCCATAGTAGAAAGGCTTCAAAGTTGTCATCTGGACAGCGTTTTCGAAGTTCAAGACATAACGACTCTTGAAAATGACTTTCTCTGTCCAGATTTGAATCCAACTTTGATTTCTTTCTACTATGTTGTGGTATTAGAAACAATGATCTACTTCTACTCTATTCATTTACAGTTGTTTTATTATTCAAAAATTACCCTGTTTCTGTACCTCTCCCCTCTTCACGGATCTTACCTGTAACTTGGCCTGGTAGCATTATCTGTGCAGATAGGGCTGGGACAATACTCTTTTGTCTTGACACAATACGATCACAATGAAGAAGGCTGCAAAACAAAATATACAAGATATTGTGACTCAATATGAAATAACTAATGCAATATTTTTACAACAACATGTGAAAAAAAAATGATAAAAATAGGCAGTGTGTATTGCAAAACAGTAAGTTCAGGGGTCAGTTTCATTAGGAACAATACTGCAGAAATAATACAAATACATTTAAAGATGAAGCCTATTCAAAAGTATTTACATTTTAAATCAAATAGTTGAATAATGTCCTGTCTTTTCTATGGATCCACTTAGTTACGGATTATGAAAAATTTGGTGTTTACAATCCTGAAGCTGTGTCATAATGTAACAGAGCTCACATTACATTTAAATGTTCTTAACAAAAGTGTTGACATGTGATTTTAAGCAAAGTTACATTCAATTTCAAGCCAAAAAGTCTGTGTAATATCTTAAGTATTTGCAGATTACAAAATATTTTGTATTACTACTGAATTCTGCATGGATAGAACCCACTTTTCACATTTCAGACAAGACAAATTGTTCTATTGTGAACTATGAACAGAATCCCACTGTTTGAAACTAAAATTTCAAATCTAATCACAACTTCAGTTCTTGTCAGAGAGAAACAAAAAATCCACTCCACCAACACCTATCATCAAATTTCTTAAGGTTTAAAAGTTCAAACAAGTCTAAGCATCAAAATTCTGATTAAATTGTCCAATGATTCAACTTGAGTCTAACACAAAATCTCTTGATGCAGCTGTATTTCTTAACATTATGCAGGAAAGTTTCTCTCATATACTGCATGCTTTCCCCCGCCCACTCAGTGATAGCCTATACTTTATATAAGTTAATAAACATCATAATTGTGGACGAGTCTAGGGAGAATAAACAAATCGGAGCCCATCAGTGTAGCTTTAGGTCACGTCTAGCTTCAAATTATACAATATTGACTTTCTCTGCTCCATTAGGAAGTTTTGATAAAAGTAAGTAGAGAAGGCAAATCGTATTGTAGCTGCTTGTGGAGACAAAACAAATGCAAATATATGTAATGGTAAGTAACTCTATTATGTTACAGTGTATATGCTGATTTCTTATCTCAAATATATCGACTATGATATAAAACACATATTTGCAACTGTTTAATTGAAAACTGTATTTTAAAGAAGACGTGTTGTGCAGTTACATAAAGTGATACTAAACAAAAAGCCTGTGTATATTTGTAGAGTGTTCTGACTTATTTTTGGTCACAAAACAGTAAGCCAGAGCAAAATAGTCAAACCTGAGAATACATTGTCATTTCAAACCAGTCTCTTCACTCTCACCCCTTCCTTTACTCCTATAGCTCTGCCTAGTTTACTCGTGTTATTTGAAATGTGAATAGGTGGAGTGTAGTGGTTTACACTTGCTTAAAGATTAAACAACAATCTGGGTTATAACTTGACATTTTGCCCATTCTAAATTGTAGTTTTGAATTTAAAATGTATCAAACACAAGGCCCAGGGGTCAGTTGCGGCCTTCCACATCATTTGATGCATCTCTTAAGGTTTTATAAGGCAGGGGTACTTAACCTTTGTGACCTCAAGGCCCGAATATTCTTCTGCAATGCAACCCGGGGCCCTATTTCATTGTAAATGTATTGTATTTTACTGATGCGGTCCTCAAGGAGGTGCTTGTGGCCCAACTATTGGCCCCAAGAATCACTGTTACAAGGTTTACTTTTATCTTCTATTAGAGCTAGGAGCAATCTGTGTGTCTTAACCCAATGAAATTATTTGTCTGAATCTTAAAAACAATTCATTATTCAGACTAATGCAAATGTATATTCAGTATTTGTCACTTATACAAAAGTCAACTGCAAAGTTATTTGTAGTAAAGAATTAAATGATTAGAAAGGTTAATTTTAGTTACAACAGGCCCTTCGAGGATAACCACTATGCCAGTGTGGCCCTTTGTCAAAATGAGCTTGACACCCCTTATCTAAATGGTTTGATAATAGGAACAGGTCTACCGACTTCCTGTTTGAAGCTGCAAGCAAAAAAACATATATTTTACTTGCTTCATTTTGTAGTGTCTTATTGCATTGTCCTATTGCATGTTCAAGCCTTGATTTGAAATTTCTAATTACAAAGTACAGAATAGTGGGCAGCTATTAAGAACAGGAAAAAAAAAAGGAAATGCAATGATACTGATGCAGGGATCATATATCGGTACCAATAGTTTTGTTGAATCAGTCCCATTATATCAGTTCTGCCAACATCTTGGTTGACATTTGAGTTGGTTGCAATAAGACTGTTTACTGACAGATGTTGACCCATATTTGAAATTACATGCACACATTTGTTTTTTACTTGCAGGTTAAATAACAGTTACATAAGACATTTTGAAGCATTAGTCATTGGTAATAATTAATAACTGAGAATTAAGCATTTTCAGTCTTTAAATTTGTAACAGTTGAAATTGAAAGCTGGATCACGACATTCCTAGTGAAAACAGCAATTTTTTTTTAGTTGCTGCACAATAAATGTCTTCTAAAACATGCTGGAATCAATCAAACTATCTCTTACTAAATCAACCACCATTGTGAAGGGCAAAAAAACTAATACAGTTGAACTTGTATTAATATATATAGAGAGAAGAAATTGGAGACATTCACTTCAACAGCTCCAGACACTGCATGCTGATAGTCCAAATCCACTATAATTATTTCACCAGTTTAACAGTTACATCAATAGAACTGCTTAGAAAGATAGTGTGAACTAAAAGTACAAGGTCAACGTGCACTCCTCCGAATCTTTGGAAAGTAGCAGCAGTGGTGTAGACGAGAATTCTTCAGCCAAGACACATCTCTGTCAGAAAACATCTCGTTTGATGTGTTGTCTCTCATCCGGATTTTTATTTTTATTTTTTTGTCTGGTTAAAGAGAATTCACCCATCTGTCTGTCAAAATTTTCCATTACTACTGGTTTTGTAGTTTAAATTGGTTCCTTGGTCGTTTGCTGCAGGACTACACAGGGAAGTGGGCCGGTTTTATGCTCATGTTTCATTTATGTGGCGGATGTTCAAGGTGATCGACAGTGTCTTTGTTCTATATCATTATATTCGAGCACCTACACGGGCTAACTCATGCAGATGGTTTGAAATTCATCTCGGCTAATGTTACTTTGACTGACATGTTGAGTTGTTATACGGACTCAAACGGGCTTATACATTTGATAGACTTATACATGTTTGTTATGCCAGTGTGTGCTACATTTCTATATAGTTGTGCATTATTTATTATATTCAGCACTTGGGCTTTGGTTGATGTGATTATTTTTGACTTGTTACAATCTGTTTCCATATCATTTGTAAACTCAAAAGTTCTATATGGTTATTTCTGTTTTGTTGCTAAGGCTTGAGTGCTCAAAAAAAAAAAAAAAATATATATATATATATATATTTTTCTCTTTCTCAACTGCGTATAACAAAAAAAAAAGTCTCAATATTTGAAGCTATTGTTATCAGCTTAAAATAGTCCATGACATCCCATCTTTCTGTCATTCCAAATTGTAAATGTGTGGTTAGTTTTTTAAAGGTAGAGGTGGGCACTTAGACAAAAATGTACATCACCATTTTCTTGAAACTCAGTCACAAGTTTGATTTTTACCACCATTCACACAAAGTCTATTTTGAGTTACATAAAAATAATAAGCACATAAAATCATCTCAAACCATGACAAAAGCTGACTGTAGCGACAGCTTAGCCCTTACCATTAGTCGCTGCTGGGTGCGGGGGATCCAGGCCTAACACGCTTGTCCAGGTGGTTCGAGTGAAGATTAATTGCACAATGGACTACAAACTATTGTTGACTATTGTTCAGACCAAAACAGCAATATTGCAAAAAAGGGGTAGAAGGGACAAAAAGGAGAAACAAAAAATGTATTGACAGGTGGAGATTCGCCTAACTTAAGAAAGCGGTAAAAACCGTATGACCTCCCGTCACCCAACGCCCCTTGGCTCTGACACCTGTGTCATACATATAAACTTGCTCCACGGTCAATCTCCACTCTGCCCCCCCCTTGTGGACAAACTGAATCCAGGTCACCTCATATCAAAACGTAAATAATTGTGTGGTCTTATTTAACCCCAGTTACAGAAAAATACTAGAAATGGCTTCTACACACCGGCCCCAATTGTGCAAAGCCACAATTCCCCAAAAACAAAAGCCATTGACTGTCTTTCCCACATGCGCAAGCTTGTTCTTCTTCACAGGGCTTCTTGCAGGAGAAATATTTTTGAAATAGGTCTTTCCAACTGTCCTGTTTTTGTCTTCAACTGTACAACTCGCACCAACCCGTTTTTATCTGGGTAGGCATTTATGACTCTTCCAAGAATCCAGGAGCCACGAGGAGCAGTGTGATCCATCACTACAACAAGGTCTCCGATAATAAAATTTCTTTGAGGTCTGGACCACTTTTGCCTCTTTTGCAACAGAGGCAAATACTCTCTTGTCCATCTCTTCCAGAACAAGTCCGAGAGGTACTGCACCTGTCTCCAGCGTTTTCTGATGTACTTGTCACTTTCCTGAAAAGTGCCAGGAGGGAGAATAGGCATTCCTTTGACCATGAGAATATGATTTGGGGTAAGAGGATCCAAGTCTTCAGCATCCTCTGAAATTCCAGTAATGGGCCGTCCATTAAGAATTGCTTCTACTTCACAGAAGATGGTATTCAAATTTTCGTCATCTAAAGTTTGTTGCTTTAAGACAGAATAGAGCACCTTTCGAACCATCCTAATTAGACGCTCCCACACTCCACCATGATGGGATGCCGCGGGTGGATTAAAAACCCACTCAATTTCCTTGGACACTAGAGTTTGATGAATCTTCGTGTGGTCTATAGCTGCTAAAGCCTCCCTTAGTTCACGCTCTGCCCCAATGAAATTTGTACCATTGTCAGATCTCATTTGGCGCACCGAACCCCGCCGACAAATAAAACGTCTGATGGCATTAATACAGGAATCTGTTGTTAATGAATATGCCACTTCAAGATGTACAGCACGGCTAGCCATACAAGTGAAAATAACCCCGTATCTTTTAACCATTGCTCGACCTCTCTTGACTTCAATAGGCCCGAAATAGTCCACGCCTACGTTGGTAAAAGGCGGCAAATCCGGACAAATGCGCTCCTCTGGTAAATCCGCCATCTTCTGCTTGGCAGAATGTCCTCTATAACGTCTACAAATCACGCATTTGGAAAGAATCTTTCGACAGGCTGAATTGGCATTAGTAATCCAATATTTCTGCCTTAGAGCTGCGAGCATATGATTTCTTCCTGCATGTCCTAGCTCCTGATGCAAATGCCGAAGAATGAGCTCAGATACATGCTGGCCCTTGGATAGAATAACTGGATGCTTCTGCTCTTCAAGTAATGTTGAGCGACTAAGCCTTCCCCCCACCCTCAGTAAACCATGCTGTAGTACAGGGTCAAGCCTATAGATGTTGCTCTTGTTCTTTACAGCAGAAGCTCCACTCTCCAATTCACAAATTTCTTCTCCAAATGTTGCATGCTGACTATGGCGGATAATGGCACTTTCTGCTCTAGAAAGATCGCTCACGGTCAGAAGTTGTTTAACAACAGCAGCTCTGGCCCTTTTCATTCCTTCCTCCACTTCATGAGAAGCAATAGATGATCCTGAAGTAGAGAAGGTGGCCATCAACTCCTTTCTTTTTGTGCTTAAACTTAGCAAGATGTCTTTAAGCTTCAAGAACCAGGCCACTGAGATCTTTAACTTGGACCAGCTTGAGAAGTAATGCAGCAGCTTGAAAGTGGCATCTTCTGGGTTTGAATCAATGGCATAGACCAGAACATCCTTCTTCACCTCTGGGTCATCTGACGGAATAGGCTGTGGTTCAAAAGGCACTGGCCATTCTTGCTGTGGTTTCTTAAGAAAATCTGGGCCATTTATCCACCTGTGGCAGGCCAAAAAGCTATCTGCCGCCAGACCCCTTGAGGCTTCATCAGCAGGATTTAACTTTGAGCCAATGTATCTCCACTGGGATGGTTGTGTCACCTCCCTGATAGCAGCCACTCTATTAGCCACAAATGTATGAAATCGCTTTGACTTGTTATTGATGTATCTGAGTACTGTTTGGCTGTCTGTCCAAAAGCACGAGCCTTCTAGCTGCAGTGACAGCTCCTGCTTTAACATTCTGTCCACTCTGACAGCCAAGACAGCAGCTGTAAGTTCAAGCCTGGGAATTGTAGTCTGCTTTAAGGGTGCCACCCTAGCTTTCCCCAACATAAAGGCTAGGTGCACATTTCCACTTTCATCTTGCAATCTCAAATAAGACACTGTTCCATATCCATGATTGCTGCCATCTGCAAAATGATGTAACTGAGCAACATGAGTTCCTTTACAGGTGCTGGACTTTATGCAACGCTTCACTTTAAACTCTTCCAGTTTCTGAAGATCTTGCAGCCACGTTGTCCAACACTGAGACATTGACTTAGGGATGGGATCATCCCAGGATAGCCTTTGCCTGCACATTTCTTGCAGCAACAACTTGGGCAACAAAGTATAAGGTGCTAAGAAGCCAAGAGGGTCATAAACGGAACTAACCGTAGAAAGAACGCCACGTCTTGTGTGAGGTTTTGGTTTCATAGAGAGCTGAAAGATAAATGTATCACTCTCTGCACACCAACTTAGACCCAATGCTTTCTCTACAGGCAGGCTATCCTGATCTAGGTGAAGCTGCCTAGTTGGTTTTGAGCGTTTTTCTTCAGGGATGGATGACAACACCGACCGGCAGTTACTTGTCCATTTCGACAGCCGGAATCCTCCCTTCAAACACAATTCTGTTAACTCTTTCACCAACTTCACTGCCTCCTCCTCCGTGACCACAGACTTCAGACAGTCATCCACATAAAAATTGTTGGAAATGGTGTCAGTAACCTGTCTGCTGTAATCATCCATATGATCTGAAGCAGTTCTCCTCAAAGCATAATTGGCACAACTTGGGGAGGAGACCGCTCCAAAGATGTGAACTGTCATACGGTGGTCCACTGGATCGACTGATGTGTCTCCGGAGGGCCACCACAAAAACGAGGTAATTTCTGTGTTTCTGTGACACCTTTACTTGGTGAAACATGGCTTCTATATCGGTCATGAGTGCAACTCTTTCCTCCCGAAATCGGGTCAACACGCCAAAAAGAGAGTTTGTGAGGTCTGGTCCCTGTAGAAGCTGATTATTCAATGAAGTACCCTTGTAGCTTGCTCCACAGTCAAAAACCACTCTCAAAGTCTTCTTTCTTGGGTGGTAGACTCCATGATGGGGCAAGTACCACACACCTTCATCTTTCAACTCCAGCTGGTCAGGAGGCACCACCTCTGCATAACCTCTATCAATTAGATTGGTAATAAATGTAGTGTATTCAGTCTTATAATCATAATTTCTTTCAAATTTTCTTTTAAGACTTTTAATACGCTGCTCCACAATACAACGATTATTAGGCAAGCAGATGTTTTCCTTACTAAATGGCAAATCCATGCAATAATGTTCCTCTTGCACACAAAGTGATCCTTCAACTATCTCCATAAACTTCTTGTCCTCTATCGACATCCCTGGACCTTCCTCCAGTGTCCTTTCATTGAACTCTTGATTGTACTGGGACACCAGCAATTCTTCCAGCTTAACAATAGATATTCGATTAACATGAATAGTTGGACAGCTTCTCTGACTAGCATCACTACTATTCAGTGGTCCATTTATAACCCATCCGAGCAAGGTCTTCACAGCATAGGGCCCATTGTTTTTACTATTAATGATCTCCCAAGGTTCCATGAGTTTTGCTGCATTAGTGCCAATCAAAAGCTCCACGTCAGCATCCAGTTCTGGGATTCTAATGGGCTTAAAATGATCCCACCTTTCAATGTCTTGCTGACGAGGGATGTTTGTCTTACACACTGGTATAGCATCTTGTGTATAGACTTCAGGGAGCTCAAAAAAGTGATTTCCGGCCAACTCTGCTATCTCCAATCCAGAAACACATTGACTCTTCACCAACTTCTCCTGTCCCATAGTCCGCAACAGAATGTTCGTTTTCGTGCCCTGTAAATTCAATCGATTTAGAAGTGCATTGGTGATAAAGGTTGCCGTGCTCCCTGAATCTAAAAATGCATAAGTCTGCAGCACCTTATCACCTTTCTTGGACTTAAGCTTAACAGGAACAATAGAAAGAGTAGAGCCCTGGTCCCCGGCCCCAGTAAATGCACCAGCTTGATGAGACACAAATGCGCTATTCACAGTTTCTGAAGGTTTGACGTACTGTTCTCGGTTATCTGAATGCAAGATTGTAGGATGTTTAAGATTACATATGTCACAAGTAAGTCGACGTCTACATTCTCTGCTAATGTGGCCAAACTTAAGACAACCAAAACATGCTCCCTTTGTCTTGAGCATTTCGATTTTTTCCTTATGTGACATTCTTTCAAACCTTGAACACCTTAACACAGGATGAGACTGTTCACAGCATAAACAGACATCAGAATAAGAACCTTTAGAAGACGAAGCGCTGACACCTTCGGTAGTTGTAATGGATGTCATGAATGTGCTGCCTCTTGGCTGAATTCTAGTTTTTCGGGCACTGTTACCGCTGTCGGATATATCTCCAAAGAGAGGGTGAGCTAAAATTTTAACTTGACGTTCAAGGAAATTCACCATATCCACGAATGATGCCCTAAAGCCCTTCTTTTCCTGTATTTCGCAAGCTGTGCTTCTCCATTTCTCACGCAGCTTATATGGCCATTTCATGATCACTTGCCTCATGTGAGAAGGTACGTTAAGCTCCTCCATATATTGCATTTCTGACATAGCGTTACAACATCCTCTCAAAAAAAGGGCAAAGTTCTCCAATTCTTGAATATCATCGGTTTTAATAACTGGCCAATTAAACACTTTTTCCATATATGCGGTGGCAATTTTGTGCTCATTTCCAAAATATTCCAATAAAAGTTCTTTGGCTCTTTGATAGCCTAATTGTGATGGCATATGCATGCAGCTTCTCACCAATTCCCTTGGATGCCCCCTAGTGTATTGCTCCAAAAATACAAACAATCCTGATAACTTCCGGTCTTTTCCTCAACGCAATGCTCAAAAGCCCTCATAAAGGAGGCACACTGCAATGGATTTCCGTCAAATATTGGAATATCCCGCTGTGGCAAGGTCGCTGCTAGCTGTTGCTGAACAAGCATAGATGTGATCTCGTTTTGTTTTTGCATGATGGTACAAATAGCATTTTCGGGAGCAATTGGAGCTTGAGGCATGATAAATTGTGGTGGCGATGGACCAAGCAATACTGATTGTGAAGTGGTTGGATTTAACCTTGCCTTCAGATGGCTGTTTACTGTACTCTGCTGGAAATTTTGTTTGACAGTAACATGTGGCTGTGGATTCATATGAGGTAATGGTGCAAATGAATTTAAATTCCCCAGAGTTTTAGATCCCACCACTGGCGCAAAAGCAAGCTTTTGGGGCATCATTGAGCTTGGTGGCGCAGCGGTAAGTGGTACAAATTCCTTTGCGTGTGGATTGAACTCATTTTGTCGTCGTGCTCTTTCTGCTTTTCTTGCATAAGAATTCATTCCATCTATGGTGGATTCTCTTCCCACAGAATTACGTTCCAATAAATTCAGCCGTGCTTCGGCGGCAGCAATCTCAGCGTCCATTTCAATCTGCTCCTTTTGTTTTCTTATCCTTTCAACTTCCAGTCTATGCTTCTCCTCTTGTTCCTCCAACTCGTGCTTTCTTTTTAAAGCCGTGGCCTTTGCCATTAACGCTGCTTGATCGGCCATGGCCAGCCTCAGAGCAGAGGACGTACTGGAACCAGAAACATGGCTGCGCCTGGAGTGCTTGGACACGTTGGAAACACTGTCATCTGGATTAACGCTTTTAATAATTGCGTCATGTTTCTCTTCATCTCCGTGCACAGAACATTTATTGACCACAATCCCAGTCTCAACATTACATTGATTTTTATTTTTAATGGAAACGCAATCTGCATTTTTTTCCAACCCTCCGTTTTCATTCAACCAAGCTTGCGTTTTAGACGCAAATGCATTATTAGCGTCCATTTTAACTCGAAACCAAGAATGTTGTTTTTGTTGTTCCTCCTCGGGGAGCTCAAAATCCTTCAATAATGTGTCATGAAGGGCAGATGCACTTTGGCATAGTGCGTTGAAAGATTTTAGATGCTTATCAACTTCAGACATATTAGTATTTGATGACCAGAGCGCTACTATTGTGTCTTTTATTTTGCTCGCACGTTTGAACAAATCATTTCTTTCCTTTGAACCTTTTCAATGGCTAATGCCACCCCCTTAAATGACATTTTTCTTTGTCTCTTTTCGCTTCGTGTACTCATAAGATCAGTTTCACCATGGCCAATATTATTGACCTCCATTTCACCCGCTCTCCACTTTAAATCAACAGCGCTACTACGTCGTGCTTATTGGCCTTTACGCACGATCAAAACGCTCCGAAAACTGCTCAAAGCACAACGTATTCACACAAAATTTTTTGCTTGACTTGTAGCTTGAAGAGCGAGTGAATAAAGCAACCACAATTCTTAGCCGTGTGCAGCTAACCGATTGCAGGCCTTTGCGCAGGGAGAGCGCCAAACATTGTCCGTCTGTGGAATAATATAATCAAAGTAGGCTGCACTCACCAGAGATGTCTTGTACTGTAGTGGCTCGTAACTTACATTTCCTCAGGTTTAAACGACAACGGGGAAGAGAGGGGCGAAACACCTCGTTGTATGCAGACGAGCTAGCCACGGCTCAGAGCAGCATGCGCCAAACTTTCCTCAGGACAATTCCAAAGACGACTTTTCCTCCTTTCCAAAGGTCGGGGTTTTTACTTTGTAGCGACAGCTTAGCCCTTACCATTAGTCGCTGCTGGGTGCGGGGGATCCAGGCCTAACACGCTTGTCCAGGTGGTTCGAGTGAAGATTAATTGCACAATGGACTACAAACTATTGTTGACTATTGTTCAGACCAAAACAGCAATATTGCAAAAAAGGGGGTAGAAGGGACAAAAAAGGAGAAACAAAAAATGTATTGACAGGTGGAGATTCGCCTAACTTAAGAAAGCGGTAAAAACCGTATGACCTCCCGTCACCCAACGCCCCTTGGCTCTGACACCTGTGTCATACATATAAACTTGCTCCACGGTCAATCTCCACTCTGCCCCCCCTTGTGGACAAACTGAATCCAGGTCACCTCATATCAAAACGTAAATAATTGTGTGGTCTTATTTAACCCCAGTTACAGAAAAATACTAGAAATGGCTTCTACACTGACCAATAGGGGAACCAAAGAACTCAGACTTGGGTAAACTGCGTCTACAGATTCAATTTGGCTCCCTGCACATAAGTGTTATTCTTTATATTTCTTTTATTTGATTACTTGGCCATGGAGTATGTGTCTTTGCTTGTTGTCCTAATATTATCAAGAAAAAATGTCAAAATGTTACAAAAATTTGCCACTATAATGATAATTTGTTACACCAATGATCGTGGTCCGGTCCTCCACCGCCCCTGCTCTAACTGATACATTAAGCTGAAATAAAATGGAAGAAGAAGAAAAAAAAAAAGCAGATTATCACAGGTTTGCCTAGCCTTGCTTGAAGGTATCTTGCTACTTTCCAACCCAAGTGGTTTGACTGATAATCTGATCAATTATTATATTTTATCCATATGGCAGAAACTAATAGATTTGTGTTGGTTATTCTTTAATTCAGGGGTTCCTAAACTTTTCAGACCGGGACCCCCAATATAACCATGTAACCGACTCGCGAACCCCACAGCATAATAAAAAGAGATTTCTGTAATTATTTCAAAACCATTAAAATTGTGTTTAAATGCATTTGATTTAGTAGTTTTTTGCTTTACATGATCATAATTCTGTCAAACTAAATGCTTCTAGTTAAAAAATACTGATTAAACACCAAGTCATAATTGTAAAATTATATGTTCAAATCATCTCGCGACCCTCAAATTTTGCTTTGTGACCCCCACTTTGGGAACCACTGCTTTAACTGACCTGAACAAAAATGTTGTATTTTAAAGACACTTGTTATGCCCTTTGATGTAATTCAAAGTTGAAGCCTTTTCACAATATTAAAATGCCAATACAAGCTTTCATTTCCTAACAACTAGCCAGGCTAAGTAGCTACTTCCTGTGTTTTGGATGAACAAAGTACTTTCATATTTAGCCTAAATGTAACACTGCAAACAAGACAACACATCAGACAACTCATCCTTTCTGTTGAAAATCAGGTAAGCTGCCTTCAAAGCACAAAAATATGTTTTAAGAAATGTTTACTAAACCACAGGTGCTTTTGCAGATAATACCTGTGTGTACTTTTAAAGAGCAAATGTCAGGGCGATGTTACATCTTGACCTTCTTATTTTTTGTGTAAACCACATGTACTGCACAATGGAGAGGTCCTTTTATCTCAGAGCATGCTTTAGCTGTTGTCTGGCAGGCTGACAGCGCTAGCATGTTGGGTATCAGCATTAAAAGTCTACAGAGAACACCAGGACGGAATACTGCAGGCGACTTGGAGCCAGGCTACTTTGAACAGTTCGATGCCGCTGCTGCTTCTAAACCGGCATGAACAAGAGAAATCAATTAGACCTACTCGGTTCCTGTCCAAGAGTCTTCTACCATGGGAAAAGCGAGGGCATATCAAAGCAGCCAAGACACACAAAAAAAGAAAGAAAAAGTTGGGAGAAAGTGAACTCAAGTGGCGGTTTGTAGAACGCGTTGTCAGATCGGACGCCCCTGACCTGAAGATAACATTCATTCTCTCCCAAACACACTTGTGATTCCAGTCAGCTCGCCGTCCCTTCCTTCACACCGACGCCGAGCTTTCTATGTGGTAAGGTCAGTAATGAGAATGGCTTTCAACAACTGTATCTCGCATTGAAATGAAGTTATAGTTTGCAGAAAGAGACACGTTGTTTATGCTCACCTCAAAGCCCGTTCGGAGACACTTGGAGGTCAGGCAGGAGAGCGTTTCATTCCAGGCACATGCTGGGAAGAAAATAGAGGAGAGGTAATTGACTTATTGTTCAGATGTAGCAAAAAATAATAAAAATGAGTGAATAAAGCAGATTATGCATTCAGGTGGAAACTATTAATAATATTGAATTTGATTTTGATGGAAAGATGAGCAGATTTGAATGTCAAGATTGCAGGTCATGTAAGTTATTGGTTTGTGATTATTAAAATACATGACACAAAATAGAATAGAAACAAAAATCTTAAATTTAAAAGCTTATCCTGTGTACATTAGTCAGATACACGTACAAAGATGTTATGTTTTCATGCAGAAACAATGCAATCAATCAGGTGAAAACACAATAATAATTAATAATTGGAAGAAGATTTTGGATTTGATTTTTGAGTAAAGAGATCTGATTGAAAACTGGCCTAATATTCAAAATCTCGAATTGTGTTTTGATGTAAAAACTAAGGATTGTAAAGTTTTGGTCAAAATAGCTTAAAGTTCGGCATGTGTGGATGCTACTTTAATGAGTGATCTACATCTCTTTGGAAGGGAAATGCATTTGGAGAAAACAACTTGCATTATTTTTATGCATATATTTGTTATAAAGTCTTATTGTTAAACCAGTACGGAAAAAAATCTCCAAAAGTACTTGATATCAAATCAGTATCAAAATTCATTCATTTTCAACACACAAGGTTGATGGTAACCATAACTGCCTTGGGGCAGACTGACAGAAGCAAGGCTGCTATTTTAGACCATCGGCCACTACCACCAACTATTCATTCTCACACCAGATCCATACTAGGCAATGTGGGTGAAGTGTTTTGCCTAAGAATATAACCTGCTATTCCAGCTGTCTCCCATTCAAGCACTACCTAGGCCAAACCTCCTTAGCGCTAAGATCTGACGGGATCAGGCTTTGTTAATCTGATATGGCCACAATGACAAAAAAGTGAGTCACAATTTTATTCTTACTAAAATAATTTAAAAATACTTTCACTATTATTTGCCTGAACATTTTCTTACTGCCATTTAACACAAATGTATAGTGTCAAGAAATCACAGGTATTATGCGATAGGCGCTTAACAGAACTTTATACTATTTTAACTTGCAAGTGGGTAGTGGCGCTCATCTCGGCCCAGTCTATCAAAAAGTCACCACCAACTGAGCTTCTTTTTATTTACCTTACCTATACCAATAGGAGGTTATCTACAATAATACAAGCATCATTTCTGAGATACGGGTCAAACACAAGTCATTACTGAAGACAGAAGAATAACAATCTTCACATGACAAAAACAGAAAGAGGAACCCTCATAGACAGCAGTTTGCACAATAAAACACACTTTGACAAAATAGCAAAATAAGCATTATAAAATACAAAATCTTTTACATATAGTCACATTTCTTTCCCCACAGTCTGAACAAACCACCTGCTTTTACTAACACTTGGCTTCAGACGTCTCGATTAAAAACACCCAAGTGCATCGCTGCCGATTAGAAATCAGTGAATCTTGATCATTAAAATGTGATTAATTGCACAGCCCTAGCGACAAGTATTCCCAACAAGAATTAGCATCTGAATAAATGAATACTGGTGTAGGTAGACGGGTTCATAGCCTTTTGTACAGTGCATTAAGACTGGATTGATCAAAATTCTACACTTGACTGACTTGTATTTAGCTTTGGAAATAATCTGTTGGCTCACGAGTGCACAGCAGCCTTTATATCCCATCTCAAACAATTACACAAGGCTTAGCTTGAGTAATATCCATAGTATAATTTATTAATAATGTTTTAGTCCAGTTTCCAGACTCTTCCAAATGAATTTTAAGCAAAACAATCAGTATGTTTCCAGTAGATTCATATATTTTGCATATCAAGTGTGGTTGATTGAAGAAGATAAGACCATCTAGAGCTTTATGCATATTTTATTGACAGTGCAGAGTGAGGCCTACTGTAAATACTGGGGTGGAGAGCGCATGGCATAGATTTCAGCGCGCCCGAGGCTTGGCGCGCTTTGATCACTGAGAAGGAGGACACTTTTTGATCCGAACGCTACCTTGGACATTTAAATCAAGCATCTGACTGACAAGCCGCAGAGCTGACCAAAATGGGTCATAATCTCCTCACTAGTGCGGATTAGTATAGTGTAACATTCGGCGACAGGTGCACAATGGGAAAGTCGGTTTGACAAGATTAGAGGAATAATCTGAGGGTGTTTGAAGAGTCAGACTTCTGTGGTTTGTGGTTCAAAAGTGCACAGGTCTGCAGGAAATTCTGGGATGAACTATTCAGGTGAGATATCTGTGGTTGACCTAAGATTTTCACAGAATTAGGAGTAAAGCACAACCAGAACAAACAAGTGTATGTGTCTGTGAAAATGAATGTGTTCTCATAAAGAGTTGGACAAAAGTGTTGTGTAGTATTTCTGATTATTATTAATAGTGTCCAACTAATCAAATATATTGATCAAAGCAAAAAAGGAAAATTTAACTTGGATAAAATGACTTAAATTAAGCATATTAATCTTAAAAAGATCATTTTAAGGCTTTTTTTCACTTAAGAAGACCAAGTCTAACTAGATTATTTGACTTGTTTTAAGATATTCTTTCCTGATTTACCTTATCTAGATATTCATTCATTCATTCATTTGGAGCCTATCCCAGTAATTGTGGGCCTTAGGCGGGGAACACCCTGGACAGTGGCTAACTTGCTGCAGGGTTAGACAGACAACCATTCACTCTCTCATTCACTCACTCACTAAGGGAAATTTACAGTGATGCCCAATTAACCTAAACATGCATGTTTTTGGAGGTGGGAGGAAACCGGAGTACCCGGAGAAAACCCACGGTGACACGGGGAGAACATGCAAACTCCACCCAGAGAGATCGTGAGATGTTGATATGGTCCGACCCGGGAATCGAACCCACGACCTCCTTATTGGGAAGCCAGAGCTCTAACCACTTGGCTACCGTGCACCCATTTATCTAGATATAAAAACTTATTTTAAGCAAATTTGTTTTTGTTTTAAGTCATAATTGTTAAAAAAAATCTTGTCAAGAGTATTTGAAACTAGCATTTTTTGCTCAAAACAACTACGTTAGTCAAATTTTCTTACTGCACTGGCAGATTATTTCACTAGAAATAAGACATTTTACCTCAAATTAAGCAACATTTGCTTATTTTTTGAAAGGCCTTTTTTCTTTTGCAGAGTTGAGATGTGACTATACGCAGCTGGGGGTTTGCAATGATAACAGGAAGTACCCCTTGAATCAAACAAAACAAAGATGGCGGCTTCCGTGAATGTTTGTGTTTTTGCTGCGTTTGATTCTGTTTTAGCAGAAATATGGAGTATTTGTCTTTGAATGAAGAGCAGAGAGATCTTTGTAACACTTGTTCTATCCCACACCCAATCAGCTCCATGTATTTCATTAAACATCCCACCTTTTCCCAAACACTTTCAAGTAAAGTAAAGTAAAGTTCCAGATAGATACTGTGAAAGAACTGAAATCGAAGTTCAACACATATACATCTAGCATGAGGTTACAGCATTAGCATATTAGGCAAAATTGATTTGTTTCCCCTGTGTAATTTCATTTGCAGCCAGTAGCTGGAGCTCTAACTCAGTTCAAACACAGTCATATGTAAATATTACAGCTATTTAAAGGCATTATGGATATGTTGCATGGTCTCTATCTGACCTTATGACATACTGGGTTATAAATGAACACAAACTATTGTAAAATGTGGTCACATACCAGTGATAACATTAATCAAGACCATTTACAAATTATTCCTAAAATAATCTTGGATCTAAGTCTGCCGTAGGGAAGAAATGTTTGCTTATAGAGCTACAGAAGAGAAAACCAGAAAAAGCTAATACCAAAACAACCTATCATCATTGTACAAGAACTGAATTCTATTTTCCATCGTCACTAGCGTCAAATATTAACTCACAAATGTTGTCTTTATTTTTCCACAGAGCAAAACATGTCAACAAAACAATAATGAATGTGCTAGTGTTTGATTCGAGTGGTTTAGGTCAGGTACCTTTTCTTCTCGTGACAATATGAGCAGCAAAAGCTTTGAAAATGACATCCGTGCTCCTAATCTCATGTGTACAGTCGCAGTGGGCTCCTGATGGTGTTCACGTGTAAACATACAGCTCGGTCGCCCACTCAGTCCGGCTGGAGGTTTTGGCAAGCATCGGTACAGCAGATCTTTTGGCATCGCCGGAGAATAACAATGAGGATAGGGAGGGATCAGCTCCTAAGTACGACGCCAGGCTGGTGAAGTTTATGTAAGGCTCGGCTTTGATTTAGACCTCTCCGTCTTAACTAGATAAAGCAACGCCAGCTAACTTTTGTTTTTCCAGTCTGTCTCTCTCTTTTTTTTACATTAAATAGTGGATATTCAACTGAGGCGTCAAGATGTTTGCTTATCCAGATTACAAAAGAATCATGAAAAGCTTAAAAGTTACATTTATTTTTCCATGTTAACTATTTGCCCCAAAAATACTTAAATAAAAGCGTGTTTTTGTCATTTAGATGTATTTGTGTCACTAAATAAATAATTAAAAATAAAATATATTTGTCCTTAGTCATATCGAGCTTGCATGGTCACAAAATCGACTATTATTTGGCACAGAGGATTCTCGTTCTGTATATTTCTAAAGAAAAGCTGTTCCATTTTATTTCATTAAATATATTTCTTCTCATTCAAAAGGTTCCAATGTGTTTTAACTTTCTACTCTCATTAAATTCCCTTAGTGAAAAGGGCTGGGTGATCTGGGAAAAATATAATGACATTATTTTTTTCTCAAATTGATTGATCTCAATTTTTTTATTTAATTTTGTTTATCATTTTCATTTGTTCTATGTCCCATTTATTAGATAAAAAACAAACAAACAAAACATACATTAATATTCTGCCCCAAAGTTTGACTTTTGTCCCAAACCACATATTTTACTGACAAGGGATTAGTATTCCATCTATTGATTCAAAACCAATAACTGAATAATTGACAACTCGATTCAGTCTAGATCTAGATTAATCGTCCAACCCTGCTATTCACCTTCAGAAAGTCACTTGGTCTCACTTTAATTTGATAGTCAGACAAATTCTATTTGGCCATAAAATCTATTTTGTCACACTGAAAGTTCAATTTCATAATGTAACGCAGGGCTGTTCAAACTTTTTTCACAGTGGGCCGCATTTTGGAACTCCTATGGAGCGGAGGACCATTGATACACAGCTGTGAAGTGAATCAATAAAAATTTAGCATTTATTCTAATTTTAATGAACCACAACACATTTAATAATGCATTAACCATTCATGTTAGGTTTCAAAGGCATCAAAACGTTAGATATTTCGACTATGATGTAAGAATTGCTCAAATTTGATATTAAAAACTATGCATTTTGCAATTTGAGCCACTCCAGCAGGATGTTTGAGGGTCAAAAAAAAAATAAAAATAAAATGGTCCAAGGGCCGCATTTGGCCCCTGGGCCACAGTTTGAACATGACTGATGTAAGGAATAGCAATGCATAAGAATATATAAAGCAACTTAAATCAGACATAAAACTAACTCTCCATACACCAAACATCCCAGAACTCAAACACAAAAGCAACAACTCAACTGGCCAACACAATCATTATAAACACTAAGCATCTTCATCACCTCCTCTTTTACTTTTAACTTTAATTCTAAGAAAGCATTTCACTTAAAAGTTAGCAGCTTGTAAAGGGAATACCAACACTTTAACCAACACAATGAGATATTTGAACTAGGACTGCACAATCAGTCACAATCAAACTGATATCACGATACTAATTGACGCAATAATACATGTTATTCTTTTATTGTTTTGTCAGTTCAGTCTATTTATCAAACAGTCAGATTTTTCAAGCCACGAGAAAAACAACCCAAGAGCTAAACGTTTAACTCAACTTTTCTCAACTAAGAGCAACTTAAAAACAATAATACTACTCAAGTCGAACTGGGCTTATTTCAGCCTTTTTCCTCAACATTTTTGGACGTGAACTGATTCAAGATTTTGAACCCATAAATCACAAGTCAAATTGCAATCACACTACATTTCTACTACTCCAGACTGGTTCTAATACTCTCTGGCTTGTAATGTCGGTCTCATGTGAATCCATGCGATCTGTTGTGTGTTTTTAGCTCCTCCGACACAACATCATACCCACTTTGAAGCCACCCCCATTCCGTGCTCTCCTCTTCCTCTTTGTTTTCCCCCTTCACACACTTTCAAAAAAGGGAGAGATCTGTCAAAACCCATCCTTTCTATTGTCTGGCTTTTTTTTAAGACTACTTTTTTCTATCTCTCTTTTTTGGTCTGCCGTGAAAATTCAGTCAGCCCTGATACCCCAGTGGAACGCAACATGTCATAACAAGTGCAATGTTGACGTGTTGTCTGTTTGAATGATGGGACTTCTATAATGTCAGCTCTTTCACGACGGGTTTGGACGTTAAAGAACTTTGACACTGCATTAATGTGCACTATCAAAGTTTTTTAAAGGGGAGTCAGTCAAGTGAATAGAGATGAACAATTTGGGAAAACATTGGGATTGTGATTTTACTTAGATTTGAATATGTTTAAATATTAGGACAAAGTTCCAACAAGTTTCCCTTGAGAATTGACAAAAAAAGTTGTGCAATGACAAACTGAAATGTGTTTCTATATAACGACATGCTATTATGATGAGCACATTCTAACCCCTTTTATTGCACGTCCATTATACAGAGTCTCTATTTCATTGCGAAAAAACATCAACTAGAGATGTTATTTTCTTAGCGTCTTATTGACAGGTGTTTTGGTTGAAGCCATATGTGGATATTTTCTTTGATTTTAACGGGTAAGTTTAGGTCTGAAGTTGGGGCTTGGAGTAGGTTAAGATTAGGAAAAGGATTTTGCTAATATTCATATATAACATATTTTCACCGTAGAAATGAACTGGGGTAGCAATGCGTATCATAGCTATGCAAAAAATTAGAAATTACTTGGTACGTATACCAGCATGTTCTCATGGATTGTTTGTTTATACCACACTTCTTCCTATTCTTGCGTGCACATTACACGCCCGGACACGCATTTTGGTCCAGGGCATACAAGAGGTTTTCTTTGGGTTTAGCAGCTAACTTTAGGTCTGAAGTTACAAAAATGTCTGAGGCTGGGAATTGGTTACAATTAGATTAGGATTTTGTTAATCTTCATGAATAACAACACATCTTTACATCCACCATAGAAATGAAATGAGGTAGCAAACGCATTAAATAGGCACGCAAATAAAAGATATTGCCTTCATACGACATGCTGTATCTGTGAGACCAAGCTCCACATACGCATTTCATTGAGATCAGGTTAAATAATAAATTCTGAACATGTTTTACAGACTTGGAAGCTTTCTGACAGATAAGATTTTGTTTTTGTTTGTGACGCCTTCACTATTTGCTGCATGTGTCCATTCTAATTGTATATTTGACTAAATCTCACAACCTTATAGTTCAAGAAAGTGAACTTCAGTATCTGAAAATATGATGCAAACTTATCTTTCATTTATTCAGTTGCATTTGTATTGTCAAAAAATACTTGGTTTGTGGGAGTCTGCTTGTTTCCAAGGAGTTGCAAAGTTGAATAATATTTTGTGGAACATTAGAGGAAAAAGATTTAAAAAAAGAAAAGCAAGTTTTGAGGTCTCCATCTAAAAACATGAATACTGCCCCTTTGGGTTATCTCTAATGTATTATGTATTTGTAGTAGCACATATTAAAGTAAAACATGTATGTCAACATTTTTCATTTTGTTCATTGTAAACCACATTATTGGTTGTAGTAAAGAGAAGGGACCATAGACTTCCTGTTGAAAAATGCAGCAATGAAAAGCCACGCCTCTTCAAAGTTGTAGCTAAACAAGTATTGGATTATACATAGTTTTACAATTAAAAATGCCCACCAGACATTCCTGAACCTTGAATACTACATTTTTAGGACGTAAAAGTGGGTAGAGAGAGGTGGTATCTTCTTCAAACACTCAGAAAACCAGAATTTTCTCAGCCCATATTGGCCTCAGTTACAGGACAAACAAGATTACATTAACACATATGAAATAAATTAATTCAATTCAATTCTGAGTAGGCTAATGATGAGTAAAGATCGTTGTAACAAGGTTAAAGCTCAATTAAGTTGCTGTTGCATGTATTCCCTTTAAATAGATATCACTTCTTAACATTATCTAAGCCCATTCCCACAAGACTCTGCCGTCTGTATTTATAGATGCAGAATGTGCGTTGGAAGCTTCCTGGGATCTGACTATTTTCAGCAGATGGCCTGGGTTTTCAATAAGCATCTGGCCATTATCAGCTAAAAGGGCCCCAAAAAACGTGACTTCAAATGACAGAACAAGTGTGATCATTTTGAAGACATTAGTTGCAATTATTTGTCCACCTACTGACCCAGTGCATGATCAGCGACGCGTCTCAAGCTGTGTCCCAAAAGAGAACAGACAAAACGTGTCTTCCAGCATGCACAGAAGATAGCATTAGCATCCATCGAGTTGGGAGTATAGGGAAAATCAATGGAAGGTGAAAATTTAATTTGCCCAAAGAGCCTTTAGGCAAAGTGCAATTTGAAAACACATCTTTTATTTTCCCTTGGGCGTCTGACTGGAGCGGGCAGGAGATGGAAAGAGGATCTCAACTTTATAGAAAAAGACAGACGTAAGAAGGAAATACCCCAACTCACTCCTCCCTTTTTGATTGGCTAATTCAGTTAGGGACACTTGCATCTTATTGGATCATATCTGGAGTCGGAGGTGTCCCATAGACCCATAAATCTACTCATCTGAAGAAGAAGCAGGCAGTTAGGGAGCACCCCATTATCCCGGTGTGCCCCGAGTGGGAGGGGTAAGAATAATGACGGTAGGTCTTCAGTGAGGAGGAGGAGAAGTGGGCGAGGTGGTGAGATTGAACTGTTGACTTGGGCAATCCGATCTTCCCAGAGAGAGAAAGACTTAAAGACATTATTTGCCGGGAAGATCAAATGGATGGGAGAGTTGTGGCACATTTTTCAGCCGTATTGTGGCCTAGTTTTGGATGAGGAAGGTGAAGGTCTGCTGGGGTTACAATAGTAAGACGTCATTTGCAAAAAACATTGATGGCTTGCAGTTCCCTGTGTAGCAATTGTTTTAGCTTTAGCAATTCAAATATTAGTTCAACCCTCCTTGATAAAATCTATCCAGTATTAATTATTCTCATTGCTAATACTGGTTGAAGATAAGAACAAAAAAAAAAAAAAAAAAACGATATATGTATTTGCAATTGAACTCTTCATATGTAATCGGTTTTAAAACTGAAATTCTGGCAAATGGAGGTCTATGTATACATTTTGTAATTTTGGTAATATATTTAACTGAGTGATCAGATGTAGTGTTCATGGTACAGCTGGGAAATTGTCAGTGTCAAATCAGTTATTTGGTTGAGCTTCACAGACAATTCTCATTTTTAAAGCCGAGGTCAGATTTTAGAAAAATACATTGGATTGTATTCTGTGCTAAATTGCATAGAGAGGAAGTTGGTATTTACGTTTATAAAATCATTACTTAGCCCTAGTTATGGACTTGCATCACCGAGTCGTGCAAAGTACAACAATTTCATCTGTGAGTTCATCCATGTCAAGATATTGCCTCTTAACATGTAAAATGTGCTGCAAATAACATTTTTGACATACAACACTTGCAATTCTACTTTTCTTTTTGATCTGCAATCATCCCAAGTACGCCCTGGCAAATGTAGTGCATTCATTCATTCATTTTCTACCGCTTAATCCCGTTAGGGGTCGCGGGTGACTGGAGCCTATCCCAGTGACTTTGGGCCTTAGGCGGGGAACACCCTGGACAGTGGCCAACTTGCCGCAGGGTTAGACAGACAACCATTCACTCTCTCATTCACTCACTAAGGGAAATTTACAGTGATGCCCAATTAACCTAAACATGCATGTTTTTGGAGGTGGGAGGAAACCGGAGTACCCGGAGAAAACCCACGGTGACACGGGGAGAACATGCAAACTCCACCCAGAGAGATCGTGAGATGTTGATATGGTCCGACCCGGGAGTCGAACCCACGACCTCCTTATTGGGAAGCCAGAGCTCTAACCACTCTGCTACCGTGCACCCCGAAATGTAGTGCACTGTATTTCAAATGACTAAGAGGTTAAGAGTTCATTACATAGTCAAATTCAAAAACTGTCCAATGGTAAAATCTTGGTTGTAGATTTAGAAGAAGAAGAAAGATCCATGCTTTTTTTCTAACTTGCAGCTTTCTGTGGGCAGTGATGTGGTCTCGCGGCCTGACACCATTAGTCCAGTGTTCTGATGGGTGTGAAGATGAGCCGGAAAACGCACATCTCCTCATGCATGGATTCCCACAGTTTTAGGACACAGCCACACTCTGTACTGTTGTCCCTTAATGAGCTACAGCACTTTTTACATGCCTGCTTTTCAGAGGCTGCTTCAAGGTCCCAGTGTGGCAGTGCGTTTAAACAAAGGAATGTTACTTATTTGGATGGATAAAAGTCTTCTGTAGCACAATATTAACAGCAAAAAGTAAGTCTAATAGATAGAAATTTTTGATTCGTTCTATAACCTATAACCATACAGTATATCAAATTTTAGATAATATCGTGGATGTTATTTTTAACATAAGCAAAAATGAATACTGAGTATGAAGTGCAGCAAAAACATGCTACACAAGAGCAAATTTATTATAAAAGTAAAATAAACAATGCTAGCAACTTTCTAATAGATGCAACTAGTTTATATTATATCAGCATTTGTACATTAAGTAATTCAGAGAGCTTAGCAGAACAGCAAAATTATGACATAATGAGAGATTTCTGCACTTTCTGTAAATAATTTGACAAATATTTGTTTGATATTAGAAAACTACGGCGCTCCATAGTACTCACGAAAAAAAAAAATATTTATCTCGTAATTACGAGATAAGATCTCGTAATTACGAGATAACTTTCTCGTAATTACGAGCTAGTTTTCTCGTAATTACGAGATAATTTTCTCGTAATTACGAGATCATTTAAATGGCTTTTCCCACATTCTGTATATCCACACGCTTCGTATAGGCTAAGCTAGTGACTTTATCCACAACGAGTAGTCTTTTCTGTGCTAGCTTGATGTTTCTAAATAGCTAAGATGTGCTTGTGGATTTCGTTATGTTAAATTATGTGTCTGTGGTCTTCACTGCAATGTTTACGGTCGACAAAAAGTATGAAAATAGCTAATAACGTGACTGTCAACTCACGCTACAGTTAGCATGCTATTATAAAGACGGCCAGTGTGTGGAGCTGTTCACCCACCAGAAAGAAGCTAGTGGTAATTGGCAGGTTTTTTAAATAAAACTCGATCTTCTTGACTGTTGACAGTCAGTCTCACTCATCCTTAGAAATGAGCGGCAGTTTTTCTGTGGCTCCAGCGTCTAGTTTTCAATTTATTTGGCCAAAAAGAAATGCTGCACATTTGCTACACTTCCGCATGGATCACCCAGAGTGGGCGGGTACTGCAAAAATGCCCGTATGTTGCAAGTCTGTTGCAGCACTTCTCTCCTTTATGGCCAAATAAATTGAAAACCAGACGCTGGAGCCACAGAAAAACTGCCGCTCATTTCTAAGGATGAGTGAGACTGACTGTCAACAGTCAAGAAGATCGAGTTTTATTTAAAAAACCTGCCGATTACCACTAGCTTCTTTCTGGTGGGTGAACAGCTCCACACACTGGCCGTCTTTATAATAGCATGCTAACTGTAGCGTGAGTTGACAGTCACGTTGTTAGCTAGTTTCATACTTTTTGTCGACCGTAAACATTGCAGTGAAGACCACAGGCACTTAATTTAACATAACGAAATCCACAAGTACATCTTAGCTATTTAGAAACATCAAGCTAGCACAGAAAAGACTACTCGTTGTGGATAAAGTCACTAGCTTAGCCTATACGAAGCGTGTGGGTATACAGAATGTGGGAAAAGCCATTTAAATTATCTCGTAATTACGAGAAAACTAACTTTCTCGTAATTACGAGATCTTATCTCGTAATTACGAGATAAATATTTTTTTTTTCGTGAGTACTATGGAGCGCCGTAGAAAACAACAACAACTTCAAGTGAATATGTGCTTGGAATGAGGAGTATTATATGTTTTGAGAAGAGTTTCATTGGTTTGAACTAAGATTGCTAAAAAGAATTAAGAAGCAGAAAATCTTGTTTTACATGAAATAAGAAAAATACACACTAACATGAAATTATTGAGAAATAAAAAATCTTTCTGTTCATGAAATAAGGGTTGCATTTTTTTTTTTTTTTTTTTTTTTTTTTTTTTCATTTTTTTCAAAATACATTTTGTTAGTCTAACATTTTTGTCAGTATCACCCAAATAGAGTAGGTCTCCTTTAAGGTAAAATGAGTTTAGAAAATATCTTTAAAGCAATTTAAGCAAGCCTAAGAGTAATACTTGTTTATTTTATATTATAAAAATCACAAATGTTAAGGCATGCAGTTGTTTGTTTATTTATCAGAAAATCCTTGTCTTCACCTACCACCTACCCCTGCCCACTTAAGTTAGGATTGCGAGTTAAACATGTAGGGTTCAAAATTGTCAGGTGGACACTTTTCAACAACAAAAACTAGTGCATTTTTAATGTGTGGATATCTATGGACTTGTTACTGTTTCTAAGCCATTTTGGGGTTTTGCAATGAAAAAAAAAAAAGTGAAATATTGATCTACGTATAATTTCTTCTTAAATGCATGGGAAACAATCACAATAGGTCTACTTTAAGGCTTAGTGACAACTTAAATACCACAATCCTTACCCTCAACCCTACATTCTACCCTTAGCTTTTTAAGTAACACTTAACACTAATCCTTAATGCATGTTTTCATCCATTAATTGATGATTTGTTCATGAATTATTAACTCCTTATTCATGCTCAATTAAAGTGGTACCATAATACCTTTTAAACCCACATATTCTATTTCTATTTAGCTAATAATCTGACTTTCATCCTCTGCTTTTTCCGTGTGTTTGCAGCCCATTACATCTTAAATACCTCTTTGCGACTATTCCTTAATGAGCTATAGAAACCAATTTGAGTCAGTATTTGTAAGTCAATTTATATCGTGAATGGAGCATGGCAGCCATGTTATTTGCGCTCCACATTTTGAAAGACTAATTGAGAATAAGCATCATTACCCTAAGCCCTGCTCTATGCTGAGTGATACGCCTCTTTTTGTGAGCTTCATTAAAGGTTATTCAACGCCAGAGCTCAAAATACTACTTATCAGTCCCTCACCTCATCATGCTGAATATTTCCAACATGATCCTCCTCCATAGTCATAATTAACCCAATGAAGCATACGCATTAGCGGTGGGCAGTGGACCTATGCAAGGTTTAGAGGTGAGCATAAATCATCTGCTGTTTAACGTCAACTACACGTCTAATTTGTTCCTTGCATGTGGAATGTATAGAGGCTGTCTTGGTATACTTGCAGAGATAATAACACTAGGAAGTAAAAGTACAAAATGGTGGTTAAGATTTACTCATATAGGATACAAGTTTGGGTCTGATTGTTAAAAAGAGTAACTGGACAACTTCATAACATCTGGCTCATAATAATAATAAGCAAAAGGGTTTCAAATACACAGAAAATGACTTGATTTCAAACAGATATTTAGGTACCTTTGACACATTGTTACACAGAACCAAATCAAAAATATTTTCTTTAGGCGTTTTGATAATTTGTAATCATTTAAATGAGTCAAATGATGTAAAAATGCATTTGTAAGAGGCTAAGAGCTGATGTGTGTTTGGAGAAAGCATTCCTAGTTTCCAGTTGACCTCTTAACTGTCTTGCTATAGGTTTGCAAGTCAGCAAAGTATCTAATTTGAGATTGTGGTCTTCAAGTTTTGACACAGGTTGAGATCACCAGTGGACGTTTTGGGAAGAGATAAACGACAACCAAAAATGGTGTGAATCAAGACTGGAAGACCAATCAACTTAAAGATGCTTAAAGGAAAAACTTTTGGAGGATGTAAAAGAGACACTTGGTGGAAGGCTGTCAACACAGGGACAAGAACAAAAAAGAGATGTAGGGTTTAGATCAGGAATAGACATGTTTTTGTAACTTGTGTGTTTTCCCTTTGAATTCAAAGAAAATATTATTCTAATTTGAATCTTTGAGTCTTGGTTGTTTTTCTTAATAAGGATTAGAGTCCGGGGATAAATTTCTCCATCAACACATATGCAATAAAAAAGACCAATTTATCTCAAATGTTTAAACAAAAGGGCTGTACTGGATCAGAATGAAAGTGTTACTCACAAAAAGATGCTCATCAAACCGTGAAGCTCCAAAAACTTCTATGTAAAGAAAAAGAGATAGAGGCAGTGGTTTAATAATGAATTGCGCCAACGCTTTTTCGACTGGAGTCTTCTTCTGGGCTAGTGGAGCTAGTATCTCAGATATTGTTTACAAATCTATCTACATATTATTGGTAAAGTTAACAAATCTTTCTCTGTGTTAGTGAGCACTTTTCCTTTGCTAAGATAATCTACCCATTTTCACAAATGTGCCATGCAAGTTGCTGATTAAACTGCATAGATACATTGGGCTGGCCACAACAAAAAGACACCATGCAATGTTCAATTGTTGAATGCACCACAATACTACGATTGTTGGAGTGAAATGTTCATTTCTCCATATTAAGCCATCTCCAAAGACATTTTAGAGAAGTTGGGATGTAATCCAATTGTTGATTTCAGGTCATAAGGATACACCAATCCATGTTTTTCAATTCTGATACCGATTCCGATACTTTGACAAGCATAACATTCATTTAGAAAAAAAGTAAAACATTATGGATCAACGTCAGTATGTAAATTAGTCTCATTTCGCTCAATTCAAAGCACAACTTAGATATCGGCTGAACAAACATCATTGAGCCAATACCCGATCAAGCAAAAGAGATTTGATGCCACTATCGGATCATTGCATCAAATGCAGAGGACAAATTTCCCTACGGGGACAATAAAGTGTACCGTACCGTACCTAATTAAAGACATATTCATATACTGAGGACCAAAAGTTGAAAAGGTTGTTGCAAATTACTCAGAAAAGTAAAATTTTTCTATTATGAAATGAGTCAAATGTAACTTCTACCCACCCATGTCTACCTGCTGCGCATTTCTTTCCTCCAGGTTCAAATCATATTGCGTAATAAGTCAGCAGCCTTCCCCAGACGCCTTTGCAATGGTTCACAGTGGGATAATGTTTGCTCAAGTTCCGCTCAATGAGATTCAGTGCTCGGGCGACACCATTACTCTAGCTCATTGCCGAGTCAGGTTGGGTGGGTGGGTCTGAGTGTAGAAGCAGCCAGGCGCCAGATGAGAGAAAGCACCTCTCCAGACCGATTACACGTCTGTGGAATAGTATTGCACTTCACCTCTGCTTCACTCGTTAATGAAGCTGCAAGATAAATTAAACTAGGAACTCTTCTCCTCCATCCCGTCTCCACTCTGCTTCCTGTGAGCCAATCAAATTCTGCTCGGCTAACGGTTTAGCCAATCAACATTCTTGCAGGAGGACGAAGGCGTTGTAATTTCCTACATTTCCGTAATTCAGCTAAACACAATGTAAAACAAACAAACAAAACTATTAGCTAAACAACAAAACACCTGATTTTTTTTTTCCAACACCATCACTATGCATTGGTGGCTATGCTAGCAAAAGTTTAGATTTTAAAATATTTACTCCAGGGATTTGGGTAAGATTGGGGTTATGGTTTGACAAAGTTAATCTGGTTAACAGGCCAATAGATAACGAGGTACCTCGTTTTCTATTGGTCAACGTTTTACTGGCCTTATCATGTTTATATATTTTTAGATATATTTTTTTTGTTTAGCACAAGTACAAAGCTGTTACAAATCTATGCAACTGTTTTTTACCAGAAATTATATACTTGATATTCAATGTTTACATATCTTTAAAATAACTCACGATATTATCTAAAATTGAATGTATTGGCTAGCTCTTGCTAGCCTGTTCAAAGTAAGGTTGCGTGTGTGTAACTTGTGCTCTTTTTCTATCAAACCTTCATTAGGGGTTCATTGGATGCTAACTGTATCTATAGTACTTTGTTCCTTCTCCATATCAAGATTAAATGACTACATTCATTATCTGATCAACATCCTCAGAGTGCAATTACTACCATAATTCTCCTGCAGAAGTCATTTGAAAGAAGTAAATGTAGAAAATATTGCTGCTTCAGTTCAAATCCTGAGCCTCTTCTCTGGTCTGTCACCACACAAAAAAGAGCCATCCCAGACTGCTTCACCCTATCACATCCTCTTTTTTTTGCCCAGCCTTCTTTGCCAATCATGTACCACAACCAGGACAACATGCTCCTCTGGCAGCCGGAACAGGTGGACGACATCACGTTGAGCACATTTGCACTAATTGCAGGCAGTCAGCGAGACGTATCTGAAATGGAGACGACAGCTCTCGCCTGCAGAGGAAGTCAGAGCAGCCGCGGCCTGAGCCAAAGTGTTTTAAATGGATTACACCAGTGTGTCATTGCGATTACACACTCCTCACAGGGCCCGCCACCAGATGAATTGTATTTTATGGCTTTACAGCAGATCTTTTCTTTCCTTTTCTCCAAAACGTGAGTGATTCTCCTTTCTGCCGTGATCCGTGTTCTGAATATGAGATTGTTTTTGTGCCTTTGAACTGCCTCACAAACAGTTCATCTGATACTTATCCTTATAGGGACATTTTCTATTCTTATCTCAAGTTTTTTTTTTTATCTGAGAAACCTGTTTTTGTTTGCCGGATACAGTTCTGTAGATTATATCCAATGTCACAAAAGAAAGCTGAGTGTTCTTTAATTTGGATTTTGTGCAGCAGTTGCATATAGGGCACACTGCAGATTAGATATCCAGTCTAGTATAATTTTATTAATCTTTTTTTTTTTCCGGGTTATGATGGGCAATACTTTTTGTTCTGAGTATCTGACTTATTTTTTATTTTTATTTTTTTGAGAAGATGATTGTGTGTTTTGATTGTCCCCCTTAGTCACACTTTGCTGCCTGAAAAAAAAAGCTGTTTTAAAACTGCATATTCTTACAAAAAGAAATAATACATAAGAATTTAAAAATGCATTTAATACTTTGACAGTTGGAAAATCTGGTTAACTAGCTTTAATATAAATACATGTATTATGATTAGTGATACACCGATCAGCTACTGAAATCGAATATCGGCATCGATCTATGAAATCTTGCTGGATCGAGTATCAGTCCCATAATATCAGTTTAGCCAGTATCCTGTTTGTGCTATTAATTGGACAACAATGAGACTATTTTGTCACTGGTGTTAACCTAACGTCTCTTAGTGTTTGAAATTGTATTAACATAGTAGAAGTTGAAAAAGTTGCTAAGTTATTTGTGCAATAAATTTTAGTTACATAACACTATATGACCAGTTTTCTAACAAGTTAAGTATGAGTTTTATGAAGAAACGAGATATTTTTATTCATTACACAATATCGGTTGATATTGGGTATCAGTACTTAAAGCTGCAAAATCAATAATGGAATAGGTTGAATGAGTTTGCTAAACTCCACTCTTATGTTAATTATTTTTTATCTAATCTCAATAATACCTGTAGATATAAAAGCAAAAATGCGAATAACATTTAACATCCTTTTGCTCATTGAATAAACGTTCAAGCGTTTAGTTTCTCCTGGTCAGAAGAGCAAGTGGTGGCGCGCAAAAGGTGCAGCTGCCCTGGCTCACTCCAAATTCCGTTGTACTCTGTGACAATGAAAATACATCTTTCTGTTCTCGGTTTCTCAACAATTCTTCTGCTAAATTGCAAGCTGAAGTTTTGCATTTGTAGTGTCTGTGTAAAACAGACATCAGGGGTTTCATTTATAAAGCATGCTTACGTATAGAAATGCTACATAATGTATATTTTTCCACGTTACTTTATGATTTAGAAAAGACAACTTAACAAATAAATATGCAATCCAATCCCAAATTTCTCAACTTTGTGACTGATGAGGAAGAAAAAGATTTGCGCTAAGATAAATTAAAAATGTTTCAAGTTTGTGGAAATTTGTCTCTTTTTTTGTACGTACATTTTTGGTAAGAATTCCACGCAAAGTACAACACTAACACTACAGGTGTGTCAGATTTTTTGCTCCCCTTTACGTATTTTCCACATGAGCAAATATTTGATAAATGAGGCCCTTGATCAGGCCACAATCAGTACATAGCATTTAAATTAAAACATGATTTATTTGAAACGGTAAGAAAAAAAAAAAAAAAAAAACTTCCCCCAAGTCACTAATGACAGCGACATCCTTTCCTTTATCTAACGTCCGTGTACAGCTACCATAAGTGTGCACTGCGGGCGAGGTCGGCAGTGAGCTCTCCGAGTCAGTGCACGTGAGGAAGGTTAAGTCTCAAAGGAGTCCATTAATCAGAGAGGAGCGGGGGTTAAACACTGCGCTGACCCACCAGGATGTATGTTCAACAACAACCCAATAACGGAGCGCTCGGCCACTTAACTGCAGTCATTCCACTGGCTCTCCGTGGCACGCCCTCGTCACCGGCGCTCACAGCTCACTAAAGCCAGACTTGCTGTGACATGCTGCTTGAGAGCCAGAGCTATGTGGGTTGGATTACATCTGGTATGAACGCACATTTGGTCATAACAGCAGAACATTATGTGGTGTTAGTGGATATGCACTGGTGAGGGTTTCGGTGTCAGAGAGGTGAGAGGAAGAGGTTTGTTAGAAAACAGGTGAGAAGAGCAAGTTAATTTACTTTAGAACTAAATAAATTTGGCAATCAAAAAAAAAAAAAAAGGTTCAAGTGAGTGTCAAATGTGACCAGATATAAATAGAAAAATACGAACAGACCCCAACACGGTCTCACTGACATGTATCTATACTACGGCATGTTAATAGTCAATATCATGAGCATGTTTTTGTGTGTGTGTCTTTTATACATAAGGCATCTCCATGTTGTGTAAAGTGACAGATAGAAATGCTATTTTCTCAGCATCTTATACAGATGTTTTGGTACTGGTTCTGGCACTGTCGCAAATTAAAACAGAGTGTGATATGAAAGCAATTTCTATTTTTTGCATGTGTATTTCACACGTTGGTGCCCCAGTTCATTTCTATGGTGGATGTAAGGATTAGGGTTTTGTTATTTTTCATGAATAATAACAAAACCCTAATCCTAACCTTAACCAACTCCAAGTTGAACACGTTGAAGTTCAGGTTTGAAGTTACAAAAATTAGTTTGTTTAAGTCTGGGACTTGGAGATTAGTATTAGAGTTTTGTTAATGTACATAAAAAGTTACATATTTTTAACATCCACCTTAGAAATGAATGGGGGCAGCAATGCGAAACTCAGAGAGAGAAATCAATAATGTTTTTGGCTTTTTAATCGGTTGGGTGTTATATAATGTGTAATATGTGCAGTGTTTGTGAAATATGGAGCATGTGAAAGAAAACATATCTCTATAAAACACTTCAACTACTGTGCTAAAACCTAATTAAACTCACTGAATCACAGTGTTGTAAGCAGAAATATACAGTGTCATCCTTATACCACAATGACACATGCACACTAAATTATAACTTGCATTAATTTGACTGAACATTGTTTGAACCTACCACTTATGAATTCCCATCAAATCGTACAACTTCCACATAGTTCTTATTCACTTGCCTCTCCAGTTCACTTCGCACTCTCAAATCCGCTTCTACAGCCCTCGGCAATGACACAATCCCTCTCTCTTTCCCCACCGGTTCCTCAAGTGCCAATGCAGGACTTAATGCTCTTCGTGGCCTTATGACTGCGGACACTTGCTCCTCAAGCTAATCATAGGACTGCAGACTATGAAAGCTGAGCTGCCTTCTTAACAATAACCATTGTGCCCCACTATTGAGAACCATACAAATGAGTCTGTGTGCCCGGTGGCCGCTGGGACAATGAATTCTGCTGGCTTTATCACATCTTGGCCTGGCCTACTATTAATCTTGTAGACTGTATGGGATAAATTAATGCAGTGAGGATTTGTAAGGCTATGGATATGGATTACATTGTCCAACGCTATATTTGAATTGGCCTTCGAATGTAATTCTGCTGGACTCAAGATTAAATTCAGCTGATAGGACTATAAGCCATAACAAACTACATTATTATAGGCTGTGTCAGTCTGCATGGCAGCACTGCACCACTTCAACTACACGTGTAATAAATAGTTTATGAAGAATTATTTGGCTTTTATATAGGCTTTACGGACGGAATTCCTGCTTTACCCTTTGTTCTGTCCAAGAAATAACCCTATTAACTACACATAAGAGAGGGGAAAATATCCACTAGGCCTATATTTTATGTCTATGGTTACTATACAAAAGAAGAACATATGTTAACAGTGCCTAATGTTTGTGTCAATTTTTTGGTCAACCATTTAGGTGCCAGGGTTCTTCATTTAAACCATAATCCACAACAATCTTTAGCCTTAAGTCTGAAGTTTTCAAACTCCCAAAGTTTATCAGACAGAAAAGCTCAAATCAGGAGACATAAGAGTTGAAAGTGAGATATCTGACTTTCAAACCAAGAAGTTTTTAAAGTGAGACTAAAGACTAAAACAACTTTTTGGCTGTTAAACTGTCTACAAACTGGTCACAAACCTACTGTGTCTCACTGTAAAAGCAAATGCAATTTACAGCGTAGTTGTGACAACTGATACAGTCAGGGCCGGCTCTGGGCATAGGCAAATTTGCTGATCACAAATGTAGTCAAACCAATCACACTAGTTTGACTATATATTGTTGTGCTCTCAGCCTCTTGTATCTCTTCTTCTAATGCTTTTCCAGCAGCATGCTCTGTTTAAGAGTATTTCTGGTCACTATCACAGCTTTAGAGTTACTTTTTCACACTAAAAAGTGGAACTCATCTAGAAACATCCTTACAACACACATGGCTCTTTGCAATGAATAAAATGTTTACACTAAGCATGTATCCGAACATAATCTTTGTCTCAAAGTTTAACACATTTACTTGTTGTTTTTTATATAATAGAAAGTGAGATAGAAGAAAGTGAAAGTACAACAGTCTAATGTGACAAACTGACAGACTATGCATACCGCCATTAACACTGAATAAATCCCCAACTGTTGCAGAAAAATGTTGACAATGCTTTGTTCAGCTCATACAGTTTTTATAATGACCAAATTATGTCTTTGATTTCCATCCAAGCACATCCTCTCAGCCTGGCCCTTGATTAAAACGTCCATCTGACAGAAGACAGGGGGAGGTTTGGCCCTGTACCCCGGGGACACTCTGCATCCTTCCGGTAAAGAAGAGGGGCACTAATGGAGTGTTAGTCTCCACTCTGCAATTTTATATGTGAAATGTAGTTTATGGTAATCGTAAAGACGTGGACAAATGGATGTGGGGTCAGCACAAAGCGTCGAAAAAAAACACCATCTTCTGCAGGTGTTGGAGGCGAGTGCTGCCCCCTGTCTGCAAGGTTAAATGTAGCAGGTGTTAATGCATGTTTGATGGTGCTAAATGTCTATTTTTTTTACATAAGTGGAAGCCCCTCAACAGAATCTAAAAACAAAAACTGTTCTTTATGCCAAAATCTGAATTCATTTGCTCAGTACCGGGCAATCAGATTAGTTTATTTGCGTGATGCAGATGAAACAAAGAAGTTGATCAGTCGTCTGTCATTTAGACCAAAATCTAACTTCACTCACCTCACATTAAAATCATTTTTTTGCTTCGCTCATTGATTCTGCAGAAATCAGTGATGTTTTTCAGGTCCACGTAATGATTTTTTTTCCTTTTTTTTTTTTTTTTTTTCGTCTTAAGCAGCCATGTTGGTTATCACATGGCAGACTATGCAGGTCTCTGATTGGCTAATTAATCTGTCAACCACGACCACTGAAATTTAAAAAGACATGGTGGATGGACGATCATATTTTGTATATATCGTCTGTATTGTCCAGGCAAGAGCTTTGATATCTTCTTCATTGTTTTTAGGTCAAATCAAGATTTTTAGGTCAAATCAATTTATTTTTGTGCAGCCCAAAATCACAACAATAGTCATCTCTGAGAGCTACATGTAATTGTTGATTTAGCAAACAGTAAAGTAAAAAAAAAAAATTAAACAATGAAACAATGAAATGAAACATTGGTCATTGCTACTACTGTGCAATTCCAGTCAATATATGCCAGCATTAGCATGTCAGGGACAACCTATCCTATCCAAACGCAGCCCAAAAATGAGAAATAAATAAACAGTTTCGATTCAGTCAACTATTTTAATTTTACAAGAGATCTGTAGAGGGAGCACTACCACTAAAGCTATTCAGTTCTGCTTTAAACAGATAGATAAATACAATGGGCTAATTCAAAAGGACCCAGACCACAGATTGAGAAGCAAAGATTAAAAAAAAGAGAGAGAGAGAATGATAATCTTGCTCTGACCCTCTTTAGCTTTTGGCAGTTGCTGGCTTTGCTTGCCTTACGCTCTCTTGTAATGTTTATGAACCTCCAGGGACAGTGTATAAAATATTCATTGGCGCGCTGAGGCAAAGTGCAGGCAGGCAGGCAGGCTTAATGTTTGCCGTTTTAGTCCCTTGCCATGATACAAGTGCTTGTACATGTGTTTTGGTGAAAGAGAGCAAAAGGTGGGGGTTTTGTACATGGCCGGTCAATCATTACTAGTGTTTATTGACTTTTGTCTTAAATGTGAGGTTAGCAGATGCACTGTCACAGTATATTGGAACATTCTGGAGTCAAATGCCAATGTAGCTTCCCATTTTCCCCAGTACTGACATATCCCAGGACTGTGGTGAGCTCGGAACCAAAACTCAGCCACAAACAGCCATCTTCACTGTCTTGTAAGAGAGGAGATATTAAATTTTTTATATGTTGTTTGTTTGGAAAAGTTTTATTTTTAGACCCCTTGGCACATGTCTGACATCTCCAGAGTGCATACATGCCTCATGCATTGATATATTGCTTATTTTTGCTTACATACCATGATATCGATCATGGTATGTTTGGATCTCAATATAAAAAATAAGATAAGTTACAGCCGAAATTTGCTGAAAACATTTTAAGTAAAAGAGAAAAGAAGACTTGCAGTGTAGAATAAAACATGGAACAGTCAAATAAACATTTTTAATCAAAAAAATAATAATAAAAAGGTTTGACCTCAATTACAAAGAGCACCTGAAGGTCATCCCTTGTAGACTCCAACCATTTGTGCTTTTTTATTGTGTCTTTAAAATGATTATTTGACATTTTAATTTTAGACAATTGTGAAGCGAATTTAAAAAATACCCACAGCACATTATAGTGCTGTAAAAAGTGTATGAATTAATTGCAACTAATCAATTTAAATCAATTATTGGCAACTAATTTGGTAATCAAATTCTTTATATGGGCTTGAAAACATGCAGTGAAAAGAGTGGAAGTACTAAATGTACACCCTAAAGTTCTCAAGTGATGATTTTGCTTTGTCTGTGGCAAGTTTTTGTCAAAAATGCATGTATTATAATGTAACAGGATAGTTGCTAAGATAATACATTTGCAAAATGACTGTTAGTTGCAGAACTGCATTAAGTTACTTACATTTTAATCATCTTGTTTTATCAAATTTAGATACATTAGATCAGGGGTCCCTAACTGGGTCCACGGGCCATCTGCCACCGGGGGGCAAAGGATCTTTTAAAATATTTTTTATTTTTGATTTCATTATGTCACTACTTCCTTTTGCTTTGTAATGAAAATACTTTGCCACCTAAGCAAACAGCAAATTGAAGATATAAGAGCTAAAAATATGCACAATAATCATATGTATGCATTTTACTTTGTTGTCATTGGCTCTACCCAACCTCAATCGGTCCCATGGGATAAAACTTTGACTGTACTGGTCCTTGTAAGAAAAAGTTTGGGAACCACTGCATCAGATGAATTACTCAACATTCCAGTTGTTCTTCAAAACTTCAATGTTCTTCTATGTATAATTGATATTTTGATCATCTGCCCACCTCTACGAGCTGAGAAAACATAGTTTTTAAGCACTGTATGCAAAGTGGCGACAGTAAAAACACCGCCTATGAATATTATAATGTAAGTTCTCAGAGGCAGTATCACAGCGACTCGCGACCTGCTGAATAAAAGAACAAAGTAGAGAAAATGCATTTTCCTGCTCAATAATAGGATTTAATGAAGGCAACAGCATCAAAGCCGGTGGCTGTCAGCTATAGGCACATGGATTATTATAATCCGCTGCTCATACATTCTGCAGGTCATTCAATCATGTGGGAGACACAGTCTTATATTAGCAATAACACAGAGATGTCCAGCATGTTGGCGCTGACGCTGAGACAGTGCAAATCAAATAGTCTGGTCTTAGGCACAGATTTCCTTTCCATTTGGCCTCAGTCTGTTTGTCTGAAGAAGCAACTTGGAGGCTAAAACTCAAACCAAATACTGACCAGCAAAGTTCTGCATAGAAAGTGCAAATGGATGTCACGTCTGTAGCTTCTTTTTTATATAGGTATGTACTGCAAAGTTTAATATAGATGTTGTGTTGGCTACATTTTATGTCATTATAACTTGTTGTAGTAAAACCTTGACTTAGAAGTTTGAGGTTACATGTGAGGTTACAAACTGCTGATGCAAAGTTATGACTTCACAAACTGTATGTTAGTTATTTTGAGAAAAGATAAAAAAAACATTGGAGAAGTGTTTCCAGGAACACCAGATAAAGCTAAATCAATTGCATAAATAAAAGGCTAAAAATACACGCAACAATCCACGATAGACGCTCTTAAGATTAGCGTCGAGTGCCGTTTCCTTAAAGAGGAGAGATAAAAATGTGAAAGCGACTCCCAGAGGAGACCCGTATGATAATATATGCAAGAAAAAAATCTATTATGAGCGCAATGACAAGAGATCAATGTAGCCTCTTAGTCCCAGTGACAGGCTGAAACTAATACAGTCATTAGCGTTAATGCCACCGTGATATAAATGGAAAAGGCGTTATTTTTAATGGGCCTACTGCTGCTGTGCTGGGTAAAAACAGTAATCCAAGAATAGGTTGCGTGTCTTTGGGCATCTGTAGCCAGCAGTGGGGAACGACGGGTGACTTCTTAGTAAAATATGAGCGTGGATCCATTGGCATAGAGGTGGAAGGCTTAGTTTTCTCGACTGAATCATTTGTGTTGATGTGTGTGAAAGATAATACAATAAACAAAAGACTATCATACAGTGTCGTATTTTGTGCATTAATCAGTTATTATGAAAGAACTCTGAGCAGGTGCTGAGAGAGCTAAAAACAGTCAAACCTTACTCGTGAACAGCTGCTATGGTGCGAGCATTAAAACGATAATGATAAAATACAGCCAGTCTGATTAGTCATGCTGCTCACTAATGGTTGTAACACTGTAGTTGTTTGGAGCCAAATGTGTTTTGGGATAAGGTCATACACAAACAGACCAGTCTGTTCATTATTTCAATCATGTAGAAAAGTATATTGTAATAACATCGACTGAATTCAAATGAAATACTAACTTCAGCTTAAGACAAAAGAAGCTCACTCACAAACACATTTTAAACATCGTAAGTCTATACTGTGATTGGTTGGACCGCAGGTGTTTATGATCGGCACAGGTTTGTGAGGGCAATCCACACCAGTGTTGCCAGATGGGAAATTTTGAATCATCGTACCAGAGCTTGAAAATGATTGTAATTTGCTAAAAATTATCACACAAAACTGTTTTTAATTGTGGACCAGGGCCATTTCTATGACATCAAGACCTCTTTAGATGATGCTAAATCATTGACAAAGATAATGAGGTGAAAAAAAAAACCAACATCTCTTTTATGTTTAGTGCAATTCACAGCGAGCTTTCTCCTTTTCACATCCAAAATCAATCTGATTTAAATTATTATCATCAGAACTCATTCATACTTTATTTTAACTGAAATAAAGCATTGGCTCACTCGATCTGCCCTTCCTTCATCCAGTGCCTTCATTATTGGTTATGTATTTACGCTTAGTCACACCACATTGGGGCAGACGCAGACGTGCAGCCATGAGCTGTTGACCAATAATATTAGAGAATACCACTAAAGCTCAGACTGTGGTAAGTGTTTGCTGATCCTGGATCAGTTTTTCAGTCTTTTAGACAAGCTCAAGACGAAGAAAATACCTGGCGCTTCAAAATTATCGTACATTTACTTAGAATTATTGACCGTCCATCGTACATGAGGTGAAATTATCGTACAAATACAATAATTATTGTACATCTGGCATCACTGGTCCACACCGGTGTTACAACTTTATATAAATGAGATTTTGCTTCAAGTAAAAAGCTACTTTTCATGAGTAACTTTCCCACATAAAACTTTTCTTTTATGCACATCGAACACACTTAAGAGATAATCTAATCATCCCATTTATGTGATGGCACAATTTTTGTCAGAGATTACATGCATAATGACAACTGCAACTGAAATTGCATTAATTGCACAGTACTAGTGGTGATGCAGCAAATAATCTTTTAGGAAAAGGCAGTGCAACTTTCTCCAACTCTACATTATACAAAGACACAACTAAGTACATGGTGCAGGCAGGGGAGCTGTCGCGCATCAACTGCACGACAATACAGGATTACTCAAACATGAAGAAATCAATCAAAACTTTGAGAAATCTAATCACGGAGAGCCAATTAAAGTTGAGCTTGCATAATATCTTCCCTTCCATTGTATTGTTCTGCAGAAGTCACCAAGAGAACAATAGTACATCTCTTAAAGCTGTCCCGTAGTGAATGCACCGTGGGCTTGCTCAGCAGACAAATAGTCTCTGGCCACACTGCGAGACAATGAAAAAGCTCCCAGTTCTCCTCCGTATCGCTTCAGTTACACAGCAGCTCCTGGATCAATGATATCCTGCCAATGACAATGTCTGTGTTACTACCTCACAAACCTCCCATTCAGTCTAATTATACATGCACGTCGATCTATAAACTACGCTTCTATAGAGGGCTAACACACTTGACTGCATGGTTTCATTCACTGCCAATGAATTCATGCAATATTTCAAATTCTTCTGCTGTTTGTGTGTCATGTTGGAGAGCTTACAGTCAAAGGAATGTTAAAGTGGCTGGAAATGCTCGCAGGTCTTCCCAGGGTCTACCTGTTTATTTGATATAAAAGGAGCGACTGCATAGAAAATAAGATGAAAAGAAAAATGTATACTGAGTGAGAAAACTGGGAACAGTGACTAAAGAGTAAGTTCATGAACTATTCGAAGTATAAGCACTTTGAATGCGGCATGTTTTTGTATATTAGATGTTCTTCATGATGGGCAGATGGATGGATTATGTACGACGTTTGGCTAGGGTTTAAAAATATGTATTTCTCTAGTGTGTATGAAAAGTGTGGTACCTAATTTGCAAACAGTGAAAAACAAAATTAAGTATTTAAGCCTTATACTGTATATACTATCTCTCTCACTCATAGACACATGCCAGTTAGAATAGATTTTTTTTTCAGTTCCTGCAAATGTTTTAGCTCCAGTTGTAGATTGCTCACAAACTAGGAACTAGGGACTCCAGCCACAAACTGTGGTCTTTGTTTTTAGCTCCAGCTCTGAGCCAGGTATTCTGAACAGGAACCTTTGTTGAAAAAGTGTTTCAATTCTCTTTCAAACATAGACAAACTTTTTTGATCCTCTAATTAAATTACTAATTAGAGGTAACTATAAAAATACAGTCGGTAATTAGAAAGTAGAAGGTAGAATTTTAAGTTACTATAAATATGTGTTTTATTGTTGATGTGTTTTTTGAGCTTTCTGTAGGCCACAAGTTTATTGTTAAAACGCACTAAAAACATTAGATTAAAGGAGACCTATTGCAATGGTTCTGTGTATTTAGCAAGTTTTGAACAAGAGATGAATGAACCTCTATAGGAAAAAACTATAGAGGTCCATTCACTTCTTGTTCAAAACTGCAGAATTGATAAGCCCCGCCTCCTTACTGTAAGATATTTAGCAGCAGCTTTTAAAATTGTTATATTTTATTCAAGTAAACGCTGTGTGACTATTTTAAACCACACATGCTGTACTGAATCTGAATATTTTTAGTAATCTCATTTGAATACAGACAAGTGGGCGGGGATAGGTGGTAGGTGAGAACAGGGCTTTTTTGAGCACTCAATCACCAGCTGCAGAATACAAAACATGTAAGAAGGCAGTTATAACAAAAGAAGATTTCACTCAATAGGTCTCCTTTAAAGTCAATTGGAGCCACATTTACTTTATCTACTTTCATGCACAATAATGTACCGAATATGACCCAAAAAGTTGCCCATCTCAGTTTTAAGACACCAGCCACTTTCATATTTGAAGTTTGCCTCTTTTTCAATAACACCAAGCAACCCTCTTCTTTTCTCTCTCCTTTCTGACAACACATAACTCGCACTTGTAGCTGATAGATCGAGCAAAACCACTACGAGCTTTAAGTGCACCGTGGCAGCTCGGTGACAAATAGCAGCGAGTTGGCGGGCCGCTTGGCATTAAGTCTGTTAGTTAATTGGACGCTGCACCAGTCTGGCTCGTAACTTACCTGAAGATTCCCATCGACGTAGGAATGCTTCAGCGGGTCAGAGGAGGAAGTCTACGCGTGAAAGAAAGAGGAGTGTCCGGATGCCCCCCGATTAACGGCCGCCGTGTTTTACGCCACAGGAAAAGCCCCAGGATGGAGCCGAACCGTGTGGAAATGATTGCTATTTGCACACAGGAGAGCAGTGATTGGAGGAGATGAGAGGAGGTGAGGGGGTACTACCGGGGAGAGCGGGGCCCCTCCTGGAAAAATCAATGCTAATGACTGGTGAGAGCAGCCACACACACTCACTGTTGCTCCAGAAGTGTTGGTATATTCATAAACCCAAAACGAACTGTTGGGTGATTTGAGCTTGCAATCACGGCAGAGCTGTGAAGAGGCAGTAGTTGTGGTAGTAGAAGAGTTTGTGATTCTATATTGGTGGTAGTAATAAACAGTAAAATCAGTGAGTAGTTGCAATTTCAAGTAAAGGTCAAATTATAAGCTAAAAATAGGTTTAAAATGATTATGATATATATTTGTTTGCCTGTTAAGCTGTATATAAATGGTGCATTGCCAGCTTTTTTGTGTATTTTTTTGGCATTTTTAGTGCAAACTGAGTAAATGAGCAAATTTCAAGTCAAAATAATCAAAAATCTTCTGTGTCTCAGTCATTTCTATCAGCATGGATATTTCCACTCAAAACTGTGTGCTGATCACAAGAACCTGATGTCAAACCAATCACATTGCTGCTCTCAACTCTTTTACATTTTCCAGCTGATTTTTTTTTTTTTTTTTTTTTTTGGCTTGAAATCTGTTTGTGGGTTAAATAGGTTAGCTTCACTTTAACCAAATGAGAAATTTGGGCAAATCTTTCTTCCTGAAATTAAAAAAAATATATGATATGTATATATACAGTATATATAGCCTACATACACATACAATTGTGTGTAAAGTGTTTGTTTTTATGGAAATGCTATTCTTTTAGCTATAACATTCCGATTCCAATGTACAAAAATTGAAATTGCGTTCATAAGACACACTGTTTAAAACTGCGTGGTATCGAGTCAACACACACATATCTGTAAGAACAGGCTGCCTAACCCTAAAATACTTTAAAATTAGTAACAGACAATTTGGTTTGAGCCTCTTTAAATGCGGATTAGACGTTTCTACACATAAAGACTCTTTGTTGGGCTGCTTGGTTGACATCAGTGCGAAAACAAAAACTAAAAAACATTTATTATTGTAGCTGTTGATGAAGTATATAGTAGGTTGCTTTTCTATAAATAGTAGCGACTGATAGTCATTTCTACTCATTAACTTTTAATCAAAAATGTATGCTTTTCATTTCTTGGCACATGTACCAGCACATCTAACACTGCCTACAGGATGTACGGCTCGTGCTATAGCAGATAGCAGACTGATGGACATCTAATTAAAGCAGTCTTAAGCGAGCAGCAGGGATTACTGTCTCAGGAGCTCATTGATTGCTGATGGACACAGCTGTCTCATTACACCACTAACTACCTGAGCCCATTTTATTTATATGCTGCTCTATTTATGCCGGGCTCTGATAACACTGCAGTGACCTTTGCAGTCGCCCATCTTCTCTTATCCACATTGCACTGGTGAGAACACTGACGGATTTGGTGTGGACTTTAGAGAGAAATGTTTAAACTAGACATAGATCACAGGTCAGCCATGGCAAGTAATTCTGAATGGCCCATAGACTTATAAAACTGGTAGACAAGGCTGTGCAGTTAATTCTATTGAACGTTATTTGTGATTAAGCACAGGGCCTTCGAAATGTCAAAAGCAAATTGTTAATAGCAGCAGTAGCAGAAAAGGATGTTGGGAATAAAACATATTTTTGTGTTAAATGGCCATTAAATGAAACTTGTTATGGGCATTCAACACTAACTTGGCTCATGCCAGAGTGATATTATAATGTACTGAGTTCTACACATGATCAAACTGGATAGACTTTTGCTGAAAGCCATCGGATAAAGGTGAAATGTCGTGGGGAAGATTTGAAGCTGATTGGTCAAAGCATCACAATGGAATCAGAAGCATTTCATATATATATATTATATATATATATATATATATATATATAATATATATATATATATATATATATAATATATATATATATACACGTATATGTGGATGTACATGTGGATTTAACCAGTGCTGCTTTTTTTTTTTTTTTTTTTTTTTTTTTTATTTCAAAAAGGGGCATGACTCAACTCAAAGGATTGCTTACACCTGTCAGAACACTGCACTTTTGGGTTCTGCCTAAAACACAGTGTTGCACTGTGATTCTTCCACTGCTGTGCTGTAATTGGTTCACCAAACTGTGACCGTTTTGAACCGTACATGGGGGATCAGGTCAGAGGGATTCTTGAGAGATTGCAAATTCACACATTTCCTGAGAATCCATCTTGAACTGACTTTTCAAAAAAACGTACCCATTGTCAAAATAACACAAGTTTTAAAGCTAGAACAGTTATTTTAGCGCTGCATACAAGTGAAATTACACATGGACCGGATAGGAAAAAACTGACTTCCTTCAAGCATTCATAAATTTAATGAGATACTCCCCAAATAAAGGGTGAGCAGGGAGATTGCCAGCAGGTGGTACACAAAATCCACCAAGCCAAAAAGAAATGCTTTAATCTGTCTAAAACTGAATCAAAACAACATCATTAATGTTGAAGCGCAAGCACAGACTGTAAAAAGAATGGCAAAATTATGTTTGCAGTTTAGATGAGGTGATGCTAGCCCAGCCATTGGCCTAGTTTTTCTGCTTTGCTTCAGTAATGGAGGTGGAAAAAAGTGCAAAGCCTCACTGGAAAACGGCTGATTTGGCCTGAAGTGAACTCTCACAGCCGAGGCATGAAAGAGAAAGACCTTGTGAAATATATTTTTTTTTCTATCAAGCATCAAATGATAAGAATTAAGCTATAGCTAATCTAAGCAATCTGTAGGCCTGAGGTGGTGATGAGTGTGGCTTTAGAATCAATGCTGGATTATACTTGAATTGACAATATACCTGCCAATAAAAAAGTGTTGCGATCTTTTTCTTAAATAGATATAGTGCATTTTACATAATTAAAAGACTTAAATAAAAACCTTAAACAAACAAAACAATAATATTTTTGAGAAAAAGTTATGTCCACTACGACAATACAACAATTTTGACTTTCACAATGCAAAGTTTACCTTATGAGCTCATAACAATGTTTTCTGACTACAAACCCACCTGAAGTTGTGTTTAGCTTCATTCATGCATGTTCAGTTGAACTAGTTTATGCTCAGAAAGTTTCATTACATTGTAGCATTACAATTATAACCTGTGCAGTCCATTTAGTACCACTGGATTTGTTCTGGAGGAGTGTGTTCACTATGAATGCATGGTTTGATTTGCATAGCAGTCACATTGCTTAAGTTGGGGGTCTCCAAACATTTTTGTATGTTTTGTATTGAGCTACCACAAGAAAGTAACATGAAAAGTGGAACAGTTAGATACTTATTTAAACAATTAGCCATTGTCAAATTAGAAATGGACACTATTAGGCATCTAAATTTACAGCAGAAACAGCTATACAATAAGCAAAACTTCAGTAATGACCCGTGAACATAGAAAGCGATGAGATGCAAGTTTTGCATAAAATCCTATTGATGTGTATGTGTCAGCGACGTAAATAGAGAGCACAGGTCTTCATCTGACCAAGGAGAACGAGAAGACAGTGGTGTTTTGGACTGATCATAACACAATTAGTTCTCTTATCCATGATTGCTTACACGGCAAGCATTGAGTTAGATAAAAATATTTCACGTCAGCTGTCCCTTCCCACTTCCATAAAGCGTAATATGTATGATCCAAAATCCTTTGGTTAGCTCTTTAGCTCCAGAGCTACAGGTCGAAGATAACTGGTCTAAGGATTTGATTTGTTTATTTTGCATTGTTCATTCTCAGCAGAAGGTGCACTAACACCTAAGCATCTCCTTAAACTTAAAGATGCAGTCCGCTTTCCAAATATAATATGGATTCAATATGGATTTACAAAATAAGACACAAAGCAAGACAACATAAAATTCAAAATTATGATCATAACAATTGAATGGCTTTATAAAATTGTTGATTTAGCCCACTGAGAGTTTGTAAATCTAACAAAGTCTTCTTGCTTAATACAACAAACGTGCAAGACTGAAACAAGACTGAAGCACATCCATTTGCAAACAGAAACCAAAAACATGTTGGAAATCCAGCTAGAGCCACCATGATGGTATGATCCGTCTAGTTGAATTCCCTCTGTTCAGTGCACGCATGCTTTCTCCCGACACTGTCCTTAAGTGGTCTTGCGTCACAAGTGCAGAATGTCACTTTAGCTGTTTAACACAACACATACCATTGCATTGTCAGCCTGCAGGCGCACTTACTTAAGCTCATTAGTTATGCATTGTACAGCATGTTAACTCCCCTTGAGTCAAATCTACAGACACCACACCACCCCAGCCCACCTCCTCCCCCCCTATCCCGACTGGCACGGCTCACTTACCCATGGGCTCACAGCCGAGGTGCCCACAACACAAAACCTGCTGGATACAAGAAGCCTTTGTGCAGCACTGACTTTTCTTTACCTTCTCCCTCCCGCTGTTTTCCTCAGTGATAAATCCATAAGCCGGGATGCTCAAGTGGGTGTGAAAAATGTATGTGCCAAAGAGCCAAATCCCAAAATATAACAGCACTATATTATACGTGCCTTTTGTTAGAAGAAAGTAGTTCTGCCAGCAATAGAAAGAGCCTCGGAAAAAGTGCCAAAATCCTTTACTTGGAAGAAAGTTATTATTATAGCCGAAAAGAATACATTTATTATTGAACTACTACGGATTATAAATTATTTCAAGCCACAGACATGACTGACCTTGCCTCCTGTATGTAAGGATGTGGTGGGAGGCTCCAAAGTAGATATACCGTAATTTCTGGGCTATAAGCCGCTACTTTTTTCTCAAGCTTTGAACACTGCGGCTTATAAGGCAATGCAGCAAAATTATAGATTCTCATAGACTTACTATTAACAAGTGCGGCTTATATATATACTTTATCATTTTTCTAACTTAAATCTAGTGGGTGCGGCTTATATTCAGGTGCGCTCAATAGGGCAGAAATTACAGTATAAATAATGTAGGACTCAAACTAGTTAATACATTGATTGCAACAAATCAAATACTTAGATAATTATAAATATATTGTGTCATCAGTAGGCTATTATTTATGAAATATGCCATAAGGGTTCACTGAAAATATGTTCCGACTCGTACAGATATGACTTCAAAAAGGCACACAAAATATGAGCTTTTCATGTCCAACAATCTGTTTGCCCGTTTACTTTATCAGTATTCATTCATTCATTTTCTACCGCTTAATCCCGTTAGGGGTCGCGGGTGACTGGAGCCTATCCCAGTGACTTTGGGCCTTAGGCGGGGGAAACACCCTGGACAGTGGCCAACTTACCGCAAGGTTAGACAGACAACCATTCACTCTCATTCACTCACTAAGGGAAATTTACAGTGATGCCCAATTAACCTAAACATGCATGTTTTTGGAGGTGGGAGGAAACCGGAGTACCCGGAGAGAAAACCCACGGTGACACGGGGAGAACATGCAAACTCTAACCACTTGGCTACCGTGCACCCCACTTTATCAGTATGTTCTCATGAAAGGTCTTTTTCGCTTCATCAGATTCAGTAAAAATCAGATGTTTACTGGCATTTTGCTTTTTTATAAATCAGCAAATGAAAAAACTAAATTACTATAATTAATAGATTAGTAGAATTTGAAAAAAAAAAAAAAAAAAAGATATTTGCAGCCTGGGATAATGTAATGTAAGCATACCTTAGTATCAGTTTCAAACTGATTATTTAATAAAGTTGTACTGTTCTAATCTATTACAAGCTATTGTGAACCAAAAATACTTTAAAGATAATACCTTGTCCACTGAACGCTATAATGTTGGCGTTAAGCTAATGTGGCGTTAGCGTATTGGCTTCTAAAAGAAGTGACAAGCTCTTCAAAACACACTATGGTGAATAATAAAAGGTTCAGAATGCAGGTGCTGACGCTCAGACTTTTCTTCAAGCAAATAATTGTTTAAGTAATTGTGATTCCAATTTATTTTTCCTCTACCTTGCCCTGGTGAAGACCTAGCAGGTCAAATTGCGCTGGTGCTTTTTAACCCTCGCCATGTGTAATAAAGGCGTTTACATTTTTGTAAAAATCCCTGAGTGCCTCAAGTTATCTTGTTTTGCTTTAAGAAGCCAATTGTTTTGTATCTAATGAATCATCAGTAGTTCAAGTAATAGTAGCTCACATTACTGAAAATTTTTTTGGATATTTGGCAAAATTTTTCTCTGAAAAATCTGGCCCTCAGAAATATTAAGTTGAATAGTCCTGTGCTAATGCTTCAGAAATCCACTGCTGATTTATGGAACAAAACATTATCTGTGGTTTTGATGAGGAAACAATGTCAGAACAGAATTAAAAACCCATTTGGCATAAGACGTGCACTTTCACTCCATGAAAACAAAAGCTTAGAAGTTTGTATTTGTAACTTTCCAACACAGATCACTTTTTTGAACTTACAGTGCCTCCTCAGTCTAAACACAGCCTTCTCACCTTGAATAGTGATTATCGTTCACGGTGGCCATGACGGTGGTTGTAATCATGAAAGAAATACTGTCTGCCTTTTTTCTGAGGAGCTGTTGATCATATAAATGCAGAACTCCGGAATAATCAAACTCATACCCAATCTCGGCGAGACGGAGTGCCAATTTCAACCAAGAATACCATTTCTACAAAGTCAGAGGGAGAAGAAAGGATACAGAATTTGCACCAGCCCAAACCATAGCTCTTATGCACTGTGTGACAAAGCAGCAGTATTATAAGTTTGCTTTTGAAACACTCCTCGATTTGCATGTAATCATGTTTTCTGTGTAAGTCTTCTTTCAACTGTGTGCAGTAAGCTTGTAAATGCTTTAACATTGTAAACGTCTTATTTATAGTATACAATGAGCTAAAATAATACAACAATATGGGTTTCTTATAGGAAAATTGTGAGGTTTTCATCAAATCTACAGTATGATACCCAATCCAATACAACTGTACACACATTAGGTATTTACATTGCATCATGAGTCTTACATTAGCAAGTGAAACACAGCAGGAAGAGATGGTCCAACACTGTACAGTGGGAATATTTAATGTATTTCAGATGTTTGGCTTTAAAACAAAAGCATATTTAAGTTTTGATTAAATGTTTGCCAGGTATAATTTGTCATGCAACCAGTTCTGGAGACGGTTACTTGCTGGCCAAAAAACAAACAAACAAAAAACAACAACTAAACATTGGGCTGAGGACTTGAATTTGGACATAACCGAGAACGATTGGCCTTCCTGCTTATAAACACAAAGTTAAAGAAATTGGCAGCAGATTCATTCAATAATCCACAGATGGTATAGAACCCCACAACTACATAGCATTTGATTTCAGTGGACACTTAATGAACACAATCCTTTACATTTGTTAGGCATGGAGTTTTTTCTTTACTTCTTTTCACTCCTTTCCGAGCCTATTCCCTGTCAGTTGGAATGATTTAAAAATGCATTCATTATTAAACAGATGTTTGTTCATTTAGTTAATTTGATATGAAATATAAAATGATGGATATTGTCCTGACAAACAAGCTTGAACTAAAATGGCTGATTGACTAGGGATATCGAGGAATGCCGCAATCAAATCGAAAGACCAGAATCGATCAGTTTTGCTCATGCAGCCACAGACTTACACACACTATGTAGTTACATAACACACACACTAATACAACAATAGCCACAATGTTTGAAGAAACAAACCATGAACTTGTGCAAGATCTGACTGAATGTGCTTTATTATGTTGCATTAACAACTAAATATGACTGTTGAAATGTTGATAAAACACACAAATGTTCTGACACTAACAACAGTGGCTTTGTTTAAATGTAATTTATCATGGTTTATTTTGTGTCTTAAGTAATAACAAATGTTTAATCCAAATAAACTAAGAAAATAGAACAAAACAGAACAAAATCACAAAATCGTGGCTGCAAAATCGAAAACTTGTCCCATCCCTAATTAGTACTAAAAAGAAGGTTCCACATATCTGCTAAACTTGCTAAATTAACGACCTTTTACACTTACTCTTGTGACAAGACAGACTGATTTAGCAGTCACAACAACATAACAGATCAGATTAAGACACTGGATGAAAACACAAACTCCCACCTTGATGATTGTTGAGCAAAATTTGTGTGCAAAGTAATTCAAAGTTCTTTATTTTACCGAAAAATATATATAGTTTAGGTGTAGATTGCTATGCTTTTGTGATGAATTTCACAGACATTTAACTTTTTTTTTTCTAATAATTAAATCTCACCTAAGAAATTTGAGAACATGTTTTAACATACTGTATTTATAAAATGTCACACAATTATTGATATATTATTTTGTCAGTATTGCCCAGCTTTTGCAACAGGATACAACTTGTTTTAACTCATCCAATTAAAGGTAGAGAAAGACAATGCAGTGAGGTTGTGTTGGTGTATAACTATTGCTTCATTTGTTCACCTGATTCAAGCCATAGAGTAAGCACAACATGACCATTTGAGTTTGAACTTTGTGTTTGTTGTCTGTGTCGATGTGCCCTGAATCCTGAACATCTCCAAACAAACTCTCTCTTGTTCAAAGCAAATTCAAATTCCGATCAAGGATTCAGCTAAACATGAGTGTGCTCATTAAGCTCAAAGCTAATTAAGCTATAAAACAGAATTAGAACTAATAAATATTTGTGAAAAAAGACAAGACAATTTATCGAGCTCCAAGGGGAGAAGGGAGAGAGATGAAGAGGCTAACTATGAAAGGCTGTCCGCTTGAATGGTGATTCATATTCAGAAATCACTTCAACAGCTCAAGAGCCACTGTTTTTTGTTTTATTTTTTTTACTCACGAGTTCTGATGTTGTGGTCCAAAGATTTAACTTGCACATGAAAACATAATAGATTTTAGTAGTCCTAACTTGTCCTCTTACTGATAGACTTTTACCAAACGACTGCAGTTAGGCAAGAAGTTAAACAGCTATTTGTGAATTCAGCTTTTAAAACGATTCTGAATTCTGGAATGGAGGCAAAAGTGAAGTGGAACAAAATGTGATTTCAATGTAGAAAATTGACTTTATCTGATTATCATGCAAACTATTGAAAACCAAAGTGGTTTTGGTGAAGTGAAAGTGCTCAGATACAAGATATCTGATGATGATGGAGCGCCGAGACATCTACATTTGTATTTTACATACTTTGTTTGTTTGTTTTCTTTATTTTATTTTTTCTTTGGTAATAAAAAGCAAATACTTAAATGTTAACTCAACAATAGTAGTTTTATATGACACATTTACTTTTTGAAAAGCTAAAATAAATTTCAATGTAGAAAATAAGACACCTGATATAGACATCAAACTGTAATTTATATCTTGCATTATTATTGTAATTAATATTAATGTTGATATAGATTTTTAATAATTTGTATTATTATAATTATTATTTTATCTAAGGTAAGTAATTAGAACAAACTGTTGAAAAGGTTTAAAAGGTACACCCTGTAACTTTTTAGTCAAAAATGTAACGTAAAAAAAAAAAAAAGCATTCTTTGTTTACTTTGATGTGCTTGTTTCCAAGGAAATTATGTTCCTTTAACAATATGTTAAAAACCTGAAATGTATATCGATAATGAATGCCCCACACTATTGCTCAAACTTAATATTTCAATGGAATAATGCATTTGATTTTTTTTTTTTTTTTTTTTTTTTTTGTGACTTTTAGGTCAATTTTGCCTCCATTTTGGAAGTATGAACATTCTGATGACACGGCAATTTATAATGACTCACATTTTGTATGTAAATGTAACATGAGCTTGTCCAAAAACTACATTTGTCAAAGTGCTGAAAACCAATTATCCGATATTAAAAAAACAATGACTGATACTATAAACCTTTTTACAATGATCATAAAACCACCGTGTTTAATAAAGATGGTAAAGACAGTTTTATAACAGCGTCATATTCTTTTGTCTTAAACATTTACAAAATTGGTATTGGAAATTGAAGATTTTCTCTTGTATTGAAATTGCGGAATGTTAAATTTTACTACCCAACCACCATGAGTAAAAATGTAACCATGTTTGTGGTAATGGGCAAAAAAGTTCTGCTGAGCAAATTGCAATACTTGTTTATTTCAAAATCTTGCTCACATTTCCTGTGATATCTTTGGGGCTGAGATGTTTGAAAGCCAAAGCACATCAAGACTTATTTAGTCCAATTTTGCTCCATCTCTTTGCCCAGGCTACTTCCTCTGTCCTAAATAATCCAGCGGAGTCTGTCATTTGGCCAGGCAGCTGTTTTTGGCAGGTTTTCTTCCTTCTCCCCAGCATCACGCCCAGTGGGGAAGATCCAGCAATCCGCATAATTCCTCCATAATAGCAAGTAACAAAACATCTCATTCTCCGAGTCTAATTCAGGCTGGGCCACCAAGTGTGAACGCAAAGAAAGAACTGCATTTTGTGTCTTGAAAAGAGACGCTGCAGGTAAATACAGAATGGTGTAATTCTTCTCCAGCTCGAGGATTCCATTCAGAGGACTTTATCTTGTTGTGAAAGCCATAAGATGACTTTTTATTATTCCAACAATACCACTGTTTGTTTAGGAATAAAACTGGTAAGGAGTCTAACTTTAAAATTATTCATACTGCTAAAGTCAATTGTCTTGGTTTTAAAAAAATAATAACAAATATAATTTTTGCAAAATGTTTTACTTTTGCTCACCTGACGTCAGTTTGTTGATAACAATTAGCCAAATGCTAACAATATAAACAATCACACTTTCTGGATTTAAGTGAACAAACAATCTATTGTTAGGCTTAGTCTCTAATTTTAGGTTATTTTGTTAATAAGCGAGCAGGGAATTTAAAACTCATGAATAAACTGGCTTGTTCCATGTGTCTTAAAGTTAAAGATGAGGTACCTAATTTGATCACACTGTAAAATTTTAAATCTATCAAAATACTTCCTATTTCGTACTATCTATATTCTTCTGCATGTATGGCTTAAGAAAACCCTTTTATAGCCAATAAAATGAAACTAGTGTGAACCAGCAAAGAACAGCCAATCAGAAAGCTTTATCTGTGAAAAATAGCATAGTGTATTATTTGATTTAAACAGTACACAGAAATCAGATTTTTTTTTCAGAAAGTGTTGCATTTACATTATACTATTTACGAGAAAAGACAAAGCTTACTCATTTGAGATGAAAAAAGTGAGGTACCTCAGCTTTAAAAGTGCATTACACAACATTTGGCCGAAAGTCATTTAGAAGCCTTTGTTACACTAAACTAATACAAATCTGCGTTTTTACTTTGAGCGGGCTTGCACGGCCTTAAAATAGTCTATTATTTTTGTGTGGAGGAAGCCAGAACACGTCTGTTCCTGTTCCTTCAACAGATTTTCTTTCGTTTTTTTTTTTAGATTTTCTATTGTATGGCATAAAATGTATTAATCTCCATTCAGAAAGTCCCAAAGCATGTTTCTTTTCCTATTGCTACTGAATTGTGTAGATGACTTTTCACCTTAAGAAAGTTACACAATGCACCTTTAAGGGAATGCTTATTAAAGGTAAATTTAAATAAACAAGCAATTCAATTAAACAAAACACAGAATGTGTTTGTGAAGATTGTTTCAGCTTGTGACTTGGATATATATTTTTAATGCTTCAGTACAAAAAAAAAAAAAAAAAATCATTAGCATTGAGACACAAACACATCCATGTAATCAGTATTTCTGCTGATTTGCAAAGTTTTTATCAATCACATTCACAACTATTCACTTGAATCTTATAGTTAGTTAATACAAATACAGTTTAAACTGGAAATAACAATGAACCCATTTAAAGTCAGAAAGAAATATATGAGCAAAAGTATGTGACATTTTCTCCGGTAAAACCTTGCTCAAAAGCCAAAACAAATCCAGCCGTTGTCAGACTTCTGCGCTCATACCTGTGTAGTGACTGAACCCTCTGCTTTGTGCTGTATTTGTGGATATTGCATGATGAGAAAAGCCCTTGGCATTATAATCATAGCGCTTCATTCGTGCTATTTGTGTATTCAGCCTGTGGGCTCTGCGTTTCATCACCTATATTACATCTCTCATTACAAACTCCGGCCCTCCTCTAAAGTCACTGGCGTCATTATGAGCTTCTCGTGCCCCGAGCTTTGACACCGTTGGATTTTATTGGATCTCTACTGTCCATTTACACTCTGCTTTATTTGAATGGGAGTTTCTTTCAACTAATCATTGTGTTTAAAAGGTGCAATAATTCACAATTGCCTGGCCGTGTGGATGTAATTCATGTGCATAACATGTGTGACTTGGATATGCACACAAATAGCTGCTAGCAACATATTTATCCAGGAAATGAACCATTGAAACAACAACAAAGTTCATTTATTGGTGTAACTCATCTAACATGTTGACAGTGTGGGTGTAAAGTCTTTTCGTGTTCATGCATATTATGGCTCTTTTATCTTTTACTTTCGTTATTTATGGCTTCCATGTGAACAATTGGAACATATTTGGTGCAAAAACTCAAGAAAAATAATTGTGTTGATTGGACAATGTACAATACACAACGGCAGAGATGCTTGTACCAGATTCTAGCTTTACGTCTAATTTCCATCTGTAATCCTGGAAGAGGGAGGAACTACTGGACATGTTTTAGTGGTAAGGGAAACCAGAGTACCTGGTGAAAACCTGTGCAGACAACATGTAAACTCCACATAGAAAAGGGTCGTTCTGGAGTAGGGAAATATCATGATTTAGCGATTATTCACGATTACAGTCGACTTGACCAAGCAACAGTGAAGTCTGTTCTTTTCTTTCATTCTCATTGTCTAACACATCATTTTTTCCTCAAGTTTGTGACCAGTTTTGTCAATTCAAACTTCCTCAAAGAAAATATCTAAATGTGCTTTTTTTGATAGACTTTTTATGGATTATAACGTCTAATGGCCTCGTCTAAGTTATTGATATTTGCAGATGCATATCTTTGAAATTCTAAATCTTTAAGACTCACATAATCACAATTTTGCTTTTCAAGACAGTAAAAAACAAAACAAAAACATAAACGTATTTACATGTGAAATTAAGTGTCTGTATCAAATATTGACACATTTTTGTTAAACCTGGCTAATGCCAGCTGGAACCAACATCATTAAATTAATGATGAAATTAATTAGAATTAATTAAAAATGAGTAAATTTTGCTTCTAAAATTGGCACAGATTATTATTCTTTTCTTTTTACGGTTTTATTGTGACTTCAATCATCATGATTATCGATTAACCTAAATCTCAATATCCTTACCCAGGAGTCGATATCACTGTGCCACCTTAGCTAACAAATTACATTTCAGAAGGAGGAGAATATGAGTTTTTCTGCAGCCAACTTGAGAATAACAACATACAAACTTGCTAAAATTACAATAAATACACTTAAATCAATTACAGACAACCATAATGCCTATAATCTTCCATACTTAGTAAAACCGCAAATAAGCAGAGCTATTAAATTTACAACCAATCTCAAAATTCTCACGTGTTAAGAAGCACTTTCAGAAGCCAGAGTGGTGCCACCATGCAAAAGATGTAGATGACTTTTATGAATTAATGACTTTTTAATTCACTCACGTGTGGTTGTCCCCTCCTGCGCCGGTTCGATCAAGCACACAGAACGTGTTAATAATAGTGTACACGGAGGCTCTGCTGTTTCTCGTCTGCTTGTCAGTCACTTCCAGTCATTAGCTCAAACTTTGTTAACACTGTCACCTGAAGACTGTGCATTTCCTGAGCTCTAATTAAAGCTCTCATCCAAATGTTAATCATCTGTCAAAAAGCACAGTCTCCATCACCTCCTGCAGCGACAGACTCATCATCCCCCCACACACGCACGCTGAGGATGATTCCTACAGACGTATGTTGTTACAGAACATCAGCACATAAAAGAAAATGTCTGGAGAAAGCTGGTGTGCAAACTACTCAAAACAAAACACGTATTGTCAAGAAGCGGACACTCGCAAGAAAAGATTAGGAGCTTTGAATACAACTGCAGGCCTATATGTACATCAGTTTGACCAAACAATGGAAAAAAACAAAACAAAAAAATCATTTGACCAAATTTTAGCATCACATAATCATATATGGTTGGAAAGGCAATGCAGGTTAATTAGTAGAGCACAAACTAATTCAAGTAATTCAACTGTGTTTGACATAGCAAAAAAAGCTAGATTCAATTCACAAAACATAATTTATTAAATTCTAAACGTGTTAACTGTTTAACTGAGTAAACTATTTGTTTACTGAAGAAAAAAAAAAAAAAAAAAAGCGGCTAATAAAATTGTTTTTAACATACTGGTCTTTTAAAATTGCCCATATAATATGTACAAGCCTGGTGGTTCCCAAACTCTTCAGACCAGGACCCACAAAATAACGTTGTAACTAACTCATGACCTCCCACAGCAAAATAAAATGGATGTCTTAAGAAATTGCAAGTTGGAAAACCATTTAAATTGCGCTACAACACATTTATTTTTGTAGTTTATTGCTTTATATGACCAAAATCCAGTCAAAACCTCATGCTAAAGTTATGAAAACAGATTAAAAAACAAGTCATAACTGTAAAAATGACATTTTGAAATCATCTCACGACCTCCAGATTTTGCTTCAGGATCCTGACCGACAGCCAACTGTACACTTATATTTTATTATATTTTTCACAGTGCCTTATCAAAGAACACAAAACACTCTACATATCTATGTATAAACAAGCCTTTCAATGGTTGTATTTATTGAAGGTTGTAAAGATTTGTAACAGTCTTGTACTTATGGTAAAATAATAAAAATAATATAATATAAAAACTGTGGATGTTGAGGTTAGTGAAACATTGGCCAATAAAAAAATGATATACCTCGTTATCTATTGGTCTATTAACCTGTCACACATTGCTAAATAGTTGCTGCATTTGCCTTTCCTTTAAAAATCCTCCTACGAGTTTCTGTTTTCTTGGTTTTTAATTACAAAAAAACTACATTCAAAGTGCCAGCAATTGCAACTAAAACACTTCCGTCAACCTGGCACGCATTAGGCATTTGTCAGTCGAACGTTTCAGTCTTAGCTAGAATGACACTAATGGCATCCTTCCTCCTTGGGCAGAGCGCTCCGTTATAGCTTTTATAGGCACAGTGTATTATAACCATTTGGGGAAAAGCATTGTGAAGAAAACTTTCGAAGGCAGGTGTTAAAATAATTGCCTATGTATGTATTTATTCTCACTATTAACATCTGCTCGAGCGTATTTCGGGTACAATTAACAGCATAGATCCTGGTTGCGACACGGGGCACCCAGAGGGAAGGGCGTGCTCAAGAAAAGTGCTTCCAGGCTGCCTCCAAGCGCTGCATCTTAAATACTGTCTTTTTCATCAACTTTCACCCATCGTCTCTTAGCTATGCTTCACGTAACTCTTGCCACGTACAATAGCAGACATCATATTAACGCTTGTCATCGAAATACATAATAAAAGGCTGCTGTCAATGTACATGCAACAGCTCACAGAGGTTTTTTAATCAGTGAGAAGCCATACTTTAGCTTAAATTTACCGCAGAAACAGCAAGACACTGTATATAATCATGTATGCAGCAGCTTACATTATGATTTCCATATCATTTCCTGAAGCAAAGATGAAATTACATGCGTTTCCATGCCAACAATCATGTCATGTGTGAAAGTATGCTGCCCTTGGTCCTGAAATGTCTGAAATGAAGTGAAATAATAGAAGAAACTAACTGCAAAAATTGAATCATGCATAATTAAAGTTACTAACTGTATAGAATAAGGGTTTTTAATTCTATATAGTCTTACTGCTGTGACATTTTTCTATTAACCCTCTACTGCATGACTTTTTATTTTAGGAGGAAAAAAATATTTCAAGATACTTTTTGAGAGCTTGTGGGTCCCTGACATTATATCAATTATAACATTTGACCCCCCACGCCCCCCCACAAAAATCTGGGTTTGTTGCCTCAGGGCAACAGTGTGCGATGAGGGTACTAAAACACCAAGGTTTTCAATACTGAATTGAATAGGAGAAAATAATCTAAAAATGTATCAGAAAAGGTTTTATTCAACATAATACTAAAATTTACCTAAAAAAGAGCCAATTTAGGAGAAATGACGTTCCCACTTGTACCTATATCTACCAGCTCAAGGAGTTGCACGATTCGCCCTGTGTAGATCTCAAAGTTATGTGGAATACCTTCAAAGCTGGCTAAAATGAGTATTTTGTATCCCCATTTCTTAGGTTTGGCTGGTAGATATTGCTTGTTCTTATTCTTTCCCTTGAAGGGAACTATCTGTTCATCCACAGCCAGCTTCTCACTCATTGGGATGGATTGCAATTTTGAAATAAGATGGTCTACCAGTGGTCAGATTTTGTAAAGTGGATCTGGACTTCCTGCAGGTATTGCCTCATTGTCATTGAAGTGGAGAGCTTTCTTGATGGCCTCCCATCTGTTCAGACTCATGGTATCAGCTACTTGATGCACCCGAGAGGCCTTGGACCAAAACATCCGAGTGACTGGTAACCCAAACAGTGACATGTAGACTACAGTACCTATGAACTGTTCAAGTTCTTTAGTGCTGAGTTTTAAAGGTCTGCTTGGGTTGTTTAGTTTAGTTTAGTTTAGTTTATTAGTTTATTTAACAGGGACAGTGTGCAAAAACATTGAAGATGCTTTGCACCAGATTTTAGCCGTAGCTAGTTTCCATCTGCAGTCCCTGAGCAGGTGAGATATACAAAATTTAACAACAACAACAACAGTCAAACCTGTAGAGCATACAGGTTTGACTGCTCTGTGATCACTGACAGGATATTTTCTGAAAAAAACATCTTGAAGTAATCTTCTGATCTCGGAAGGCTTCCTTGCCATTCAGGATAGTCGGGGAAGTTGGCATTATGGGGTGTTCTCCAGCCATTGTCTTCCTCTGGTTCAAACACCTCATCCTCATCCTCATTTTCATCCCAACACACACACACCAACACACATCTTACAGAACCCTGACTGACCCCTGACCTACACTGAGTGTCAAACCTGATTCAGGGAGCCACTCTTCTCCACTATCACTCTCGTCCTCAAGCTCACTGTCTTCACTGTCGGATGGAACTTCACTACCATGTTCATTCTTGGACCCATAAAATGTTTTTATGTCCATTTCCTACAAGCAATAATACTCATTATTCACTCCAACACATCTCTTCTTGAGCACTATTTTTCCCAACAAAAGTGCTACATCTGCATGATGTTGCCCTAGGGCAACATACCTAAAACACAGTATTAGCATAAACATACAAGTAAAAATTATATGTAAACAATCAAATGTGCATCTTGACATATTTCTGGACATTAAAATATTTTTTGTATCAAATTATTCCAATTTAACCCAGAGAAAAGTGTTATTTATCTTACCGTTACCTAGCAATGTGTCACATGTGACTTTGCTTCCAGAAATGACTGCTTCAGACTCAGTCAAATGTGCACACCCACTTCAGCCTCTGATTTTATTGGACAGAAACATGTCTGCTAACATTATAAAAAAACAAAAATAAAAAAAAACTTAAAGGGCCAGTGTCTAAGCCAAAAAAGTGGTTTGTTGCCTAAAAGCAACACTATGCGGTAGAGGGTTAAATTGTTATGAAAATATGTTTTGAACACCATCATTGAATAAATGAATGTAAATTGAAGGAGTTTAGCAAGAAATAATCATGGCTACAGGCTACACAGATCTGCTCTGCTAAAATATGCTAATCGTGCAGTTTTTCACCTTAAAACAATTCTCAGCCATTTTGTAAGAATGAGGAACAATTAGAATTTCTATTTTATTTTTAATTTTTCAAACAATCTCGACTCTGCTCAAAACTCACAATCACTATTACTTACTAATACTTGACTAATAAATACAGGTTGGTGTCAGAGTGTGCTGGAGGAAGATGATGTTGTTAGAGATGAATTTCTCCAAGACATACTCACACAGCGTTAGACAGTTGACTGTCTAAAAAGCACACAACATGAAATCTAACAGCGCAAAATGGTGTCAGATCACAGATGTTCAAAAACAAACATATACTTTAAAAAATAAGAAGGGAGAAGGAAAAGAGAAAAGTATAAACCAAAGACAGTCTCAGTCACTGTCCATGGTGCTGAATTGAGAGCTATCAACAGAAAAGTGCTTCTATGCAACTTTACTCTTCTTATGTAATCACTAAAATGGAAGAAAGCATATTTTTCTTTTATTTTGAATACTGGAACATTTTGAAACTGGAAAATAGTCTTATAATGATACACATTTACCAGTGTTGGGCAAGTTCCTTCAAAAAAGTAATTCGTTAAAGTTACCCATTACTTCTGCAATGAAAGTAATAATTACTAGACAAAGTAATCACGATTAAATTACACACCAAAAAATGAAATAATAAATAAAAATGCTTTACTATCCTATCGCCAATCTCACTGAAAACCATCTAAATGAACCAGCAGCAACACTACGAACAGTCACGACAACAACAGCACAAACCAAACCTGTCTAGTGCACCAGAAACAGCCCAATCAGCACAAAAACCAAACACACGCTGCCATTAGAACTTAATAAACATTTGTACGCAACAAAACAGAGGTGAACCACGACCAAATATCCAAAGAAATAGCAGCACTTTGAAGAGAAAGTTACCTGTATTCATTGTGTTTTAGCGATGCGATCTCTGAACTTCAAACACACGCGTCCATCTGTAAATTTCAAATGCACATGACACTTGCGCAATAATCTATTTTCATTTCCATGTAGGTAAAAATAACAAAAAATAAATCTCCTTAAACTGCACTAGTTTGAGCAGATTTCCAGATGAGCCAAAGACAGTCTCAGTCGCTATCCATGGTGCTGAAATGAGAGCTATCGGCGCTAAACTGCTTCTATGCAAGTTTATTTTTCTTATGCAGTCACTAAAATGGAAAAAAATCATTATTTTTCTTTTATTTTGAATATTATGTGACTGGAAAATTGTCTTATACTGATACACATTAGATTTGTGTATCAAATTAAAAATATTTAACTTTGTCAAGCAAGTTACATTTCTTTTTTTTTTCATGTTTCAATGTGCTTGATGGCGTTCTATTTAAAAATACCAGCAAATGCGAATCCTATATGCAATCTCTGCACACTACAGGCTAAAATAGTTGCCATGGATACCTCAAATGGGAAAAAAAAAACTTGGGAGAAAGTGGAATTTGTATTGGACAAACTGTGTCCCAAACCAATCGGCCCTCTCCCGCTGCACTGCGCTGTCTAAATCAGCTCTGGTGAAATGGAAACCCAAACGTGCTTGGCTCCCACACCGCTGGGGTCAAAGGTCAGCTCTCATTTTCAGAGCAGATTCATATCTCGTTGCAAGGCCCTCAGAGATTCCCCTTCAGTCAGTTCTGCTCCTCTGGCGCTGACGAGCCAGTGTGCTTCGTTTGACCTCTCTTTCATTATGCTCACACTCTTGCACCACTGCTCTGCCTGGTCATGTGACCTCGCTAGGCCAATCACAACATTTTAGTATAAATGAGGGTAAAGTGTGTTAAAGTTATGAACAAGAAACAGAAAACATACACATCCTATCTTGTAATCATAAATAGATTGATAATTGAAAAGACTGTAATGGACTTTGGAGGGGGCTGACCGTTCTGCTGCTGCGGTAAACATGGAGTTTGGGATTTAGTGCTTAAATGGATAAAGCAGAGAGTGCAATTATTTGAAGTATAATGTGTGCATTTATGGTTTTAGTAAATTGGCTCTGTGTTCAAAACAACAGCTGGATTGTTTATGTTCTTCTATACTTGAGAGCATCTCCTGTTAAATTCATTTATATGAGGTTTTCACTACATCAGAACGAATAATTACTCAGAAGATCAGATAGTCAGTGAGTTGTGGTGAATGTTACAGCAAATGTTATAAATAGGAACATTTTCACCAAAAGGACACTTAAAAAAAGAGGCGTTTGTGTCTAAATGCTAATGCCAACAGGAAATGCTCATAAGTATAGAAGTTAGCCATTTTGAATATAAACAAGCCAACCAACGTTCTGTGCACAGAGCCAATTGGTGTTTTAGTCAGTAGCAATTGAATTATGTTATTTAGATTATAAGGATTTATATGAGGCAACAGGAAAGGCAAAGAGTTATTTTAACATTTGTGAGTGAATTGTAAGCTCAGTTTCAAAGAGTCTACAATACAGATACAAAACAGGCATTTTTGAAAGTCAACAATGATTTGCCGTTTAGCTAAAATCCAAGTGCATTTTACTGAACCCCCATAACAAAATTGACAAAACATTCTTTTCACTGATAAAATCTGAAGAAGAAAAAAGAAAGAAAAATAGTTTTCTGACAATTTTTCAAGACAATTTTCTGCCTAAACTCCCATTCAGTCCCATCCCATTCTTGTCACTATTAACATATTTATTTAGTTGACAACAGCACTAGTGATAAGAGTGGATTAGATTAAAGAGCTGACAAAGTGTAGCCAATTTTTCCAGGATCAGTTTGATTTTTGCTGTCCAAAAAGCAACTATTTAATTATTAACTTTTTACAGCCTTCTCTGTTTGCTCACTTATTCTAAGCCTGTGTTCTGAGGTATTTTTCAGTACTTTACAGTACAAGTCGGACCATGTCGGTATGCTAACAGAAGCAAGTGCAATGCTAAAAACAATGCTAACAACACTTCTTGGATTCTAGCATACAAGCAATAATTGGTAGATAGGCTTAAAATACAACTTGTATCAAGCCAAAAACATATTGGTTAACATTTTGTGCTGGCGCAGATACTTGTTCACAGATCCCTCTGTAACCTAATGTAATATGGATGTCTCGCTGCAATGCTGAATGGGCGGTTATGGCTGAACTCTTCATTTGTAATACCATAAACCTTTATTATGTGTTGGGCTTTGGACAATCCCATCTGAGATTACGATACATGTGACACAAGAAGGCCCATCCCAAAAGAGAATATTTTAAGGTTACACTTTTCCCCTTCTGCTGATTCTCACACCCAACACGCTGTATTATACATTAAACTGTAAGTAATGATGGAGCTGCTGGTGTATTCTAGTCAGCGATTAGAATAAAGCCTTGCGGGATCTTTGGCGTCATTTGCATTCCGAGGCGCGTGGATTAGATAGACAGCCTACAATGCAACTTTCTTTTCCCTGCATCTCATTTCTATACCTACTTTTTCTGTACTTACATCGTAGACTTGCTGATGTTAGGGTTTGTGAAGGTCTTACAGGATACAGAGGGAACAAAAGGAGATCACAGCTGGCAAAACTAAAAATAAACAGCTTGTCTTTGGTATAGAACAGGTTACAGTACATCAGTGTTACCTGACTTGAGTTAAGTATTTACGAACAAAAATACTAACACAGAAACCTATCACGTGTCAACTTAGTTGATAATGGCCTGTCATGTAGAAAACAAGTGAAATGGTGTCCTCAAATGAACAGTGCCTGGAGATAATCAGACAGACAGGTGAACATTAAGCATAAGCCAAATGGCAGGAAATTCCACTGCACAGCCATCACCATTAGCAAAACAGATGTCCAAAACAGTCTGTTTGGAAAAGTAAAATTATAACTTATTCCCTGTTCACTCATTTCCCATCGTCAAGCAAGACATAAGCCAAACAGAGAAATATATATTCAAATTTGCAAAACACTTTAAAGGAATCAAAATGTATATTAAGTTTATACAATGAGGCTATAAAAGGATGCCTACATCAGAAACTGCCTGCAGAGTTTTCAAAGTGCCTATGACTCATTTGTCCACAAATGAAGTAAAGAAAATTAAACATTTTACAAATTAAACATTCTTGGGGTGATTAAAATATTTCTTTCTTATAATAAAGATGAGATAAACTAAGATAGCTTTTATTTGTTCCACATTGGGGAAATTTCAGCTCAAGAATGGCAGGGAAATAAAAAGCTTATACTTGTAGCTTAAAAACAGACTTAAAGGTCTGTACCTTTTGTTAAAAAAATACACTCTAGCAAAATAATATTTTTGTAATTTCAATGCCTTTCATGCACAAAAAAAAAAAAAAAAAATTAGATCAGTGTTTTTACTTTTATTGGAGGAAGGCCTTCTACTGTATGCATCCATGGGAAAGTTAATGCTTTAAAGGTGCTCTGTGTAACTTTCTGGAGGTGAAAAGTAAAATACAACAGTGTTTCTCAACCAAGGGTACGTGGACCCCAGGGTGTACATTTGCCTGGGGGTACTTGGGATGATTGCAAAATTAAAAGAAAGGTAGAATTGCAAATATTGTAATGTGAAAAAAGGTTTTCACAGCACATTTTATATGTTAAAAAGCATTTGTTTGACATGAAATATATTAAAACAATAAATAGCAATGTCTATAAATGAAAATGTATGAGTAAAAAAAATAAATAAATAAAAACACAACTAAAAAAATCACATGACATAAGGGGTACTCCATGTGTGAGATCATGATTAGGGGGTACTCAAGACATAAAAAGTTAGGAACCACTGAACTATAACTCAGTAGAAATAGAAAGTGTCAACCATACTTTGGAACATTCTGATTGGGAATAAATGTTTTGTGCCATAATCTGAAAAGAATCCAGCTAAAAGAACATTGTTCCTATGGAAACAAACAGAAAGAGACCCTCCTCCAGGTTAAATAACCGTCCATTTTAAGCCTGTTCAAAGCCTGTTCAAGTGCAAAACAAAACCTAAATTACACAAAAGTTATGACTACACAAAAGACTATACTTAATGATTTTTGTGGATGATCTTGAATCTTAAATGTGAATTTACTCTGTGACCTGTCACATGCACTTTGCACTTTTCAATTTTGAAAAATGCAAAAATCTCTTATCCACACATGAATGAAAAGATATGAACGCATTAGTCTTTGAGGACGTTTTAGAGACTGTTAGTGAAAATTAAAGAAAAGATAACCTCTTCTCACAAGGTTGAACTTTTAACTAAATTAACTTTTCATTATTGTTGCAGAGGTCATCTCTCGCAAAAATTAATTAAATTCACACCTTTTTTCACTTTCTAAGAGCATTTTTTAGCAGTGTGAGATTTTGACTTGCCTTGAGTAATGCATTTACTTTGCTAAACCTGCAAGACCTTTTCAGACTCAAAGTGCAAATGAAGACAGAGTACAGCGCCCTGCTCAGACTTACCTATAGTTTAACATTTTTGCTCATTATGGCCGAGATCCTGTCGCTGTCATCTTCTCCCGGTGCTGAGGGGGACACTTCTGAGCCGTTTAATTATGAAGGTGTGGAAATTTAATTAATCAAAAGGCAAGAACAGCTCTATTATTCTGACACGTTTTAATGCGAGGAAAAAATAGATTCCAGTTTAGCCGAAGCAGAGACGGAGAATGGAGTTAGATCTGCGATGCTCAGCGGAATACTTTTTGTTCTTCTCGTAAGACTGATGTAAATATGATGTATGAATAGTAGCCTTTAAGTACAGAACATCCCTGTGGTCATGTTGTACAAGACGCCACAAGCTAAATGAATCAGTTACTTACATCTGACAACAGTTTTTTTATGCTAGACATATTTTCTTGTGTATGATTTCAAATTGTAACTTTTTAACTTTTTTGGGGAATAGTACTTGTCATAGCTGTAAATAAAGCTGCAAACAATTATTTGCTATAGCCTATGTGATGAAAAGTGGAAAAATAACAGCAGAGTTCGAAGTTGGTGACGTCAATTTTCCAACTATTTGAACATCAATTAAAAAAAAAATCCTTAAAGTAAATTAAAAGCTAATGTGAAATACTATAATGTATGTTTAGGAAAAATCTAAACTGGAATGATTGAAAGTAAGCCGTATTGTAGAGAAATACCTATGTGAGTCTACTTAAAGGGACAATACTTGATTTTTTACAATAGAATTACTTAAAGTCAACCTCTGCCTACTACAGATATCTTTTTTCAAGTATCTATTTAGATGGAACTTAGTCTGCAATGTCCTAATTGTGTCCAATAATGTCCTGTTTATTCACCAAAATCCACTAACATAGTTTGCTGTTGTTGTTGTTGTTGTTGTTGTTGTTAGCATTGTGGCTAACTGCTGTTCTGTTTGTGTATATTTTAAAGAAAGCAAAAAAAAAAGGGGAAAACATGGTAAATGATCTCTATTTATATAGTGCTCTACCTTTCCAGGAACTCAAAGCGCTTTACAAACTAGGTTCCACTCACCCAGTGTACGCAGACACTGGGTGTCAGTTAAGTGTCTTGCCCAAGGACACAACAACAATCCACTTGTCCCACTGTGGCACCCGGTGTTCTAGCGGTCTCCCATCTGAGTACTAACCAGGTCCTAACTTGCTTAGCTTCTGAGATCTGACAGAATCAGGCTTGGACAAGCAGGTATAACCTCTAAAAAACTGGGTATAGTACCTTCAACTAAATCTTACTGAAAAGCAGCTGTAAGCATCTGCTTGGTCTGCTTATATGACTGACCCTGAGAAGCTAATGCAATAGAATGTTTCTATGAAGCTCTTTCATAGTCCGTGTTTTCTAACACTACTTGTTATTTCTTAGATTGAAAACATGAGTTTCGCTGGAATAAAGTCGCTACACAGCTATGTCCAAATCCAACCTCAAAACTTTCTTTTCAAAATTAAATGTTTTCTCATCAATCACTGCTGCCTGTGTTGGTGCAGTGTAACTTTTTGCTTCCCAAAACTAAAACTTAAAAATGGGTTTTATGCTGATCCGCACTTTTGAAAACTTTTCATTAGAATCTGCTTGGAATGAGGGCTCAGGCTGTCAGCTTGTTCTACTGGGACATGGCCACTGTGTCCCAGGAGGATCTGCTTCTGGAAATAAAGTGGCTCACGTTTTATGCATGCACACCTGAGTTTGATGTGGGGAAAAAAAGACAACATAATTTATGCACATTTCATTCAACTGGAGAGAGAATATATAAAGCTTTAGAAAAAGATGTGATGCAATATGACAATTAAAAATAGAGATTACAGAATTTCATTTAGATTTTAGATTTAGACATGGATGTAATTTCCAACTTCATTTCAGGAAATATACTTATTTTGAAAACAACGCACTGCACAGAAATATATGGCAATAACAACTTTGTTAGCATAATTAGTGTGTGCTAAAGAATGCAGTCAAAGTTGAGAAGTTGCACCAAATACTGCAGTTCAATAAAACTGGACTTTGTAATTAACGTGACTGGTGCTTGTTTAAAATGAACACAGAATTAGTAATAACAAATGGATGGATAGATGGTTAAAATGAATAGTTATTAAGAAGGAGTAGACCAAACAAACAAGCATACAAACATACAAAAAACAATTATATAAATAAATAATAAAAATAAATAGAGATACAAATAATACATTGGATTTGCCGTTGCAAAGTTAATGGGCTTATGTATTGCATCAATAGATTCTAAATAATAAACCAATAATTGCATTTTAAAATCAGCTTTGATCAAATATAAGTTTTGACTGACAATCAGTATGTTGTATTAGACAATTCATGTCCAAACTATGGTCTGAGGGCCAAATAGGGCTCTCTGAACAATGTATATGGCCCTTAAAGTTGGGGTAGTTAACTTTTTTTAGTTATAAATAAGTAAACTTTTACATGATAAATGCAGCACTTTGTGATAAAATTAGCCCACACAGTACTCTCTGAATCGAATAATAAAGAATTGTAGTTCCAATCAGGAGCAGAATGCAGCGTTCTGATTGGCTGAGCCTGGGTGGTCCACTCCAGTTTAACTTTAAAAAAGAAAAAAAAAAAAAGGATTTTAAGTCAAAACTACAACTTAAACTTAATACATATTGATATTAACAATGTGTTTAAGGATTTATGAGAAAACGCTTCACCATCACAGCTTTCCCATTTACTTTTTTTTTTTTTTTTTTGTGAGATTGATCTTGTATTTTAGTTTAAATAAGAACACTTTCTAAATTCTAATATTTTAGTGAATGACAGTATTAACCAGTCAATGGCCCTTTGCTTCGTACATGTTTTGATATGTGGCCCTAGATGAAAAAAGCTTGTACAACCCTGTATTAGACCCTAAAAGACTGGCTTATCCACCTCTTCTTTACAATCTAATACAACTCAACGGCTGATGTATGTATGAATTCAGGCTGTACGTTTAGATAATACAGTACTGTCCAGGAGGAGTCGACCTGAATGGGTTCCAGGTGTGTCCTCCTCCCTCTCTCTCTCTCCCACGGCAGGTGCTGGACTCACCCCTGCCCCCAGCCCGTCCCCCCTCCTCCCTCTGTAGAAACACTGTGTCTCCATCATAGTGCCCCCCGGTGACCTCTGCTCCCTCAGCTCCCAGCCTGGAACACGCTGCACCACATGGGCGCAGAACTTTAGTCAAGAAAGTACAACTCTTTCTGACTAAATCTGCTGCTAAAGCACAAAATGTTTTACACTTAGTTCATATCAGGAGGAGAAATCTTCATTGAGTTTCATTTTTCCGTCAGCTTACCCTTGCTGTGGACTAGTTTTGTGGCATAAATTATTCTTAGATATTATAATGAAAATGTTCAACAATTTTGTAGTTGTTTCTGAATAGAAAAACAGCAGATACACCTGTTTTTTAAATCCACTTTTTGTTCCATCATTAGTTGTTTTTGCATTGATTGAGTAATCTTTATTGTCCTACAACTGATGCTCAAGTGCTCAGAAATATCTTCACCTACTTGTCTGTATTTACTTACAAGTATCAGACATTTCAGATTCATAAAGGGCCTCATTTACATTTTATTTGTTCAAAGGCAAAATAGGTTAGCTGACAATGCAATTTCATACAGACACTAAAAATTCTAAAAGTACGTATATGTAAGATGTAATGTGTTAAATTTGAATCTTACAACAGACAAAGTTAAGAGTAAATAGCTCATGCATGTTTGTCAGTCTATACTTGCAACTTAGTACCTGGGTTGATAAATGAGAGTTCATCTAGTTTAGCATGTTACAATGACTTCAAAAATGAGACATTTTGAACAGGAAGTGAATGGACTTATTATTGAATGAATTTTATTTTTACATTGAACAAAATGTAAATTACTGATTTATTATTCACTATAAAATGAATAAAGCAAACTATGTTTCAGTTAAAAGTGCACCGTGTAACTTTTTGAACAAAAAATAGCTTCAGTAAAGTTCATGATTTTGTAATTGAGTCGTTGTGGCACTAAATAAATAATAAACATCTGGATCTTTACTTTGAGCAGACTGGCATGGTCTTATTGTTCATTGTTCATCCTAGAGGAGGGGCTCCTGCTTTGTCTCTATGGAAAAGTTGCTCCTTCAGGTATATAAATATATATTTTTCACGGTTGGTCATAACATGTATTTTTCCCCCATTAAGATTGTTCTAAAGTATTGCTTTGAGTTTTTGTTTCTATTGAATTCTGTAGTTGACTTTGCACCTCCACGTTTAAAGAATAATTAGAACGCAAAATTAACTCTTTTTGAAAGTGATTCACAAATCATGATTATACTCAAAGATGATATAGATAATATCAAGGTTGAGTAACTGAATGAAAACAATGCATCCAATAATGTCAAACTGAAATATAAGAGGAAATAAATTCAGTCGCAGATGTGAGTCGGAAAGTTACAATAACAATCTTGAAGAATACCTAAAAATTCATTTCAAACTGACATGGCTTTTGAGCACATCTCTTGTCACACATTTTTTCCTTTCCCTTTTCCACATTCCTTGTTCTGGCGTTCAAACAAGTGGCCATTACAAACTCAAAAACTCCCCGGACGCCCGCCGAACAGTCTCGGAGACAATGGCGCGCTGGCATGTGTCGGCGGTTGAACGGTAACAAGAATCCAAACTGAAAGAACAAAGTTGGTGGCCGTCCAGACTCTGTGGGACATCAGTGGACCATTGAAGCAGATCTGCCCCTGAGTGTAACATCTCCAGCCAAACAGCCAGGCCTGCCACTCGCCGCCTTTGAAGTGTGTATGAGGGCAGAGTGAAAGAAAGGGCACAGTGAGAGAAGGGTGCACCACAGCTGTTCAGGCCTTTGCACACTCACACACATATGACCACAGAACACACACACACTAAAGCTGCATGGAGTCTTGACCACAAATCTACAGTCTGCTCCATTTGACAAACCGCTATTTCATAAATGTATCATATAAACTTAAGGGCAAGTATGATGCATTATTTGTGTTGTTCCAATACAGCTCCTGTTTTAACATTCACTGCTTGGTGTAAAAGAAAATATACACTTTTTGTAGCAATTCCAACAAACCTACTCTAAATAAAACTATTCCCATAGAAAACAAAAAGACTACTACAGATGAAATTACACTATACTATATAATAAAACTACCAAGTGATGACATCACCAAGTGAAAAAGAGCCTCTTGAGCCTTGGAGATTGAATCAAGTGTGGTAACAGAGTATGTAAGGAGGATTAAACAACCTGGAGTCCAGCATTAGATCTGTGTAATGTAGTTGTTTAATCCTCTTATACCATGGTCACATGCCTAAAAACGTATAATGCACGTACAATTTGTTCACAATCCCAATTTAAGCTCAGGAAATGTTATTTTTGTTGCTATTTTGATTGTGTCCAGGCTTAACAGCATGGCAATATAGCATATACAGTAGGCTACATAGTACAGCACCACTGTTTTGAGATCACTTCTCTGTCTCTTTCTCTCTCTCTGTCTCTCACGCAGTCCCTCAATTTTCAAAGCCTTTGCAGGCAATGTATTCTGACCATTTTGTGTCTCTGTGTCTCTAAAATCACGGTCCACGTTTACAAAATGCGTTGTCCAATACATTAGTCTATCAAAACAAAACAAAAAGTTCTGCGTTAGTTGCTATGTCAAGGCTCTGTCGGTTGAAAGTGTCACTTCTTGTGTCTCCTCAACACAGTCTCACTAGATGGCGTACTTTTACCACGACACAAAAACAGCGTATTTGGACTACGACTTCAAAGCTATTTTTAGTACTTATGTTACGCCGTACATTTAGCACGATATGAAAAAGCGTAAAAATGACACGAGATTTCACAGCGTCAAAAAAACACGAGTTTTAATTGAACCCACGTGGGGACGTTTTCTTCAAGTGAAACGAGTAAGTTCAGGCATAAAGTTACTAAAATGGTTAACATTAGGTCTGGGGCTTGGGGCAGGTTAAGATTACAATCAGGATTTCATGAATATTCATAAATAAGAACACATCTTAACATCCACCATTCAAATGAATGGGGACTGTGACGCGTACTATAATTACGCAGGACGGTCGTGAACTCGTGCTAATCATACCTCATTTACATATTGTGTAATGTTGTGGTAGATGTACGCTTTCTTGTGAGATCGGGCTCGTCTCCTGCACAATAAAAGTCAACATAATCCAACTGAAAGCAGAGTTTTATTATGAAAGAGTCAGACAGAGACAGAGCACCATTTTTTTTTTTTTTTTTTTTTTTGCTGAGATGTTGCGCGTTGCCGTGGAGACGTATTCAGTGCACTGATATGTGGGTAATTGAACCTGGCGAACTACGTGTGCATATATACGAATAATGCACAGCAGTTACCAACACAGCCCCTGAACAAACGTATGCACAATGAAATGTCAAAAAAGTTCCACAAATTTTTAAGTCATGCACTCTGGTGTCCGACTCCACAAAGCTAAAATGACAAGATCTTAAAGTATTTTGTCTTTGTCAAGTCCTTCTCCAGGAACCTTTCCAAAAGAACCAGAACATCAATTTACTTTCTGACAAACAAAACTAGTCAAAATTTTCATTTGGTGCACCTTTATGCAGCGTATTCCTAACTCACAGTGGACAACAAAACATTGAACAAAGACTACATAACCCTGTTGGCCTGTGGCTTTTGCAACGTGTGAAACGTCTCATAACCAAAGTGAAATCATAAATTCTTTCTTTTACATTTTGGCTCTTAAACGCTTGTCTGATTCACGCTGCTCTCAATAATTTTTTTAAGCACATCTTTTTTTTTTCTCTTGATCTCCCCTGCCTGTTTCATTTTCCGACGCCCTGTGGATTGCTCTGGTTGCTCAGTGGAATAGGTTAAACATGACCAGATGTGCTGTGAAGTACTACTAAATGAACTGGAGACAATTTTGGGCTTTTGCGATCCGTAGATAATTCTTCAACTTTTTAATGATGCCCCTCGGCTCCCCTGGAACACGACACACCTACAGGCATTAGCACTGTCTTCGCACTCAGGGAGCAGCCATCTTTGTAACAGTGAAAAGCTAATTTCCCATGCTGTTGGAGCTAAAATAGAAAAGCACTAGTTAGACTTGTCTTGCGTGTCCCTGCGCTATTGTTAGCAAGCTAAAACTTACAATGGGTTTATGCAACGTCTGTCAAACGCCATGTGAGGTCTGGTTTATGTAATGTATGTTTGTGTTTGTTTGTCTCAGGGAAAGAATCGATGAAAAAGTAATGAAAAAGACCATGGAGACATTGGGGCTACTTTATAAATAATGTAAATCTAATACAGCAAAATGCCATTAAAATATAAGATGAGACGCTACAGGCCAATATGAAAAAATATATTAATTTCAATGATTTGTGAGAAAAAAAAATGGATCACTTGTTTTACCATTGTCATATATATAAATATCAGTAAAAAGAGAGAGAGAGAGACAGAGACAGAAAGGACACAGAGTGAAAGACAGAGACAGAGAGAGAAAGAGAGACAAATAGAGAGAGAGACAGACAGAGAAAAAGAGACAAAGAGAGAGAAAGAGAGAGAGACACAGACAGAGAGAGATAGAGAAATAAAATATTTTATCTGTAAAAACAGCCATAACTTCACATAGCATAAGAAAATGGCCAATCTGAAAATAGACCAAGCTAAGTTTTTGGGTAATCTTGTTGACATATTAGGTACAACAAGATTTTGTAAATAAAGACTTAGTTAATGATGAACAAATCAGAATTAGAATCAGAATCGATTTTATTGCCATTGTCAGTGAGTAACACAATTCACAAACTAGGAACTTGCTTCGATGCTAATGTGCAACATATTACATTATGTAATATGTTGTATAAAAAGAAGAAAAAAACATTAGCTATGATAAAAATACTTTAAAAATATAGAATACAAAGTATAAGGGTATGCAAAGGGAATAAATATACCAAGTAATAAAATAAGACAATAAAATATACAGCAATCAGAACAATAGTGCCAAATGACAAATGAATTAATCAAAAAGTTTATTACACTTCTTTCATTTATCAAGTTTTCACTAAAGCTAATTAGTGTTGTTATTGTGTTACAACAATGTACTTCAAACTAGTAACTTAGGCCTTAAAATAAACTTCACCAAACCCTTCTTGTAAAAAAATGGGGATGATCTTTATGTCTCTCTGCAGAGAAATACATTTGGACAAAGCAGTTCTCAAGTCAATGAATGAAGATAAAATGGACAATTTTGTCGATTCCACATAAAAGTCTATGTTAAGAGAGCAAGAGAACAGAGAGTGAGAAAAAAAAAAAAAAACTTCAAGCACTATTTTATCAACTATTTGCTGTAGACTCCATTTAGTATTTCACAGTCAATATATTTTATAGATTATACTGACTTTTATGCTCAAAAGATATTAAAAACAGTGTGTTGTATTTTTCTCAGACATATTTAATGCCAGCTTTGTAGAAAAGTTGAAATGACATCCCTGCACAGTCACAATATAAACGACATGTCGGATGTATCCATTTGTCAAAACAAAGTCTTCAGTGAGCTGCTAACCTATCAAAAACACAGGATTGTTTTCAGGTAATCAATCAGTCTTAAGTGTATGCTTTAGTCAAATAAATGTGGCTCAAACTTCAGTCAGTAGAAAACTAGACATTTTTTGATGAATATTAACTCTGAGCACATTTTACCTTAGTCAGAAACCAGAACGTAACTAACAAAGAGGTGATAAAATAGTTAATAGATTATATGATCCAAAAGTAATTGATAGTATAGCAAACGTCATGATACAAAAGTCTGATCGATTACTCATTAATAAAAACAATGCTTTAAAGAGAATTTAAGCAATTGAAAGATTGCGATCAGTCATTTCTGGAATATATAACGTATCAGTAGCAGAACTGGATAAGCTGATTTGGTCCACATTGACTAAAAATGCTTAAAAAAGGCCTGACTTTAAAACTTTCTCCTAAATATTTGACTTCTAATACTTTATTTCTCCTTCTTCTGGAGAAAACTTTACCTCTTCAGCATTACTTCTCCATCCATCCTACAGCCTTGAGTGTAAGATCGATTGAGTTATCTTTTTCATGACAATTCTCTGCCTCTGTACCTGCTCCACATTGTTGATATTCTGTCCGGGTCTCGCGGTGCCATCCCTGGTGGAGGTTCATGCATAATGGATTAATTGTTGCAGACTTGCACATGTAAAGGCTCACAGGTTAGCGTTCCTGAAGTCTCACGCTGCTCGATAGGTCAAGCAAATGGCCGTGCCCGGCAATATCCCTGCGAATCTATGGATAACATTCAATTAAGTGCACAAGTGCTACAGCCACCTCAGGCAGACTGCTAAAGAGACAATCAGTGGTATTCCCTGTGGCTGATACAACGAATACAGGCATTTTCTGTTAGCAGAGGTGCAGTATTACATGCGCTGTGAATAATGGTAAACATAAGAGTTGATTCAAAAACAGTTAAAGGCATAAATGGCAGCACTTTATAATAACTACACCTTGATTAGCCTTAATAAACTCTTAATAAAGCATGCATAATGAGTTAATTCATCATGAACAAATGAGAAATTAATAGACTAAAGTATTTACTAAGGCTTAGTAACATCCTAATTACTACAAGCCCAACCCCTCAACCCTAAATCCTAATCTTAGCTCCTTAAGTGAGCAGTAACTAAGTCTTAATAAACATTTTTCATCCATTAATTGATGATTTATTGATGGATAATTAACTCTTTCTTCATGCTTTATTAAGGCTTTACTAAGATTAAATCTGGTGTAGTTATTATAAAGTGGTATAAATGATTAAGCATAAGTTGGGGCTTTGTTTAAAAGCTTTCTGGTTTGAAATGAGGACATCATTACTTAGATAAATGTAACTTCTCTGGTGTGTAGTTGTCTCTATAGAGGTATTGCTTTGTCTGGAAAGCAGTTTTGCCAAGTTCCGCCAAAGAAAATATTTAGCTTCCCAAGTAGCACGGTCTATAACATGACTACTGTAGATTGTAAAGGGAAACTCTGCAGCTGAGTAGAAGTCCATGTACCACCTGAAGAAGCTTGCATGTCAACAATCATACACCAACCACAGTTTGAGAAACCCTACTCTATAGAATTGCATTAAACACATAAACAAAAATGTTACTGGCTGCCTCACAGTCTACAGATCTGCGCCTAATTTATAAAGCGTGCTTAATACAATAAAAAATTACAACTTAACAATAAAATAAAAGATTTAAAGATGAGCCCGGAGATGGTTCGTGATCAAAGAAATGACTTGAGTAAGTTTGTGTTTGGTTAGTATGTAAACTTTGCATTACACCCAGCTATATCAATTTTCCTATTTAGAACTTAATCTAGTGGCATCTCCTTCTCGTCTCCATGGAGATAACTGTGTTTAATGGCGTGGAAAATTCCAGGAATATCATCTCTCTCTGCCAGAAAAGTTACAGTGCACACTTTGTTTAAGCTACGATCCCAAAATAGTAGTTTTGTCTATGTTTCACCAAAGATATCTTATACAGCTGCTCCCAAAGGCTATATTTGACAGGACAGGTCTTGACAGTGAGAGGATAGTAGTTAGGAAGTGAACCCATAATGCCTTAAACCACTACAATGCACTATAACTTCTTAAAATAGGAGAGATACACCTGTTTTAGCTAAATATTTACTCAAAACTTACTCAATTGAACTGTCTTGTACATTTGTAGTAGTAGATGGTGATGAGTTTTAGTATATTTCCAGTTACCAGAGCAGCTTTCTACAGTATATAGAGTATTTTACTATTCTTTGAGCTGCACCCGTTGAAAAACATGACTCACAAGACAATAGCCCTTTAATACGGGATGCCATTTACTTTGCTGTGACGAAAGAACCTCGGTGACAGCTCTGAAAACACGCTTCAGCTCTGACGCCTTATTCACGCCGCTCTCCTGTTGTATACTGGGATATTGCTTCTGTCTGACGCTGAGTGAGAGATCCAGCCGTGACTTCTCCCTGTTAGAGACGCATTTCCAACATCTGGCATTTATCTAGATGCCGTCCTGAGCTCCGAGACAAGACAGAGCGGTGTGGGATGATCGCAAAGTAAAAGCCATCTTCAAATAGAAATGAAGCAGCAATCCAGACAGGCCTGAGGTATGGAGATAAAGATTCGCTTTCCTTCAGCATCTTCCAACATCAGTATTTCATGATTTTTTTCCGTTGCCGAGTAGAAAATAAAATGTTGGAAACACAACAAGGAACATGATTTTTGGGGTGTCAGTTTGAGATTTCAGAATTAATAAAAAGCAATCTATGCAAGAAATACAAGGTGCAGTAGCATAACATTTTTGGGTGAAGATCTGCTTATCTCACTGTAAAGTTCCATGATATTGGATTAAAATGCAGTGTCTTGCATTTCTACGTCTAACCACTTCTATAATTTCAAACTTTAACAATCTGGTATCTTTTTTTTTCATATAGATGAGTAAATGAGTAGTTGAGACTGTAATTTTCCATCTAAATCTCCATATTTTTCACCTGCTCAGAAATGAATTTTGAAGCTTCCAATCTACACAGAAAGAGAGACCCTAGAGCAGAGTTCTTCGGCCTAAACTCGGGGGCTACCAGCTCTCCACCACCTTCCAAGTAGCTTGCCAAGGGCTTCTGGAAGTCTACATTTTACATTGAATAATTCAAATTTTATTTTGCACATGCCTGTTACAATTGTACAATTACATTTTAGGAGCTTAAATATGTGCACTTACAAACAAATAACAATTTATGTTTTACTAACTCGTGATCTTTGCCATATTGACTCAGTTTACACAAGTACCTCTCTGTCATTCCAACATGTTCTCATGGATTGCGTGTCTATGCCACACTGTAATATAGAGTGTCATGACAACACTTTATCCTATTATTGCATGTCGATTACTCTGCCATTTACTTGGTGTTGTATGGACACGTGTTTTGGTTGAGGACACACAGGAGGTTTTATTTGGGTTTACTAAAATAATAGATAAGTTACAAAAATTGTTAAGTTTAGGTCTGAAGTTACAAAAATGGTTAAGTTTAGGTCTGAGGCTTTGAGTTGGTTAAGATTAGGATTGTTTTATTTTTCATGAAAAATAACTGATTGACCAATATGGGGATTTCTTTGGCCGATTCAAAATGTTGTCAGCCGATGCCAGTATCAATGATTTTCAAAGCCGATCTCTGAAGCCAACTTTTTCATATAAGTTTGAGCCTAAACTATTTTCACCAGGGTACATGGTCGTCTATTTCACACAATTCAATGACGCTGGATTGTATTTTGGCCCAAGAAACAATCAGCTCACATTGTCATGAAAGACATTCTTTATGTTCATGTTGACAAACACTTATTAAAGCTTGTACTGCAGCCAAAGTCAAAGAACAAGAAGCAAACTTAAAGACATGTTAATGATACAATCAATAACACTTCTTTATATCCACCATAGAAATGAAGAAATGAGAAATGCACTTGATAACTAACAGCGAGAACAAAGTTTAAAATTAAGAATGCCAATTAAGAATGTCCAAAAATTAGTGCCATGTTATTTTTAGACAGAAAAAGGCTCAATAAAAACAGTTTTTTTGTTTGTTTTTTTTTTAAACAAAGGACAAAAGCATATGTGACCATAACAATATTGCAAGAATACTCTTGATGTTGCAAACAATTCAGTGCTAAAACACAAGGCAGTGAAAATATGCAAAAGTATAAAAACATCATGGACACATTTTGCATAAAAACAACACATGCTATTTTATTCACCATTTCTGCTGGTCTAATGATGATGCAAGCCTTGACTTCAGGCGACATCTGCTACAAAAGTGAATGCTCTTTACTATTTAATGTTATTTTAGTCCAGAAAGTTAGCTCAAAAAACTCTACAACACGCATGTACGCCTAAAGTTTTTGGCGTCACGTATTAACTTTTCAGGGACTAACAAGTAGCATTTGGTAGTAAGCAAACTTGAACTTAAACGACTCTGGATGTTTTGCTTGGAATGAGAAAATTGCAGTCTCCAAATCTCCCTGCATAATCGTCGAGCACAAATGGCACTGATGATACCCAGAGCATAAATATATCGCCAGAATACATCCTACTTGTGAATGAGTAATAACAAAATGAATGCCACTTCAAGCTCTCAATTAGTCTGTGGTAGATGCGCGCTCCATACAAGAGCAGTCTTTATTGTCGAGACTCGCTTTTGATCGTGCGCCTGACAAAAGCGACGATTCTGCTTCCACATTCAAAGTAAGTAAAGAAGAGATTTAAAATTCAACGGAAAATGAGCCGCGAGCATTAGCGTATTATATTGCATTGAAGTGCAGAGTGACAAGCTTGCTGAAATTGTATGAACATGTCTAGAAGGGGAAAGCGGCGGCCATCTTGTTCCCTAATGATCAGGCATGTTATGTTAGGCCCATGGGAAAAAACTCAGTGGGAAAAAAAATTAACAAGCTATTTCCTGTTGTTTTACCGAGAGAGCAGCAGGAGAAGATCAAAAGATGGCCATTGTAACAGCCAAGGACATCTTATTGTGGTTATTTGTGGATCTTTTAATCACGCAAGTTTGGTAGATGCTGAGATAACATAGACTGACTGGCAGATTGCTAAAATGTTTTTTACTATTTCAGTAAGTTGAAATGTGTTGTGAAAATAAGATCAGTCTTATTCAAACGGACACTGCCAACGTTCAATGTAGGTCTTGGAAATAATGTATGTATGTCATCTTGTGTTGCCATGGAGCTAATCTTCAACTTCCTGTGTTTACCTGACACTTCTCTCCACCCACTTGCCTGCATTTACTTGCGAAAAAAACAAACAAAACATGTATTTTATCTTTTACTTGTTACAAAATGGTGATTCCTATTATTTCTGCAAAAGTTAAGTTATTCTTTCTAACCTGTTTTAGGTGTATCGTCCCTGAGACTTGTGTTTAGCAGTGATGTGCATTGCCTCCAATCTGGCAATACAATACGCACCCACAATCCACATGTCATGACACGATACATCTCGATATATAGGCCCACTACATGGCAACTTTTCTTTAGATGTGGCCTTTTACAAAGAGAAAAATATTAGTGTTTTGATGAGTCAAAAAATAAAATTAGACTTCCAAGTTACAATACATAATCTCTGTTAATGATAAATTTTGAACCAAATCCAGAGAAAAAAGCATCCTCATTAATATGCATGACGTCATCAAAGAATTGATATCAAGATCGGAATATCGACATCAGTATCAGGAGTTGAGTATTGCCATTTATCGCCAACATCAATATTTTCCAAGACTCCTTGGGCCAGATTTATCAAGCATTTGCTCATGTGCAAACAGGTTAGGAGGAGCAAAAACTTGACCTAGCTGACATTTTTCTTTCACACAGACACTAAAGATGCAAAATTTGAGGTGGTTAATATCTGTTTTGTGTAATATGTTATATGTACATCTTTGATTATTAAAGGGGCACTGTATAAGAAAAACAAAGTGATCCAAGTAATTTCCACACCACCAGAGGGAGCATTTCACATGCATTTTGCCTATTTACCATGCTGACATCTAGCGTCAATAATACACATTCCGGCCCGTAATAAAACATTTCAAATACGTATAAGTGTATCACAATTGATGTGGATTGGTTAACAGTGCTCTCTTAAGTATTCATGTTGTAAAGAATAAATATGATTTAAATGTTTGTGGACTATATCTGATAATTAAAATTCCTCTCAATCTTACACAGTGCCCCTTTAAAGTTAGCATAAATTGCTGTCAAATAACAGGAATTATTTTTTACTTTGCACCTACAATTTAGCACCTGGGTTGATAAATCAGGCTCCTGGTGTTTAGTGTCCCCCAAAATGTTGAATAACATTGATACTTGAAAATGACTATTTCTTATAATAAACAATCTCATAGACACAAGGTTTTTGGACCACATCAATGAAATAATAGTATGAATATAAACATGTGTTGAACTTTCAGAACGTGGTCCCTGGCCTCAAAAAGTTTGAAAACCTCTAGTCTATTATTGTTATTGGAAATTTTGAGAGCAAAAATAGGTCATCTTGCTCTGCTCTACTCTGAAATGTCAGAAAAGAACAATATTCACATTCTAACAGCTAGTTAAAAACATTGTTTTTATGCATATTAAGAGCCCAATGGGACTTGATTTAGCCTTGTGCCAAAAAAATATTATAACATCTTTTCTCTGATGTGTTGATAACTATTCAAATGACTATGATTCAACTTCAAAGCGTGTGAGTGTTGAGTTTAACTTTTTACAAAAAATAAAGTGAATCTGAAAAACTATATTTTAAAAAAGTTGTAGCACATGAGCACGGTCATCAATTTTCAATCCCACTTCCTCTCTCACGGCTCCCAATTCTCTCAGTCCTGCAGATTGAACCATTTGTAAGTACTCGGCTCTGGTCACTTAGTGTTGACTTACTGTAAAAGACAAATCAATTGCTGCTTTTTGGGCACTGTGCTTGTGACTCCCGCTGAGGTGACATATTGAATTTTTGGGGGTGCGCAAAACAGGCTTAAACACTTCACTTTTCTCACTTCCAATTGGACAGTCTGGTGCTAATGAGATCAAATTATTGAAATTGTGAACCAAATGAATCAATTTCAGTAATTGTTTTAGACTCTTTACAAGTAAAACAACTTGCAAAGCTAAAATTTGAAATAGACAGATTACCAAAGTATTAAATAGTCCAAGTAAGCTACATTGTGACTGTCAGTGACTCTACATATCAACTGTACCTGTCCGTTACGTTATGATATGGATGACATACCTTTGCATTTGACATTTAGGCAAGGCTGCCGACAACTCCGCTTGAAATTCTGACATAAAGCAAGATTTTTGTCAGACTCGATATTGTGAAAGAGAAGCAGTGATATTGAACAGAAAAAACACCAGACATTTGCAAATTCTACACTGTCGACTGCTCCTGTGATGAGTTTGTGTGTGACATATCCATTTGGGCAAATCTTCATACAGATGCACAAATCACGCTTCTTTATTCTTATCACAGTGTTGTTTTCTAGAAGCAGAGATTAGATTCACAGATTAGTTTTGAAATGCACACGAGCAGATTAAAGTGTATTTCCAAAATTAATCAGTCAATTAATTTAAAATGCCAGGGCTCATGGTTGCCAAAAGGAAATCATTCACTCACTGTCTGTTATAATAGCAGCTATTTGAAATGTGGTATTGTCCAAACCAATCTGACTGAAATGCGTCTATAGACAAAATTAAATGCTTATAAAAGTATACCTGATTGTCTTTACGACTCATGCACATTACATTCAGGTGAGTGAAAAAACGCAGACAAAAACATTGTCTCAAGCCTCAGGAGACAGACATCTGTCAGACGGGTTCATATCTGATCCAAACAGCTGCTCTTGGGCCATTTTGTTGTTTTTATCAAAGACATTTCCCCAGCCAACAGACAGACATGAGCAGAAAGTGACTGATAATCCCTCTATAGCGACGCCATATAATAAGATTTGAAAAAGTCAAACTAATTTCAATACTAAGAAATACACTTAATACCCAAAACCAATGTTGGTACTAAAATGAAATGTCTAAGTTTTAGGAAATAGACTGACAAATAAAATACTAATATTTTGAGACATTTGTTTTATTATTATTGTTATTATTAATATCTTTGTTTTTGTAATATATTAATACTATATTGATACTTATGAGTTAGTATCTCTGAGTATCTAATGAGTATCTTTGACAACACTACTGTTGGTTTCTACCCAGAGAGTGTTTAAAAGCAGAATTTTCTTTTTTGTCTTTATTAAATTTTGGAAAAAATAAATGTATTTTCATACTTGTAAGATGAGATGAATGAGATGCCAAAAAACTAAAAGTTCTAATACAGCGGTAGTCGGCAAAAAAAAAATCCAAATGAAGCAAATATAGGTTTTGTGGGACCTATAAGAATGACCTATAAAAGTTGAAACATATATTTCCTCATTCCTCAGTTTGAGCTTTAATAAGGTAATGTATTAGATTAGAGCCTTAAGGAAGAAATAGATCAGAAACATATTAAGAAGTTGTTGGATGAGAACCATGTAGTAACAACAACATGCACTGTAACTAAACAGATAGTTGAGACTACATTTTCTTGCTATAAACTCTTTGCAGCCCCACAAAGAAAATGCTACACCATCAAAAATTCAACACCTTTTGCACATACAGTAGCTTTGAAATTCCATAGACATATAATTTCAAAAACGCTAGTAAAGTAAAAGTCTTCACTTGAACTAACCTAAGTCCGTGAAGAATTTTTTATATTCTTAATAACAGAGTGTGTGATCTGCAAAAGCCCGCGCCTTGTCTGACCCATTTTTAAAAAGCCAATGGGGGTCACTTAAAAGCTGCAAAGGTTGCCAGGTTCCGTCACACTTTTCAGCTCACAGCCATATCCGCGGGGAGCAGCTTTTGCGTGGCCTTTGTCTCCCACTCAAACTGAATATTTCATAACTTCAGTACAGAGATGTTGGTTGCACTCTCTTCCACTTCGGCACCGGGGCAAAAGCGGAACATTGCGCACTCAAATAAGCCATGAGTTTAGGCGACACACTTGATGAGCCCGTTCTCCGTTTGGTGCAGATGGGGCCGTGTGGCAGGATTATGTCAAGCTGATCTCACAAGATAAAAATGAATTTCTTTTATCTTGGTCAATTGATTGCTTTCATTGTGACTCACTGACCGGTTCATTTGATATTGTCAGCAGGCGGATATTAGAGACGGGAGGGAAAAACACATCCAGGGCAAGTTAGTTAACACATCCAGGGCAAGTTAGTTCACAGTAATTTACACATTTACTATAGCTGAAGTTTGACTTACTTTAAATTTCTCTATAGTCAATTTTCAATTAATCTTATGTGCATTGAAATAGGAGCTCATTTTGCAAGTTTTTTCAAATTTTTTAAAGGCACTGTATGGTTTTGTTTTTATGTATAAAATGATTACAGATATATAGCAAATATATAGTGTCTTTCTTGTCTAATAATATGTTTTAGCCTGCATTTGCTTTGGTTAGCATAAAGACACAGCTCAACTTGCATTGCCCTCTGAAAGTTGTTGCACCGATCCAGCTCTTTCCATTCCAATACGTTTTTTTGGATCGATTTCGATACACAATGTCATCAGAAACTAGTATGAGGACTGAAACCTAAAGAACCACATGTAAGATGCACAATTAGTGGTGGAAAAAAGTTATTATACAATCACAATCACAAATGAACCCCAAGATGAAGATTAGCAACTACTGACCAATCAGGAATCAGTTTCATTGAGAATCTTGGGAAATAACATGACAAGCCTAATGAGAACTGTGTGGAAACAAGTGCGTAAGACCTGGTGCAACATCAGTTCAAACTCAAACATGTTTCTGACTTATGGTTCAAAATCAGCTTCTGGCTCTAAGAAACCAAAGTGGCAACCCAGATAAGAGAGTTGCATGACACTGATTCTGCTTTCTGATTGGATAATTCTCTGCAGAATCAAAAAAAAAAAAAAGGTCATATCTATTGCTTTTTTCAATTAAGAACAACTCAATTTTACAGGCATAGGTCATAAAGAATATTTCAAACATTATGAGACGTTTTGAATCAACATCAGCCAGTAAAATAGTCCAGTAGTCCAAGTATGTCCAATTAAAGGCACAGCCATGAGGGTCATCTGATATTATGGAGCAGACCGGATCCAGCAAAATTTCATGGATCAGCACCATTATCTGATCCCAGTTTTGTGTCGATGCATTCCTAGTTGTGAAGTACTTTTAAGCTTGTCATGGTTAAGAATTATAAGGCTTCGAATGGATTAGCCAAGTGTTTTAAAGTTTTTAAATGTGCACAGTTTATTATTGTCATTAAAAGTACACATCCTTTTTAATGGAAACGTGGAAAAGTGTAATTAAGTTGAAAGACATCACCGTGTTGTTTTGGTGTAAATAGATAAGTATTGGTACAGCTTTTTTGGGGGCAGTTATTTTTCTGTTTTGTTTTGTTTTTCTTTGCAATAAGAAAATATTTCTTCCAATTCTCACAATTTCATCTCTACACCTCCAACTAGACCAATAAAGCTCCAAAACTGCAGATAAAACTTTGAAAACTTTGTGTAACTTTAACTCACTTGAAAACTATTAACGATTTGGGGAGAAAAAATAGTCCAATACAAATGTGTTTCCTTTTCTAAAGTACAGAATGCAAACTTGGATTTTGGTGAAACTCTTGCTGAACTATTCACTTTTCAGAACTTGCTTGACATCAGTCTGGTCAGTTAGTGCATGTGATGAATACTAAATCAGTGAGAAATCACACTAGATCATCCTGAGGCTGTGGGGAAAGTAGAAACCATATAGATTATTTCTGTACATAAACATTATAACTACACTGGAATGAGAAAAACAGTATGTTATATGAACACCTTTCATGATGAATTAAAGCCAGTTTGAGCTTAGTACTAAAACGTGGGCATTCAGAATGGCTGTAGGCAAGTAAGTGTTTAGTTCCACTTTCAAATGAACTGCGATGTTATCTGGCCAACATTACAAATGAGTGATAATGAATGTAATTTCACACAAAGTGCTTGGATCAGCTGCGGCAGGCCGTGCTTGGCGCTCTGACTCAGAGGTGAAAACTGAAAATGTTGTGAATAAATCTTTTACTTTAGTCTCTTCATGTTAATGTTTGAATGAAAGTTGATTTATTATGCTTAAAGTTGGAGCTTTGAATGTGACAAATAGACGTTAGCACATGCTTTGAAGCAGCAGATGTTGTAAAGGCAAAAAGTACGCATGTATTTTCTGTCCATCAACCACATCTTTGACCTTCTGTAATTGAACAGTGTGAAAACTATTCATGTCAGAAGTAGTTGGTAGTATAAAGTCTTGAACTAAGTCAAATTGAGTTGGCGGTGTTGGATTTTTTACACACAGCGAAATGGATCTGTTATTAAAGTTAAAGAGCATGTTCGTTGTGATTGTGTGTGAGGTCAACTACACTAAAAGGCAGCCCAACCTTGTTCCCACCTATAATCAGAGTAAAGCAGACATCAGAGGCAAAAACATCTGTCTCAGCTCAATAAAGAGCTTTACTCTTGAAAACAGTTTCAAGTTTGATAAACATGTTCACAGTATAACTCTACATTGAGTTGGCCACAAAAGCCCAAAGTCAAAGGCACCCGCGACCCCAAAAACAGGAACAGCAGTAGAAAAACAATGAATGAATAATCTATTGTACATCACAGGACATATTGAAGATGTAAAAACACATTTAAGACTTAAATGCTTAAATGCTTACTTACATCTATGTAAATTGCAACACACTTTTTTATTGGGTCCCACGGGTTTTAGTAGTAGGTGGTCTAGCAGTAAGTCTTTTTGAGCAATAAAAGTAAAAGCTAAATAAACATTGTAGACAAATTTGTGCCCAATACAATAAATTCATTTGATAAAATTTGTATTTGCTTATGGGCGCACTGGAGGGGATGAACTCCGGGTTACTGTGGGTTCATTCCTACTCCGGCATACTCACATTTCCAAAATCATGCATGTATAGAGGGATTTTTGTTTATCACACGGGCGATGCGCGTGCACCCCGCCTGTAGAAAGAGCCTCCGCACATAGACACAAACAATAGAAATACATTGCAAAAGCTCTGTTGTCAGCTAACTGCCAGAGTTTATCACTTTGCGAAAACAAAAGTTATGCTGCTAAGTCAACATTTATGGATGAAGTTTGATCCTACGACCCTTACAAGTTACATTCAGGTAAGTGAGAAAAACGCTGTCACAAGCTTCTGTCAGACCGATTCATACCTGATCCAAACAGCTCGCTGTCATCCCGTTTGGTTGCTTAGTTCGAACAAGTTTCCCTATGTAAACAGATGGAGATTAGCTCTTTCTGCATAATGCATGTGCAGTAGGGCGCAAAGTGACGTCGACCGAAAATCTCTCTATCGCTCAATTAGTAACACTGATGAATGAATGATTGAGAGTAAATGATTGTCTGTCTCTGTGTTAACCCAAGTTAAACCCAAGCAATAAGTTAGCTTCTGTACAAAGTGTCTCCCACCTATGCCTCCAGCACTAGAAAATTTATAATTTGCCTTGAATAATGTGTTCTACAACATCGTTTCAAGATAGCATGCATTGTGTTTTTTATAGTTTAGGAATACTAGAGCTTGATCCTGTAATCTGGCATAGTTTCATCTCTTGCTCATCTCCGTGGCAATGCTTGGCTGTATTATTCCAGCCAAAGCAAAAACTATTTTCTCGAAGAAAAGCAGATGGCAGACCCCCCACCGGGTAAAGTTACACAGTGCACCTTTAATGAGAACACATATCTACCACCTCTTCAGTTCGCCCTCCTGCGTGAAAGCATCATGACCGCTAGCTCCTGATATAATCCCGACTTTATCTGGGGAGGATCAGCGCGGCCTTGGAAAAAAACTCAACAGGGACCTCAAAGATTTCACTGTCTTTCATCTGCTTCACCCGCGTTCTTATTATAGTGAAACCCCAATTACATGTGCATTATAATGGGCTAACAAACGAAGACGTATTCCGCAACTGTGAGAAAAAGTGGATTTTTAATGAGCGTTTGAGTACTTGCTAAAAACATGGCGCTGCAGGGGTGAGTGCAGCTCGCAGGTATATAAGCCTTCAGTCTTTATTTATTGCCGCACTATCTCCCCAAGTGGTATCCGCCATTTCACAGATGGTCTCCTCCCAAATAACTCCCGATATAGATCTCGGGGAAATATCACAAATTAATTTACCACTCTGCTGCTGACATTTCTCATTCTTCATGTGGTTAAAAAAATGGAGGATATCATAAAAGATCATTCAAGGTCCTGTGTGGAGAAGGTAAAATGTGTTTGCTTCTTCTCCGCGCTGTAATTTGACAGTTGACAAAGTGCCGCAGGTTTCAGGGGTGAATGAGTCTATCTTTCAGGCCTGTGAGAAAAACTTCATATATAACAGTGTGCTGGAAAGTGGGTTGGGTCTACAGGGGAGGCGGTAAGTGTCTAAGGGGAGTCGGAAAGTACTGCTCGTTCTACCTGATGTACGGGTGCAGTGCTAAGTAGTGCTGTAAGTCTACAAGTGACAATGCAAAGTTTAGGACAATACAAAAAGACAGAGTCAAACCAAATATAGCACTGAGTAAACTAATGATGTGAGGGTTATGACATAAAAACAAAAGAGGAATTTATGATAATGTCCCATGAAAATATTTGAACAATAATGTTTTCAAAATGACATAATTTTGAACATTAGTTATTAGTTAGTCTACTTCAAATTATACAATTACATGTTGAAACCATATAGTTGAGCTATCGGGGGGCAAAGGTGGGGAGAAAAGCACCCTCAGCTCTGCGTAAGTGACAGAGGTCTGAATGCCTGCATCATTCGCAGCACATAATGCAGAATCAGAAACCCTGGAAACACTTTTGACAAAACAATAATGTTCTACAACTTAGTGTTAAACAGTCTTTAATTTGTGTTAATCCATCCCATATTGGCTGAATAAGGACCAAAAACAGCCAAACAACAAAGTTGTTGGCTCAATGCGCGGAAGGCGCATGTATGCGTAAAAGCCTGGTGTAATGACGTGCTTCACAGAATCTACGAGGTGTCACTGTGGGTTAGAATGATATGGGGCACATGCGTGAATTGCAAGACATCTGTTCACCTGTTCATAACATAGGTAAAACATCCTTTTACATGGTCTACATTGTGAAGCACAATTAGTGTAAATTTAGATTAGTAATAGAAACAGGTCTACTGACTTCCTGTTCGACACTATGGAATAATAAGCTCAGCCTCATTTAACTAGAACAAACAGTCGATTATCATTAACATATTTTCATGCTGTGTGACATTTTAGAACCTACATGTGCCACAATACATACTGTAATTTAAAATAAATTAAAATGTTTAAGCAAAAACAGGGGATAGGTGAAAACAGGAATTTTCTGAGCACAGTTGCAGAACAATGCAGGGCTGTTGCATACATGACTCAAAATACCACTTAGATAAACTAATAATGATAAATCATTGTTATTACTACACTAAGTTACTGTTAATTTTTGCACATTGTGCCCCCTTTAAAAATACATATCGAATACTCTAAAATAAAAGCATAAGAGCATAAAAGCATAAAAGCATTCAGTGGGAATGCTATTTCTTCCTTTTGCGCAGGGCAGACCAATACACCGATAAAAAGACTTTCTGCAGCTAAAACTGCCCATTTCCATCTCTGGTGGTAAATCTCTTGCCAACTTCAACTATCACAGGGAGTTCAAATTGAGGAACCTTTCGTGGCCCTGTTGACATTTGAGACGGATCAGTTCTGACGGGTCGGGATCCCTTCAGATTCCAGGCTTCACAAAGGGGTCAATCACTGAATGAAAGATTTATCTGTTTGAGAATAAAGTGTTCCTTTTGCAGCTCAAACAGGATATATGCTAAAAGCTGCTGGCTGGAGAAGACTTAGAATTCTCGTGACGACGCAGGGCATGACTGTGTTGGGCATGCTTAGTAATGTTGGAAGATGACTATTGTAAGAGGCTTGTGAAGGTCGTTTTGCTTTCCCTTTAGACTGACTTTGAACATAAACTCATGCCAAGAGAGGAGCGGAGGTGGTTTTTAGTCCATTTCCAAGCCGATGTATTTCTTCCAAATTGTGTTCCCTGTTGCCAAGGCTCTGAAATGAGCTCAAATGCGATGGGCTTTGGGGGGAACCGTGTCCAAAACGCATGCATTGTCTTTTGTGCAAACATGGGAGACAAGAGATTGTGCTTTATTGTGTCTTCAATCAGCTTTTAAAAACATTAGCATAGTGGCATTAGTACAAGTCTGGTAATGTTTACAATGTATGCATGGAAAATCTGAACTTTTATTTGCTTGAGTACTCAAAATTCTGACTCCAATAAGATAAAACAATATGCTCAAAAAGTCAATTTAGCACAATATGTGTTCTAGTTGTGTTTTTGTTTCATTGGACTTTGCTGTTGACAAAAAAATACTTTGTGGATAATCCAACTTGTCAATCTTTGTGCCTGTCATCCGTCTAAAATAAATGCAAATTTGTGCCAGACAGTGCATCAAAATACTATGCCAGAAATAGCTCTTGGAATGTTTTTGCACTACACAGAATATACTGCAGAAATTCCCATATGAAATGAAAGCACAATTGTCTTTATTTAAAATCACACTGACTTATAGCTTTCTTAATGTCCTTTACACTTGTTGTTAGTGTACAGTGTGAGCCTAATTATCGTAGTAATATCATATGCTTTTTGTCAATTAGCTGCTCTCTTCATGTGCTCACAGACTCGTCTCCCTCTGCGCTCTCCAGTGATCTCGCTTCCAGTCAGAGCACCCTCAGCTTTCGGCACTTATTGAGGTCGTGTCCTATTACCATCTGTCTTTAGCTGCACCGGGCTTAATCCTCCAGTTTGCTCTTTTTAACCTTATTAAACAGATCAAAAGAGCCAAGCAACGACTGAAATTGACACTTTAGGTTTAGATCACAATTTGAAATTTTGTGTTTTCTGCGCTGTTTTGAACAATTTAGAAAAAAAACAACTGGAAGAAATAACTAAAATACTTTTTTTTTTTTTTGTATTTTGAGATGCTCGGATCTGGTGGTGAAAGGTGTCTTAGCTGATTGTATTACACAACACATTATTTTTACAGATATAAACGTGATAGCTGCACAGATGAAAATTGCAAACTTAAGGGGATAAAGTGGGTCTTATGTAATTAACCCATGGGCCCCACATGTAACCCATGTAGACTACATGTGGGCAACGCAGGAGGGACAATAATGGAACCCATGAAACCCAGTCAGGGCACATCCTTGCAGCCCTTCTCTAAACCCATGTGGAGCCCACGTTGCTTTGCTGTCTGGGCTGCGTGCACTGGGTGACTGCAACCTTGTAAAGCACTTGGAGTGCCTTGGAAGGTGGAAAACACTATGTAAATAATAGTGTAGAAGTCAAGACCACAATAATCAAGAACTTTCAGATACCACAAAGTCCCAAGACCTAGACTAGACCCACTGAGAGTCAAGACCAAGACAAGACTGAGACAAGACCAAGACGGCAGTCCATCAAGACCAAATCAAGACCACCTTTGTAATGTTATACATGTTATACATTTATCAGTGTCTATATGATGTTATTGTGCAGTGCTTATTGCAAACTTCAGGTCAAAAGTCACTCCCCTTCTGGTGCAAGCTTAGCAGAAAATGGTGTAATGGCATGTGGTCTCTGTGTCAAAGACAAGACAGAGTCTAAGAAAAAACAAGAAAGAACAAATCCAAGCATCGTAGACCAAGACCAAGACATGACCGAGACCAAATGTGCTCAAGTCCAAGACGAGACCAAGACCGTTAAAAAACAGTCTCAAGTCCAAGATTGGTCCTAAGTACACCAATAAATAATATAGATTATTTATTATTCAAATATAATCGAAAATTTGCCTCTCTCACGTCTTCTCTCTTTTTTAGTTACAAACTAATACACAAGAACTACTGGAACACCAGCATAATACAACTGAATGTATCAGCTAGTGACAAACATATGCATAGGTTTCTGGAAATGTATTGGCTGTAGTCCATGATATTCAGTAACATAAAACTTTATCAATATGTGCTAACCACCAAGGAGTCATGGAATGAGACATGTGTCATCTTACCTTCTAGCAAACCTAAATGTGAAAGTACAACAATGATGTCTGACTCTGGGGTTAGAATCTACCTGTCTGCAGATCTAGTATCAAATGTGATGGATAGTGGTCGGCCAGTCCCACACTCAGCTTTTTCGGGATGGAGTCGTATCTAGTTCAAGCACAAATGTGAATGTCACAGAGGCGCGCACATCAAAGACTCCCTTTTGGATTCATTAATTCACACAGGCGCTACTCCCTATCAATTATAGCCCCTGATTAAAATGTTTTGGAGTCCGTCTCTCTCCGGCAAGGAATATTTTTCTCAGAAGACATAACTTCACAAGGATAACCCCGTTCCTCAAAGGAATGAAAGACTCAAAATACACTATTTTCAGTCAGGCTGTTGTTGATGTCTTGTTAAGTCTAAGATTGAATAACAGAAATAGAACTTCTGAGAGAAAGATGGTTCAGTGCTTATATTCTATATTCAAGTTTCTGAAAAGTGCACTATGTAAGTTTTAAGGTTGTGGGTCAAACATATTGCTTTGCTTGACTAAAACAGGGTCATCTCTCTACCTGCCTGACCTGCTTGTCTCCTTGGATATACAGTAGATCTATTTAATGCCATGCTGTGGAACATTCCGGACACAACACTAACATGTCCATGACATCAAGTAAGTGACAAAAATGGGTGCCTTTTATTATTGTTATAATAAGAAAATCAATAGGCAAATATTTTTAATACAGCTGGAGGGCAGCTAAAATAAAGATCGTTGAAATGCATTTTTATTCTATTACAAAATGTTAATGGGTTTGATAGACAGCAAAAGATATGGTATTAAAACTGAATTAACTGTATGGCATAATAAAATTCTTGATCATGAACCTGTTATTGATACATCTACCGACATATTTTTAAAAAAAGAAATGATGAATTATTTAGTTTTTTGTCGACTCAAAGGAAAGAGTAATACTTTGATAGTTGTACTGTTATTAGCTTAAAAGCTATGCATGCTTCAAAAATGTCCATGCATTCAAACACTCAACTGTATGTTAAAAGGTTTGACAACCCCTGACAATTTGAATAGCTTTGAAGAAAAGAAAATATAAAGCATATTTCTTTATTTGTCCAACAATGGGGTACTTTCTAGTGTTGCAATGGACGGTTCAAGAACAGCAAGGGAATAGAAATATGCAATCAAACAATATAATAATTACAGAATAAACTTAGATCTCTTTTGTAGCTTAAAAATCCAGTGGTGAAGTGACTACACACAACAATTAGCGCCAAGTCATTATGGAAACTCAACCATTATCTGCTCAGTAATGCGCAACTTAGGTAAAAGCACACTGTGACTCCACAGGCCACAACCCAAATTATGCCCAGCAGGTAAATACTTCCAGCTAAGGTAATTCTGACCAACCTTATATCATAACTATCTTGCTCTCCTAAAAATCCTGCCAAATTTGGATAAGAAAGCTATCTTAAATTAGCATAATAAGCATATTTTGTGTTCTCCCTCTTCTGCAAAACGTGACAAAATACTACTAGTTAGCATTGTAAACATGGCATTGAAGTTACTTATTCAAACTTCCCTTCTCTCACAGCTGCACCCAGAGCCTAATTTCCCTCATCCAGCCATTTGACTTGAAAGATCCTTTGAAGAATCCTCTTTGAGCTTGTTTGTGGCTGTCGTTTGTGATGTTTATTTCTGCGCAGCACTGGCACCGCTTCATATTTCTTCAAATGAAATTGATTGATGACAACTCAGGCTGTATTTTTTGATTAACAGAATGCCACTTGAGCCGATCGGTCTGGCGTTGCTCTTGCTCGTAAACATAATTGCGCGTCGTGATCTCTTGTAGCCATCATGATCCGGTGGTTTCCGTAGCGTCGGCACTTTCGGGCTCTTCCCTATAGACGATGATTGCCAGGTGGAAGTCAGTATGGTCAATAAACACTCACTTTTGCTGAGTGCTTTATTTTGCATGTTTTAGCGTCCAGACTAATCGCTGCTAAGCTAAATCCAATACCAGGAAGCGCAGTTAGGATAGCATTGCCAAGGCGCCACATCACATCAATCTCTACCTTTCTCATGCTGTAAAAACGTGCTCTATGATCCTTCAGATTTGAAATGCTTATCCATGGGTGTCTGTAACATAGCAGGTTTCTTTTTGGGGGCCCAGGATGACAGCCCATAAGTGTAAAGCATTTCCATGGATAGGTAGGTATCTCTCGGACCGTGACGATGCCGACACACATGGCTGTTTCATCCAGACCTCCCGGCGAGACAAACTTGTTTATTTGGCAGGAAGCAAACTCGTCGTAGAGGAGCAAGAATGTGATGCTAGCAGTTGTGTTAGCTTTTGAACAAATGCGAGTGTGAATGTCAAACCAGAATCAAACTATCACAGGATCATGGATTTTTAGATTCCTTGTCAATCCATTGGTGAACAAGTAAACAAACCCACATAAAATCAGAAGATGCTCACTTTATGCAACCCAATTTTGATGTATAGCTCTCAATTTGTTTGGTTGATGTTTTCTCAGAATGCTCAACAGTTGGCTTTAAGAGATGTCACCATTTAATAATTCAGGGTAAAAGTTCAAAACTTTCAAGAAGAGCAAAAATAGAATTTCAATGGAGACACACAGAAAAGCTTTATAGCAATCTCACTGGAATATATAATTTTTTTTAAGTCCAATTGTATCTATTTTGAAGAACATTTGTTTGTATTACTCTGGTATATCTTGTTGTAGAGCCATGTAAAACAGGAAGTGCGCTGTTAGCATGCTATGTTAAGATAGCAAAACTTGTTCTGATGTCTGAAAGTTGCGAAATGCATTTATAAAGTCATTGTCAATTGTAATTGTGAAGCTCAGAATGCATTAGGCAAGTGTGCAACACCTAAAGGAATAAAAAATACTTGTATAAATTAGGTACGTCACATGTGAGACCAATGCACAATACTATGTTTCTATTCTTTTGCCTCTTTAGGTTAAATTGCATATGTCATCTTAATCTAAACTTCTGGGGTCGTATTTCTGATTCCACTACATTCACTCGTAGCTCTATCGAATTTATAGTCTTCTCTCAAAAGTGTAAACGCTTATGTCGCTTCATAAAACTCCAGTTGTACGATGCTGTAAATACAGCACCTTGGGCACCCATGTATCACACATTAGTGCTCTTGTGGACCAAGCAAGCCTCAAATCAAAATTCCCACTTCTCCAATAACTAGAGAGGTTCCCTTCTTTCCTTCCTTCCCTCGTCTCACCAGAAGTGTTCCTGAAGGCGAGCGATCAATAGCTCTCTCTCACAGAAAGGCTGTAAACCTGAAATAGTAGACGTGACAAGCCCTTGCAGGTAATAGGTCAGATGTATTGATTGATCTGTTCATAAGCACACATTTTAGGAGGGCTGTCCACGAAGTGCCATGTTCATACATCACACAAACAGCCAGAGAGTGTTGCATCTGGACAGTATTGTGTGACATACAGCAAAGTCCAGAAAAGGCTGTGCTGATCCGATTTTTGAATATAAAAATAAAATCTGTAAACAAGTTTTCAATGAGCTACTCTCACTTGTGGTGTTCAAGGGTAAATAATCTGTCTTGGCCATTCAATTAAAATACAGTTTTAATTTAAGCCACATCATCCAAAGAGGTCAGATGAACATAAGTTTATAAGGTTTTATAAGTTTTATAAGGCAACTTTTTGATACATTTCCTTGTTTCTAATATTACATGATGAAAAACTTGTATGAACCATTTAATTACATCCGGTCAGACCCAAAGTCACCTAAACAAGCTTTAAAAAAAAAAAAAATTGATTAGTCTTTTGTCTAGATCAGGGGTTCTAAAACTTTTCAGACCAGGAACCCCGTTACCATGTAACCAACTTGCGACCCTCACAGACTTTTGGAACCAGTGGTCTAGTCTAGATGTATGAAAATCTTCAAAACTTAATTTATGTCAATAATCAATATTTATATATTTACCCATAACCCCAGTATTACAAATTTTGTTCCAAATTAGCACTGCTTGTTTACTTCCTGATTGTAGGTGATGACATGTGATGATTACCTATTAACCCTCAGAGGCCCAAGGGCATTTAAAACAGCATCCCCCAATTAAAATGGAGGGAGCGCACCATGTGAATTCGGGGCATGCTTCTATTGGCGAACTGGTTTTCAATGCCATCATTACACAACAGGGGACAATTGGAAAACACGGAACCTCCTCTTTACAAAAAAACGGCCTTATTATTAAATATTTTCCACTCCATTTTGGGGCTCTGATAATTGAAGATCCATTACTTTTCTGCATATGCAAGGTCCTAAATTCAGTAAAATGAATGCTACAGTGTTGTAACTTGCAATTTATAAACGTAAATATGTTTCCTTTTTTGGCTACTGAAACTGGTTTGAAAAGGTTGAAGCAACACCATTAGACAAGTTAGACAAATACTGAGCTCCATTGTCCACTTTTGTTAACAGCCTTAAAGCTTGTAAGTACTGCCCAAACTTTGAAACCAGCCCTTATAGATTTTCTTCTTTTCAAGAGAAGGGTTATTAATCATGTCCAACAACTTCTGAAATCATATTCTCAGTCGAGCAGTGTGCCAGGAACATGATCTATATGTCAGAGCCCAGCGAGCCTCACCTTCTCTGTCACTTGTGGTGTGAAGCATGTTGGGGACTGCCTGGCCTCATAAAAGGCTTATGCGGCAGTGCAAACAGACATTTACAACAGCATTTTAATGTCCAGGCCTTGTTCCTATGGGAAACGGAGACCTTTCTTAGCAAACATAATAACCCAACTCAAAGGAAAGTTAGCATTATAACAAGACTGACTAGCATTTACATTCATATCCATGGAAGTTCCTCCAAACTTTGGATTTGGTAAAGTCTGAATGAAATGTGAACAAAAATTACAAATACACACATTTTGAAACAATGTAGAAGGCCATAGATTAGTGAAACATTCAGCTTTTTTCCATTTTGCATACAAGTTACATCAAGTAAGACTTTGACCTTTACTTTTGAATCTGCATAAAATTAAAAGTAGGATTTTTCCAATTTACATTTAAATCTACAGCATTTGGCACATGAGTCATAGTTTGATAGCCTGAACATCAACTGGTTTCATTTCCCTTAGTGCAAACTGTCTGACATTGCATCATCGAATTTAGTTTATGACTTTTTGCCTAACCAGTCACTGCTTTTCTTAACCCCAAATAAAGCATCCTGTGTGCCCTCAACCAAAATGCGTGTCTTTACGACGCCAAGAAAATGGGCGTGGAATAAACATGGTATGAACATGCAATCTATGAGAACATCAACTGTCTGCAGTTCAATACCTGAAGTTGGAATGAAAAGAAATTGAGCGAAAGCACTAGGTCACACCAGCCAAATCAAATGAACACACATTCTGTTAACTGTTAGTTTTCACGAACAACCTCAAAAGCCATGCAATGTTTATACCACATGACAATTGCACTTTGTTTATATTCCGGTCAAAGTTAGAACAAGATCCTAGAAGCAAAAGGAAAAGAAAACATTGGTCTTGCATTATTTGACAATTTACTTTATTAGGATTAATGGAACACAGCAGAATGAAGTGAATTTGCTGGAGATTTTGGATAGACGGTTTTCACATAGTACATATGGAGACCCTTTTGTGAGCTTTTGGCCCCTTTTAGTTAACCACTATGGATAGGGCATATCTTTTGTTGACCAAGACTTTCTTCAACCCTACTAGATTGTATATACGTATGTTGGTAATGAAGCAACAAGTAACACCATAGAATGGACTATTGCAGTTATACAATTTCAAGATAGTTAAATTGAATTGTTCACCTTAAGTATAACATGTTTGTGGGTTAAATATGGTCTGAATTGGATGTTCTTATGTATCTATTTCTATATTATAGCAATATTTCTTTCATTTTCGCGGCATCCTTCATCAAACTTAAAGCTACATTTGTTTTCTGTCTCTCCTCTCTCACTTACTTCTATCCTCTGTCTAACTAATAAGGCGTGCCGTGTTCATGCATGAGGGACATGTGACGGCTCCTTCTCTTCAGACAGACAGATAGCAGAGGAGATGAATGTGTCATTCAGGCAGGCTTGTCTCATCTCACTCTGAAGCTGTGGGTTATTTAGAGTCTTGCTTCTTCTGCCCACCAAACTGCACACAACGCCCAGATTAAAGATTTGCCTGACGAAAACAAAACACACTGTCACTTGATATTGTGGTGTAAAACTTAAATGTGAAGAGAAGCCTATTACCCAATCCAATTCATTGTACAATCCAGACAAAAGCATGACTACAAAGACAAGCAAGTTACGTATACCATAGTGGGAGATCCAGCAATGTAATACTCATGACCAAAGTCCTATTTCACGTCCATTATGTCAACGTGACCATTTCCATCAGACACAAAGTGGAACAGTGAGCTGCATGTGCCTCTGCAAAGTCACGTCAATGAATAACAAGTGCGTCGCTACAATCTCCAATTATGCAAATCATCGGAAGGATCCAACTATAAGCCTGTGTGTGGCAGATGTAAATGTGGAGGAATTTTTGGAGGCTATCGCTGTCAAGAGTGGAAGTTTAGTTAGCTGTCATCAATTCAGCTTAGACATAACTGATTATATAGCTTCTTTTTTCTCAATGTTCTCACATCAAAATTCCTTGCAAGCAGGTATTGGTATTGGTGCATTATTGGTGCATGATTCAGACTTATCAGCGAATCTAAATAGAAGCTCACTAAATGATTGGGATCTCTGCATGGACATGTGAAAAGTTTTAATAGCATGGATTCATCTGAGTGCAAAACAGCACAGTCTTTTTGAATGTTTGCAAAAGCTTTTCGAACAAAAGGCCTAAACTGGCACTCACGGATCATTAGCGTGCAGACACTGACAAGAGTTCAACAGAAGAAGAGCCAAACGCAAGGGCAAAAGAACTGGAGAGTAGGAGACATTCAACAATAACCACTCTCATTCAATCACTATAGATGTTCTTCAGTAAGATAATATAAATAACTCACGCAGTCTACAGTTTCAAGTTTCTATTTACTGGACTGTATATCGAATGAACAACCTTGGCACCAGAAGGGTTTCTAGTACTAAGATAAAGTTCTCAACCAAAATACTGGATGTCAGTTGGATATTGCTTTGCTTGGTGTGCTCCACAGGCAGGCATTAATTTAACTTCCATTTCATAGCTTCAAGTTATAGTATATGTGCTGTTGTAAGACCAGAAGGTGGCAATAGCCTGTTGTGTCTATTAACAACAATGTACTTTACTATGAAAAAGTAAGTACATTACAGTACATGAAAGTATAATTTATAATTTCATATACTTTCAATCTAGTGATTTTCATCACATGCCCAAACTATGGTCCAGGGGTCAGATGTGGCTCTCAAACCAATGTACGTTATCCCTGAGCTTCCTAGAAAATTCAGACACATGATCAAACTGTATTTTTACTGCCATTTAGCAAAATCCACCAACATTTTGCTATATATTTAGACTTCTTTCGTCCACCTCTCGCTGCAGACTGGCGAAAACTCTTCGTACTGACCGGACGTCCATGTTAGGCAACGCTCGACTTTTCATATAAAGCTGTAAATTTACCCAAACTACCTAATCTAACCCCAGTCCTAATCCTAACCCTAACTTTACCCGTCTTTGGGGTGTAAATGTTGAAAATTATACACATTAGCTAGCATAGCCATGAGCAAGAGGTGACCATAAATGGGCTTCCAGTATGCACGAAGAGGCCAAGAGATCTGTGGAGGGAGGTGGGTGGTGCCTGCAGCCAGACCCTCTTGATATATTTTGGTCCAAGCCTAAATAAAGATTATGTCAAGACGTCAGGATTAGACTGTGCAGCCCACTAGTTCAGGAGGCTTTGTATATGCTTTGATGAGTTCCTCAATAAAATTCATTTGGACACCTCTGGACAAATAAATCCAAAAACAACAACAAAAAACATCGAAACAATGTTCATCGTAGCCCTCCATCTATATTAAATATTATTGGCCTCTATGTTGTGATGTCTAGTAAGCACAACTTATTTAAATATCTGTCTATTGCACTTGTTCTGTATTAAGTCTTCGTTTATGCTTTAGTGGGGCCAGTTGGTACAATTATATTATCTTTTTATTCACGTAAGTGGTCTGAGAAGTTGACTAAACTATCACTAATGCTGATTCTTCACTTGTATCATGCACTTGTTTTCACAGAATTTGTTTCCAATCAGCCCTTCTTAGCTGTTCCGGCTCGTATAGAATCTCACTGTAGACAACAAAGGCCCTGTCAAATCTCTGTATTCAGGTCAGAGCTTTGGTGCAATCACAGCTCGAGCGATGACCCCATCCTACTTAATGCAGCTTCCCTTCAAGTGCCCCGAGGATCTACAAAGGAGCTGCAGCTAGAGGCGAGGGAAAGAGAGATAAATGCACAAAAAGTATATATTCTCCCCAGTCTTTTGGTGCACATATAGGTCACAATCACAGCTCCTTTGTTGCAGAATTTAATTGGCTGAGATTTGTAGGATTTTCATTATCACTAGTTCCCTTGGCTTTTGTTGGAATTGGAGCACCCTGGGGAGGTAAGAGCTTAAACATAATTTGTGCACATGGAAAGGTGCTCAATTTAAGAGAGAGAAAAAATGGAGAAAGAAAAAGAATAGGCCATAAAAGTGTGCTGTGTAAACTTACCAAGATTAATGCATGACCAAGGTTTCTAAAAGAGTCTACTTCTTGAAAATTTGGATGAAAACTTTTCTGTCCAATACCAGACCCTTAACATCAGCCACACCAAAAAATATTGTTGTTATTCCTAGTATGACACTATGCAGTAATAAGAAGCTTACCCAAAAAATAAAGTTTAGTTGCCAGCAGAAATAACAGTAAAAACAAACAAGCACAACAATAATAGCTCTCCAAATAACTTCTGTTTAAAACCTTGCATAAAATCTTACTCGTGAGTGATTCTTTTTTTTTTTTCCTTCAATAAAGTATAAGTGTTCAAAAATATTTGATACTCATGATTTTGTTACTGTACTTCAAGGACTACAAACCAATTCTCATGCTACTTGTGATATTAGAGCAGTGGTTCTCAAAATGTGGTACATGTGCCATTAGGGGTGTGTGTGGTCCTTTTGGTGGTTCTAGTATTTGCTAAATATTTGTCCTTTTTGGACATTGGTGATAACTTAGACTCTTTTAGTAGTAATTTGGACATAGTATTGTATTGTTTTTTTTTTCTAAATATTGTTTGTTTGTATACGTACTGTTGGTTGTACTTGTGGTCGCCTGCTGTCTTTACTTAATTTTGAGGTAGACCAGTTGCTCCAAAATCTTTTTTTTAATTTTTTTTTATCCTGAGCAAAAACTGTTTGGTTAACACAAACATGGTGTTGTATGTGGTATATTGCTAAATATTCCAATATTTTCCTGGTTTAATAACATTAATGAGAGATGATTAAGATATTTCCAAATTAGTGCAAAGTGGAACATGAAAGACATGTTTAAAATCTGAAAATATCACCTTGTTCTAAAGTAAATGCGTGCATATCCTCCTTGTACCCCTGGTTGCAAAACATTGACTTAGTCTGATTCAACAAGCTCCTGTTCCCATGTTAAATTGCCATATGGGTTTTCGAAAAAAAAAAAAAAAAAAGTTATATGTGCTTGTTAGACTGAAAACAACCGCGCTGTGGATCTGAGTTAGCACATAGCTGGATAGTCTGTGATATGTCTTTAAACTCTTAATATTTGAAATTTTCGAAAAGCCTATGGCACTTTACAATGACAATTTACTTCGGGAACCAGGGCAATCTTCCACTACACTCCATACAGCAGCATGTGACCAGGGGAGGGTTTTTATTTATTTATTTTTTCTATAAAAACAAAAGCTTTTTACAAATGTGTAGTTTAGCTGACTTCACGTATGTTACACAGAGAGTCTGTTTTAACTCACACTCCCTTCACCAGTTTGTGAATGAGAGCACATAGAAGACCTTTTTATTGGTGGGAGAAGTTTTGACGATGCAGGACACGCCGCCATGTTACATAACACTCCACTGCAGGTGCAATTCAGAGAGCTAGTGTGAATGGCAGACAGCAGCTTGGAAGTGACCATCATCCTGTGAGTGGGAGAGATAGGGGGAGTGGAGCGAGGAGAGCCGGCCTGGAAGGAAACTGACAGTGAGAAAATAGAAAAGACAAGTTTCATTTTAGTGACAGTTCAAAATTCTGCGTTTCCGGAAATGTTACATGCAGTGTACCTACACAGTTTGAGGTGATATACAAAGATAGGAGCTGAAATACTTTAAAATAGCTGTACTCGGCCCAACTACAGCCCACTAGACAATGGATGTGTCAAAGAGAAAGAAGACAGGAAGTATATATAGATTTAAACAAGCTACAGTAAATAACACAATTAAAATTAAACTGAATAGTTCCAATAGCAATAAGAGCAATTTCTTAGCTAATGCAATTTCCTTTTTAGACCAAACAAATGAACATGAAAAGCAAAAGCTAAAAAAAAAAAAAAAAAAAAAAAAAGAAATGAAATGAAATTAATTGTTCAATTAGTTTAACAAGGCATCAATCTTATTTACGTTATTTACAATGCAAACTATGAAGAGCACATTTTGAATAAAATTTGTGCATGCTGCTTTGGTCAGTCTTTCATACAATTTGAATGTTACTTCACTAAAGTGAAACGTTCACATTTCCTGAATTGAGAACTTATTTCCATGATTTTAGGAGATGTAGCCTGGGAAGCATTAGTTGCCACGTTTATATTGCTCAAATCATATGTTGCTTGAATCAAGTTAGGCATATAGTTCCATTGATATAGACTTTTCTTGCTTGAATCAAGCTTTGACAAGTTTAATCTGGAAGATAATTTATTCTTTCTTGAATAAGCCTTTACTTGCTTATATTTTTGCAGTGTAGTACAAAGTTAGATGGTTGTAAATGGAGTCTTTCCGCACTAACACAACCCCACATCCCACAAACATTGCATTGGCATTGGGGAGAGACAGGTGCAGCCGTGGGGTACCTGCCTCAGTGCCACACATCCTCTGTGCTGTAGCAGCTGTGCAGGGCAGCGACTTGGCACGTACAGATCAGCTGGGAGCCGCATCACAACTCTTTCCTCTTCCTCCTCTTGTCGTGTATGAGACGGCACCATTTATCTGTCCCCTCCCTCCAATTCAACCAGCTAAAACATCTTTGTCTAACATCGAGCTGTAGCAACTCCTGTCACTTTTGTTTTCATCCCATCAAGTCGCTTTGCCTCTAAACCCGGGCGACTATTCTTCCATTCTACCAGTGACAAGTGTTCTGATAATAACTAACCAATATGTTTGAAACAGCACTCACTGTGGTGCTGCCAGGTGGCTGAGTGACTAAAAAGCATCACAATAGTATTCCATTTTGCTCTGTGTCAAACTCTTCTCCCCATTTAGTGGGACGAAGAGTAAAGAAACTTGTCATTGTGTCCTTCATCCACATTGCCTAGTCTAGCTCTGGTGTAAGTGTGAATAGTTGGTGGTGATTTGAGGGGCACAAAATGGCAGCCTCACTTGCATCAGTCTGTCCCAGAACAGCTGTGCAATAGTTACAAAAGTAGTTTACCACTAGTGACTTTAGAGTGAATGAATAATGCAACATTTGAAGAATCTTTGGGTGACAATATATATTCAATGCATTTTTATTTTTACTATCAAAACTATAGTATATTGTCTAAAAAAAAACTGCCTGGGTTCCTAAAATGAATATGAAGGATATATGATTACAAGATTTTAACCTTCCGGTACCCCCTTAACTTTGCACCTTAGTAGAACTTGAGTGAGCATTTTATGCACAGCAGCAAAAATGGCTGTAAAATCGTCGGTGTAACACCGATTTGAAAAATTTTTAGTGTTACACATTCAGCAACTCCTTCTCTTCGAAACCATGCCAAACATCACAAAAAAGTTTAAAATTTAACCCCTTAAATGCCATATTTTCCATATGAGTGCAATTTTGTACAATGGCAAAAAAGTGACAAAATGATTTTTCTGCAGAATGGTGAATGACACTATGATCACTTGTGGATTATTTCATGTATTTTGACATTTGTGAAAATTTGACATCATATGTGTTGAAAATGCATTATTATTGTTTGAGTTGTGTTATAAACTGACACCTGAGCTCTGAGGCGCACATTCTGCACACCTATTTTCAACATCCAAGAAATTTTTTATTGAACAATTTTTTCCCACAAAACCTTATATTTTCGGAAAGCTCTCAATGAGCTCTTTCTGTTGATATCAAAATTATATTGATTTTATAATATTTAACCCTTTCAGTGCCGTGTTAATTTCTCAAAGTCACTGATTCTGTTGCCAAAAAAACACTAAATTATGAGTTTTTCCAAAACTGAAAATGGAAATTTAATTATTTGTGGATTATTTGATGTATTTTGACATTTGTGAAAATTTGACACCAAATTTGTTGAAAATGCATTATTATTTTTTGAGTTGTTTTATAAACTGACACCTGAGCTCTGAAGCGCACATTCTGCACACCTATTTTCAACATCCAAGACATTTTTTATAAAACAATATTTTCCAGTAAACCCTTATATTTTTGGAAAGCTCTTGATGAGCTCTATCGATTTATACCAAAATTAAATTGATTTTATAATATTTAACCCTTTCAGTGCCATGTTATGTTCTCAAAGTCACTGCTTTTGATGCCAAAAAAACACTAAAGAATAGATTTTTTTTAAAATCGAAAATAGAAATTTGATAATTTTTAGATTATTTGGTGCATTCTGAAGTTTGTGAAAATTTGACACCAAATTTGTAGAAAATGCATTATTATTGTTTGAGTTGTGTTATAAACTGACACCTGAGCTCTGAGGCGCACATTCTGCACACCTATTTTCAACATCCAAGAAATTTTTAACAGAACATTATTTTCACACAAACCCTTATATTTTTGGAAAGCTCTTGATGAGCTCTATCGATTTATATCAAAATTAAATTGATTTTATAATGTTTAACTCTTTCAGTGCCATGTTATGTTCTCAAAGTCACTATATTTGGTGCAAAAAACCCACAAAATTACGAGGTTTATGAGTTTTTCCAAAACTGAAAATGGAAATTCAATTTTTTGTGGATTATTTGATGGATTGTGACATTTGTTAAAATTTGACATCAAATGTGTTGAAAATGCATTATTATTTTTTGAGTTGTGTTCTAAACTGACACCTGAGCTCTGAGGCGCACATTCTGCACACCTATTTTCAACATCCAGGACATTTAAAAAAAAACAATATTTTCCAGTAAACCCTTATATTTCCGGAAAGCTCTAGATAAGCTCTATCTGTTTTTGCCAAAAATATATTGATTTTGTAATGTTTAACCCTATCACTGCCATGTTATGTTCTCAAAGTCACTATATTTTATAACGAAAACCCACAAAAATATGAGTTTGTCCAAAACTAAAATGGAATATTGTTTTTTTTTGTGCATATGTGTGGACTTTTTGATTTATTTTGACATTTGTGAAATTTTTACACCAACTTTGGTAAAAATCCATTCTAATTGTTCATCTTATGTCAGAAAACGTTCCCTTCCACACTACAGCCAGCACAGACACATCAGAGCTTTAGCCGTCATTGGGTTATTATATACATGGAGTTTTACCCAAACCCACAGATATTCTTGAAGGCCTTTGTCAGTCCTAGCTGGAAACAGCAAATGCACATTTATTTTTAATTATTTAATCCTCTCAGTCCTTTCAGTTTTGACTCTAAAGTCTGTTCTATACATTAGTTGTGTCACACATGATCTGTCACTCACAGAATTTGGAACATTTACATTTCTCCCAGTATTGATGAGTTATTATGTCAAGTTATATTTTATATTGTTTATTACATGCGTATCCTGCAGCAAGAATATAAATTTCCTTTATTGTTTGTCAGAATTGGATTTTTGACGTTTGTACAAACTAGAAAAAGGATTGTGTCTCTGAGATTGAATCTGAGGTTGATCCTGAACTGAAGTTTTTCCCGGTTTTACTAAAGGAGAAACTTTGGACTCTATTTTCTAAAACAACTACATATTAGCTCCAAAAAAATTACAAAATATTTGATCTGGATGACTTGTACTAAAAACAGAACAGAGTTTATGTTGAGGATGGTAAGTGTGGAGAAGCTGTCACACTCATATCTGTCAGACTCTCCTCAGAGGAGGAGCCTGAGCTGATCACATGACACACCCTCCAGGGGTCAGGGCTTTGACCTGTGACACTTCTGAGGAAGGATGGTGGTCTAGTAACACAAACATATCAAATAAAAACCATTATTTTGAAATTAGTCTGAAGAAAAATAAAAGTTAGAAGTAATCTTCACAGAATTGTTCTAAACTTCACACACAACACACAATGTTTACAAACTCTGTCAGTTGTTTGTAAAATCTCCTTTCATTTGTAATAGTTTCAGGTCAAAGCACATACACACATGCAGCAGGTGCTCTCACAATAATCCTGAAGTAGTTTCAGCACATTTGGACCAGAGTTGTTGAATAAATCCTCTGAAATCCAAGAACAAAAAAATACCTCTTCACACACATGATCATTCATGTGCATGTGCCACACACATGTACATGTATGTGCTCTTGTGCACACTCACGCACGCACATGCATGCTCACGTGCACGCTCACATGCGCTCACACACACATGTGCATGTCCACACACACATACAGACCCTCAATGTGCCTCTCAGAGTTACACAGACCCACCCAGACAGGTAAAAGTAAAAAGTGTCATTTTGTGGAAAAAACATGAATGTTAGGCCCCTCCCCCAAATTTGAATACATGATGTCATATGTTAAAAAACATATTTGCGTGAAAATTTGAAGCATCTACTTTCAAACAAACCCAAAAAGTCCGAAATCGGACAAAGTATGTGTTGGGGCGGCCAAATGAAAAGTGGTAGTTTGTATGGGAGTCTATGCGCGTTTTCTGCGCTTTTCGGAAACAGGTGCTAGTCTAGTTCATTTCTCTGTTTACACTGGGCTGATTTGGGCCAAATTTTGAGAGAGCAAAGGAAACACATACAGGAACAACTTTTGAATTGACACCTTATTTAAATTATCACAAATAAAAAAAATATTCTAGAGCGAAGCGTCAAAAGCGCAGAATTTACGCTCTCGGATACCGGAAGGTTAAATAGTGATACAAAAAAGTTCGAAAATTGTTCGAAGTATGAAAAGCCAGAATCGATAAGTTTTGCTCATGTGCTAAAACACACCCTCACACACACACTATAGTTATATAATGCAAATAATAATACAATAATAGCCACAATGTTTGAAGAAACAAAGCGTGAACTTGTGCAAGACCTGACTGAATGTGCATTATCATGTTGCGTTAACAACTGATGGGTGGATCTCTAAATATGGACAATGAATATAACGGTTTACTGTTTAAATGTTCATAAAAATACAAGTTACGTGTTTATTATGTTTGTTTCATCATATTTGCCTTTGTTGTTAGAATTATCTTAACTGTTTAAAAATGGTAAATTAAGAAAAAGCTATTTCATACACATTAATACTATGTTTTGACAGTTTTATTTCACCTGGATTGTGTTATCTTACCTGGTCATTGGCCAGAAATGCCCTACCACTATTTATTTGCTTCATGTTTCATCATTTGTCATGTTCTGAAGTCTATCCATTTGTAGTCCTAGTTCCCTCGCGTCGTGAATACCTTTGGAACCACCCCGAGCATGTAATACTGCTCTGCGTCTGAAATATGCCTTCAATTAGCCTGTCATATCCGCGCTCCTCACTCATCGTTTTCCATTGCCACGAGAGATGAGCGCGAATCAGACGTAAGCTCTCCATCTGAAAAATGTCTCCCTCCACCATTCCTCATTAGTCAAACACATCTCCGCTAACTCTATTGTTGACCGTGCATTCCCTGTGAAGCTGACCCACGCCCTCTCATTTAAAACTCCATTAATTACCACCACAGCAGCCACATAAATATTTCAACATGCCGATATTCTTATTACGATGCATTTGAATCTATAGACAAGAGAATAAGCAGCAGGCTGTGCTTCAATTTAGCAGGACATGTCCGGGGAGACAATGATGTGAATTAATTTACTCACATTTGAATGCAGATGCGTGTATGCTAATGCCGTCAGCTTGCATTAAGTAAAGACATATGGCTGCTTTTAGAAATGGTATATGTGTTTTAGACATCAAATATTCTGGTTGGGTTCTGGTGCATCCGTCTCGATGCTTTCTACAGAATTGATTTTTGGCAAGCGATAGTCTGTACTTAGCAGACCAATCAAACATTAGGCATAAATATAGTAGCAATGCCAGTAAATAAGTCTGTCTCTGAGAGGAAATTTGATCCAACCTTTTATGTTTACTGTCCGGCTTCAATGACAAGAAAGAGACAGAAAAAAAAAAAAAAACATTTGTTATTAATGCATTTGGCAAAACTACCAAAGCACATTGTGATTAATTGCCAAAGTTATTAGTTTTGGCAATGGTAGCTGTTATCTGAACTTGGCAAACTCTAAAACACATAAACAAAAATCAATGATACCTTTTATTTGACAATAATTTCAATCTCGAAACCCGCAGGCTCCATGTTCCAATCTTTCTTTGGTTAAAAATAGATTGTAAAAGTTGCAATGTGCTATCAAAATAACTGTTTAGCTTGTCAACTACTAACATAATCATTTCTGACAGCTAGATTCCTTCTTTGAATGTGAATTTTGTTCACTCTCAGCTGCAACTAATCTTTCTCTAAAGTAGGTTATATTGACAAGCTGCATGGTGATTAAATTTATTGTTCCTCTCAACAAAATACCCACTGATTATAAAAAAAAATACCCCGTAATTATCAAAAACAACCCAATAGTGCCAAATCTAGTCCTCACGCTGCACAAACGTCTGTCAAAGCTCTTGAACTTTCTATCTGCACCTCAAGAAGTCTCCCTCATCTTTTCATGAACATCAATCAGCCATCTTTCCCCCTCGCTCCTCGCTCACGCCGCACTGATGAAGAACCTTGAATATTTTGGCGAACATTTTGGACTACAAACCCGCGCTGATAACAGAGCTTCTGGGATCCCCACAATCGGGCCAAGCAGGTGTTTCGCGGCGCATCGTGGGAAGTGGAACGCCGCTTTCGGAGGATCAGAGGAGGCTTCAGATGCACCTGGTCTTACGCCAAGGCCCGCGCACCCCCCTCACCCCTCCCCGCAGCCCACACAATCTGTCCCGTTCTGTTCCCTCTCAGCAGCAGACAGACGCACCTCAGCTAGCAGCTCGGACGGACCGCTAAAGCTCCCGTCTGGTGACAAAACGCAGAGATGATCAACCGCGGCCCACGCAAAGAAGTGTTGGATGGTGATGCCACTGATATCTGCTGCTGTTCACACCCCAGACAACATGACCGGTTTATAGTTTTTCAAAAAAGGTTGTAGAGAAATTATGTCCAGAGCGTTAAATGTCACACAGGTGCACACATTCGAATGGTAGATCTGAGAAACAACAGCTGGACAATATGTTTGAGATGCGTAGACATGCTAACAGATGCTAGCACAATCCAAAAAGTGTTGGATGGTGATGGCACTGCTATTGCTGGTGTTAACGCCCCAGACAACATGACCGGTTTATCGTATTTCATAAAGGTTGTAGAGAAATTATGAAGAGAGCGGTAAATGGCAGACAGGTGGACATGTTACAATGGTAAACAACAGCTGGAGGAGCCATCAAAACAATGAAGATGCCAGGATGTATCAAACAATGTAATGGATTGGAGATGACGCAAGAACATTTAAGAAATACGTTATACAATATATAAAAGTTTGATTGGGTACCTGACTTTTTCACTTTTTTGTAAATTTTGTCATGTTAAATGAAGCATTTACGACAAAATTAAACTGCTATGTATACTGTGAATAGTAGTTCCCATGAGGAACAAAAATGTCTGTGCTTGAACGGTTCACCTCAAACTTTGTCAGATGGTAAACTGCTGTGTATACTGTGAATAGTAGTTCTCATATGGAACAAAAATGTCTGTGCTTGAATGGTTCACCTCAGTTTGTCTTTGGTGTCTGTGAAAAGATGTTTTAAACTACAATTGCAGCCAAGGATTTGTGAGTACTATTGAGTTGCAAAGATTTCTAGCTTCACAGCACTAAAATCAAGTTTCCCAGTTTTAAAGTACTATGAAATCTCCAATAAAATACATAAAAGTAACTGCAATAGGTTGCCCTTAGAGAAAAATATGTGGACTCTTAGCTCTAATGCTTATGCTAATTTGGGCCTTATTTAATGACCTAATGCTGCAGTTTTTAACTGTTACTTACTGCAAGATTCTATCTAAAAATGTGCCTTTCTTACAACTATTCTGAACTCTGTGCACGTTTAGAGGGTCTCAGTAGACCCTCAAATAAACACAGGCATTAAATCTACTGGTTAATATGTTTTTCATATTGTAAATGTGGTCTTTAGATACACACTCTCCTTAACTTGTAAGACAATGGCCTTTATAGAGAGATTATTTGCTTATCATCGTGCAACTTGTGAGCAGAACAAGCAGCAGCTGACTATCACGATCTGTAGCAGCAACACTAGTCAACGCTGCTGTCAGCACCTACGAGACTTTATCATTGTACGAAAACAAACGTCATGCTGTTAAGTCAACATGCGTGAATAAAACTGGCCTCATGTTAAAATCATGTTACATTCAAGCTTCAGTAGCATACATCCATACCTGACAGAAACAGCCTGACTCTCATTCCATTTTGTTGTTTTTCTCCAAACAACAAAATGAGAATTGCAAACTAAAAGCTCAGTATTTAGATGAAAACGTTGCGTGATACCCTCGATTAGATACCATATCACATTGCGTTATAGTATACAATATTAGAAAGAACTTTACAATTTACCCCATTGTCAAAGTAATTTTGAATAATTAAACTAAAGTCCCTACTTGACACTTATGACATATATTTTGAAAATGTTCATATCCATGTACGACTATCCTTTAGTGCAAATACTAAATCCCATCACATTTGCTTACCTGCTGGCAGTGAAGTATTTCCACCAATGGCATAGTCCCTCCCAAAGGATGCAGCAACTGAAATAAGAGAGACATAGCTGACTGAGTCTTGATGAAAAAGCATTTATATACAGAGAGAAAGATATGGGTCAAAGAGATGGGGCATGGGCCCTCGGGAAGCACATGCAGGGAGCCAACGCAAGGCCTGGTTCAACATGAAACAAGACGGAGAACAACTTTGTGACAGTAAAAAAGTTGAACTGATTTTGAAACAATATGATAAGGAGTACACTTGATATTGCACTGAGCTTGCATCGCTCTGTGGTGAAATAAATATTGCATTTACAGCCTAGTTTAGGAGTCATTCCAGTGGGGCTGTTACATTAAACTTAATCCGAGAAATAAAGTTCCTGATATTGCATTGCTTATATAATTTACTTACTGCTTACTTTAGTCTGGAAAACAAGAGACAATTCAAATAATCATGTCATGCCCGCTGATAATTTAGAAGTCTTACTTTAAAAATGAGCGGGCTTCAATTATTTTCCTCACAGCCACTTTTGGTTCATTTTAAGAGTCTTCATGATACTGATTGGTTGCTCTCATTGGCTGTATTGAAGTTACTTATATGGCAATTAGCTACACTTAACCAACAAATCAACATGGTCAAGTAAATGTGTATCTATACTAATCTATACTGTACGACGTCTCTATTTCACTTTGTTCTAAATGTTAAAGAGAGATGTCATTTTCTTTAGTTGAAGTCACGTGAGGACATTTTCTTTGGGTTTAAATAATGACTGATTTAAAGTTACAAAAATGGGCAAGTTTAGGTCTATATCTAAATAATAGACTTGTAAGATTTTACATCTACCATAGAAATGAACTGGGCAGGAGTGTGTAAATGCACAAAAAAGGAGAAATTGTGTTACATGTACACATTTAAAGTAAGGCTAAACACGCGGGTCAGAGGCTTACTCCGCCCACAGCTGCACCTCAAACAGGCTTGCAAAAGCGGGAGATGCTCAGAGCTCTTTTAAGAGAAGCTCAGGTGGGTGTGAACAGATTTTGATTGACAGCACCAAATATGGATAGCAAGCTTGGAGAATGATGTGAGTTTTGTATTGGAGCGATCCAAGTCCTGACGTGAGGTTTGCAGCTGAGGAAGCTGTACAGCACTAAGTCTAGTTGCTTACTTGCACGTCAAGATATTTTTAGATTTACTTTGCAAAACATGTATGAAACCTTTGCTTTAGTCTACATAAGCACATGAGCATCTGCTTATGCACTCTTAAAATACAAAAACTAGTAATATTGATTCAAATGTTTGGGCTATTTAGGCTACTTAGTGCATTTGAGCATGAGAACTCATGTTTTGAAGCTTCTTTCAGAAACCACAGTGAGTTGAGTTACAGTGTGTCATACTGTACTAACGTATGTACACTGCTTAGAACACATATAAGGGCAAAATCCAGAAACAACCAAGATACTGCAAACTTATTTTCATCCAAATATGCACACACTTTGGCAATATCTTGTCATAGGACAAGCTGTGTTTCAGTTTTAATGAAAATAATAAGAGGAGGCACAAAGCCCAAAATTGCCTATTATGAGCTTTTAACCAATACAACAGTTGGTATCATTTTGATTCATACGTTTATTAATAAGCACACAGATCACATCCTTGGGGCATTTTCATTATTTTTTTTGCTAAAACAAGACAAACAATATTTGTAGCTGTTAATCCTGGTGTTGTTTTGCTCTCTCCATCAGTTCTCCAAAAATGCATCAGACATTCCAGTTGTTTGCTTACAACAGATAGCTTAGTGCTTGATTTTTAGAACACCCTTTGTATTTTGTTCTTGCACTTCCAATCTCTCTAGTCTCCTTCACTGTCTTCTGTGACGCCCAGCTGTGTCCTTGCCGAGCCGATAAAGCCATGACACATCAAGGACCATCAAGGTAAAGCGCTTTGGTCTTGTTTTGTGCCCGGCTGGAACGAGCACTTGTAAAGGGACAAAGCTAGACTTGAACAGACAGCTGAGTTGTAATTATTTCCGGGGTCTTGAAAATAAAAGTCTTGGTTGCAAAACTGTGGAGACTTTCCATTTAATGTATGTGTTTACTGTTCAATTTTGGATTGATTGTCTATGTCATGGTATTTTTCTCAACACCAACAAGATCAATTAATCAGGCGATGTCCAAAAAAAAAAAAAAAAAATATGGTAGTAAGTCAAGTAGTTTTTAGTCCCTCATATATGATTGTCACAAGCCTATGGAGGAATGTACTGAAAAAGTCACCATTTCAAACAGGTATTTTTATTAATTTTTTTACTTTATGGAAATAATTGGATCTCTCAGTGCAATTTACTTTTGTAAAACCAAAACACAACAGCAGTAATTGATAGGTAATATTCACAGGAAGTAAACATGTTGATAACTCCCCAAGTTTTATAGGATTCAGTTGGATTTTTGTTTTACTTTACCAATTGGTACAATTTTATAATAACTACACCTTAATTTGCCTTAGTAAAGCATGAATAACGCATGAATACAGTCTCATTTAATCATGAACTAATGGCAAATTAATGGATAATAAAGTTTATTAAGATTTAGTAACTACCGAAGTAAGGAGCCTAAATATAGAATTTGAGGTGTAGAGTAAAAAAGTAGTTACTAAGCCTTAATAAACCTTTTCATTTATTAATTAATCTTTAGTACATGTTGAATTAAGTGTTTCTAAATGCTATATTAGGCTTCCTTAAGGTAAATCAAGCTGTAGTTTTTTATAAAGTGTTGCTTACTTTTTTAAATCATGAACAGTGAAAAGTCTGTAAAATGTCACCTATAAACAAGAAGCTAAAAACAACTAATTTGTTTTCAGTCAAACTCATGTTGTCAAAATCATTCAGTCGATGCTTTGACAAGAACTAATTGCCATAATTGTTATTGTAATATCAAATTCAACATCAAGTATTTAAACCTTTTTCCCCTCAAAATAGTCAAAATAGAGTTAGAATTCTTAGCATTGCAACAACAGCAAATTCTTCTGCTACCTTCCAGAAACTAACTACATTTTACCCAAGTCCACTTTCAGAGTTGTGCTGCGGAGCCTGTCCGTGTCGTGCTCTGCTTTGTCAGTAACAGGGAGGTGTTCACAGTGACGTAGACTCACACCCTCAGGCGGCTGTCCTCACTGCCACTTGAGCCTCCTCTTGTTGTCGACTCAGCATGTCGTCAACAAGCTCGCGGGTCGCCTCCGCGCCGCTCTAGCTCAGGCTGGTTAGTATGTATGACTGAGCGTGTGTATGTTATGAGGTCAGCTCTAGCCAACAGAGTGTTACCTCCAGAGACAGCAAGCATCCTCAGGGCCACCTGCCATTTGGTTCCCATCTGCACTTAGCCTTGGCACACTTTATCTCAGCTCACAGAATCACAGAAACAGAGATAACACAGTAGAGGAGAGCTTTGATTTTGAAGATTTGTTTTTGTTTCCCTTTTTTTTTTGTTTATCTGTATTAACGTTCTTTATTCCGTTTTTTTTTTTTTTTACATCTAAGAAAAAATTTGCTCCTTAACAATATGCTCTGTCTGTCTCTCCTGTCTGTGTGAAACATGCTTTGAAGCAGCAGATCTTTCTGTCCATGTCTGGATGGATTTAACACATACACAATTTTCCCCAGCCTTTTTTTTTCCCGTGACACATCATCTATTAAAATGTGGCCAAACCAAGCTATTTTGGAACACAAGATTATCTATGTTTTATACAGAACATCATTCAATTATTCTAAAATGCATGCATGGTGATTGGTTTTGCATTTTTTTTTCTTGCTGTAAAAGTTGTTCCAAACACTACCAAATGGTAAATCATTTAATTAAGTCTGCTTAAGCTTATTTTATAGATTGAATATTAAAAACTGACACATTTTTCAAGGCACACTTGGCAGCAACTCAAGGCACACTGGTGTTCCCCAGCACACTGGCTGAAATACACAGCATTAGAAAATATCCAAGGGCACGGCTATTCCAACTTTTTTTTTTCCGAGGGTCACATTTTTTAGAGAGCCACAGCTATAGCCTCTGTTTGACTTTTTTGCTCTACAAAATGTCCAAACCAGTACGGATTCATAACTGAACAAAGATTAGACCAATAATAGCCAAGAACTGGCATGAGGCCAAAACCAGGTCTAGTCCAAAGCAGAATTACACCAAAACTAAAAAGGGACCAAGTCGAGCCTAAGATACACCCTGAATTAACTCTGCAACCAAGAAACAGCAGTTGCAACATTGGAAAGATGGGTTAAGATCTTTGGAGGGTCAATTTGGCCCCCACCTTAGTTGTTGTTCTTCCTGACATTGTTTCAAATATTAACATTTATTTTTATGCTGTACTTCCTGGACTACAAAACAACCAAAAAGCCTTGATTAGCAAAAGGAAAAACATCTCCACCAACAGTTGAGCGAACAAACCTCAATGATGAGAATCAGACTGTTTCCAAGAAGTGAAACAGGATGATGCATCAGGCTAGTGCATAGTGCAAAGTTTACTATAATCTTAAAAAAAAAAAAAGATTAAGAATAAGATTAAGCAAAACTACATTTCTACAGAATATGGCTATTCAAATGCTATCCCCTTCAACACAGTAGACGTTAAAACAGATTTAAAACAAGAATACTGCAATATTAGTTCGTAAAGGAAACTTACTGACAAAAACATGGATAAAATGCTACACATTAGAACATGCGTACACACAGTTAGCAAACCACTGATCAAACAAGCAATAATTAGATTCTGTTTTCAAAGACACAAGCCCTTGTTCTGTAAAGTCGGTCATCACATACAGAAGCTTTGAAAACATGATTCACAAAGCATAAATTATAACTCCGGTCTTCCTCACATAGACTTTTTTTTTTTTTACACCTTAGATCTAATCAATTATCAAACAGTCTATTTTTATACACTTGATCTGCTTTCTGAAATTAGCACTCCTAATAACCATGCTTAATTTTCATTGTTTTGGAGACTGCAAATACATGATCATTCATTAGTTTTGTACCAGAATAAACCTCTGTCATAAATTGTACAATCCTACTTGATTGTACAGTCATGTTTGAAAAAAGCCATCTAAGCGTAAAACCTAATTGGTCTCTATTTTACGGTTAGCATTACTGGCGCATGCAAAATGTGTGTGACTGCTGCTGATTCTTTTTTGGTTAATGAAAAGTGTGCTTACAGTGATTACAGTTCCTGACGACTAATTGCTCCACGCCTCAGATTAGACGGATTTGGAGATTTTTGACCATGAATGTCCTCGAATTGGAGATTCCAGCAGAAAAGTACAGATTTTTTTTTTTTACTTTGAAAAGGCTTTGAAAACAGGCTATTGATTAAAACTTTTTTAATGATGACTGCTGTTGTCGCTTGTCACTAAATTTAAGGAAAATTCACTTTATGTTGGGCTGCATTAAGAATTGTCATTAAAAATATTACAATTTGATGTTACAACATTATAACTAAAAGAAGATCTCTTATGTATGTGAGGAAAAATGGAAGCTGAAGAGTTGATCAATTTGTAGAAAATAAAACATTTGGCATAGCTCATGTGATCATATTAGCCAACGCAATGTTTCTCATACTGTATGTTCGCTTCTTCATGGAGTGGAGACGATCTTAAAACAGCCAATCAGAGTGCTGCTTTTGACTATCAAAGGTATGTATACAGTATAAAGATGTCTGATTTATATCAAAAGTTTAGTCCTGGTTTAATGTTGAGTTTTTTTTTTAGTAATAATCTGACCCTTGTTTAAATGTTGTTCAACGCTGTTTTAGAAGTTTTGCAAGAGCATTAAAAAATAAACTATAGGAGTTATTTTCCTTACTGAAACAGATAGTGCTGTGGATATCTGGCGTAGCCCTAAATTTTGTCAGAAGTGGTGATGTTTTGTACAATAATCCGGCTCAGAGACCATGGTCTTCAGAAAAATCTGACCCTCGAGAAAAAAATGTTGAATAGCCCTGATCTTTTGTATTTTATTTTCCACAAAACATCTAATTAAAAAGTAGTTATGACACAAAATTGACACTGTTCTAATGTTTAAAAAATTGCATTAAAAAACATGCATTTCAAATGTGTATTAAGACATTCATTACAACTATCAAAGAGCAATTATGATTTATTTTTAGTTGACAATTAGTTGATTACTTATTGCAGCCCTAAAACAGTGGCATGTGGCGTAACTGCAGTCCAGACGTCACTACTTGCCAAAACTTTGGCTCTTGAGAAAAAAAAGTTGTAGGGAGACTGGGAAATTTAACATTTATTACATTAAAGAAGCCCAATTTATTACCTGGTAAACCTTTATGAACAGAAAGTACATTTTCAGTTCGCAAAAATGGCTAAACTGTGATGAAACAGCCTGTTCTCATGGATAAGCGTGTGGATACCACGCTATTGTAAACAGCGTGTCATATGAACGCTACTTCTATTTTATGCGTGTGTATTTGACGCGTTTCTGTCCTAGTTCACTTCAATGGTGAATGTTAAGAGGTGTTATTATTCATGAAAACTAACACAATCCTACTTCTAACCTTAATCAACTCCAAGCCAAAGAGCTAAACTTACCCATTGTTGTAACTTCAGACTTAAATTTCACCGTTAATCCCGTGAAAAACCTCGTGTTTGTCGTCAACCACTAGGCGTGTCCAGACTACGCTGGAAAAAACAAGCGTGTAATTGCACGCCAAAACAGGCAGAGGGCGTCGTCGTGACACGCAATTTGTCATGGCGTGCTATTTTACGCATTCTATGAGAACACGTTGGATGAAAAAGTCCTAATAATCACTTTATTTTAGTTACATTAGCAGTTCGACTTGTCATAGGCACTTTATATTCCATTGTTACGAGTGCATAAACATACATTTGCTGTTGAATATTCCTCAGTGTTTTCCAATCACTCTCCTTAAGCCTTACCCCAAGGAAAACCCTGTCACCGTTTTCTCCATGCATACAGATAACACCGAGGGAGGAAACAAAGGCTTTTCACATTACACGGATCGACAGTGATAAGTCCGCGACAGTCGTTTGTCTTGCGTCGAAATTTCACTTGAAGCCTGCCTGCGTTCTTATCACACTTGGCAGTTTGTGTGATGTTTATATGCAGTTATCCAGTGTCTGCCCTTCTAACTGACAGTCGGAACATACATCAGTTCACAACATGTCCTCCTAGTGAGCGCGGAGACCTGTCGCCGATGAGCTGTGCATGTGGTTAGTCCCCGGAGAAGAGTGGAGGTTAAAACATGAATGCTGATTGATTCCATGCACAAGACACAAGGCTGCTATAGACCAGTGCACACATGTCTGTCTTGTAAGGTTAGTGCTAAAGAGCTTTCAGTTCAATGGATCATTAGAGAAGCCAGTTTTAGCCAAATGTTATCTTCAGAGGCATGTACAGTCAAAATGACTGTGTTGTTATTATTGCTCTTCAGAAATCAGATGTGTATAATTGTATAATAATTATCACTTTGTGTACACTTTTGTAGTGTATTTTAGTTTATTTGTTTATTTGTCAGGGGCAGCGCACAAAAAACATCCTTTACAAAAGAGGAGAGATGCTTGTGCCAGGTTATAGCAAAGTTGCTAATTTCCACCAGGAGCTCCTGGAAAGGTTGTTAAAAATGGCCTAAGTACCGCACATGCCAATAAAATACATATTTACATACAAAAATAGTTCGTACATATTATCATCCAGTCATGCATTTCATAAAACTACTTCCTGCACTTCTACAAGACTGTCACACATCCAAATACTATTTTACATTATTTACAAATCCTAATATTATGCGCCTATACATACAGTTTAATGTGTACATCTTTGTTTCTCTAAAAGCCATTGCTTGGTCAGGCATGTAAACAATTTATATTCTGTACATGAGATAATCTCCAGAGACTTATTCTAAGGAATTGTGTTTTCGTCTTGAAAGAGCTAAAACAAAATTCCTTCTATGATGCAATTAAAAAATTATATATATATATATGACTTGGAACTGACTAATTGTTATTAATCAAGTTCCAAATCTGCTTCGTCATCATAAACACAGCAAAAGTTTAGACTATGAGATACCCCTCTGGGCCTCAGAAGACACAGTTTTAAATTTCTTCTCTTTCTATCATGTCATAGGTAAATCTCAGAGATCTTCTGCTGTGTTTTTAAGACCAATCAATCATTCAGACTCGTTTTGAGCATTTCTGCAGCATTAGCATATCTGTCAAGATTGCTTTGATTATTTTCACTGTGTCATGTCCCTTGCTGCCAGTTAGAGCTCTGACTCACTTTTGTGTTCTTTTATATAATTTTTTACACTCACTATCATGTTTAAAAGACCAGAACAATGCTAACAATGAATAAGTGTCTTTTAGCAAGATATTGTTGGACTCGTCATGTAGAATATTTCGTTCTTTTCAAGGCATTTGAGAATCTTAATTTAAAAAGTAAATATTTTTGCTAATGAAGTTAGAACATTTTCTTAGTCCTATGGAAAATCATTTGGCTTGAAAGCAATATCTTGGAACAGGTCAGAAACAATAATTTAAAAAAAAAAACCTCAACCAGTTTTGCAGTAGATATACAATTTCAACTAGCTAAAACATTAATTTTTTGCAGTGAATGCTTGGGTTCTAGGTCAATGTCTAGAATGCTTGCTTGGGTTCTAAGTAATCATTTTTTTATAGTTTTAAAGGAAATCTCATTGAAACCTCTTTTCCAAAGGTGCACTGGGTAGCTGCCGGATATAAACAACAAAACATATTGTCCCCAACAGTGTTTTTGCTAATTGTCACAGCCAAGATTGGGCTGTCATAACAATGAGGGAACAATTCTGTGGAAGACATTTACAATAATTACCACTTTTAAAATGGTTAATCACAAACCAATTACACGGTCGGAATCTTAAGAAAACAAATCAATATAAACAAATGTATTGGTTAATAATGCTTTGTGCTTAAATTATTACATTGCAAGAGTAGTTTGTTACAATTCTACTCCCATCACAACTAAAACAGAGCTGTTCCAGGTACTTCATCTTTCACTAACTGCATTCTCACAAAATTATGCATGATGTGCAAGAAAGAACAAGCGGAATAATTTGTAAATGCTTTGTTTTCTAACAGCCCCTCAACTACAGCCCATTAGTTTTAGAGTACATCACAGCAAGCTTCAAAAAGCACAAAAGGAAGCAAATTAGAGTCAATTTTTTGTTATAGAAAATGTTAAATTATGTCTCAGACTAAATGGCATTTTGACACAGTGTTTTAAATGAGTCACTAAGACCTGTCGACTTCTGAAAAGGCTTACAGATTATTGTGAAATCAGTATCAAGATGCTTCAATTAAAACCCATAATCTAAAGGCGGACAACAATGACACCCTGTGACACTTGGAAAGCTTTTGTTAAACAAGTGGACATTTTTTAATACAAAACTATATGTTCATTCATAAATTTACTGACAAAAGTTTTTCACATTCTAGATTCTGATGAGGTAACTGTTGGGAAGAACCATTCCTAACACTGTATTTTGCAGGGAAATATATTAAAAAGGACCTAAAAATCAATTTGGTTATTAATATTGGTAACTATACAATTTATTTATTTGAAGGGCAATGTGCAGGTACAATAACAAGATGGTTGCACCAAATTTAGCATCATGCTAACTTTTTGTATTACAACAAAATGGCATTGCTGCCCATCTCTAGTAAAAGGATTAATCTGTAGAATGTTCTAAAACTCGTGTGCACAAAATGTCAAACTTGTTAACCACAAGTCTTCACTTTTTTATTGAATTTTGACATAGTTGACGAAGGGTTGTGTAATTAATTCATGTGTTTTTTATAAATGCTTGTGTATTTCTTTGAGTAGGAAAAGTAAAAAAAAAAAAAAAGTCAGTTTCTTTAAAATTGTGAAAAATAGTAATTTGTTGATGTAAGTCAGCTATATGTCTTCACTCTATGCATTTAAGTGGAACTAATGGCACACTAGCAAATAATATTTTGCTTCATTGGAATTTTCAATTATGATTTAAATAATCATGGTTAATGATTTTCATTATTACAGAGCAGCCCTATTTACAGATATAAAACATGGCAGATTTCTGAAGTTCTTGTCAAAGTGCAACAACGCTAAACTTCATATTAACTGAAGACTCTTTTACCATGACATGAAGTAAAAACTGTGACAGAAACACAGAAAAACTAAATAAAATCCACTGTACATAGATTGTCACATGGTATACTAGCATAGCTAAACATTAGCTTAAGTAGCTTTCATCAAACCTGCTTTAGCATCCTGTTTTTCTCATCACTTCCATCTACCTTTTAAAACCAAAATACAAAACATTCTCACAAAATGCAACCTGATATATCAAGATAAACATTCAAATTATACATTTCAGAAACTTACGACATTGATTCATCAGTCTTTAGCGGAGGATGCGAACAGATTGTGTAGCTGCAGATTGTGGCTTCTGTTTGAGCTGCCATGCCAAAACAGGAAGTGATGCGCCTGAACTTCCTTTATTGACAAACTTAAACAGTACAAAACTAACAAATGAACTAAAGCTGAATTCTAGACAATGCAGTGGGATTTTATTTATTTTGGCATTACATTCCAAGCTATATACTGCAACCAAGGAATTTCCTCCAGTGTTGTGCTCATTAAATACAAGCTACAAGACAAATGGCAAGATTTAAAAGTCTATAAAATGTGTGACCAGCTGCCGAGCATGTTCAATAACAGGTTAGATCAATACTACTTCACCTTGCCCTAGTAAAACAGCCTTACACACGCTCAGCCACATCCGGACTTAACATAATGGTGAGTGCTTTTCAAATGCAACTAATTAGTCAAGACGTGGAAGAAGTACTTGCAAGGGTAAAATGTGTTCAGCAAAAAAGGTCTTTATAATTTAGGCCAGTTATGCTCTTTTATTTGTAGGTTTTTGTACAGTAAGAAATGGATGAACAAGAACCAACATAAAAACACTGGAATATGCAAATTACATTATATTCTAAAAATAAATAAATGTAAGGAACTGAATTTGCAAAGACATACAAGATTTTCTAAAATTCCAAACTGTCAATCAAATGATGTATCATTATCAGGCCTGAATCAGATGACTAACAGGATCAAACCGAGTCTACAGTAGTGTGAATCAGTGCTAATCTAATTGACTGATATATTGACATCGTCATAGATTTGATCTGTCACATACCGATGGTGATGTACTGCTTTTTTTCCCCCTCAAATGTCTGTTATAATCCAAGAAAAGAGCTTCTCAAAAGATAGATAGCCCTTATACTGTATGTTTGCCATGGGGAAATAACAGAAACGAGGAACACACATTTTTATTACCCATGGATGATTTGCAATTGTTATAATTAAAATATTAATAGTTTAAGCAAAAAATAATTTCAGATTTGGCTTGAATTACGTTTTTTTCGTGTGGACTAAAACTATTCAAATCTAAAAATGATAATTTTACTAAGATTTACACTATTTTTGTCAAAAAAGTAATATGCTATGTCTATGCAATTCAGAAGAAGTGTCAGATAAAATATTATAGGTAGGCTTTTTTTTTGCGTCCTAAAAATATAAATACAGAAAACAAATATTTTAAGCATCCAACATCAGTCTACATGTCTTGCACTCTAAGCCTCTGAATTGTTCATCATGATGCATTAAATATTTTTTTCCAAAACTGTTAGGAGCGAGACATGTTGGCATGCTGACGACAGCCACAATGCAAACAACTACAACAAGCAAACCTAATAGAGTTCGGTGAACAATGGAGATATTATTAGATGTAATCAGGACTTTGCGAACTAATTTCCACCTGAGTAGATACAGTACATTAACAAGATATCTGTGCTAGGAGGAAATTGATTTAAGTTATTAAAAAAATCACAACAACAGTCATCTCTGAAGACCTCCCAAGATTATACAAATAAAAAAACTAGAAAAACGCAGAAGCGTCTCACATGCATTTTGAGCACCTTTTAAACTTGTTTTGATATAAGTAGCAACTGAATTAATCAGGCTTTTATTTGCAAATTTTTGTCAAAACCTGATCTTTAAGCAGGAAGCCATAATGGCCATTTTAGATGTTAGCTACAGAAAAGTAATGTTGTTTAAAATGTAGTGGACTAGAAAGTAACGATAAGCTCAAATACTATGAAAGCATAGATACATGAAAAACAAAAAAAGACCTTCAAGCCATTAATTTTACTTTTTGATTTTTTTTCCACAGACTTGTGATTGCTTTGTTAATTGCCGGGTAAATATCTAATTTTGTTAATTAGCCCAGTCAAGCCTATTATTCCCACGGCAAACAAGCACTTCTCACTTCCTCTTGTACTTAAAAAGCCTGTACAAATTTGGAGCTAAAGCAGCTGCGTTAACATAACACCATTATGTGAGATCATAACCAGGTCCGGAGCAGAGATGGGTGGTGCTCTTTATAATGGTGGCTGAGTATTGATTAGCATTGGAGTGGAGGCAGAGGATCGATAAGGCTGATCCCTCTCAGTTGATCTTGAGAGCCGAGGTGCCAGGTGAAAAATGATCTATTAGGAGGATGTGGGGCGGGCCTCAGCGGACTGCATTAAGCCATTGTTCAAGGCTTTGGCCACAGTTCTGTAGTCTGGAGTGGGTTAACTGTTTCACTGTTCTATCGAAAACTTAAAGAACTTATGTTATGGCAGCAACAAGACAGAGTGCAAAAAATAAGAAAAGGTGTGTTAAATTGGGTTGTAGTGCTGCCAAATGTATCTTAGTTAATCAAATTTGTATTTAGACTAATAATCATTTTATTTCAATCAAAAAGGTGTGATTGTGCTATAGGCAAAGATTTGGGACAATCTATTTTTTTATATACTGCACTGCACAGTTTGTTGGTCAGATCAAGTCACTTTTTAGTTTGAGAATGTTGGCCCTGCCCTTTTTTAATCGACTGCAGGATATGTCTGTAGTTGATCAAGATGCCCTTTGGTCAAATGGAGCCCCTGTATTGTAACTTTAATGAGCTTTTAAAATTGTTACAGATGTTTTGACCGTATAGTTTTTGGATTTAGTCATGCATGTTTCAGTATTCCTATGGCCATATCCCACCAGATCTCAGAAGCTAAAATGTTATGGCCTGGTTACATAGATGGGAGACTGCTGGAACACCAGTTGCCACAGTAGAACAACAAGAGTGGACTTTCGGTTGTGTCCTTGGGCAAAACACATTGCCTCAAAGTCTGCATACACTGGCTAAAAGCATCCTTGATTGTAAAACGCTTCCTGAAACGCTGCCTTGAAAGGTGGAGAAATAAAGTAGATAGAGACCAATGAGGCTTGAGTCCTCAGAAAATCCCTGTTTTCACGTACCCATCTATACCCGCCCACATTTCTAACCCTCCTTGTTTTCAGTTAAGTAAGTGATACAAATCCTGGCCACTTTTCAAAAGAAAAAAACAACATGATATTGACAACTTCCTATGTGTTCAAATAAAATTGACCATGAATTCAGCAACTTTGAACAGGAAGTCAAAAGCTTTTTCTTGTTTTATTATGTAAGCCATTTTTGATCAATATTATGATTTGATTTATGTGATCTATGTTATATTTAGAAACTCAGTTTGTGGAAAAAAATACATAATCTCTTTTAAGTGTAAAAGCAGTTTATCAAATCTGAATATGTTCATTTGAAATTCAATAGTTTGACATAATGAATTCGGTACTTTTAATCTACCCAGAAAGGAAAGGCATCTGGCATTTATAAACGGTATCTTCAAAAATACATCCTGTTTAGTTCAAGGACATTGTAAATCTTTTCTGTGCAAGTTTTTTTAGGAGTAAAAAAAACTTGTTTTCACAAACATATGACCAAAATCTCTCACCAACAAAATTTTGAATAATTTAGTATATAAAATGTAAGAAATGGTCCACTCTGATGCTGCTTTACACTATCTTCAAGTAAACAGCATGTCTGCGATTCCACAAGGACACCAGACAAATTAAAAAAGAGAAAACAAATCCATGAGGACATCTTAGAGACTAAGCTAACATACATTGCCGAGCTTTCGGAGTCTTGTATCTTTGACGGACAGCTGGTCTCAGGTGAGCACATCTACACAGCTCTCCTCATCACAACATCACATCTGCCCTGGTGTGCAATCTCCTTATAAGGACATTTCCCGGACATTAATCTGAGATCAGAGTCAGCGCGGTGGCAGCAGAAGTAGGATTACTGCCTGTTCCTGTCACTTTGATTTGGCTAGAACACGCCCGGATCACACCTGGGGTTTTATAAGGCTCCTGTCCACTGTACTGCTGCTCAGCGTGAGGCGTTCAGGGAAACTAGGGGCTTATTAAGGGTGACTGCTGCCACCGTGGAGGGAATGGAGTTAAATAAAAACGTCACAAGCCACTGTATGGAGGATGGCAATTGAACTCTGCAATGATTGACTATTTTTAGTTCAAGAAGTCAAAAGTTTTGATGGCATTTGTTTTACTTCTGACTGTTAAATTAAGTTAATATTAAACAAATAGTTATTTAGGTTAAACAGTAGTAAAAGCATACATGTTATTTTGCATATTGTTATTTTGGGGGAGTTTGGGAACCCCTGTATTAAGACATGACTAAGTGTAATGCTGATGCATAGGTTGGTTGGCATCACTGTAAAATCCCACTGCTGATTGAATGAGAGTAAATGGTTGTCTTATGTCAGCAATTCCCCCGCCTAAGGCCCAAAGTCGCTAGGCTCCAGTCATTATGACCCCAAATGAAGCATGCGGTAGATAATGAATGAATGAATTTTATTATTTATTTAGTGCTACCTAAATGATATGCACAATACTTATCCTAACTGTTCATTTTTTTAATCATGGTGAGCAAAGAAATATTTTAGTTTTAAAGCCAGTGTGACTATTTGAAAAGAAAAGTGAACAAACCCAGCGCAGATGTATTTTAAATGCCTCTGTTCAGGAAAAAAAAAAATTTCCATTATCCTGTCTACATCTAAATATAATGCCTTTATTGTTTAATATAAGTGGTTTGTTTAAGTCTCTTCCTCCAAACCCAACCCTGTCCTTAAATTGACTAATCTCATTGACTCATTAGCCAATGTGAACAAACCTCCTCAACAGCTTCAGCAGTTTGGAGATTTGTGTGTTTCATGATGATGATGATGTCAAACTTGTTTAGTTACTACACCTGTACGGACTATCAATCACTCTTGGTCTTTTGCCTCTTTAAGCCTCATGGGCAGCTACACTAAAGGTAGTTTGAAGCTGTTTTGGAAAACGATGAGATGTTTTGATATATTACAGAAAACCAGTGTGCTGTAAACATGCTTTATTGTTTTAACATGAAGGCAAAACTCACTTTGGGCTCTGAATGTTGTGAAAAGTGCTTCTGTAGGTTTTAACACAACACACTCCTTCACTAGAATCAATTTGCCTGGTTGTTTTAGCCCAATTTAAACATATTCATACCTTTTATACCAATTTCATCTGAAAAAAAAAAGTTCAAACTTGGCAATTTTGAAAAACGTCAGTGTTATTATTTGGCGTTTTTCAGAGTAAAAGACTAATTGAGACTAAAATAGTTCTTAATGTCAAAACTACTACATAATACAGTATTTTAAGCTTTGGCGATGTTGACAAGCTAATTAGTCATTGTGTATAAATCAAACTGAATGCTTTCAATGAGAAAGCAACATTCTAACATAGCTAAAGGCTCACTTGAGTGACATGTGCATAATATGGGACCTTTAAAGCAAGAATCCATGTGAAATCCTTCAGCCTATATAGACAGCAATAGGACAATTACTGTGTAAGTTGTCTTCATCACGGCTCGACGTTCCTGTTCCCCGTATGCATTCTGTCAGATGATTCATTGACATGTTGGAAAGCAGTGGGAAGTCGTCGAGATTGTGCAGGGAGGACAGAGGAAAAAATATGCACGCTTCCCATCAGTATGCAATACATAAAGTTGTGTAGATGCCTCAATGATGCGCGCTGTGGCATGATCAAAACAACGCGTTTAAAATGCAGAAATCTCACCCGCTTATGGAAGAGATGGAAATCAGACAAGGATTAATGCAAACAATCTGGGACACAAAAAGTAAACTGAGCATAGGCTTCAAAGAGACTGTGCAATTTCCCTTGTTATTGCGATACAAAGCCTTTTGTGTTAAACCAACCTCGACACAAGCAGTTTTCACAGCCAAGGCATAATCAAGGATGATGTTTTAGTCATGCTGTAGTCTCCAATTATTGTTTTCCTAGCAGTTGACCCCTGATTGACCCCTAATCAAATAGTTAAACTCCTTGATTACATTTTGAGGTACTGTTCATGTCCTGCCACTAACAATACACCAGTTCCAACCTCAACAATAGCTAGAGAAAATACTACATCATTTTATTACTTTTTATCATTCATTTCTTTTCACTGTTTCTATGCGTTAAATTTGGATTGGCGAGAGGGGAGATTTTTGACTTAATGTTCAGAATTATATTACCATTACATACGAGAATTTGAATTTCTATAGTTCTCTAGTTGATTTCTATAGTTTACAAAGGTTATTGTGCACAGCATGAACAATGTTGCCAGAATTTTACCAATCAGATGTCCACTACTTTGCAGCTCAGGCTCTTCATGTCATTTCCAGAATTCTTCTTTCTCAAATCACAAATGACTGGACAACATCAAAGAATGGGTTAAATAGAGATGATACGTTTCTTTACAGCGACATTAAAATAAATGCTGTCCTTAATTACTGAACTGTTCTATTGCATTACGTACAGGCAAAATACAGTGTAAGTGCTTCAAAAAAGTATACATTTTCTATACTACACTGTCTGCACCTTCTTTTTACCACCTTTGTCACATTTCAATGTGTAAGTGTGAATAAGAGTTAACGCTGTCACACAGGTGTTTGTGGAAGATGATACCATACTGTTTTTCATTATATTTACTAAGCAAGTGTTGCATCTGCCACCAACAGTGATACTAAATCAAATACTTCTAAAGAGTCTTTTTTTTAGAGCTCAGAATGTTAATTAACTGTTTCTTTTGAGATACTCTATCAACACTGCATTTATGAAAAAAATATATTAATAAAATAAACAAAAAAATGTGGGAGTAAAGGACTAAACTAGGGCTGCAACAAGCTAATTGATTACTCACAACTAATTGATTATTGAAATAATCATCAACAAATTTAATAATCAAACAATCCTTAACTTATCTTTTATAGGTGCCAAACATCCAGTTGTGGAAAAGCATCCAATTGTATTAAAAATGACATTAAAAATGTGTCAAATTTAGAGTTTTTGTTTGTTTTTTGTGTGAAAACTAGTTTGTTTTATGATACTAAATTTTAAACAAAATTATTTTCTTTAGAAATAATCTCTATTCTTGATGACGTCTAATTATGATACCACAAAGATTATTCAAGTGCTTTTTTTTTTTACATCTGATTTCAACAAGAAAAAAAAACAAATAATTTTTATTTCTTTATTTTGGTTTTAGGCTAGTTTTGATAAAAACTATTATTCTAAAGCTCATCAGACAACATACATTTTTTTCAAGCTAACATTTTTAATCAAAGCTAATTCAAATAAGTATATCTAGTTTTGATGCCTGTTTTAAGGTTGATTTTCGGATAACTCAAATTTGGCAAGTCACTTTTGCGTTCTAAACAACTAATCGATTAATCAAAAGAATAATCGCCCAACTAATCAATTACCAAAATAACCATTAGCTGCCGCTCTAGATTAAACAAAATGAAGAAGAAAACAAAGAAGCAGGTTGGGCTGACGTGCCAGTATGCTTATGCCATGCTGCTTCCAGGCGTCTCCCTTGAGAGCATTTGGGTATTTTTGTGAATGAAACCACCTCTTTATCTATTCCGCACAAGCTGCCCGATCGGTAAACGCTGCCCTGAGGCGAAGTCCCCGTCTACAGCTGTAGCCAAAAATATTCACACACACACTCATGCACATTTTTATTTGCAAAAAAAGGAGTTGGAATAAGCCGAGTTGTGCAGGGCTGAAGGTAAAATGGCTGAAACTTGGTCATTACTTGGCGAGAATGTGTTGGATGGCCTGGGGTTAGAGACAGAGCGAGGCAGCCATGACACGCAGACAAAGAGATGGTGCTGGGAATATGATTCTCGATTCTGAAAGGCAATGGCAAAAATACCACATTCTCCAGCCACAAACAAATCAGCAAAGTTACATTTGTTTACGCTGTTCCAGTCAAATGGATCCAACTTGGCTCTAAAATAGAAGCTGAAAAGTCAGAATTCAGGGAAAAGTATTTTGATTCTGTCTGTTTAGGCGTATGTCACACTCATAAATAGCAATTGGTTTGTAATCTTCACCATCCTTATAGCTCAAGCTTTATTCATCATACATAGAATTTATTTCTGTAAAACACTGAAAACAATATATATATGATAGATTTTTATCAATATTACCTCTTTAAGGCGAGACACAGGCACTTTGTTTTTATAAATTTTAACCCTAACCCTACTCCACTTTATCCATAGAGTACTAACTGTAGGCAGCTTTGTAAATTCAAATGTAATTTTCTCAAAAGGCATTTTTATTCACAGGGTCATCAATTTCCTTCTCTAAAGGAGCTCATCAACATACAATTTAAAAATATATATTATTTTTTCCTTTGTTACATTTTTTAGTCCAATCATCAATATTTCCTTAGTTAAAACCTCCGCATCTATGTCAACAAAAGTAATTAAACATTCATGCCTGACTTTGTTCATTTTTTATTTTTGGATTTCGCCAGTATGTGGAGTTTTTGCCTTATTTACACAAGGCTTTGTTTCTATTAAAAAAAAGATGATGAAAAACATTTTTCTGTACATTTATTTGAGTAAACTACATCAGAGGGTTCACGTTGACCGTGATTGCAGGCTTCAGGTTTTCTATTTCTGCCAAGTTTCAGAAGCTTGGAAAATTCCAATTTCCTCTCTGTACCAGTGATTGCATAAAACGATACAGAGAGAGATGTGTGCCAAATGAAAAAAGGTTAATCTGAAAATTCTGCATTCAGTCATAGCCAAGCCTCTATGGCTTATTCAATTTAAGGCCTGGGGGCAAAATTGCCCCCCTCTAAATATTTGGCCCTCAAACAATTTCCCAAATTTTGCAAATATAGAGGAATTATTGTTTGACATCACTTCTTTGATTAAAACAACAAAACGGGATGAGAGCTAGCTGTTTTGGATCAGGTCTGAAGCTTGAGACAGTGTTTTTCTCACAGTTTTCACTCACCTGAATGTAACTTTTAAGGGTCGTAACATTCACAAATGTTAAATTAGCAGCATAACTTTTGTTTTCGCACAGTGATAAACTCTTGTAGTTAGCTGAAGACAGCGCTGGCTTGACTTGTCACTACAGCTTGGTCAATCAGTGGCAGCTCTTTCTGGGTGCATCTCCTGTGTTGATAGACAAATAAACCCCTCTATAGTTTTCTTGTTTGCAGAGGTAATTTCTGCTGTAATTTAGTCCTATCCCAGATTTCCTTCTGTTATTGTCCATTAGACTTGACCTGGCAGTGGCTTAATGCTGGTTACTGTGGGTTCTGACTTGGCTAGTACTCGTCTAGTCCTTGTTTAATTCAGTGCTAGTTCGGAAAGTTTACAGACAAAATACAAATCTAACAGAGGTTATAGCAGTAGTTACCAACATTACCGAAACACATTTCGTCCAGTGGATATTTTGCACAGTCTTAAATTTTGGCAGACATGGTCACTTGTTACTACCTGTCCCAGAAATCATGGGGCTCTGAAAAATGGTCCTCAGGAAAATTAAGTTGAAAAGTCCTGCTAAACATCAAGAAACCCTGTCTTGTAGTGCCTGAAATCATGTCAAATCAGCAACTCAGACTAAACAGTTGATGAGTTACAAGGCATTCCCAAAAAGAGGAAATAGTTGAATACATAGTTTGATACGCAAACAAAAAGCTGGTGTTTCGCACTTCACCGCGTCGTGCTGAGCTTGTTTGTGACTCATGTTTGGGTCAGACAGGCGCCAGGCTCCCAGGCGAGGGGTGCTGTCTGCCAGGTTCACTGACACCAGCAGCAGGGATCCGCTAAAACCCCTGTGAAGTGTGCAGGCCACAACATGATGTTTCTCTAAACATATTGATCACAATTCAGGGGCGGAAAATGGAAGGAGGTGTTTGCTGTCGACTTGTCATTTTGCCGCATAGTATTTCTGTCTTGGAGCTGGGATTTGAGCATGAGATCTTACAGTTCATGGGTAAAAGCTTCAAACAATCTAATAATCCAACAATATTGCATGTTATTTTTTTCTCCATAATTGATAAAATATCCTCAAACCAACAAACTGACCCATTGTAGTATTAGTATCAGACTTAATGTATAGTGCCTTGTTTTTTAGTTCATTCCTGCTTTCCCTTGCACTCTTGTGTATGGTATTTAATTACTGACTTATGAAGATTATAAGAGGCATAATTACAGTATCAGCCAACCTCTCAACACCTCTTAGAAGGGATCTTTTTTATGTGTAGTTAATCAGGAAATTTCACATCCGCTTAAGGGAAAGCCAACAAAGCCTGGATTAAGTTTGGATTAGCATGTATGAATCAATAGTTCATCCACAAGTCAACAGCAGAGTTCCTAAAAGTTGGATAATATTTATGAAAACAAAATATACATATAAATATATACATTTTTGAGTAGTTGCATTACTATTTTTTTTTTCTCATGTTATAAATGTATTCTTTTTTAAGCAGAGGGTTTATGTGAAATTGTCTTTTTTAGCTTTAGGCCATGTTCTAACATTTTTCCTTCATTAATATTATACCTTGAGTTGCACAAGGCTTCATTCATGCATATTTGATGAATCCTGCTTAGAAAAATTGTCTCCCTTCCAAGCCACCAAACATTCCATTTTTAATTTGCAAGTGCATCACATTATACCTATGAGGAGCTCCGAAAACTTTTGAACTGTTCTTATCGTAACTGATTTTTGCTTCCTTGAAAATGTAAACAAACAGAAATGATTCATTCCACATGTTTTTTCTCACTTGTGGCCATACCTGCTTGTCAAAGCCTAATCCCGTCAGATCTCAGAAGCTAAGCAAGTTAGGACCTGGTTAGTACTTGGATGGGGAACATCTGGAACACCAGGTGCAACAGTGGGACGACAAAAGTGGACTGTCGTTGTGTCCCAGTGTCTGCGTGTCTGGGTGAGTGAATACTAGATTGTAAAGCGCTTTGAGTGCCCGGAAAGGTAGAAAAATAGACCATTTACCATTTTACCATTTACTTACCTAATGCATTTTGAGCCTCCAAAAACTTGTTTTAAATTTTTTCACACCTGTTAAAAGCGAGACGTTTGGTATTTTGGGATCCAGAGCCCATGCTTCAGTAAATGATAAAGAGATTGTCTGGTCACCACTTCCCCCTGCCTGAGTTTCAGATCAACTCCACAACGGCAATCAGATTAATTCATTTGCGTTGTGTGCATGAAACAAAGGAGCTGAATTGTCGTCATTTAGACCAAATTATACAGTATACATTCAATTGCCACACATTCATTCCTTTTTTTTTTTCTTTGCTCATTCATTCTGCAGAAATACTCATACACATTTTTTTATACCTTAACAACCATTATTACTATCATAACATAGGCTATAATTCCTAATTTCCCGGAAATCTTCCACTTGGCTGTCAAAAAGTATCCTAAACAAGATATTGCCAAAGTATAACGACTCATAATCAATTTGATGTCAAAGTCTGATTTCCTTAAAAGTTCTCAATGTTTCCAATTTCCATCTTTCTGTTAGAATACATACATTGTCTCTGTTCCAAAGAACCATGTTTTCTTAACCATGCCAAGCCACTGACCCAAACCCAACCATTGCCTTTCTCCATAAGATCCAGCCAACATCCTTCACACTAAATTCATACTTCATTTGCAGCTTGATCTAGTTTACGCCTTCAGCAATGCTCTAATTTTGACTCCCTCCCCCTCCAAAACGAAAAGGGTCAACTGAAGAAAATGAAGAAAATTGCAATTTAAATATTCATAAGGCTCTTTTGTCTTTTTCCTTCCTTGCCGATGTCAGGGAAAAAGGATCACGCTATTCCCGCCGTGGATTTTGGCAATTACCTCTCATTGTAGCTCTGGCGTGTCCAAAGTCACCCTGATGCTCTTGAGAGACTCACGTAACCTTAACATAATTGTAAGGTTAGAGGAGGATGCCAGGCAGATTGGATACTGCTCAAGCTGACACCAATTCAGTGCTGTTGAAAAGACAAGCTCTGCCTCTTATTGTCCGCTGTGAATTAATACTAATGCCCTGGCTGTGCAGTGGGAACAAGATTACATTGTATAATTGCATGTCTCGCTTTGGCAAAATGGGTTTTGTTAAAGGAGGTAGATATGTGGAAATGATTGTGGTTTTATTTTTAGACGTTAAAGTACTTATTTGGATAATAGAGCTTTAACTTGCATTTGTATTCTCGATAGGTATTCAGTTCAGAATGATGCTTGCCTTGATCCAGACACAAGACACTTTTTAGTGGAAGTAGGTGAGGTAGACTGGTTGCAGTGATGCTGAAGCTATGTCCATTTATAAGATTAAACACATTTACAGTATAAAACATAATTACACATTTCCTTTTACAGAATTGTACAGTTGCTTGAATGTTGATTAGAAATAAAGACACATTTTGACCACAAAACAAAAAAGTGGTTCTTGTTTTCTTCTGGTTTCTTGTGAGTTGTTGCATTTGGAACTTATTGAATTTGCCATTAACCTGCTTAACAGCCACGCTGCGTCTCATTCAGACATCTGTTGTTAAAATTCTTATTTAAGACAGCTCGATAGTTGTGTTAAAGCCTTGTTTACTATGTGTTGACACATGTCAGCTCTTCCTCTTTCCAAAACAATGCACCACTTGTCACATTGTATTCATACAGTTAAATAAAGTAGTCATTTTGTGTGCAAAGTTTAAGAATAAGTACTTAACGGCACTGTGCTACCCTAGAATTAGCCAGTTTTGGTACACAATGAAATCAGCTGACATTCAGGAAACAATACAACCTCATTAATCTCCATGACATCTTCAAAATATCAATATTGGTCTTCAAGCATCAAGAGTATTGAGACTGGAAAGTGTACATATACCATGACATTACAGGACATGTAAATTGTGTATGATTAGTACGGTTTTACGGCTTTTTTGCGTAAATATGCCACACATCGCAGTCCCAGTTTATTTCTATGGTAGTTGTAAAGATGAGTTCTTATTTATCAGTATTAACAAAATCCTTATCCTAATCTTAACCTAACCCAAGCCCCAGCCCTAAACTTACCCATTTTAGTATCTTGAATCCTAAACGTACCCGTTACACCTAAAGAAAATGTCCCCACGTGGCTTCAAGCAAAACTTGTGTAATTTTTTTTTATAGTTATATCACGCTATCTATGGCGTAACATAAGTATTCAAAAAAGGCATGAAATCGTACTGTGTTGGAACAATAAAGAATATGACAATATTAAGTTAAATACATGTGTGGAAGTTCAAATTAAATGATTGTAATATATAATTTCAAGACCACAGCAGTAAATTTTTCTCTCACTTGCCATGTAGGCAGGCAGATTGTTGCTAACTCCAATCATTTGTGTCTGTATTTGTGAATGAAAATTTTAAAACATTCTTGTGTACAGTGGACCTTTGCAATTTGACTAAAACTAATGAACTACTTCACAGAGAAAGATGAAAATGCATAATTCTGTAAAGTACATTTCTGTTTATTTTTAGACTTACTTTCTGAACCTTTAACTCATTCTAATAATGTTCCTAACTGCGTAGTGACGGCGCTGCCATCAGGTTTACACAGCTAAGACAGAATTTTGGCAAACGGCTCTAGCTAGCGTCCAAAACGCTGCCAGATCCGTCACGCCATCACTCCAGTGTGAGCTGCTGGGAGCCTTCTCTCCGGGGGCTCTCTCTCTCTAACTGCCAATTACATCTTCCAATTGAATTATGCCCTTGAGTGGTATTATTAGCAGTGCTTGTGAGATCCAAAACATTTGTATTCATTAATGCCTGTTCACTGATTGAATGACCAGCTAATTATCATGTGAAAAAAAGCGCTGCATAATTCAAATTTGATTAGCTCAATGTGCCGTTCGGAGGTTATGAACTCTGTCTTGGACTAAAACATGACCAAGACTAGAGTACTACTTTGTGTATCTTCCATATAAGAATCATGTGCCAAGAAAAAGGTTTGAAGGTTTTCCCACGCAGAGAGACTGTTGCGGTTTAATGGCTCTCACAATCAAAGGACCACCATCTTGCTCTGGCACACTGAGATGAAGGCTGCCACCCAAGAAAGCATGCAAGATTTATATGTACAAACAAGCCCAGCATTTTGTGAGCTATTTTGTTGGTTTCTCGTGCAGTGGTTCTCCAGAAAAGAACATGCAGTAACAGACTTTTGCTTTGGTCTGACAAAAATACTTCACTCTGCGGCTGACTTGTTCTGGTTAAAACCAAATCAATGTGACCATGCTTAGGAAAATAAGGAAGGAAAATATCCAACACAAAATACTTCACATACTTTGCCTTTAGAGCAGCGTTTGATGTACTTTTCAACCAGTAGAATATAGAACTAAATATGTAAACCCTTTAGCTCATCTCTAGCTGTAGCTATTGCTATTGCAGTGACTCTCAAGCTCTTTCAAGTAATGCAAAAGGTCAACTATAGTTCAAATATTTGCTTAGCTGAGTCTGTTTGACCCACTTTTAGGTTCTTCTCTGGGTCATATCTTCTAGTAGAACCATTGCAGTATTGAAGTAGTTCTTTAGAGTTTATGTAGCTCTGGAAGTATCTGGTCATTGTGCTTTCTTAGTGGTACATGATGTGAAAAGTTTGAGAAAAGAGCACGTACTGCAGTTTCAAGGCACTTTCTCAACTTTAGAACTTTATTTATTTTTTACTACTTTATGCACAGTCTAACAGTTGCCTTGAGGGGTAAAACACAAACACGACTTCAAAAACACGCACCGACATTTAAAACCTCACTGCAAATTCAAGAAACGCAAAATCAAAAACTCACATTTAAGTTAAAAAATACCTACGCAAATTCTAAAACATGCACCAAAATATAATATTACAAGTTTATGAACGCAAATTAAAAAAAACAAAACAAAAAAAAAACCTAAAGGAAGTTCAAAAACACAAACAGAGTTTTAAAAACACGCACCAAAATTCAAAAACTCACTGCAAAAAAAAAAACACAAATTCAAAAACACAAATATGAACTTTGTTGGGTGCTTCTGAATTAGCATTTTTGAACTTGATTTGATTTTAGTTTGATGCATGTATTTGAATTTCCGTTCATGTTTTTGAATTTGCGTTGGTGTTTTGCCCTTCAGGACCACAGCTAATAAGCTCTAATTTCAAAGACCCACTAAGCACCTCACATGGCTTTTTTGTACAGGTTTTGATTTTGATTTGATTATAGCAGATGGAGACATCATAGGCAGGTCTGAATACATCACTGTTGTTGCTAATGTCTTACACTTAAACCAATCTTATTCATGAATTTTGTACAGACTTCGAACTGACACAAAACAAGTAATCTAGGACTGCTTCACACACAGAAAACAAAGACATATGTAATAATTTCCTGTCACGTTGACATTGTACATTTCCCACATATAAAACTGCAGGTGCAGGGCAATATCCTGACTGGCTGCACACTCGGCGGGTCCAGTTGGCAGAGAGCTCCTCTTTAGTGCAACTCCCCCGGATTCTGCATGCTCCGGTGCCTTGGCCCTTTCATTTCCGTCCCTCCCTGACACCGGCTGTTCCAGTGTACACAGTTATTGTTAGTACATGTTGCTGTAACCGTGTGGGTTGTGGAGAAAACATGTATCTCGTTTTCTTCTCGCTGGAGATATTTATGCTGACTGCAAGGCCACCCGAGGGTGTAAAGTGATCACCTTCCACTGGCTGTGTCTGCCCGCGGCTGTGGGGCATCTCGGACTGCTCTCAGGAAATGGAAAATTAAATCTACTGCCGGGTTGTGGAGTTACAAGAGTAGGAGTTGATTTGTTATTTAGCATAATGGTTAGGGAACTTTTAGGACCTTGATACGGATTCTTTAGATAAAAAAACAAAACAAAACAAAAACAAAATTATCACTTTTCCCAACTTATTTTATACTATAAATTCTATTTCTGTCTTGTTGAATTCCTGCTTTCTAACTAAGAATTAGGGCTTTTAGTGGAGGTTTTAAAAAATGACATTTTGGAGTTTATCCATCATGTCCCTAACCCAGCTTTTGGATTTTTGATTTTGAATATTTTAACATAATTTTAGGGTGTCTTGTTGTAATTTTTAAACCAAGTCAAAATGCTGTTATTATTTTAAACAAATTAGGCGTGTCCCTTGGTATTACTGTCATTACCACAACATTGAATGTTTAGCTGTTTATTAAAGCTTATTTAAAATGTGTAACACTGAACTTAGGGACAGTTTGTGCTGCAACTCCAGCACCTGCTAGCACAGTGGGAAAGATTCCATTTTGATAAATATAAGAGTATATTTTGTCTTCATTTATACTCACAAGTCTGTTTATTAAAGCGTCATTATCAACCAGCTTCTAGATTATACATATATTCATATTTGAGTTGACCTTTTTTTCTTATATATATAAATTCTGAGTACAGGACTAGCTAGCAGAAAAAAATGACCAATTTAGCCTGGCTTGCAAAAAATTGTCAAATGTCATCACCTTCACGTGTCATTACCATCACATAATGTGAGTGTTTTTTTAGTACCAGTTTTTATTGTCATGTTGTACTAGTTTTACACCAATAACACTACAGTTTGGGAAGAAAAACTCATGTATTTGCGTAGAATTACAGATAGAAATAAAAGATGACATAACACTGGAAGACTCATTCATCCAAAAGACTTTTTTATTATAAGTTTTCGTAAGTAGCAGGGTTTTTGGCCCATAACAAAGTGCATTTCCCAGTGTGATGTCATAAGTAGATATTTTCAACTAATAAACCTCAGAAATGGCTAAACTAATAAAATGTATTTATTGTGTTGCAAATTCAGTGTGATCTATTAACTTGTCTCTGTTTCGGACATTTTTTTGTAACTCATAATTTCCTGCCTGACCACGGAGCAGCTAAATGGTGTTCCCTTGTGTATTACCTGACAACCATCAAACTCTTTTTTATTCTGTTCTATATTTTACACAGTTCATGTTTTTTATGCTTGAGCAATTTGAGCAAAACTACCTATCACGAGCCACAAAATATCTAAAATCTAGATAAAAACACACGAATATGTTGGCGTAGCGTTGACATTTACATTATGAAATCAAGCTACTGCACATAATCTATAACTCAATCAATCGCTTAATGATAATTACTATAATAATTACAACATACACAAGTTTGATTAGAACAGAACCAAGAGCGAGAGAAGAAAATCACATTAGGAGCAACATAACTGTCAATCAAGCGCTGGTGGAAACTCATCAGTGTCAACAAAATAGACTTTAGGTTTTGTGTGGGCATGTAGACTCACTCAAGGCCTCCATCTCAGCCACACCAGATAATCCACATCACGGACACGCTCTAGTCTTCCAGACCAATGCAGAAGGTAATTACAAATTATACCAGACCTTGGATCACGAGGCGAGTAGTGCATTCTCCGGTGCATCCTATCACTACCAATTCTCCCCTGGCCAAAATCAGTCTTAGTCGCGAGCGAACAATGAGCCGGCCCTCCCCAGCGTGACGGAGGGCAAGTCGGCCGCACTAAGCCCATGGGGAAGCGCTGTCCTTGGTGAGTGGCTTACCGGTGAATTAGCAGCAGAGGTCAGCGGGTGAGGAAGAAATGGAGGGGATATTAAAAGGTGCTACATGTGACTTCGAGGGACAATGAGCCAAACATGCATTCTCACTTCAGCTGGTGTTGCTGCTTCAGTGTTGGATTTGAAAATTACTTAAGTTTGAACCTGTGACTTTTTTGTATTTGGTTGGTTTTCTCAGCCATAGGTTTATGATCACAAAGAAAGCACATTGTCTAATAAGTCTAATAATATTGGTTTGAAATTATTATTTTAATCCTTACTAGAACAAGTTTGCATTCAGCACCATCCTCACCAAAGGTTTTTGAATAGTGGAAAATCAATAAGCAATGCAATGTAAAGTGCTTAGAGAGACATGATATAAAAGCAATTTGTTGTTTATTGATCTTTAGTCGACCAAGAAAGTTCCACTGAGATTGGAAGGGAAGGAGCCTATTGTACATGTTTTTAGTGTTAGAGGAAACGGGAGATCGTGCAAACTAACTTGTGGTTTTCTTGCTTAGAGGTCAGAGCTCTAACACTTGTGCCACTGTGTCGCCCAAATTTTAATTTATAACAAGTGACAAAAAATTAATAAAAACAGTGTAATTTTTCTAAAGCAAAGTAATACTGTATACCTCAGTAACTGCATTTTTTTCAAGTGATAATATATTCTGACGCAAGATTACTATTTATTATTCATTTATTTACCCTACTTTTAATGCAAATTTTATCAACTTTCTAAAGCACACATTATAGCATCTATAGAGGGAGTAGCCTATTTTTTTTTTATCAACACAGTCGATGCGCACACACTCGGTTTGCAAAAAGAGCTGCAGCTGATTGACCGCAGGAAAAACAACTCAAGCTAAGGCTGTTGTCAGCTAACTACAAGAGTTTATCACTGTATGGAAACAAAAGTTATGCTGCTAATTCAACATTTGTTGACCCTACAAACCTTAAAAATTACATTCAGGTGAGAAAAACACTGTCTCAAGCTTCATCAGACAAACATCTGTCAGACCAGTTCATACCTGATTGAAACTGCTACTCTCATCCCGTTTTGTTGTTTTTTTAAAAGAAGTTTCCCCAGCTAATCAGACAGACAATCTTTCTGCATGAAGCATGCACAGAGCGAAATGTGACCCTCTACATAAAAGTCATTTGCAGGTGTTTATTTTGTTCTCATTTTCTTTATCACTTAATATGTTTGAAAAACATACTATTTTACTTTGCGAGAAGTAACCTGTGTTTCTAGTAAAGCCCACCATCAGCCTGCCTCTGCATCACCTTTTTCTTTCACTTTTCACTGCAATCCAAAAATGTCAACTGGCCATACAAAGTATAAGATGGTTTTATTCTGCAGTGATGTGTCTGGACAGCGCCTCTGCGCATATCAAAGAGTGTATTGAGTATATTTCAAGAAGTGTGGGAAAAATGTCCTTTTCCACAGCTTCTTTGAACAGACTTGAAGCCCAGTTTCAACACTCTGGAATATATAGGTAGACAGCCAGCCTCTTGTAACCATTCCCACGGCAAAGTGATCATGTTAGCGCTCTTGTCACATGTCGCACACACTGACAGAATTCTCCTTTGATATTGCTTTTTTTATTTTTTTTAGAAGCCTGCAGGCTTTACAGAGTTGTTCAAGGTGACCACAGCCATGTGGGAAGTTAGTTTGTCAAGCTGTTAAGATTTTTCATTTCAAGTTTGAGGAAAAAAGACTTTAATTAATGAGAATAAGATACAGTATACAGAATAAAGCTGAAAGTAAATCACTACAACATTTTGCTTAAAAATTCTAAAACAAAACACAGAGTAACCGTAGCTTGTAAAAGAGAAACAACAAACCTGTCTGCAATCTGTGTCATGTGACTTTGGGACATTCAAATGAAATCCAAAAGATGTATTTTCTTTTTTTGTTTGTTCCAAATTAGGTCCTTGTATGTCGATTTTCCCCATTTCTCTCTCCCAGTTACCATGGAAACCCAAAATTAGGATTTACTTGGCCTGTTTAAAAAAGCTCTTGCTTGTTGCCAGTGTTTGAATTCCTGGATCCGTCCTAGCACCGTATGTCTGTTCCTTCTTTCTTTTTTTTTAATATTCATATTTATTTTTGGTAAACATTTGTGTGTGTGTGTAAATAATGCAGACTCACTTTTGAATGAGCAGACAAAATTGTGCTGAGATTTGCAGCCACAAAATCAATCTTGCAGAAAGAATAAAGCTTTTTTTTTATACCAGATTTTGTTTTCTCCTTATTCATCTTTTTTCTCTTTCCAGTTCGTAAAAAAACATCTACATTTTCTATATTTGACTCCAGTTAAGCGGTGACAGAGTGATTTCGTCAGCTTGTCTTGGGGAAGTACACTGGTGTAATGGCTCCTCTCTATTAGATCCCATGATGTAATCCGTCTTGTGGATAATTAGCGGTGAGGGGATTGGAGCGGAGAGAAAAAGGTGGAGGACACACTTACAGATGATGCCTGGATTCACTGTTCACTGAAAGACTGCAAGGCTAATGTTCAGAAGCGTAGAAGTTAAGGTTGTTATAGACTGATGATACTTACACACTTTAGATCAATCCAGTGTATTAATGGATTTATAGCATTCTGATCACAGGAAGATAATACAGGCAGCAGTATTGTTTACTTGAGAAATTGATGAACTATAATTGTCTGTAAAGTTTTCAGATCAGTTCCACACTTTTTCGCATTTTGAAAAGACTTATATTGAAGAGACCAATCTTCTTTTCAAACACCTATTTTTTATGACAAATTCTTGTTGAATAAACTAACAGCTAGTTTTTTTTTTTAATTATTGAAAACAAATAAAACCACTTTGACTTAAAGGTGGGGTACCTGATTCTCACACATTTTAAGTTTTAAATCTGATGACGTCCTCTCATAAATCCTTCAACACATGGCTAATCTCAACAAGAGTTATAAAAAAAAATCGATACTAAAACTGGTACTTGAAACTCATTTGAACAAGTATCAATTTTTTTTTTTTACTTTAGCGGTGCAACTCCATTACAGAAAACTTTCAGACGGAACAACAACAAGAGAATTTGGCCTAAAACCTGCTCTTTTACACACTTACAAAGCAAAGTATGAGTCTTCATGATCACGGAGGTACATCAGTTTAAGTTTTTAAAAATAAGTTCGTGCGTTACTCGTGATCGCGATGCAAACCTCGTGATGAATACTTGCAGTAAATAATCTGACAGCAAATGTCATGTATTTACCTACAAACAGTCACTAGATGTACTTTTAGTCATTATCATTTAATATTGTTTATCACAAGTCTTAGGTTGACTCTTCAAACAAGCATCTGAGAGCTTTCCCTTCTCTTTCTATGTTCATGCTAAGCCCCGCCCCCTTCTGCTCTGAACCTTAGGAAATGGTGAAATATCAAAGACTACCTACATTTGAAATACTTTATAATAGCAAATGTGTCTGATAATGGAACATAGATCAGTCTTAATGTAATCTCGGCTATGGCTTAAAAACCTCTTTCTGCAAATCAAGCACAGCCAATCAGAGCACTGCTTTCAGCTCCTGATGAGAACAAACATTATTTATTATTTAATTCAAACATTTTTAGTGGTCTCATTCTTGACAAAAGTGCTGCATTAACAGACAAAGTTACAGGTAAAAAAAATTCCCCCATCATTTGTTGCTGTTTTCCCATTCTCTACTAGCTCCTAAACCTTTTTTGTTTTTGTCTTTTTTACTGAATACATCTTTTGCAGAACCCAAAACCACAACAGCCTTGCAGGGCTTCACAGAACTGCTGATTTTACCAACAGAGCGTTCGAAAATCAAACAACACTTATCACACAGTAACGTGGTGTAGCATGTTGTCAGATCAGACACAGCTCCACCTGTTGTGTGGGTGGTTTCAGCTCGTACATGACCCAGTGTCTGCATCCAACGCCAAGCAGGACATTTGTATGCTTCTGCGTAGCCATAACATTATACTGCATCAAACTGGAGTCAGTAAAATGTATATATATAGCAGGTTATGGTAATGTTGGGTATTATCGGGTTTATGGGCTCGAAAAGGATTGGGGCAGAATAAAAGTTTAAGATTCCCTCGGGATACTGGGAAAACCGTGTAAAATCAAACAGCGCGCATGCTAGTAGGGTTCATACAGTGTGTAATTATAGCTCCCTCACACCCCACCGTGGGCTGCTTGATTGCCCCGAAGGGATTCTGGACTCTTGAATATTGCCCAGACTCCAAAGAGCAAGACAATAGAATAGAGGAAAGAATAATAAGTATTAAAAAGCATGTAAAACTGCTGACCCATTCACATTAGTCAAAGTGATGAATAAAAAAGTCTATGGATTGCAGGCATAATGTCAACAGATTCTTTGAACAGTTCTATATCATGTTACATTCAAACCCATTGAACTTAATGAGGCCTCAAATAAAAAGATATGTATTTTCTCGTCTGTACATTTGTTGCTTGGATATGCTCATTAGTGTAACAAAGTTTAAAGGTCCTACATGTAAAATTTACTTATTTGAACTCTTGGATTTTTTAGAATATTGTTACTTCTCTTCTACTTTGTTATATCTCCAAAATTGTGTCTGGTTTTCTTCACAATGTTAAAGTAATCTTGAATGCTTAAGTTACATTTCCAAAGCTGAAAATGCACTGTTCTACCTTGTGATTTTAGCTTCAATTGAATACACTAGAAGTACATTGGATTTGTCAATACTTTTGTTGTTATTATACAAAAAAAAAAAAAAAAAAAGACTTTGGTATCTTCTAAACTGTGAAGTGAAGCAGTTTAAACCAGGTTAATACAGGGTTAGGGTTAGCTGTAGCTTCAAACTTCAAGATACTCTAATGAAAGCGTTGGGCGTTTAAAACATACTGAAGTTCTTCCTGTAATTAATCCCATCACAAAGAGAAACCAAGGGTTTTTAGTCTAAGGAAAGAAAACAGCCTAAACAGGCATGTTTTGAGTGTTAAATTTGATGTGGATAAAGCAAAACACAACTTTTGTATGTTTTTGATGATGAAGCAACACTATAAAAAAAATCAAATCTTTAAATCTTTAAATTAAGCTACAAAATCTTCAAATTAAGCTACAAAATTTGTGATGAAATATACTTTCGTTTTCAGAAGTTCCTTCCTATTGCACCAACTAACACATTGCTTACTGAATGTTGCGCATGATTGTTACTATAACAGCTTATCAACTCATCAGCTCTCAGAAGCTAAGCAAGTTGGGCTTGGGCAGAACTTGGATGGAAGAGCACTGGAACACCTGATACCACAGTGGGATATTGGAGGAGAAATTGTCATTGTGTTCTTAGGAAAGACACTTCATCCACTTTGCCTAGTATGGGTCTGGTGTGTGTTTGGAGATTGAAAAGGCAGTTTGCGCAAAATAGCAGCCATGCTTCTGTCAGTTTGTCCCAGGGCAGCTGTGGCTTCTACTGTTGAGTGTGGTGTGAATGAATAAAATGTCTTTGAGAGTCTTAAAAAGCACTATATAAAACTTATGCTTTATTATTATTATTCTACTCAATGAAAACAGTGTAAGAAGTTGTAAAAGGCCCACTTGCTCTAAAACACAGCCTAAGGTGGAATATAGTTTGAAAAGTTGACCGAATTGCACTTCTCTGCCTTGTACTATACACATGTGGAAGACTTGCTTGGTGCACTTTGAGGTTGTTCCATTGAAGGGGACCGTCTGGGGCCGGTGGGAGGAGTCGGAGGGAGAGGTCGTTAATCAAGACGGACAGGAGCATCACCCCGGAGATCCCATGATGCTTTGCTGCGAGCTGTTCCTCCCTCGGCCCAGATCCCTCTCTTATCATGGCACCAATTAAAGAGCGCGCTGCTCCTCTCACCGCGCAGAGGCAGCCGGCGCAACCTTTTGTTCTGACACGGAGACCACAAGCCTTTAGGCCCGCTGCACTTTCTGCATGCTGCGTGTGTGTGCATGGAGCCTATAGCGGCAGAGAGTGGAAGTGTGCTAAGTGTAAGTGTCAGGGTAGTCAAATATGTACTGTGCTTACTAAATACCAGCGCCATGTCTTCTTAAAGTTTGAAACAAGTAAAGGATACACAGCTCAGTTTGAATTGAGATTATTTGGTCAACAGACAAAGTCACATCACACAAGCAACTAAAACAAAACAAAAAAAATCTATCAAAAGGCAGACTATGATTAACTGATTTATCAGAGTTTCATGTTGATAGCAATAATGGAAATTAGTGAAAGTTCAAGAGACTGAAGTCGAGTCGGTCAAAATGTCACTGATATTTGGTTGTATTGACTTTTGAGCACAATTTATACTTTGGATGAAGAAAGTTGATTGTTTTCTGTGGTAAAGTGACACCATGTTACTTTCTGGAGTTGAAAATTCAACTGCATAAACCCATTGAAGTAATAAGTTAAAATAATAGTTTGGGGCTTTCTTCATAACACATTTTTATAATGTTTTAGTCCAACCAAAACATCCAAATAAACCAAGAATGCTGTTGTTCAAATTAAATTTTTGGCTAAAAAGTTAGACTATGTACTTTTAAATGACACAGACTAGATTGTGTCATGAAATCATTACAATTTTTATTTCATCATTAGTTTAGTTTGTTTTTTGTTTACTAAATAAAATGGAATTGTAAATTATTAATATTATTTTTATTGTCATGTCCTATTGCAATACATGCTATTGCTATCTTGCATCAAAAAAATTCCTTTAAAACTGACATTATTGTATTGGTAAAACTAAACAAGCATCACCCAAGCAATATAACATGGCAGCTCTGGGTTATTCTGAGCTCCATTGCAATATATATATATATATATATATATATTAAAAAAAAAAAAACTACAGTATTTTAGACCGAAGTCAGAAACGGCTGCAATATTCTCTTGTACAAAATTAACTAATTTACAAAAAATGGCACTTTATGGATTTCAGCTAGGATTATTGTCTGCTTAAAAATGTTCAGCTAATATAAACGCATGAGTTAAACAGATAATTGTCTAAATTATAATTTACGAGTCTGAAGAAAAGTCTTGCTGTTATTAGCATAAACGTATCCGCCTAAATCACACTTTCTTTTTAACATTATGACTTTACGGTTCATTCAACGCCTTGTTTTTCCAGGCCCCAAACAAGACTCTAAATAAAGCATAGCCAATGTGACCATTAGCAGACACAAGTACAGAATCAAGTGCCATCTGACAATAGTTGGGCTCACTCAAGGACCTCTCACCAAATCACTGCTCATGTATTCAGCCTCCCCCAGACATCACTAATGATCACTGCAGCCCTGAGCATATTTATTCATGAGTGGATTACACCTGCTTCCTCTTTTGTTGCACATACATTTCCTCAAGCATTGTGTGGTGTCTGCACTCCCACACCTTCAGTGACATTTGTCTTTGTGTCGCACCAGTACAGCCTGTATGCAGTTTCCAGTGGTGGACATGGAGGCTGTGGTGGACATGGACTTACACTTGGAGGACTATTACATGTGTCAACAATAACTGGGTTGGATTGTACATTGGTGTTTGAGTTAAAAGTAGGGCCGGGAATCGATTAAAAAAAATTAACTAATTAATCGCAAATCTGAAAAAAATTAATCGCGATTAATCGCGATTAATTTTCGCATACCCTTGTTAAATGCAACTAATCACATTTTTTTCTTTGTTTTGATGTTTTAAATTGTTAATTTAGACTTTTTGAATGAGTCCTATTCATCTATAATTAACTTAAATAGATCAAATATTTTATACTGAAGCCTTTTCAATTGATTAAGGTTATAATTTATTTTTAAAAAGACACCAAAATAATATACATTCAAAACAATACACAGGTCCTAGTTTTAATGAAGTCCTGCCCTTTAAGAGGCCCGTTTGTCTCACAGAACAACATTTATATGAATGAGAGATGGTTCAGATACAAACAAACTGATGTGTGTGGTACGGAGCAGTGGAAGAGCGCGGCATGAGACGGGAGAGTGGCAGGGCAGCACGTGAGAACGAGGTAGGAAAGAGCACGGGAGAACGAGACGGCCCACGGGAGAACGAGACGGCCACGGGAGAACGAGGCGGTCCACGGGAGAACGAGACGGCCCACGGGAGAACGAGGCTGTCCGCGGAAGAACGAGGCTGTCCACGGGAGAACGAGGCCCACGGGAGAACGAGACGGCCCGCGGGAGCACGAGGCGGTCCGGGAGAACGAGACAGCCCACGGGAGAACGAGGCTGTCCGCGGGAGAACGAGGCTGTCCACGGGAGAACGAGGCGGTCCACGGGAGAACGAGACGGCCCACGGGAGAACGAGACGGCCACGGGAGCACGAGGCGGTCCGCGGGAGATGCAATCCGCCGGTACGGCCCAGTAGATGCGGCGGATCACGGCGATGGTGACTCAAAACGGCACGGACGACGCACGCATGTCACAGCACACGTACAGAAGGAAAGAAAAGGCAGAAGGCGCTTGTCCTGACGCGGTCTGGCGCTTAGATGTGCGCACCTCAGCAGGAGGAGAGGGTAAAATTAATCGATGCGTTAATTTATTTTGACGCGATTAAAAGAAAAAATTAATCGCACTGCGTTAACGCGTCAATTTCCCAGCCCTAGTAAAAGGCATGATTGTGTTTACTTTGTAGCCCATTGACACTTTCTATTCAATTCTGGTCCACTAAGACGTATGTTTTGGCCCAGCTTGTAAAAACAGACCTCAACTAAGCTGTGTAGTTATTTTATTCAGCAGCATAGAATTTTTTTTATTTTATTCATTTATTTTTTTCTAGATTCTGTTAAGACATTGGCAACGTGCTTTTTTTTTTTTGCTATTGTTGTTGTTTTATTCTAAGTTGGAGTTAGATATTTAAGACAATTCAACTGTTATCCAACAATAATTTCCATTAAAAAGTAAATAAATACATAAAAACAATTTAATTATGAACAGAAAGGTAATGAGTTGAACTTTGAGTGATCCTAAAAAATGTGAGGCCTCAGTGTTCCTTTTGTTCATCTGGTTATTTTTAAGGTTTTATTGTTGCATTTATTCATCCAATGAAAAGAGATCAGTAGTGAATTGTACCATTTTGAGTTGTTTGTGAATAATGAATGCAAAACACATTTGTAGTTAAGTTTTGTCGTCCGGCCCTCAGACCTTAGCCCTCCGAAAAATTGGCCCGCTTGGTACTAACATCTCACAGATTGACACAGGTCACCACATCTGGTGGCTTAGTTGCTATAATGACACAGTTGTTTACTCCAAATGCGATGGACATCAGACGAGAGATTTTGGGCTAGTCCTGAAGCAATCCTCTTATAAAAAAAACAAAACAAAAAAACTTCTTTTGTCATCTGTTGTAGACACAGCAACAGCTGTAACAGCAGGAAAAGTGCAGCTTCTGAACCAGATTTTCATAAGGAAAAGTTGTAAAAGTGTGAGCGAACTATCCGAACAGAAGTAACCGGTTCATTTATGTTATATTTACACAAAATTGTCTCTATTGCTGTTTATTCTACATACCTGGCATCCGGTCGCTGTGCTGTCATGGTTCCCCCACGGTTCTTCTTCATGGGTCGTAACTTCCTCTTCCTCTTGCAAACTCTCGCATTGGGAACAGTTTGGGCCAACTGTAGCAGCAAATGTTGTTCACTGTATTGTAATCCAGATTAAATGGAGGCCGCCTCCAAACGTTTGCCTGTATCGTGTGTTTCACTCCTGCACCAACAATCATTAACCAGCAAACACAACGCAGACAGAAATACACCAGTCACACATACTGAGACTCGTTGTGCTTGTGAGCCTAGGCAGAGGCACTGTGGGGCGGGAAGAATTGAACACACGATAGCTCGATGTTGCCAGACTTTCAAAGAGCCAAACGTGACCGCCCTGATCCACAGCGCCTCTACCCGCGCTCACAAGCACAGCGAGTCTTGGTATAATCGTGGAGCTTCTGTTCGCGTAGCTACTAGTTCGCCGAGTTTTACAACTTTTCCTTTTAAAAACCCAGTTCAGAAGCTGCACTTTCTTTGCAAAATCACCTGCACTCACCAATATGCTCTAATAACGAGATTATAATATACCAGCAGATGATCAATAATGTGCTGCCAAGAACAACTCAATTGTTTCCGATTTGGAAATGGCAACCATATGTTTTGTGATCTAGATATGGCATTGTTAGCACTGCAATAGTTACATGAGCAAAATACTATTTTTAACAACATGTGTTTCTCATTTTAATTTGTGAACAAGTGTTTTGGAAATTAAAAGAAGAAACATTACACAAATCCTGGTGTCTTCCATTATGATACTCGATCAAACTGACTTAAAACTTCATGTAGAAACTTTAGTTATCTGGTAAAACATTGCTATAAACTCTTACTAGTGATTATTGGTTTGCACTATTTTGTATTTTTTCGCCACAACCTTGACGCCTGCCCCCTTTCTTTCTTTCTTTCTTTCTTTGGGCTCGCTCCACCAAAAGTCTAACCATGCATGACCTATAGTGTCTCCAACATGACACAGTGAGCAACATCATGTATATATGTGTCTGACAGCCTATAAGCACTCATCCATCCACATGCCATCCATCTTTTTGACTTTCTCCTTGGAGTCCTGTTGATCTGCCCTCTCTCAACTGTGTGTGAAGAGTCAGTGTTGAATATGAAGCTTAAATAGTTGTATTGATTAAAAATAGAAAAACCCACATAATTTTTGTGCTGACAATTAGGTGTCCGTACTTATAAAGAACCAGTGCAAGTGCGAGTGACAGTGGCAGTAAGTATGATGTTCCTATTAGAGCTGGAGCAGTCGATCAGCTGTTATTGAGTGACTGGGTAATGTCCGCCCTGACCATCACACTCCCTGGAGAGCTCACTTTGTTTTCAATCACTGCTATCATTACAGAGGAGAGAGGGAAGCACTCGAATGGAGGATGTGTGTCTGCCATCAGATACTGCGTGATTAAGGCAGCCGAGGGTTCAGAGGTCGATAGGTGCAATTTTAATAGCTATGGCAAACTAAAGCAGCTGTTTTGGTGTAAAAACAAATGAAGATACAGTATAGGCTTTTATGTTGTTTAGCAGTGCTGTTAAGGGGACCTCCAACTGGTCAATAGAAATGTTCCACTTCATGGTATTAAAATGCTTTCCTTTGTATTCAATACATGGGTTTTCATTTAACTGTGAATATGTTTGTGTTTCCACTCAGTTTTAACAAAAATAAAAATTAAGTCATGAGTTTGATGCTCAATGCCAATTAATCATTTATTCAATGTCTGGAGTCTGGACTGGAGCCTACCCCGTGACTTTGGGCCTTAGGCGGGGGTACACCCTGGACAGTGGCCAACTTGTCGCAGGGTTAGACAGACAACCATTCATTCTCTCATTCATTCACCAGTGATTCTCAATTTACCAAAACGTGCTTGTTTTTGAAATTGGGAGGAAACCAGAGTACTTGGAAAAAACTCACAGTGACACAAGGAGAACATGCAAACTCCACCCAGCGAGATCGTGAGATGTTGATATGGTTCGACCCGGGAGTTATTGGGAAGCCAGAGCTCTTTTTATCTTAAGGGATTTGACCTGTGCTGTTATAGTTGTTTCAATTTTACCAAATCCTTACCTTTTTTTCAACACTTTTCCCACTGATCTGATCAACTGCTTGTCACCATAAAGAAATTCACTGTTAATTCTCTAAAAAAAAGCATATGAAACCTATGCTCACCTTTTAAAAATGCACGTTACCCCCCCTTTGCCCTCTGATAGCGTTTTCTATAATAGCATACACGTGAAATAAATGACTTTTCAGACTTTATTTTTACCTAAAGTCACTCACAATTTGACCTTAAGACAAAATGTGATCTAATCCCTGCCATTGGATCTACGAGACTGCACCATTAGTTTGAATCTATTGCTCGTCTAATGGAGAAGTCCCCCATCTTCATGAAGATAATTAGTTGAAATGTCAGACAGCGATCGTGCTCCACCCTCCGCTGCCCCCGACCTGCAAACTGCTTTAACCACAAACCCACATGTATCTTTGGAAGAGGGCAAAGCCACAGCACCCATTCCACTCAGACAATTATTCTACATTAGCTGCAGATGGCCTTCATAACTGAATTAAATATCTTTGGAGTGGCTCTACATCACCATGATTCAAACTTTATGGATCCAGCAATCAGATTAGTGAGGAATTGAGTGAAAATGAATCAAAAAACTATTTCTTCAGTTTTATTCTGCGTATAACTGGGAATGAATGTGACATGAAAAGTTGCTGTCAAGTTTAGCAATATGAGTATAAATGTATCTTTTGAATACTGTTTTTATTTTAATACATTTAGAACAAAACAAACATGCATTCATTCTTTTTTATAGTGGTAAAGGTGGTCAGAATCAAACATTAACAGAGGCAAAAGCAAAAAAGAAAATAAAGTATATATTTTTGTTGCAATAAATGTAGTGAGTTTTGATAGATGTTTTTATGGTTTAACTATTTATATATTATTCAAGTGACCAGACCTGTAAAATAAAATTTTCAAACATACTACAGATATATGCTGAGTAACATGTTTATTTTTTTGATAAAACAAAGGCTAACTCCGGGCTCACACTGCCTCCAGTCCAACTCTGGTACAGTCACCGGACCGGTCTTGCTACGGTGGGTGACTCACATTAGCTCCGGAGGTCTGCAGTCCTGCTGCAGCCACAGACTCTGCTGCCAACCTCGCGAGACCCAGAACTCACGGAGGTTCACGCTCAACTTGGGAGATAACGCGATTGCTGAGCACATGTATAGGTAAACAAAGAACACATACACAGAGTTTTGGGCTGATTTCACATCAGTTCATTTTCTGTTTGATTTTCGCCGCACAATGGATAAGCACGGGACGTTTATTTACATCCTGTATGTTATATAATCGTGTAAATGTCGTATTTTGGCATATTTTGTATTATTAGTGGTAACGTAATGATTTTATTTTGAAAACTACCGGATTCATTTCACCCGCGCTCGCTTGGTTCACTGTATATCGTGTCTTGTTTGTACAACTTCATCAAAAAGGGCTCCGGCGAGCTCCGGCGTCCGGACAAAATTGGAAATAAACAAAACTTTTTCGGAGCGCCGGATTGGCCGTACCGGAGACACCGGACTGGACTGTTCCCCGTGTGAGCCACTCTTGGACTTTTTAAGTTAATTAAAGACTCCAGTGGCTGCACCGGAGTTGGACTGGATGCAGTGCAAGCCCGGGGTAATGGTTAGCGTTTTGGTGGTGTTGGCGCCTGGGCACCGTTCTCTGTTTCTTCACAACAGCCTGTCTGTTTGGGTTGGAGGCCTGTAGTGTCCTTTGTTCCTCGCTCTTCTGCAGGGCAAGTTCTGGCACTGAGATGTCTGACTTCTTTAGTTCAGTGATTCTTCCAGCTGTTTGTCCCTCAATTTCAGTGCCGTGTTAACTTTTTGCAGCTCCAATGCTTTGTTTTTGTTCATAATTCCAGTGATGTTTACAAGTTGCTAGTTAAGCTCCACTTCTTCCTGCACTGCAGTGTTATCTAATGTTTTTATGTTCTTTCGACTGCTCCTGTTGCTGTTTCTCTCTTACAACAACTGCATCACTGAGCTTTCTCAACTCCAAGTCTTTTTCTTGGACTAATCTTTTTTCAACTTTAAGCTCTTGCTTTAAAGACTGGTTGAGCTTAACTTGAGTTACAAACATGGTCGTCATTTTATCCAGCCACTTCCGGAGCTCCTCGACCACAGCGCTCTCCTCTGATGGGTGTAAGCAGCTGTACTGAGGTGCTTTCCGCTGAGCATGTCACAGCCAGGGGACTTTCCTCAAGGCTTGAAGACACCTTGATGGCTGGAGACTCCATTTGGGTTTCTGTGGTCTCAGGTTCTTGAACACTGTCTCGTAGTGTGGGACAGAGGAGAGTCTGTAATCGAAATCCTCATCATAGAGGTGTTTGTCATCCTCAGCCGTGTAAAGATGCCTCGGCTTTGAGTTACTTTTCTCTAGGGTGACTCAGCCAAGGGACATTTCTCAATGTTTGCAAAAGGATCTAGCTGCAGCCGATGCGCGGAGTGGAGTGGAGCTGCTCCATTTCCGGTGCTAGAAAAACGTTACAGTCAGGACCAGAGGGACGACGATTAAGTTTACGAGAACGGATAAGTTTAGGAGAAGGGTTAGGGTGATGGCTAAGGTTAGGAAAAAGGTTTGGGTAAAGGTTAAGATAAAAAATATAACAGTTTAGGCCAGTTTAGCAACAGTTAGAAACTCATTGCCATGGCAACCACCTCGCCTCTGTCCCTCCGGACCTAACTGTTTAGCACTAACCACCGGAAAACAAATAAAATAAAACAAAATAAAAAGTATGTAATAAATAAAGCAATTAAAAATAAAGACATTATTTTACAGGTCAATTTTTAATTATTCCGGCAATATTATTAAATAATACTAAACGTAATTTGGGTGAAAATGCTGCCAAAGTACAAATAATAATTAAATTATTCAACTTTCCATCTATAGAGTTCATCTATTCACCGAGGTTTTAAATTTTGCATCGTCTCCAGCGTTTTCATTAAACTTCCCCAAATGCCAATAACAAATAAAAATGGAGCTGGTGGAGCTTCCGGTGGAGCTCCACTCAAAATGGCGCTGCCCATCGGCTGCAGCCAGACTCTTCTAAAGGTTTGAGGAAACTTGGATTTCTGGAGAATGGGTATCCATAGTCCCATGTTCTTGATCGCCCTCTGGTGTTGTGGGGCAGAGCAAAGCCTGCAGGTCGAATCCCTCATCATAAAGGTGTTCGTCATCCTCAGCAGTAAAAAAATGCCAGGGCTTCATGGTCAAAGTATGTAATAGCCTATATATAAAATATTATATAATACAGACAAGGTTGCAAATTACTACCACCACAACTGATGCACTCAAACAAGTTTATTTATTATTTTCAGCACAGCTCTTTGATGCACAACTCTGAACTTTGACAGATGTCTCTCTCTCTCCCTCTCTGTTTCTCTCTCGCTCTTTTGCACTTTCTCTCTCTTTATTTCGGTGCCCTGTGAAGTGTCACTGAGGCCGAGGAGACAGTGAGCTCTGAATGACAGCCACCAGCCGAGCAGAGAAGGCCTATCTGAAGGAGCCTGAATCAAATGAATAATAAGATCATGCCGCCAACATAAATGTATGCATGCTTCTCTCTATACCAACGCTTTCTGTTCTGTTCATTAGATACAACTTTGCGTAAGATGCATCGGGAAAGTTAAGTGTCCCAAAACCTATTAAAGATTGTTTGGACATTTTTTTAAGGAAGAATAAACTGTTTGGATTTGTTCAGACAATACACATGTTTCACTGCCTACAAAAAACATAGTGAGTTTACAAGTCAGTAGTTAACGAGGCAGCCTTGTTTTCTAATGGCTTAAGTTTTACTATCCACACTTTTAATCAACTCTAACAAAAAAAAACAAGTGAGATTCAATACTACTGCAAATCATTTTGACTTAGCTAATCTTAAATTATGTCCCTTTATTTTGCTTAAATGTTGACAATTAAGCAAAACACTGCAAGACAAAAACACATTTTAACTTTATTTGGGAGTTTTTCTTGACTAACTAAGAATTCTACTTGTTAAAATGCTTCCCTAAATCAGTCTATTTTTCCAAAACATCTCGGGGTCCTCAGAAATCAGAACAAAAATCAGAACAATGTTTATTCTGATTTACTTTGTTAAATTCAAATTTGACTAATTTCTAACCTTTTGTCAGCCTTTGTCGTGATTGTTTTGAAATGTGTTGCTTAAATCAGATGCAAAATTAAAAGGAAGATTTGCTTTTCACTGCTTTTTCTCCGTTTTGGGGAACAAAATTGTAAAAAAAAGAAAACTGCCACATGTAATCTTTCTAACAAGCTAAGCACTCAACACTTGGGCCTATACGGCCCGACAAATACAAGTGAAGTGTTATGGATCTATCATATTCCCCTGTACAAGCCTTAATTTGGTCGCAGGATATCAAGAAATCAATAATGCTTTTCCCAATGTCGGTGGCTGCACTAGGTGGGCCTAATTGAAATGTATGAGACCGCCTGCTAAATGATGTGTGCAGGCGAGGGAGAGGAGTGATTGCAAACATATGGATTCCATTCCTTAGACAAGAGAAACATTTGTGCAGAGAGAGAACAGAAGGGCGAGTGCAGGAGCTGGAAGAGAGAAAGGACAAATATGTGTGGGTCTGATTTTAGGATTGGAAATATCATGGGCAACCTTGCACTTTGCATTGGCTTTGTTTGGAGAAAGAATGAGTTTTGAAGGACTAAAGGTAGACTGAAGGTATGTGCAGTGTTTTGCAATTTGATGGTGACAAAACAAGGACCAAGCAAGGATTATAATGAGCCATGTCTGCGTTTGTAATTTTTTGATTATCTGCAGGCAAGTTATGCTTTGTTCAGTCTGCTGGATAAAGAACATGCATACACTTAAGTGCAAAGAAGGAACAACACACACTGTAATGTGGATAGACTATTGTGTTTCGACGTTCTCGATCAGTTTGTAGTTAGTTTGGCGACACCGTGGCAGAGTGGATAGAGCTCTCCCCTCACAGCAAGAAGGTCGCGGGTTCAATTCTCGCATGGCCCAGGCGTTCTGTGTAGAGTTTGTATGTTCCTCCTCGTGTCTGGGTGGTTTCCTCTGGGCACTCTGGTTTCCCCACCAACCAATAACATGCAAGTTATGGGGGGAGCGCTTAGGTGTTCTATGTGAATCACTTTGGAAGACATCTGTCGGTGTATATGTGCTAAATAAATAAATAATTCAATCATTCATTTAAAAAAAAAAATAGCCCAAAATATTGACATAGAACCGGACACCAGAATCTTATAATTCTGAATTTGTTCATCCTCAAACACAAAATGTATCTAATGATCTACCATGTTTCCTAGTTAGTTTTTGTTTTGAACAGACAAACTCCCATACCACACACATAAACTATAACGAATAATGCTTTCAAGTACAGAAGTCCACATAATATTTTCTGCCGACACCAGCAGAATTATGTGGATCCAGTCTGAATGTGAGCTGTCCTCTGCATGAGGACTGGATCAAGACAGGACTGAAGCTGGATCTGGTGCAGTGTGAGCTTGGGTCACAGCAGTGACAACAGTAGCCAGTAGTAGTGGTTAGGCTATTCAAGATTGGTATGAAAGTTGCAAATTGTGTATAAATTCAGAATAAACAGTATCTAACAGAGACCATAGATATGCATTTCATTTCTGATGGTAGTTGAAGCAAATACTATGTTGAACCATCAGAACCAACGAGAGCTCAAACCAGACCAAAACTCAAAATCAACTCTTAGCTCCTTTTGCTCAGAATCAGACATCACACTTTTCCCCAACAAGTCTGAAAAGCGAGTATTTCCCTCCCTCATCCATCTGGGTTAGCATGTCTGCCCTTCTAATAAGCTATTGACATTTGACTTAGCGATGACTGCGAGAATAATGACTCCCACAATGCACTGAGAGTGAAAGTGGCATTTTCTAACCTCCTCAACAGGTGGACCGCCCCATCACTCAATTTCAATTGGTCAGTTCAATTAGGCTTTGTCTATGGGAGGAAACAAGAACACAATCTTTGCTATTGGTTCAACTATTACAAGTCCAACATGAGTAAATCAAACGCAAACATCACCTAAATTAGAAAACTTTCCCTCAAGTCATTTTCTCAGTCAGTAACTTAGACTCATTTACATTGTTTACATTATACAGTATCTATACCAATCTTTTCATGGGTCAGATAATTAGTCAGTACCATCTTGCGTCTTGCACAAGTGAGTCACATCCATCGGCTTCACAGCAACTTCCAACTACACACATGTACAGACGTCAGGAGGCAGGCAGGATGTGATAGCGCATTAGATTAGCAAGCAAAGTAGACCTAATCGTATGCAGCATTACTGTGTTAAAATGAAAGCATAAATTACCAAGTCAACTGCCAAAGTGTTTAAACAGATATTAATACGAGTGTTCAGACACCTAAAGTTTGTCAAGCAACTCAAAAATATGTCTAGACATCAGGCTAACTTACTTTAAGTGCAAAGATTGGCGCTGTAATTGTAGACTGCAGTGTTCTGTCAGATGAACTTATAATGAGTTTTAAATATAGACTGTCTGTAGCAGGGAAAGTCCAGCAAAGCTAATGCAAGAAATGTTTTTTTTTATATATGTGCACTTGGAAGGGGATAGGTGGTAGGTGAAAACAGCACTTTTCGGTATAGGTTGGATTACAGTAAAACATTGTGAACATGGTTATTTTTAAGACTTCACTAAACATTTTGCTTGTGTTTAAACAATTTGGTGATTTTAATAAGTTAAGTTTTTCTTTGTAAACAAATGTAGAGACAATTCCACAACTGTTACCTTGCAACCACACAAAGAATAATTCCTTGTAACATTTAATTTTGTTTAATGATTGCTTTAACCATTGAGTTTATTATAATGACTAGATAAAGCACAACCACTGTAACTTAAAGCAACACAAATCCAGTTCTGGCAGCCATCTTGTGTAGGGAATGTCTACTAATAGGAAGCTGAACTTTCATTTACTTCTTTCCTTAAACACTGACAATTGAACCTTTTTGAATTTGTTTATGTATTAATGCTTCCGTTCAATCAAACTAATGATTAAAAACTTGAAAACACAATACTTTTACTTCTTTTCAAGTGATAGTTGTGAAGTAAGGACAATAAGTTAAATTTTCTATGAGTTATCTGACCTTGTTTTTGCATTACTTTCAATTCGGTTTTTGCTACCTCTTCCCTCACAAGATGGCAGCCACAACTGCCACGGCAACAGGCCCCACCCTCTCTCTAATCATTATTATAACTCAGTGTTTTAAACTTCCATGAAACTGTCATTTGTGTGTAAATTATCTTTGCATTGTGGTGCTTTTGGATGACATATTTTAGTTTTAGAACTCACATTTTTGTCTGTTTCTTCTAAAAGAAAAATGTAATAGTCTGTCAGGACAAAGCAGAATTACTCAAACATGCAGAAATCAATCAAAATACACCTTTGACTAAACTAATGATGATAAAACATTATTGTAACAAGATTAAAAGCTCACATAAGTAGACTTTGTCCCATTTAAATAACTTTTCTACAGTGTACCATTGTCCCATACTGTCATTACAGCTCAATATAGCAATCATGCAAAAAAAAAAGTCAGCGCCTTTGTACCTTCAACGGCAATATTTCCTCATTAAAACGTCTCACTTTTCCGCCTCTCATTTTGCCAAGTCTGGGTGTACAGTCAGCATGCCCCTCGCACTCACCCACTGCTCCTTCTGTAAACTGTTTTGGAGTGCGATCCAGCCGACTGTGCTAATCCATTTGTTTAAATACATCTGACATGTTCATTAAGCCGCTAAGCCACCCACCGTCACATTTCCCTGTCTCGTTCTCTCTCTCTCTCAATCCTCCTTCTCCCAAAATCGGCTCTTTTCTTACGGCACATTCAGTCCGTAATTAGCGTGCAGCGGAATCAGACAAACAGTGTGTACGGGCCGTCTGCCAGCCAAGCTCCTTACAGTTATGGCGGCGCGCAACACCAGACGCTTCGGGCCACGGAAAGTCGGGCTAATAAAGATCATCTCGCCAGCTCAGGATTTGTGGGCTAACGTGATATAGCATGTCAACAGAAGAGATGCGTGTAAGAGGATTAGAGGACGGCCACTGTAAAAGAAAATCCTTAAAAAAAAAAGAAAATGCAGCTTTGAAATAATGAATGGGAAAATGGAAGCTTGTTTATGGATTTCTGTGTTTCTAAAAATAATAGGCCTAATTAGAATTGAGTTGTGTTCAGTTATATTATATTATTTTAATAAAAACTCTAAATAACAATATAAGTAAGACAAGAGTTGCAGATTTACTCCACAACATACCAGGCAATCAGATTAGTTCATTTGCGGGACACAGATGAAACAAAGAAGCTCATTGGTTGTCTGTCATTTAGACCAAAATCTACATCACCTACCTCACATTAAAATAGATTTTTTTTTTTTTTTTTTTGCTTCGCTCATTAATTTAACAGAAATCTGCAATGTTTTTCAGTTCAACACGCTTAATAAAATAAAGTGAGGTCTTTTTGACATAGAAAGATCTAACTGACACGGTTTAGACGGTCTTTCTATGTTCTACCTGTGTCTGCAAAGGTTCCTTCTATGGTTTCAGTTTCCCCTACTACTAAAAACACGTAGGCTTTACTTCACCTTTCTCCCCTCCACAGAACTAAAGAGGGAAATTAGCTCTAAAAGCTAATCTGGTACAAGCATATCTGTCTTTGTGTTTAATGTAAAGGTACATTGTTCTAAGTATTCTAGTATACTTCCATAATAGACAATGGACAGTGCTAGATCCTGGTATTGAGCATCGATTTATATCAATATTATTATTTCCACAGATGATGCTAAGTCATACATCTGCAATAGTTTTAAAACAGACAAAATGTAATAAACAAAAGGCCAGTTAGCGCGTGTGTGAATTCAGGAAACATGGATGAATTACTTTGAACCTTTATAACATGGCTAAAAACTCTTAGAAGTCCATTTAGTACAGTATTTGTCCTTTTGGGAAAAAGTCAATTTACTCGTCATTAAATATTGAACTATATCAAATTACTTTCGACCCCCAAAAAGTTAAAATAACAGATCAATAATAAAGAAGTAATGTTTGACAAAGACAAATGACAAAAAGGTATTCATTCATTTTCCCCCCTCCTGAATATAATGTCCTCCACCATCTTATTGCCACTCTGCTGCTGTTCTGCTCATGCCAGCTTGGCGCATTAGTTCAGCCCCAGCTCTGACGCTGGCATTGTTCCATTTCCACAGCTTCACGTGTGCCATGATCCGGGTCGATCCCTGTATTACATGAACACCTGCAAGAACCGACGCACCTGTACCCAGCTCAGTGGTACATTTTCCCCACTAGTCTCCACAAACAACCCCTGCCTCAGTCTATATGTGAGTGATTTGGCTGTGTTGTTGTACAGCAGGTAACCTTTAGCAAAATCACACATAATTTCAAGCTATGAACCTTGTTTTTACTGGCAGAACCAAATAAGCACGAAGGAGGTGTGAGATTGCAGCTCCAACATAAATAGCCGCGATTGTAAACAGAACGTTCGTTAAGTTTGCTTGCTGACGGTTGTTACATTATGAGGCAGAGATAATGCAGTTTTAACTAACAAAGTAGTCATTAAATCAGACTTTGACTGGCTTAAAAAGCTGCAAAAATCAAATACATCATGTAACTTCTGTTGACCAATATGTCTCCATAGGGATGTCAGAGCTTTTACAGTGTTGTTCTTGGTAAATAACTTGTATTCTATTAAATATTGAACCATAATAAATTACTTTCGATTCCTGACCATACTAGCTTGTCAATGTCTGATCTCATCAGATCTTAGAAGCTAAGCCGGTTGGGCCTGAGCAGTTCTTGGACAGAAAACCGCTGGAACCTCAGGTGTCACAGTGGGATGACTCATTTTGTGTCACTGTGTGCTTTGGCAAGACACTTCACCAACATCGTCTAGTATGAATCTGGTGTGAATGTGAATGGTTGATGTCTGTGGTCAGATGATGCAAAATGTGGAGTGAATGCTGCATAATATAAAATGTCTTTGGGTGTCTTTAAAAGCAATGGATGAATCCAATACATTACTAATCCTATCCTTAACCTCTTATGCACAAAAAAAACCCCTCAAAAAATAACCTGTAACATTGGTTGACTCTCCACAGCTCTGACCTAAAACCTGGCTACTTGTTTCCATGACAATGTGTACCGCAATAAACCTTTCATGTTGCAATACGGGTGTTCAAAAACATCTCGAAAAATCTTGAAAAACTCGTTTCATTACTTTGATCAGGCACGCATCTCCACAGATTTGACTTTAAATTGGCCTGGTAACCCCACATACTTATATACCATTCTATAGACAAATCAGTATCATCTGCATGGTGTTTGCATTTATCAAAATCTCAAACAAATCACTTTTAAAAATCTGGACTATGTATCTCAACTGATAGAGAATGTACCGTCCAACAAAATGCCACATGAAATATATATGTTTACAAGAAAATCCTAAAATATCTCCTTCCACCATCTTTCCCCAACCCAGACAGCCCTATCTTACATTGTACTTTCTCCTTGTTGCTTCCTTCTTGTGCACTCAACAGTAAAAACCTGTTATGCCCTTGTCAATGTATTTTCATTACAGCACAATCATCCTGTCGTCTTGACCTGTGTCTCATAATTTCATTGGCCCTGATCAAATTCACCATTCATTTATTATATTTTTCTCGAGACTTAACCTGTGTTTCCTTATCTCCTGCACTTAACTGTGACTGGGAATCCATTTTCCGTATCATTCTGATAGATCTGCCCTCATATTCGCTCAGCTAGACAACCTCACTGGATTATAAGCACATAACATTGTTTGCCTGCCTCCATCTTTTCCAATTTGTATGTGAATGTAGACAGAAGTGAGTTGCTTGGTCTTTTCTTGATGGCCAGTTATTGCTTTTATATGGGCTTTAATGGGCTATAAAGCTTCGTTATTGGAGGAAATAAGTATTGTGGCTAGACAAGAGACATGTACTATTGATGTGAAGTGGAAGACGTTGTCAAAATGTGTATTGAAGTAAATAGAATACTAAAGTAATATTTTATACATTTATTGTAGAGTCCCTTTTTTCAGCTTTTAGCTTCTGCTTTATGTTATTACCTCTTCAAACTGTGTAGCTAATTATCTATCAAGGCTTTTGTTGCTATAGCATTTAACAAATCAAAACTAAATATTTTAGTTTTTTTTTTTTTTTAATTTACAAAAGTGTTCAGGTATAACTTTTATAGTTCGTTCAAGTGGTACTCGGAGCTTGGATCTTCCGAGTTCTGACTTGTAAAATCCCACTGGAACAACCTTTCAACTCTGGGTTTTTACTCGGATACTCTGAGCAACTCTTAGGTTAAAAAAAAAAAAAAAAAGAACTCGGCAGCGCCTTGGGTTCTGAGAAAGATAAACTTCTGACAGCTTCACTGACAATCGTACTTGTGTTATTTTCTCTTTAGTTTGTCTCTACAGTTCACTCTCCTCTGTGACTCTGCTCTTACGCCACTTATGCACCTCTGCCATTATAAACAAGCTGTTTGTGCTGCAATGCTAATGTCGCTAACGGCTACACAAGCTAAAATAAACAAAAACCTAATTTCACTTTCTTGTGTAAATGTAGCAATGGTCTTAGTTGATAAACTGACATCAAGAAATTTGTATTTTGGCTGTTTTGGCCAATTTCCTAGCTAATTATTTCTTGATTGGGTCATTACTATAAAAGTAGCCCGGCTTGAACACTGGAACACACAACACTCGAGGAAAACATTACTCCGAGGTCTGAGTTCTGACCTCCGAGGACGACTGGAACACACTGTTATTCACCTTATTCCACCTCGTCCACTTTTCTTGGCAGTGCATTTTCTGTTTAGCGAAGGTTAGTCTGTAGAATTCAGTCATTGTATTTATTTGAGATTGCTCCACGAGACAGACAAGCTAACATGTTAGAATTAAATTGAGTGTGATCCTTATTGCATTACAGTTATTGCTATTAATTTACAGATCCTAGTGTCATTAGTTAATTTGTTCAATTCAGTCTTACACCAATATACAACTAGTGAAATCACTAATTCCTACTCTATTTCAAAGAAAGCTGATAAACTAGGCAGTGACGGAAGACTAAATGAGGGAGTGAAAGGATTAGGTGGTGATCGATTTGACAGCAGATATTTGGTGAGCTGAAGAGACAACACCAGGAACAGCAAACAAAAGGTCAACTGGAAGCCAAGATACAAAGAAAGCAAGAAACTAGAATGTCGTGTGCGCCGCAAATGAGGCTGCAAGTGTGTCTGGGTAAATAGTGCAGAGAATGTGTGCTAATTACTAGTCCTATGGGTAGTAGTTGTGGGGAATGTCCACTGCTCTTGTCTGTGCTTATGAAACCAATCAATGGCCTTAATTAGACTATTAGGTGTTACTAAGTCCCAGTGGAGCGCTCCAGGACCATATGCTGCCGTATTGTTTAGTTTCCTAATTGTTAAGGGAGCAGGCTTGTTGAAAAGTGTTGTAGTCTACGTAGTTAGTGATGGGATAGCATGTTAGCCATTTTTACCTGAAGTCCATTTTGTGAAGTTAGGCTTGCTTTTGATCACAAACATTGGTAAACTGTAATATTAGAAGCTACATTCTTTCTCAAATCAGTCAAGGAGTTCATTATTATAAAAGACTTACCGCGCGATCTTGCCCCTTTAAGACTTCCCGTTAAGTCCGGTTAAGACAGTTATTCCTCTGTTGGCCTCTAGTGCGCTCTCTCCAAGAAGTACGCCATGAGTGCAGCAGGTGTGGTGCCCACCAGATGTGTGGGGTACAATTTCATTCAGTGAACGGCCTAGACGTGTCATGTCTGTGACACGTAAGCAGTGCATTGATATCACAGCAAAAGTTACTACAAGAGCTTCAGTTTGGGAAAAAGTGTAATAATAGAAATGTATTTGGTAAGTCTATTCAAATGACAAACTTTAACAACTTTGTCTAAAAAAATGTATTTTCTTTTACATACAGCCTGTTGACTTAATATAAAAAAGAATTAGATAGAGTGAACATAAGACAGTGTTAAGTGTGAATGCAGCTCTGCCCACGACAGAGCAGAGAGATAAAGACAGGAGAGCACGGTGCTGCGTGAGGTCCCGGCCCCTTCAGCGCTTTTTGGGTCAGCGCGGGTCGCGGCCACGCGCACCAGGCCGCTGGACGTTTCTGACCAGAGGCTGTCAATTTTACGGCGGTGACCACTGTGAGTGAGCACGAGGAAGAGCGCGGAACTGTTTGGCATGGTCTGGACCAGAGCCCCGCGCTGTGCTTTACCTGGACCACGGCGCGCATCCAGAGAACCGACCCGAGGTGGACACAACCCTGCGCTCGTCTGTACAGGGGCTGCAGACGCGGTCACACACGAAAGACCCTCCGCTCGCATCACACCGGGACCGGGAGCCTGCTTACCGGCAGTTGTCTCATTCAAAAGGATTATAACGAGGACACGCCGCAGCTTTTTCATAAACTTTTCACGCACGGATCAAGATTCTCAGGTAAGTCTTACCACGAGCATCAGATCATTTTTATTATAAGTTTAGGTCGACACAGCATTGTATTGTTAAGGGAAAAACATATAGAACAAACTTATTGAAGCCAAGTCTGACTAAAAAGTGAATCCATTTTATTTTACAAATATATTGCCTAATTCAATAACTGCATTTAACGTGGCTTTTTCTAACTACATAACTGACAAAATTAGAATTGATGGCAAAATATGATTATTATTATTATTTCTTATTTCCAGTGAACTTCTTGCACTGCTCCACGGTTATGTTGTGCAGGTTCACTGATTGAACTGGCATCAGACAAAGCAGAGCAGCCGTGCCACGAGCTGGAGCTGCTCTCTGGAGCTCATAGCGGCCAACACAGAGAACTCTTTGCGCTTTGCGCTAAAGTATTAGACCGGCAGGGGCAAAATCGCGCGGATAAGGTTTTACACAAGTTAATTTAAAATATGAATCTAAAGCTGCAGATCAGATGTTTAGATGGTTAATTGGTTGATGGAGTCTTGTTTGAAAAAAAAATAATCGACAAATAGGAGGATTTTAAAGGATGTATCATCACAACAGCTTAAGAGAGATGGCTTGTAAGTAAGTGTATAAGATTTGGGAGTCAAGTGTGAGTGTATTCTTTTTACAGAGAAATATATTGTTAGATATGGAATTGTGTGGACTTTTTATTTACTATGTATTTATTGTGTGTACTACAGATACAAATAGAGATATCATTATTTATATAATGATGAAAGAGAGCAAAGCCCTGGTTATAACTTATATTTTTAAATTGTAAACTCTTGGGTTATAGCAATAGCTGCAATGTAAACATAATAATGATCAAGAGCTAACACAAATATTGTTCCATTTTGCAGTGTTTTAGGCAAACTATTTATATTTGCAGCGCAGAATAAAGACAAGATTGAGTTCTCTACATTATGAGGACCACACACACATGATTACAAGTTAATTTACTCTATTTAATCTATGCATTTCACATTATTTCCAATTGGCTATGTGCATGGAAGGTCAGTTGGCTTGTTTATATTTAAAATAGCTAAAGTTTGCACTTATGAGCATTTCCTGTTATCGTTAGCAATTAGACACAAACACGTCACTTTTTAAACGCACAAGTGTCCTCTTGTGAAATTGTTCTGATTTGTGAAGTCTTTTACATGTTTTCTGTAACATTCGCTAAAACTCAGTGTTCCTTATCTGATCTTCTTAGTATTCATTTGTTTTTAAACAAGTGAAGTGAAAACCTCATAGAAATGAACTGAATAGGAAATGCTTGTAAGTACAGCATTTTTGTTATTTTGAAAATAAACAAGTTAACTGATGTTCCGTGCACAGAGCTAATTACATTTTTGTTGCTGCTCCACTTGCAAAATGGCTGCCACAACTGCCACAGAATCCACTCTCAGGTCATTACTGTAACTCAATACTCCTTTTAGTCGATTAGTTAAAGCACAGAACATCGACAACAGTTCAAGTAGGTGTGTGATTACTAAACCCCAGAAACACATTTAATGGCAAGTTGAAAGTAGTTTGAGTTTGCCCTACTAAAGTTGTGTGGTTGACCCATCCGTCAGTGCAACTAGGCCAACATCCTCTGCATCAGTAGGAGTAGCCTGTGTGTTTGTGATACAAAGATAACTACACAGGTTTAAAATACTTTTACTCCAACGAGAGCTGTGTTTGTTCCATTTATAGATCCCCAAGTCTCCCACTCAATCTATATTCATATATTCATCTTCTTGATAAATACTCCCAATTTAATAACAGCAGTCTTTTCAAGTGCTGCGTATCTCCTGTTTATACGGCTCTTCATCACAAGTCCTGGATCACCCCCCACAAAAGCCCAGAATTTGCAATCCCTCAATGCCCTTTTCCCAGAACTCCTATAGCGGCCTTGTAGATCCAATAACGCTGCGTTTACTAAGCAAACATGCTGGAAAACCACTCTGGCCGCACCTCCCCATCTTCATATTCAATATTCGCACCAATTCACTGACCCTTCTGAAGTCCCTGAAATGGGATACCGTTATGCTGGTGTTATTTTCACTATAGCTTTTATCTTGGGTTTTATATAAGTAAGCAGGTGACACAGAGCCAGTCATTTGAGTGCTGCTTATTATCCATAAGAGAGCCGTGGACATATAGGGAGTGAGAAAGTGAGCGAGGGAAACGGAAGGAATTGTAAATGAATGTGAAGAGGAGGTGGTGATGGTGCAAAGAAGACGGCTAATCTTGGAAAGGCAGTCGGCGCAGTCAGATGGAAGGTGCTGTAATAACTTCATGCATGTTTTAGAGAGATGGTAATGTGAATTATGAGCCCTGAGGAGATAAGGGCCACTACAGGGAATCCACATACCTCTACTGTGTGTAAAGAGATGTGTGTTTGATAGTAAAAAAAAGGGGTGGTGGTCATAAAGTTGTTATCAGTCAGTGAAGCTGAATAATGACCAATGTCAATATAATCTTGCTTATCATATAATTCAAGGGTAAAAGGGAGCCTGCCAAACCAAATTATCACTTTTAAAAAAATACTAGAATCATAGTTCATCGTATTTGAATAATATAAATCGACACTAGCAGACTCTAGACATTCATCTTTCATCATTCTTTGTTTAATAATGTATTGTGTCTTTCTATTGTACAAGTGCAAACATCTGAAACTGAAGGAACATACAACCTAACAGAATTTTCTTAGCTTGAATCAAGATTGAGATAAAAGTGACATTTTGTTCTGTTACTCCTCATCTTTATTAATGTATATAAATGAAGCATGAGTGGTCAGAAGTTCCCTGTATTCACCTCTAATTCCTGCCCACCAGAGATGGCAAAAGTACTAAAGTGCACTGCTTGAGTACAAGTACAGTTGTTTAACAAATGATTCTGGTAAAAGTAAAAGTCCAGCTGAAGCTCATTCACTTGAGTAAAAGCACATAAGACATTGCGAACTTAGTAACAAAGTTAAAAACAAAACAAAAAGTCAGTGTTTGCTGCATCAAAGATTAAAATGAGCTTTACAGTGAGACACATAATAAAATATATTTGTGTCAAATAGGGAATTATTAGAAATTAGACAGCTAAGTAAATTTTTAAATTGTTCAACTGAAAAAAAAAAGCCTTGTTATAAGGCAGCAGAGCAGGTCTGCACCGCCATTAAGAGGGGAAAGAAAATTGTCTATGGACTTAAATTAAGTAACTAATCTGTTTTCAAAATGTTCTGAGTACAAAAAACAGATATTTTGTGGAAAATGTAACAAGGTAAAGTAAAAAGTAGAATGTCAATTTACTTATTTATTGAGAAAATTAATAAATGATTGTGATATGATGACAGAGGAGTGTGAGCTGTGTGTGGTTTTCTCTGTTAACATGTTTAACACTTAAAAACTTCACCAAAGCTATTCTAAAGCTATGTTTTTGGGTTTTTTTTTGGTCAATGCTAACGCTACAGCTTAGCAAGTTAAGCAATCAATTCTGAACAGGAAGTCAAAAAAAAAAAAAAAGTTTCTTTGCTATAGGTAAAATGTACTGTTTAACTAAATCTAAAATCTTTCATGTAGTTTGATGGCTGAATTAATAGTACTGTCTTAAAGCCATAACCTTCTGTAATTCTAATATGCCATTTATGGACCCTCAGTGACTTTTTTATTTCCCTCTTTTGCAATGAACAGTCAAGCCCCTCAAATATCAGTTTTTCGTTTTATGTGTATTTTTTGGAATAATTTTGCATTGCACTGCATATACGTCGCAAAGGTTTTTGTTGGTGCCACCTTGGAGACTTCATATAACACCTGCACTCCATTTATACACCGAAGAAATCCTCTGTAGATTTTTGATAGCACAGAAACAATTGCTAGTTGCGCTCTTATCTCCACCAAGAGATTTTATTATATTTTAATGGGAAGCACTTTGGTCACTTTTTGTGTTGTAAAGGGCTATATAAATAAAGGTTGATTGATTGATTGATTGATTGAAGAGGCATTTTTAGATGTACAGAATGCTCACAAAAGATAAACGCTCCCGCTCTTTGCCCATGCAGCGCCGTCCTTCACTATCTCTTTGTACTACACGCTCGCCTATCCACTGTCAGCGAGGAAAAAATGGACTGGAACAGATGGCATCGGAATGATTGAAACCACCTACAATGATTCACACAACTTCCTCTTTTCATCCCTTTTTTTTTCACCATTACCTTCTTTCTAAATGTGGATGCACTTTGGAGGTAGCAGCATCACAGGTCGCTTCCCCACAGTTGTTTGCCAAAGAGAGGCTCTGGTCTCTGTGGAAGCCCCCCTGGCGCTACACAAAGTCAGCCAAGAGGAGAAGAAGAAGAGAGAGAGAGAGGAGGAAGAAAGATGGCGGAAATAGAAGCTGGGTTGGTCATATTTTTGGATACAGGACACGCTTCTCATAGTGCAGTTGCAGTTAATGCTTTCTTATCGACGTATGTATCTACATACCACTCAGTAAAAGAGGTGATGGATTTATTAAACACAGGAAATGGACTGGGACTGGTTGAGTATATGTGTTCACAATAAAGTAATGTTGTGGTATGCAAAATGTGGTTATTGTCAGCTCCAAATAGATGGTCTGCTGTGTTATTTATAATTACAAAACTAAATCAATAGAAAAAACAAACAAAACAAAAAAAGGTTCATGTCAGATTAATATCTGTATTGCTCTGTTGAGTTCTACACATTTTCAATCTGGATAGACTGCTGTTAAATGCTGTCGGGAAAAAAACATAACATCATGGCAATATTTGAATCTAATTGGTCAAAGCTACAGAACCTGGAAGTATCCAGGAAGTCACGTTACTGTCTTAAATACAAAAGAGAAAAATACGCAAAAATCTTTCTTTTCAAAAATGCACAAAGAGGTTGATTTTCTGAATTACCACCGGTATGTTTAGTTTGAACATGCACTTCTGCCGAGCACTGCAGTGCTGTGATTGGTCCAGCTCACCATAGCCGACTTTAATCAGAAGGATTCTCTAGATTTTGTGAAAATAACAAATATCACGAGAATCTGTCTGGGAGAGCCAGGCTAACTTTATGAAAGCTATTTCTACAGGATCTCTACAGGATCTTTTCCCTCCCTCCAGGGAAACAACCCACAACCAGAAAAAAGTGTTAGTAGTGATTATTGCAATGTTAAGTAGCAAATATTAAGAATATTAAAGAAGTAACTTAATGTTATGGCAGAACACATGCTAACTTTTAAAAGTTGTAAAAGCATTTCAAAGCACAGAGAAATGAATTAGGCAAGTGAGCAAAACTGGACAACTGTAAAAAGATAACAGTATCTATTTTTAAAACAGTAAAAAATTGATGTAGCACCTTTAATTTTCTATTTATTTTTATTTTCTAATTTGGACTAAAGCTCAACTCCAGCCAGGACCTATAGATGTACAGCATGTATGCGTTTCATGCTCCAATTTCTTCCTGATGAATAAATGAATGAAGTTAGTTTCTTTCGGTTACCAATATTCACAAAGAAAAAAATATACAGCCTTATTAATCACAACCAAAAAAAGAGAATGGTTTGGAATGGCAACAAAATTATTCCCACTGAATTTTCAAAAACAAAAAGGAATATTTTGTCTAAACCCCAAGTGCAAATTTCTGATTGACTATTGTCTAAATATTTACCTCAAAATAATGCAGAAACACAGTGGGAAATGTATTTATAACCGTATCTCTCTGTAACTTTCACTTTTTTGCATCTCAAACTTGTTCAACTTTTCCGTCACACCAGCCTCCTTCCCTGTGGCCCACCTTGCTTGGTCACACCTCCCAAGCGCCGGCATAAAGCTGCTGATGTGTCGAGCACCACTCCATGTAAATGAGATAGTTAGCAGATCAAAAGGCATGGAGAGGAATTTTTAATAGCGAGAGAGGTGTTGATTAGTGTCAGCGAAAGAGAGAGACGCTGAGCAACATGCGCGGATTGCGCGCAGCCTAGATTCACGCCCTTTGAGGCAAGCTGTTTTTAGGTGCGAGAAGACAAAAGCAAAAAGTGGTTTACCTACAGTACAGACAGTTCCTGATGTTGGTGTGTCTTGGTATCAAAGTGCATATGGATTTCCCCCGGGGAGATCTTCGTTGATGCATAATACATAGCCCCACATTTCCGACTATAACAGCAATAATGCCTGCGCTCGGAGGACATAAAGGGGAGATCAGGTGTTGGGAGAAGTGATTACAGGGCATAAACACGCCAACTGATCTGCTTTTATTGTGAAAGGTAACTGGCGTAAAGATGACAGGAGCCAAAGATTGCCTGAAGAGCTTCTAGCAACAATGGTGCGCTAAGCCATATGAGTGAAAATGGATGGCTTTCTTTTTGTTTGATATGGAATGGGCTTTACATCAATGCATTTACTGGCTCACTTCTATGAAAATATGAAATAATATTGATCAAGCAAAGTTAATAAGAAAAATTGCCCTAGATTAGAATTGGAATAGATTAGCATTAGAATAAATCAATGCAGCTTAATAAAGTATCAATTCATCTCAGTCTAGTGCAACCCCTGCAGCCATTTTGTCTCCATAGCTAATTTAAACTAAAGTAAATATCAAAGGAAAATTGCCTGATGCTTCTCATAAAAATAACACATCACATACAGTATAAAATTAATTTTCAGTTTTCCTAATGTCCATTATCAATAAAAAACATTCTTTGCCAATAGAGTAATACATGTACAGTATTTACAAGTATACAGCAATTTACTAAGTTGTTCCATGGTTCATGCAGTTTTTTTGTTTTTTTTTTTTACATTTTTTTGCTATTGTGTCTCGATGCACAATTTGCAGTGATTTGGACCATACACATATAAATAGTAGAAGTGCGTCCAACTCTGATGCTACTGAACAGCATCAGAGCTAGACCGAAGCATTCTGTTTATTTCCCTATAGCCTTTAGCATTAGCCCTCAAAAAACGTTATGAAAGATCCAGAGAGTGTCAGCTGGTACAAACCTACCGACCACATTTAGCAAAGGTCAGAGCCTTGTTACAAGTTATTGTGGAGTTTATAAACCTTTTAGTATTTTATTGTAGATAAAATTTGTCTATATAACTGCTAAACGGCTAAAAAACTTCAACAAGAGATTTCTGATTGTGTGCATCTTTAAAGACTCTAATGACTATCAAACGTCCGCTTTTACGTGCTACTAGTGTACAGTATTTCCAGCCAATGAATATAGAAGTTTTAGAAATATAATCTCACATCGCTAATGTTGTTTAAAATAGCTTCATAAGACACAAATCAGTCAGTTTTGCTGACATTGCTTGTTTTAGTGCATTGTACCCATAAAAGTGCAACTCCTGTCAATGAGTTCAGTTGATTTGCGTCATCACCTCTACCGGAGGAATATGGTGTCGCGCTGTTCGAGTTGTAACAACAGAGCAGAGCTGCTGATTGCGTGTCTATAATGTCTATTGTTTGGACAACATGACGTATTTCCATAGCAACCGCATTCATATGCTCCTTTTAGCTATGTCTTTGATTAGCTGCAAAATAATATATAGCTTGATATGAGTGACAAAAGTGTAAATCGTTTTTTAACATGATGTCGCTCATGCAATACAATCTCCGAAAAAAATGTATACCTACCTACTTAGGCTTCTAATTACTAAAATTGGCAAGTTAGGGTTGGAGCTTGGGGTAGGTTAAGATTTACCCGTTAAACCCAAAGAAATTGTCTCCACGTGGCTTTGATCAAAGTTTGCGGTTGTTGTACGTTTTGGATTTTTGCAACATATTTACGTTTAAAAGGCATGACTTAACGTACGTTATTGACATCTACTTCTTTAGTGACTGGGCTGGAGTTTGACAAGCAGTTTTTCTTCTGAACGACCCAAGGGAAATTCTCCCATAGAGTGTCAATGCATTTGTCGAGACTCACTCTGCATCTACAGTTTTCCCAAAGGTTGTTTTTGGAAAGTAGCGTTTGCCTAACCTGGCCAGCCAGATGGTTTATCTCGCAGTATTTGTGAATTCACAAACACGAGAGAAACCATCTGGCCTTCGTCCGGCTCGATTGGTTTGAGAGTCCGAAACGGCTGTGGTTCGGCCCACTCACATCACAGCAGCGTGGTTTTGAGGCCCAATAACATTGTAGCAGGGCGGGCTAACACGGGCCGTTAGCTCCCCGGTGCCGCAGCCAAGTCTGATTCAAGCTAAACAAAGACGACGGCTTCCATGAATGTATGTGTTTCTGCTGCTTTTGAAAGAAGAGCGGTATGTGTGACAGGTACTTGTTCTATCCCATGCGGACATTGGCTACACCATTACGAGTTGTTGCTGTGATTGGCTAGCTAGGCCCCAGACACTATCAGCTTGAAGTATTTCACTAAACGCCCCACCTTTTCTCAAACGCTTTCAGCGAGTCAAGTCCCAGATGGATATAGTGAGAACTCAGATAGGAGTTCAACACATCCATCTGGCGTGAGCCAGGTTAACGCTTGCTCACCATTGGTCAGAACTGATCACATGGGAACGTTTCTGTGAGATGCTAACTTGTATGATAAATCTACTATATTTTTGCATTCAGGAAGTAAAAAAAAAATAAAAAATTCTCCTACTTCCAAGCTGTGCACAGAGCCCATCTCAACAAATTGCCTATTCATGTTCTTATTGGTAGCATGATTGGATGGCACATATGTGTCATTTAAAAAAGCTAGCTTTCCACCACAAAACATACAAACAAAACACTATTCAGCAGTTTGACTACTCCCGTCAAGATGAAGCTAGTGCCAAGCCACAAAGGTTGAGAATGTGTGTTAAGTGACAATGATGAGCTGCTTTGCTTTGTCTATGAGCAATTGATGTCAGCAGTGGATATTCATTATTATAATAGTGCTGCATTCTCTGCCAGTATAATGTATGTAATTGTGGAGTTAATTACATTTTAGTTTGACACTAAGCAATGTGTGTAGCATTTTAATTAGACCTCAACGGGATTGCGCTTTTTTGGTTACGTAACACTCGTCATTTATCTTTTGTAGCTGAAGCCAAGGCGCAGGCAGCTGTCTGTAGAACTAGGACTCAGAAGCATCAAACAAATACGAGATTGATGGATAAAGAGTGTGCAGATTGGCATATATCGCTGGCTCTTCAGTGGTCATTTGAAGGAGCACTTGGATTTTTTTTCTCCATCTTCAAGGCTCTCCCCAGACGCTTCCTTCGCACGCTTACACACAGATTGTTGCGCATTTGAAGTTAATAAATAAATTTAAAAAGCCCTCATGGTTAATATTAATACTTTATGCCCATGACTCGTGAGCTGTACAGTATGTTTGACACTAGGGACCAATCAAAAGTAAAAAGGCATACAGTATTGACACACATTTAATTCCTTGAACATTTATTTGTGCATAATATGAATTTGTAACTAGTTTTAAACAGTTACGTTTTTTTTTTTTTTTTTTATAAAAAGTTGACTGAGATCATTACAAGTTAACAGTAATTGTATGTACAATAGTGAAATTTATTCTTGCATTAAACAGATGGCAGCACAAATGGTCACAGAGGATCAGCTTTTCATGTTTCAGGCACTGTACTGTTGTCATGTGGAGCAAATAAACTGTATTTCATTGTTTTCACAATAACTAAACTCTATTATTTTCCTGTCTCTCCTGCATTCATTCAATTGTATGTTGTTGTTTTTTTATTGCTGAGCCTTGAGAAACATTCGTACTGTGAGACGGCACGCCTTTTATTAGATCTGACCTGTATTTTGCTTGTTGGCTTTATCTGTTGTTTCAATTGATACAGATGGGGGAAAGAAAAAACTAGAATTTTCATTTTGCAGACTCAACTTAAAGGCGTTGTACTTGTTACTTACTTGGGAATGTAATGAATCAGTTCACGTGTTTTGTTTGCTTACCTATTCGACAACACACACTTCCTGGGTTCCCGAAATCAAAATGTCCTGTAGATGGGACACAGCAAACTCACTTTCACCCAAAAAGGGATTGTAAGGGATTGTGCACAAAGCATCATTCGAATTTGGATTGTTATGCTGCGTTCTAAATGTGAGGTCTGAGTGGCAAGAAATGCATGAGAGTCAATGGAGAGAAATGACATTTTCTCCTGTAAAAGCTCAAAATAAAGTTAAAATTGAAAAAAAAAAAAAAGAGGCTATATGTGAGAAGAAATATAATCCACAACAACTCTGCGGAGCAATGGGTTTGTAACTAACATGTAAAAGCAAAAAAGCAGGTTAACAGTGGCAGAAAAGCAGATAAACAGAAATACTTTAGCTTCTCTCACATTTATTACAAACATTAGAATAACGCAAAGTTGAAGTAATTATCTTTTTTTTTTTACATAAAGATATGTTCTTGGGTCTTTTTGATGAAGATATAAACTGTAGTACTGGAGTTTATACTTCATTAATCTTCTTTAGCGTTAGTAAACAAGTTAGTGAAGCACATTGTTGCCATGACAACAGAAAATGATTGTTAGTTTGCATTTCGTATTGGCAAAAAAAAAAAGTACATTTTCTCCAATGTTTGCTCACAAGTTTGCCACATAGTCAGAACAAAATGTTTAAGATGATTTTTTAAATTAAAAAAAAATGTCAGTGCATAAACAAAACAAAAAAAGAGCTAACTTTTTACTGGCATGTTAATTTCTTCTTCACTTTATTTGAGTTGAGTCTGTTGTTAATCAATACTATAAAATCAGGCAGCAGATGACAAATTGCAAGTGGCTCTCTCTGATAACATGTTAGAAACTTTTTTTTTTACATAATTCTTACAAAAGGACATTTGTCTGTCTAAGCTAAAGCTTGTGGATTAAAAAAATCAACAGCTTCTATGCACAGAGTCAATTAATTACCATCATGAGTGTGGCAGGTGCAGCCCTGGAAGGTCAAAGGTCAGTTTTAATGATGAGGGCTGCATATGGTCGGCGAGTGCGGTGTCCTGCAAGTTAAAGCAGCAGCCGCACTTCTGCTGATCCATCTGTAGCGGGGTAATGACTGCACCTGCACCTCGTACGGGCCCTTCTCTCTTTTCAGAACACAATTAAAAAGCAATAAGTGTATCCTGTGGCAGCATTGTTTACTCATTACCACTAATTAGCCGCTGAATGCTTACAGTGTTCATCACCGGCGTATATCTGCGTACGTTCTACAACCGTAATTGCACATGTAAGCAAGCATAAACAAAATGTATGTTTGCTAATTTGGAACATTTTATGTTAGTTAGCAGTTTTTCTGTTTGTATATCAGTTTTGTTTTTACTTTGTCAATGCTCAGAAGTTCTGTCTTATGCATATTTTAGCAACTTTAAAATAGTGTTTTGTGCATTTTGTTTTCACACATTTTTTGAGTAATCCCTAATTGTTATGGTTTATCTCCGAACTTTAATGCTCTTCCCCTTAAATCTGGTGGCTCAGAATGCATTAGGTTATTGAACAGAACATTTGGACAAATGTAAGACACTTAAATTTAATTATTTCAGTTTGTTTGCTTTTTTAAAGAAGCAAAATCGGGCACAAGACCTGTTTATTAAGTTTGTGTTTTTTTAAGGTACAATGAAGCCCAAAGACAGAGATGCTTTAGCCAGATTCTAGCTTTACTAGAATCCTGGGGAGAGGGGAAGTACTACTGGACATGTTTTTTGTGGTAGGGGAAAAGGCAAACACGATGGCACGCTTTTCCATAGATCTTGACTTGGAGGACACAACAGATATTTGAGTTAATCTTGTGACTGAAACAAACCACTATAACACAATATAAAAACATACATAAATATACATTCATGTAACTTGCATTTGTGTGTCTTATAAACTCATTATTTATTAAATATGGAAGTAATAGTAACAGAAGTGGGTCAAGCACTAAAGATTCAAATGTTGAAGTAAAAGCAGTGGTAATATACTGATCTACTCACTCTATATGATTAATACTTTTGTACTGGTCATATGTGTTTACCAGGCAGTTTGGAGGCTTGAATTACTTGGATTTCCTTCTCCAGCTTCACACACACACTTGCGCTTAAAGGAACCCTCTCCAATCTCCTGCTCCTTGATTGCAGCGGCCGACATACGACTGCCTGTAGGGCCTCTCCTCTGCCTCCACAAGTGGTTGATATCAAGGGGCCAGGACTAGAGCTTTAGGGTTTTGCTTTTTTTTTTTCTTTCCAGTCTTTCATATTTCTACTACTTTTTCCTTTCCATCTCCTCAGGCACCATGCAACCTTCGCTATTATCACCTCTAAGCTAAAGAACTCGTACTGGACAATACAAGCAACAATCTCAATACTGTACCTGTAGTGTCTCTTTGTTTACAAATGAGTGACTCTGTTGTGTTATTTCTTTTTTTATTTTGTAACTTCTCACCTTAGACACCTCATCATAGGGAATATCATTACAGCTGCTTCTACCTACTCATCCAACTACAACTTTAAATTGTGTTTTGAGGGCCTCATTTAGGTTTTTGCTCCCCTTTTATCATTGTGAGCTATAAGCAAATGCTTGATAACAGGGGGCTTATGTAACTGATTATTAATTATATGTTGATTCTTCATTATGTTCTAATCCTTATTTCAAATGCAATGATGGCCTTTGTTTTTCTTTGTAAATTTGGCAAAAAAGTAAATTAATATGCATTGTCGAAAAATTCTGCTACACAATAAGCTCATTTAGCTTAATTTTACATGATGCATTTTACATAACACTGATGGCACATAAAAGCAGTGCTACTGGGGATGCACTGATCCAGTTCCGATGCCGATTTAGATGCTTCAAGCATCTGCTGATACTAGCTCAGATTCCGAAGAAAACGTAGATATACAATAAGATGTCAAAAACGATGTTTTCTATTGTTTTCTTCAGAGACTGTTGGCTGATACTCGATATCAACCGATACCATTGTAAGACCTGAAAAAAACTTATAAAATGGGTCATATGGCATGTGACTGTTATTTACTATGAAAGTGACTTCTTATTTAACACTTTTATATTAACAAAATCTCAATTATGAGACACTTTGGGTGGAAATCAGCCTTAGTCTTACTACTTCTATTAATGAATCAATATCATGGAACCAACACTAGATACTGCAGAAATTCATGGATCGATGCTGATATGGAATCTTAGGATCATCACTAACTTTTTTTTTCATGATTTGATTCATGTTTTGATTTTTGAATCACGATTACGATATATTTTGATTTTGTTAAGCCTCACAAGGACAAACTTTGTTCTTTGAAATCACTAGATAAAACATGGCTTTTCATCAAATAACAATAAACAACAAAAAGAGACAAAATGACAAAACTCCGATCAATATAATGTCAATAAGCCTGTTGATTACTTTCTCTGACTGAGAAGCAGAATCAACTCTCTCATAACTGCACAAAAATTACAAAACAGAGCTATGGAAGGGACATGTAGATCGAACCCAACACCAGAACTGATCAAACGTTACAATGCTATTTTCAATATTGTTCTATACTACCTACTGCTATTTTACCCACCACTATTATTGCAACATCATTCTAATCTGAAATTACTGCTTATCCAAACCAACCACCATCTCCCAATCACCAATCATGCAGTTGACTCTCGTTTGACCCAGGAACAAAATTAGCACAAGTTCAACCAATTTGGGAACTGACGGCAACAGCACAGCGGCGCTAAGCTTCTGTTTTAGCGAAAAAAGGAGAGACAGCTGGGACAGGACGCGAACATCTGGCCAGGCGCTCCTCTCTTGTCACGCCTGAGAAATCCCTTTTTAAAACTGGCCCGCACCGGCTCCTGACAAGGCTGATGAAGTTTTCTGTAAGTGCTCTCATCAGGCTGTCATTCACCAATTCACACCTCAGTTTGCAAAGAAAAAAAAAAAAAAGAAAATACAAAAAGAATGAAAACTCCAATGCCTCTTATCTTTGATACGGAGGCAATCTGGCAGTGGGAACGACTTGGGTAAACTTCTTGATACTTGTGCAGGCAGTGAGAGCCGGAGCCATCTGTAGCCTCCGCCGACATTTCTTTAGTCTTTGTTGAAGGAGGGAAAGGGCGGGTTTTTGTATCAGCTCAGATGGTGCGAAATCCATAGCATTCTTGGCATTCAGTGTTAGAAAAAGAACTCGGAATATGTAGGGAAGGAAAGCAGGAAAGGTACAGAATACATATTTGATTGCAGAATACATATTTGATATGGCTACAACTACACACTAATGAGAATATTTATAGCCAAAATATTGTACATAACATTATATATTAACCTAGAGAGATTTGAAATTGCCTTATGTGAAGTCCAGACACTGTGAGAACATGCAAATTCACAGAGAAAGCGCCCATACCAACTCTTAGAATGACAGTGTTTACAATATAATATAATGTAATTTAATGTAATGTGACAAAATATCAATCTGGACACACAGTAAACGTGTTGCAGTGTTATATATCCCTATTGCCATATTTGAATATACCACAGAGGGACCTATATCGTAAGCTATGGCCCTCAACCAACCAACTGACGTCAATAGATATGGCCCAATCCTCATTTAGGTTTAACACCCCTAACTTATTGAGTTAGATTTAATTATATTTTGAAGGTATTATTTTATTCTTCTGCTATTATTGAACTTTGTAACAATGGAATTTCCTCCTTACAGAACAAGTAAAGGACATATTATCTTGCTTTAAACATCTATACTAAAAACAATATGTAGGAGCCAATAAAAGAAAAGTGGAAAGCTTTATTTCCATCCGTTGGACTATAGGAATATGGTTTATCTGGGAAGAGGGTTGCTACCTGGAGGTATGGCTGCAACAGGAAGAGATATTTCCTTCATTTTAGCCCTGCTGCCTCTGTTATGATTTAATCTTTGCTTTTCTTTCCAAATTTTATTGAATGATTGGTTAGCTTTTGAAATAATTATTTACTTTAAATAAAATTATCTTTGCTGAGTCACCAGTGGAAAAAACTGACACTGCTCCATTATAGCTGATTTACTGCTACTGCTGCTTCTATTTAAATTACAAGAGTTAGCTGGCTTTTCTAAAAGGCACACACAGTAACTTATGGTATTTTTTGCTCACGATTATTACTGTTTTAATCAAGGAGTTCATCTTGGAACATAAACATTGCAGAGAACCGTAGACAGAAGGCCACCATTGAAAACAAACACTTTTTTCCGGCTTATGCGATACCAGTTGGACTTTTGCCCACATAGACTGGACATCCTGTTCTACGATGCTGAACCTATATCTTTATAGAGAATGCTGTTGGAGATCTTGTTTTTTCAGAGTGCAAAATAAAAGCAATTCCAAAATAGATTGGTTAATGCCATACTAAGCAAAGACAACGAAAAGTTACAGAAGGTTTTGAATAAAAAAAGAACTAAAAATCTACTAAAAAACTTCAACAAACATGTATTTTCTTGAAGCATGTTGTTGCTGTCTGTCATTCTCAAAACGTCAGCCCTGTTCCCTCTCCTCATCCTCATTCTCCTTCACACCTTTTTCCATCGAGGTCCTTTTAGCCGCTAGCTGGAATGTAGCCATCCCTGGCCATTTTGTGCCATTATATGCCTCTGTACAGAAACAGCTGCTCCTATTCCATGCTGGTGAGTAGGTTAAATGGTGACACGAGGAACCCAGCCTGTTTTTTGTTACGCTCCAAATTGACCGACAACACGCGCTGGACCCTCCCGGCTGCCTTCCAGATCCAATGCTTTTGATTTCCAATTAGTAGCGGTACAGTCTTGCAGCTGAACGAACATTCTCTGTGCTCTGCAAGTGAATTTAGGGTTTGAAAAAAGGGACAAGTTATTCCGAAATATGCTCAGTCTGCATAAGAAATTCATCAATGCATGAAGAGCAAAGGAAGCACCAGAGGGGAGAAGATTCCTTAAATCTAAGTCAACTATTTGGGTTAACTGTCCTGGGTGTATTCCGCCTAAGGCTCGTAGTTGCTGGAACAGGGTCCAGAATTCATTTGGAATTCTGTTATAAAAGTAAATCCTAAGTTTGCTCAACCAGTTTGCAAAATAGAATTATAAGAACAGAAAAACAAGGAGGGAAGTGGAGAGAGACAGAATAATATAGATAAGCTGCATAACTTTTCTGATTAAGGGTATCTATTTATCGGTCAGATCTATGGAGAGGCATGCACACTCACAGAAGGACTATGTTTAAAGTCTTCAACAGTATTTAAAATGTTTAATTCCGTATTTTTTATGCATAATAGAAGGCATATTATCATTCCTTTATGCCTGAGAATGTTTTGCATAAACTTGCACTTGAAGGAAGGACACATTCAAGCAGAGAAAGCTAAATGAGTTAGTACTTGAGGCCCTGATATCTGCACTTCATGCATCCAATAATGCTATGAGACTACCTCTCTAAAATGTGATACCTAATGGTAATGATACAAATGAAGTAGTTTTGTTGAACACGTCATCCATTTTACAGTCATTACTTTACATTAAATTAAACATTTCTTTACTGATGTTTAGTCCCAGATTTTACTAAAAATGTGCATTTTCAGTGGTAGGAATGTTGTGACTGTTATGTGATGAATAAGAATAGTCAAGAGCGCTTGTGTCAAAGAGAGTCTCCCTGGGGATAGCTGATGTCCTTGTCCCAAAAGCTGCACCCGTCTCAGAGGAGCAAACACAGGCGGCCAAACACCCTCCAAGGACACCGCACTGTCTCTTTAAGTTTGATCTAAGTTTCCTGGACAAGGATAAAACAGCACATTTGTTTCTGTTGGTTCCTATTAGCATCTTTTGTGGTGAAAGGACAACTCTGAGAATGTGTTTGGAGTACATTGTTGGTGCACAAAGAGAATTGTAAAGTTCAGTCCAATTACAAGTCCACATTTACAGAAGTTACTTTTTTGTTTTTTAATAATATTTTAACATTACTTCTTCATCACAAGCGCAGTTTTGTCTGTATGGATATTCTGCTCCCCTTTGAGCCTCAGAAAAAAATTCAGATTGTCCTAGATCTGTGATGTCATAAGTAGATTTCTTATGCTTTGTTTTTAAGACCATGTACACACATAGGTGGGTATTTTTTACAAACACTTATATGCTGTGCTCCGTTTTGTAAAAACTCTTGTGTCAACACGGAACAGTTTTAAAGAAAATTACATCCACACAAAACTGCATAAATGTGCTCCTGAGCGAGGCTTTAAACAAGGGCGAGTATATGACGTCTATGCAAATGTGCAGTAAGTGACTTTTAAAAGTTTTCACATCCAGACTCAAAGTGACCAAAGTGGCCAAATCTTTACTTTCGTCTGAGTTTTTTTAAAGCTCTGTTTAATTTGAGGGAATACTGCATTTTAGTGTGAATGACAGGCCAAATCGTAGATTTTTATTTATTTTTTTTTTTTTTTTCATTTTATCAGATAGCTATGTGTGTAAGTCCATACATAATCAAAAACTTATTTTGAGCATTTCTGCAGCCAGTAGCTTTTAAACTATTTCCTGCAGTTGAAAATACATGACTGTCATGTGTGCTTTTCACAGTTTTTATGCGGTTCTGTAAATAAGGAATTAATTATAATCAACTGGTATCTATTAGTACAAATTGTAAAGAATAAATTCATTAAAACAGCAATGAAATATGACAAATATTGTATATCATGGTGGCTCATTAATTATTTATTTTGGCATTACTGGTTTCAAAGTAGTGTTCTGTTTTGATTATAATCTAATCACATCAAAATGTAAACCACAATTAATACAAAAATATGGTCAAGGGAACCTACTGCAATAAATATAACCAAACAGTACTATTACTGCATCTTTAAATGTACTCTGCACCGCTTAACAGAATAAAAAAGCTATTTCTCAGCCAGCAGAAAGTGTTCTTTTTCTCCGTTTAGCTTTGAGATGGTCAAATGTTTGCCACCTCGTCTCACAAACGCTTTAGTAATTCCCATAAAGCTGACCACTCCAAACATCCCCAAATCCCTCTTGTCAATAAGAAAAAGACAACACAAGAAAGACTCCTCCGCTCTCCTTAGTCCTTGTCAAAAGTTTTCATATTGTTGTAGCTCCTCCATAGCATAACTAAGACCCTGAAAAGGAGCTTATCTGCTTAAACCAGAAGGGTGAAAAAGTGTCTTCTCCTCCATCTTTTTGCTGCTTCAGAGAATGGGTTTATTGAAGTCACCAGAGCTTTGGTTGTTCCCACTAGAATTGCTGTGGACCATCCTCGCCAGTCTAATCCACTTAGGCCCACGCTGCCTCTACTAGTTTGATTGGCCAACCTTCCAAATTTGCACCGCAGGATTGTGAAGAAATCAATAGTCCTCCCAGCACTGCAAAAAGCTGCTATTAAAAAGACCAAATGTGATTAGATACAGGTAGTTTGAGAGCACAACCTTTAGAATAGGTTAGTAATCTGCAGAGGTGGGTTGCTATTGAAAAACTTGAAGCACATTTTTGAACCATTATTTAGAGTTTCCAACATATACAGCTTTTAGTTGCAATAAAAAAGATTGTTACTGAGATCAAATACGCTTTATTCTACCTGTAGAGAGAAAGATTAGCAAAGCATGTTTACGTGCAGATATTGCGTTACTTCCAAAAGTATCCTAATATAAAGTTATTGTTTCAAAAAGAGAATTTAGGCTGGTGAACATCATTTAGACAGGAATAAGGCTTGGGCTAAACTAATACACTTTATGTACTGTAGAAAGACATTTTACATCTAAAATGTGATTTTTCAGTGTGGCCTCCCAGGAGTCTCACTTTTAGTTTAGATGTAAGTTAAAACCATGTTCATAAAACATGGATCTGTTTTGCATAAAAAGTTGGCGAAAGAATTGGTAAAAGAGTTAACAAAAGAGTTGGCAAAGGAGTTGGCAAAAACATTGGTGAATGAGTTAGTGAAAAAGTTAATGTATGAGATGGTGAAAGAGTGACTGAAGATTTGTCAAATGAGTTGGCAAAAAAGTTGGTAAAATAGTTGACAAAGGAGTTGGCGAACAAATTGGCGAAAGAGTAAGCGAGTTGGCAAAAGTTGGCAAAATAATTAGCAAAAGAGATGACAAAAAAGATGGTGAAAGACTTATTAGTTGGCAAAAAATGTTGGTGACTAAGTTAGTGAAAAAGTTGGTGTATGAGTTGGTGATAAAAGAGTTGTTGAATGAATTGGCAAAATAGTTGGCGAAAGAGTTGACAAAAGAGTCAGCATAGCCCATTTACAATGGCTAATCTTCTTTATCGTTTGATCAATCATGACAGTGTGGATTCACTCTTGTATTATTTTTTGTGTAAAAAAAAAGGTCTAAAAGTGTTTTGTTCTGACCTGAGTTTTACATATATGCCAAGAAAAATAAATAAATACAGAAAACAGGACCATGGCTACAGTTTAATTTTAGTCTAAGGTAGCAGCGTGGTTAGAAATCTGACTTTCCAATAAGTCAGTTGAGAGTTAGTTGTATCAGACCAAATCAACATCTCATGATCTCTCTGGGTTTCTTAGCATTTTCTCCCAGTGTTACTGTAGATCTTCTCTGGGTAGTACCGCCTCCTCATGCCACCAAAAACATGTTTAAGTCTATTGGTGACAAAAAATGCCAATAGTGAATGAATGAGAGAGCTAATGATTGTCGCTAGATGCTAACCCTGTGACGAGATGGCCAATGTCCAGGGTGTTCTCCGTTTAAGTCCCTGGGAAAAGCTCCAGCCACCCATGACCAAACATAACTGAGCAGTAGGGGAAAAAAGAGTTAATAAATTTAATAATTTTACTAATGAGAAATCAGCAATCATTGTCCATGCCTACTATACAATCTGACAGAGCTGCTCAGTCGCACTGCCATCACAAATGGACACCATACACCAGCTTAAAAAATGCATTCAAGGCTCCAAAGTCAGGCTTTTGCTCTCTAAATTGCAGCCTCAATTGTCAACAATATCCTCTTGTGTTTACTAGACTCCAAACCTCTAAGCTAAATCATATGCGTATCATACTATCAGATGAATGGGTGAACTCTTGCCGCACCAACCAAGCCAATGCTAATGTCACCGAAACCCCAGGTGTTTTGGAATGGCTCTTGAAGTCTGACATCAGTCCCCTCCTATTCTCCCTTGGGTCCAATTTTCCCGCCGCGAGTCTTCAAGGTGCTCTCAGCTGAGATCTCTGTTTAGCGACAACAGTGGCAGCGAGCAGGAGGGGACTTTGTGTCACACAGAAATGGTAATGAGCGTCCCAGAGATTGAACCGCGCCCGCTCCTGTACCATCCAAACCTCCTTCTTTCTCTTTCTACACCGCACTGAAAATGCATTTGTCCTCACGCTCAAAACAGATACAGTAGCATTCTCTCGATCCCTGCTGGATGTCGCCCTTTGGGAATTGGGCACGGAAGAAAATGTAAATGAATTCAGAAGTCAGACATCAACGGTGATAAATCATATTACTGAAAAAATGCAGCTTGGGAAGTGCACTGTAAGCAACGAGAGTGCAAAATTAGTCATGATCCAGCTGGTTCTTCTGCACAACATGGTGTTTTTGTCAGTCTGCCGCATTTACTTGTTTTATTGCATATTTACAAGAAAGCAAAAGTGTGGTTTAGAGGTACACCGCCGATCAGGGACCAATTTTCGTCTAAGAAGTGTGCTGTAATGGAAACAAAGTAAATATATCTTCTGTTACCAAGGAAGTTGTGAAAGGGCTACTAGCAAGTTTGTGGTATAAGCTATTGCCAATATACAGTATGATTGTAGCTGGTTGGCTTTGAAATGCTAATCTAGTGGTTGTTAAGCTGTGGCACTCTGGAGTCCTTATACGATTTTCTTCTTCAAGGCAAATTTAGTATAATGTATGGTGTTTTTATCTTGTACTGGTTTGTTCAGATCATCAAAGAAACTGTATTCAATTTTAACTGTCACAGAAAGGTATAATAAACCAGTTTATTCATTTAATGACCTTTATTTAACCAGGAAAGTCCCACTGAGGTCTGAATCTCATTTACAGTAGAGGAGAAAGAAGAAGCCTTTTGCACATGTTTTTAGTGGTTGTGGAAACGGGAGCACTTGGATGGAAACTTCACAGACATGGGCAAAACATGCAACATCCATGTTTAGAGGCTTCTAGCTACAGCTGAGTAGCATTGTGATAAAAAAAACTGAATTGTATCTTGTGTCTGCTTTTTTTTTATCCTCTGAGAGCCTAATTTGTCAAGCGAGGTGCTAATTTGTGGGTGCAAACTAAAAAAAAAAAAAAAAAAAAAAAAAAAAAAAAAACTAAAAAAACAAATCATGTTTTTCAGAGGGCAGTTTATGCATACTTTAGTATTGGAAGATATACATACGTATAACATATTATGCAAAAGAAATATGCAGCACCTCAAATTCTGCATCTTTAGTGTCTGTGTGAAAAATATAAGTCATTTAGGCCAAGTTTTTGCTCCCCCTAACCTGTTTTGCACATGAGCAAATGCTTGATAAATCTAACCTTGAGTGAATGTTAACTGGATTTAGCCAATCACAAAGCAGTAGGAACTTTCTAAAGAAGAAAATGACACTAATACAACATGAAAACAGTCTACATGAACCAGGGCAAAATCAAAAATGTTATCTGGCTCCAACAAAATTTTAAGATTGTTTTTTTCTGTTGTTCTTAACTATTCACTGTTATGAGTTTAGAAGTGCTTTTCACAACTTTTAAAGGTTTGAAACTGTTCAAATATCCTGGAGGAGTTAGCAACAAGTAGCCAAGTGCTCTTTCTGTTTCAGGGAACATCATTGGATATAGGGGAGACCCTGCAAACATGTTTTCACTCAATTTGAAGCTGTTTTATCCTGTAATCTTGCAAAACTGATTAAGATGAGTACAGGGCCTTTACTATGGCCTAATTGGAAAGCTAAATACTTTGTTTTTGTGCATTAGCTTTGTTTTTTACTGTAGCAAGGATGGTTTGCTTCCATTGTCCAACTTGTAAATGTATATATAATTACTGAGATAAATAGCAACACATTGATGTGGTTGTTATTGATTTCTTAACAAGCTCCAACTGTGCATACAACATATACTGTAACTGGTGGCTGATGCTTATTTATTCATAAGAAAATAGGTGGTTTAACTTGACGGCTCACACTATTGTCTCAAAAGCATCTTCAGTTTTACTTTAGGAGTCTACAGAAGCTAAAAGCTGGTTATGAATGAAAGCACATAAACACATTTATCCACTGTAATGAAACGCCGCTAGTCCAAAACAGTCGCCGATCAGATTTTCTGCTAACAGTTCCGTCAAAATAATGGAAAATGAAAACATTGACACGTATTAATGCTTTTTGTGCAAACTTGGGATTCTCCTGGGAGACTCTCTCAGACACTTCTGCGTCCCCAGATTAATAAATGATGGCCCGGTCTTGACGCGGACTATTCTTAACCTCCATTCCGTACAATGCTTGGAACACCATAATTTTTCAGAGTGCCAGTGACAGCCAGTGCCTACACCGAACTTTAGCGCAGAGCATTGTAATTTGCTAACGTTGCTTTTTCTCTCTCTCTCTTTCTTTTTCCCCCAATGGCTTGCTTACAGATGTGACCGTCGATTCCACACTAGGTAAGATTTGATTTCATTTTTCACCGCGGTTTGACTTGTCATACGTCTTGGGCAGTGAATGCATAAATTTGAAAACAGAAGCAGTTGATGTAGTATAGGCATGATTTGGTGGATGCAATGCAGTGCAATCCTCTCTCATAGCTTTCCCCCGTGTATTTGGATTCAACTTGGTTTCTTCCATTTGAATTTTATTTAAATGAGAATAAAAAAGATAGAGACATTTGGAAGAATAGACTGTACATATAAGCATGCATAGACTACTGGCTTTTTCTGCAGTAATGACTTGTTTGCATTGTATGAATTCTAAGTTATTCAGTTGCATGTTCACAGCGGAATTGGTTGGTTTAGGTCAGTTTATTCTATGCTCATGCAGACATAGGCCTACTCCATCATTATCAGACCCAGGACTCCTTATCAATGTCAAAAATGTCCAAAAGTCCCTATAGTTTTTTATGATAAGTCACACAAAAAATCAAGAAAATCAGACGACCTTTCAATCAATATTTTCAGGCATTTTCAAAATGGTGAAATTGTCATTATAATAAAAATGACATGCTTTATAATGTATAGTACACATGCCCAAGGGACCGCCAGGGGTCAGTTTGAGAGTTACTGTTTTAAGAAATGCCAATTTGGGGTTTATTTTCATGTTTACATTCACAAAATATCCACTGTCATTACTAATTTAAAAAGAACATTGGATGCTAAAGCATTGCATTTGTTTTTGATTAGATAATTTCAGTTTTTCTATAAATATTTCTGCAATGTATTGATTAGAAAGCTGCATTATTTTGTCAACATTTTGAAAACTGACTTTGAAAACCATTTTCTTTTGGAGAACATTTTCATGCTTTTGGCACAGACTTAGTATTTTTTCACTGAGGCTCCGAGACCATAAAGTACAAGAAGCATAATAGTCCAATACAGTTTGGGCTGCACTTGAACTCTGGCAAAGCCGAAGCAAAAAATGACCAAGGCTCTCCAAGGAAACCAGCTCTGTTCCATATCGGGTCAGGCTGCTGCTAAGGACACTGAGCTAAGGAATAGAAAGGTTAAATGGAGATGGAGGGGTCTTAAGCCTGGTGCTGTTGGACCCCTGAGCACCACCTGTGGCTCTTAACATCTGCCCAGCATATTCAGCCGGTAATAACTAGGACAAAAGGGTGACTGACAGTCTGCTCTCACTTTCTGATAAAGACAAGTTTCAATGATTATTTAAGAATGATAGGATAGAAATGGCAAAAGAATAAAATAGTTCAACACACGATTGGATCATGCAAGTGTTTTTGTTTTCCTTTGAATTAGGTGGTATTTGTTGTGATATCAGAAGGCAACACTGTAATGATTGTGTTTATGGCTTTCACAAAAGATTAACTGCAACAAATTGATTGTCAACTAATTAGTAAATTGTTAAGTAATTACTAATTTAGTACATCAATAGCTGTTAATTGTGTGTTGCATGCAGGATGCAAAACATGTAATTAGCTGAAAAAAGAGCTTTTATGAGTTTTTGATTAAACTGCAATTATGTGAAAATTCAATGGTAAATGTTATAAAGTGGACATATTTTTCACAATCAACTTTCATGAGCCTTCAGTCTTATTAATAGTTTGTTCAAAATTGTGTTTTGGTTGGATTTAAACAATAAAAATAAGTACATTATATCCACTGCTTGGTACCCTTTGCCCCTGGAGAGGCGGAGCTTATCAATGTTGAATTTTTCAACAAGAATCTACATTTGTTATAGACATCACTCTTTTAGAGAAATGTGCAGGATGTCCTCAAACAGCTCCAATTCAATAATTACAGAACTGGCCATTGAATTATATAAATCATCACTGCCTTAGTATGTTTTTTTCTTTTTATCTTTGCTACCCTGCTACGTCGGAAAATGTGATTATTTTAGTTCAAAATGAGAAAAAATAAAAATAAATCGGCTATGTCTCCTTGTCCATAACAATTCCAATGTATTTATTTTAACTGAACCACTAAAACAAAATAATTGATGCTCATGACATTATAATGGGACTCGTCTTTGAACTCCAAATGTTGATAAATGTTTGCATCATGAAGTACTCCCTATCGCCCCAAACCTTGATGTAGCTTTTCTTGGCCAGTTCTTCGCATGCTTCTTGTTTGCTTTGGACTCCCTCTCGTCGGACAGTGTTTGGTAGAGCGCCATCTCATTGTGTAATTGAAAACCCAGTGCCATTCCTCGACACTATCGCCGTTTGGCTGCCCAGCGGAGCATCTGCAGGCAGTTCTGGTTCGGCCTCTCCAAGCCCTGGCTGACTGCTCGGAAACAGCAAACCCCTGGCTGGCTGAGAATAATAAGTACCCAGGGGAGACGACCAGATGGACATTTACTGTGAGCCTAGCTGGAGAGGCAGAAATCTGTCAAACATCACACAGGCAGCAGTGGGGGAGCGGAGCAGGTTCACGTGCACTGTGTCAGATAAAACTACTGCTCATTGTCAAGACTAAAAGCTCCCTGTATCATGTCATTGCATTTTACAGCTCTGAAGGGCGCCAGTTTGGGGGAGATTCAAGTGGATGGGTTTGTGACGAGAAGCAAAACTATCCTAAATATGTTTTATTATTCAATCCAGTCCACTACATCCATGGAACAATGTTCTATCAAAATACATTGTCTTGCACAGAGGCAACAAGATCAGTTCAAAGTAGCTTCTACAAACACCAAACTTTTCCATCTTGGACTGAACAAGATATAGACATACATTAGCAAAGGAATTTTCAATATCAAATTCTAAGCCTAATTTAATCATTTTTAAATTCAACTGCGTGCATTTTAATTTTTTTCAAAGGAACCTATTGTGTTTTTTCTAAGTGTTAGGGTTAGAACACAAAAGCACAAAGTTTAAGTAAAACAGCTTAGAAATAGACATAGATCCATATACTTCTTGTGCTTAACTGCAGACAGACCCACCCTTCCATTGTAAGATTTTAATGTAACACATAGGAGATTTTAATTTTGTTATTCTTACTAGAATAGAAGGTGACTTGGAGTGATTTCTGGATCCCGATGATGTAGTAGCATTTATCAGGTGCTCATCAGAAACAAAGCAGGCATCAAAGTCTCTAACAAAGAGGAAAAGTGGTATCTGAGGCATGTCTGATTGCTGTAATTTATTAACGCCAACAGATTTCGACTTAGGCAGTCGATTTAGGCTGTCTTCATTGGGGCATGCCCTGATCGGGGCATGCCCTAAGAAGACTGTTGAAATGCTTTGCCGTTAATAAATTACACCTATCAGATGTGCCCCAGGTATCTTTTTTTTTTTTTCTCTCTCTCTAATTTCCCTTTATAAAGTGGCTCTGTGACTATTTTAAACTACACATGTGTTACTATAAATCTGAATATTTTGAATAATTACAAATAAATACAGACAAGCTGGTGGGGATAGGTGGTAGGAGAGGACAGAGCTTTTCTGAGCTCTCAATCATCAGTTGCAGGACAATACAAGATTACTCAAACAGGCATGAATCATGATTAAAGTTTTGAAAAAATAGATTTTACACAATAGGTCTTCTATATGTTCATGTAGGCTTTATCTAAAGTCATGAAAATGTTTTTAAAACAAGCAAATCACCATAAAATAATATTAAATTGAGCCACATCAAGTCATATCAAGTCTCAAGTCATCAAAAGGGCAAGTCACAAGTCAATCAAGACTTTGGGAACATGAGCTAAGTAGTCACAAGTCATAAAGAGTAGGACTCAAGTCAAGTCAGTCTAATTGTATAAATATTATATGTGGGTAGCACTAATTCCACTTCACTTAAATCACTCCCAAGAGGGTGCCCAATAGGAGGAAAGAGAATGAAAATGTATCTGTGTTTGAAGATAAAAGTGAATTTAACAGCAGCAGATTGCAAAAAGGCAATTTCAACAAGTAATCAACAGTCACAGGGATGAGATTACCAGTGTTTTCAATCAACAAATCACCTTTCCCTTGTTAAACCAACACCACAAAAAGTTTAAAACAAGCCGAGACCCGAAAAGCCTCCCGACAGCACCATAGACCTTTTTAAGTTCCAGCGCATAAATGTTTTGTTGTTGCAGCATCGCCACTAAAACAGAAGTGACTCACTAAACAGAAGCAACTTACTAAAACTGAGGCCACTTAATACAATAGAAGCGTTTAATGGCAGTGATGAAAAGTTGCTTGTAAAGTATCATGCCGAGAGTATTTTCAGTTCTGTGCACGGAAATACAAGTGAGTGACTTTGAAAGCAGATATAAAAAGACATGTACAGTATATAAAATAATGGAGGGGAATTACAATGGCCTGATCGTGTACCGCCCAGTGTAGAGAAGAGTTAATCTCATAGCACATAAATGGGAGCTGGTTCACTTACGAGCTGTGCACCAGTTCTTGTAATTGTATTAGATCCTCCCCTCTCAGACAAGAGCCAAGCCACATTTGATCAGCCATATCGCACTGACGCACAAAACAGTGAGAATTACAACACAGTTAAAGGTGTAGCAGAGTAAGAATACCAAAAGTAATACAGTTGGTAGAGCTCAATCTTCTAATTCCAAGGTTGGTGACTCAAATCTTGCTCGTGGCAGTAGGCGTCCTTGTAATTTGCAATACGATCCACTTGCCCACAGGTTTGGTTGCAATTCTCACAGGTGAATACTGCTAGTGTGTCCTTCGGCAAAAAACTTTTTCATTCTGGTGTCCGTGATGGTAAGCTCAAAACTGCCGTGAGTGCTATATACTACACGTTAAAGGTTCCATATTACACAAAATGGACCTCTTTGAGCTTTTGACAATACAGAACAAAAATATTTATTTTCATTGTCACAGAGTACAACGAAATTAGGTTTGGAGTGAGGCCCCGGGCTGCTGCACCTTTTGTGCGCCGCCACTCGCTCTTTCAAACATGAAATGGAAAGCAAACAAACAAAAAAGAAAAAAGTCATGTTATAATGTAATTTCAGACACTCTGAGTTTTGTCTTGTTTCAAAACAGTTTAAAAGCTAAAAAGGCTTTGTTCCACCTTGTGATGTCATTGCCTAATTTCTTTGTGACAGAGTACAACAAAATTATGTTTGGAGCGAGGCCCCGGGCTGCTGCACCTTCTGGGCGCCGCCACTCGCTTTTCCGAACATGAAATAGAAAGCAAACATTTTTAAAAAAAAGTCATGTTAGAATGTTATCTCAGAAAAAAAAAATACTCTGAGTTGTGTCTTGTTTCATAACAGTTTAAAAGCTAAAAAATGATCCATCTCGTGATGTCATTAAGTGGTAGTTTTAAAGTTAGTTCTTAGCTTAAATTATAGCAGTTTACTGTCCAATTCTGTACTATTCAAATCCCTAGACAGTCTTAAGTTCTATATTTAATTGTATCTTTTGTTCACTTGCAAAATACACTCTTATTTTCGAGTGATCCCATTTGCCACCTTTTAATTGGTAGTTTAAAGAGGCTAAAATAATAGCTGTAGCATACAATTTGGACAATTACGCAAATGATTAAACTGAAAATTAATGAGATAAGCACAGTGAAGCATATTTGCCACATTGTGACAAGAAATGACATAGTAACATGGATCAAAAATGTCCATAATATGGGCTCTTTGAATGTGATCATGTGTCACAAGTGAGGTACTACAGTCCAACTACAGGAATATTCCTTGTTAGTAAAAGTCTCTGTGTTTCCGTGTAGTTATCACCATCCTTCAAAACCTCGCCAGATGATTTGAGGAACTTTTAAATGCCAAGCAGATAAGTATATGGTTGCATTATATACACAGGGCACCTTTTTACCAGTATCGTTGCTTGAGTCTAAATTGGAGCTTGAATACAGATTACACAACGTCCAACAAGGAGCATTAGCAGCTGAGTTTTCAAATATTCTCTCCTCTTTATCCAGCCTTCAGAGCACAGGAGCCCAGCTAATAACAGATAATACAACACTTTGAAGTTTCCATCTGGGCCTCTCACGCTGCGCAACAAACTGTTCAAGAACAAAAGCCTGAGACGTGCCCTATCCTTTCTCTGCATTACACTGCAAAACAATCACCAGGTTCGACTTAACTAACTGAACTTAAACATTATTTTAAGAATTTTATTACGCGTGCACTCAAAAACATTTGGTGTATGAAATTAGGCTGTAAAAGTACTGCTTTTTTAGTGGATGCTTTTGAAAGATGAGAGCAAAGTAGGGCTGCAACTTAGGTTTTTGCAAGTTTTGTGTAACCTACTTCAGTGCACTGTGGTCCAAGTTTGACAAGCCTGGTTTCACAAAAAATGCATACCATAAAGAGCATTCTGGATTACACCCATTGTTGCCCAAGTTCATTTCCTGAAAGTAAGGCTCGTTATTATTTATGAACAAATCCTAATCTTATTACCAAAGTCAAGCCACAGGACTAAACTTAGCAATTAGCAAGTCTTCAGACCTGAATGTAGTAGTTGTTAACCTCAAATAAAACTGCATGTCCTCACCAAAAAGCATGTGAATAAGACAAGAAAATATGAGTCTTCCCGGACACACCAGTCATCTCAACACATTTTGTTTTAGTTGAGGCCAGACTGGGGGTTAAGTTCAAGTTTGAAGCTAAAGAATGTGTTAAATTACTGGGCCTGGCGTTTTTTTAGATATTAGAATAGATATTATTTTTCTGGGCTAATTTCCTTGCTTCCTTTTCAGCCAAAATGTTTCACTGCTTGCACTCCATGGTTTGGCCGCTCCTTCTTACCAGGTGTGGCTAATTCATAAATAGGGATAGCGGACTGCAGAACACTACACCCTGAAGAAGGCTGTCTGTGAGGCGCTACACGTGGGAAGCTAATCAGCACATTTTCAATCAATAATATTTTAACAATGAATTAGCCCAGAAAAATAAAGGCTTTTTAAACGTTTATTGTATGAAGAGTGAATTAGGTCCCCTTTTTTCTTTGTGGTTTTGTGTTCCCAATCACAAAAGAGCACCTTCAAATGTCACTGAATGTAAGATTTCCATGATCACTTTTGGGATTTTCTTTTTACCATATTTCAACCTTTATTTGGTTGGTAGTTTGTATAAATAGTTGGGTTTTGACTACTAAATTAATTCTTAATTGCATCCCTAGTGTAATACCTAATTTGTATTGTGTAATACAGGGGTCCCCAACCACCGGTCCAGGGGCCCAAAACCGGTACGAGAGCCATCTGCTACCGGGCCCCAGAGTATCTTTTAAGATGTATTTTATTTTTTATTTGATAGTTTCTCACTACTTCCTTGTGCTTTACTATGAAAATGCTGTGCCATTTAACAAAATAAACTGCAATTTAAAGCAATAAGAGCTAAAATGGGGACCACTGGTGTAATATGTAAAATTCACATCTACTTTACTTAATGCTTAACTTAACTTAATTATATACATTCATACTGAAGCCCTAATGCCAGAGGTGTGGACTTGCAAGTCCAAGTCCAAGATTTGAACTTGAGGCAGATTTAAGTCACTATTTTTATGACTTGCCTTGATAAAATGGACTAAGACTTGGGACTTGACGACTTGATGCTTATCCTTCAAAAATTTAAGGTGTGTAATTTTAAATTAACAAATCAAAACATTTATTTTTTGTGACCAGAAATTGGTGTTAAATGAGATCCTTTATAAAAAAAAATCAATGGAAGATGTAGTTTGACTTGAAAAAGATTTGAAACTAAAAGCAGGGGACTCTCCATTTAACCTGACACTTGACTTGGACTTGTCTGCGTTTGATCTGGGACTCAACTTGGACTTGTCTCTCTTTGACTTGGACTTGAGACTTACTTGAGACTTGCAAAACAGTAACTTGATCCAACCTCCATACTCACCAAGGAATTGTGATTGCATTCCAAACAAATTCATTTGTACATCTTGATAGACTGCAATCAAAATTCCCCCTAATAATCACATGTAATGGAAGATTATTACACATGCGACACAGATGTGATTTTGCTCTAATTACAACATGTTCATTCCCCACACAGTTAAACGGCCCTAACACGACTGACACCGGACTGTTGTTGTGAGCAGATGGCTTTTCTTTAACTTTGTCTGGTGTCATGAGTAAACACACTGTGCCTGGGGACAGCGGCTAACAGCATATGGTGAAGACGCATTACGGGGCATCTTTTCCTTTGTCTTTAGCACGCCGTTCCATTAGCAGATCTATAGACAGACGTTAGCTACATACATCACAGGACAGGATGTTTATCTGCAAACAACAGCAACGGTGGAGGTGGAACCTCCGATGGAGGTTTGTGCATTTTTAATATGAAAATATGTCAAGGTTATAGGATTGCAATGTGACTGTAAGACGTCTCCAGTCAGATCAAATATGAAAGGAATTGAAGGAGGGCATGCAATCTGGTCAAAAATCAATGCTTATGTAATTATATAGTGAAAATGCTACAGTTTACCAGGGAAATAGACATTGTGGTTGAAAAACAGCATTGTTAGTGTGACGAACTGTCCTATTTTTGGTGCGTTATGACAGTCACAGTGCTGTCTTTGCTCATTAGTTTCAAATCAAAATATTAACGCACTGTAACATTGAGCAGAAAAGAATGTTATGTAATGTCAGTAGCCCTACATTTGTTTGTATCCTTCTAAACAAAAAAATAAAAATAGTAAATTCAGAAAAATACTATGTCTCCGCACTGTAAAGTTTGGACAAATTTGATAGTTTGCAGCAATGGACATTTAGTAAACAAGTTTTACCATCATTTTAAACTTTATGCATCCAATTACACGCTTTGTTCATGTGCAAAACGTGATACGGATGTCCAAGTTTTCACTATATTTATATATATATATATATATTTATATATATATATATATACAAAACATGCAGCTTTAGAGAATAAAAGGTTACATAAGACTAATCAATACAAACTAGTTTCCTCTTGAACTTGTGATCTGTGCAGTGAACACATAATTAAGATTCAAATAAAAATGGCTATTTAAATACTAAAAGGTTTTGCAATTTTATAGAGTAACAATAGCAGTTTGTATTGTAGAATGTGAAGATGTTAGTCCAGATGATGTGCAAGCTTTTCAGTTTTCCAGTTTTTCTTATTAATGAAATGAATTAATTAATCAATCAAATAGGCTTAGGTGGAAGGCTAGATCCATTGTATTACAACAAAAAACTGCATTTAAACTAAGGATGCACCAATCTGATACTGGGATCGGATATCGGTGCTGATCCAGAAAATGTTACTGGATCGGGTCGGCTCCACGATATTGGTTCAGCCAATATCATTGTTGACCTTTAATTGGACATAATGAGACTAAGTTATTGGCTGGTGTTGACCCAGAACGTCTCATCTTATCGGAGATTTTATTCAGATTAAGTTGTCAAATTGTGGCTTGCACTATAGACAACAGTTGCCTAACAATTTATGATGAATTGCTTTATGTTTTAATAGGAAAGAACAAAGTATCGGAAAAAGCTAGATCGGTGCATTAAACGATATTAATTTTAGTAATAAGGCAACACTGCAGGCAGAATTATTATTTTATTTGTTTCCCTTTCTTGGTCAGTTTGCTGTCTCCGGCTTTTATGTGGACACAACACAATTCTGAAATCGAATATTGTAACTTCAAAGAGCATTTTCACAAAATACATTTTATTTATGGGGTCGTCGTCATCTACACACACACCACACATTACAACACCTTGGACTGAACATAATTCTGAAGGTTTTTACAGAAATATTCTAATCCTGATTTCTGAAAGTTTTATTCCTAAAAAAATGCGTGTATTTAAAATTTCCCTTTAAAAAACAAAACAATGCCACCATTTTTACGTACACCTTGTTATTTTTATATGAAAACATGACATTATAAAACACAGTTTGCTTACATCTATAAGTAAATAGCGTCTTAAATATTATTGGCCTAGTGAATGTTTTATCATGTGAACAGAATCTCCTGAAAAAGTACTTCAGTAAAACAAAGAACTTAAAAATGACATTGCCTTGCTGTGTTTGTAACTGGCTATTCCAATCACAACAAACAAAACAAGGCACTATCATTAAAAAAAAACAAATGTCACAGTGGTCAAAATATTGTTATTGACAGCTTTGAAATAACTCTGTGTGCGTCTTCATTTTGCCACCTTTTACATTTTGGAGCTCTTTGCATTTACATACTCCCGCTGGGCTGGTGAAAACATTCTCTTCTGTTTGGAGAGAGCTCTGAAGCCAATCTCAGCAAGCCTCCCTGTGTCACTGAGGTGCTGTTTTTGCCTCTAATAACCATCTTCGTTACCATCCCAACCCAGACGCCCCAGCTGGCCTCTTCATTTCAGTACTGGAAACAAAGTGTGTTTACCCAGCGATCCAAGAGTTGTGTTTGAACAGAATGTCAATCAAATATGTGCTTGCATATCTGAGAACTCAGTCAAAAGACTTATGTAATGATTCATGTTCTTAATTCCCTTGACAGTTGATTCCTTATTTTTAGTTATAATGCAATATATTACCTGTTTCTAAATGGGAATGATTTGACACAAATCAAAAACTAGTTAGAGAACAATAAAATGTAGCCACATGTTGAAAATAGCAGGACGTATAGAACATTGTTTTAAGTTGATCACATCAGAGAAACTCATTTTACACAAAAGTAACTCATTTTCTTTAAAACTCTTTAAGAATCTCTTCTACTAAATAGGTATGTTTTCAGGTCAAATTTATTTGTAAAATAATAATTTACATGATATTTGCCCAGTTCGCACACATCCAACCAATAACATGCAGGTTAGGGTAATATCCTCCAGCTACAGTAGTCCTGATCAAGCAGCAAAAACATCTGGAGATGGGTCCCCGAGCGCTGCACTGCGGCGATCACTGCTCCTGAGATGCATTGAAGGATGGGTCAAATGCAGAAGACAAATTTCCCTACGGGGGCAATAAAGTATGCCTTATCTTAACCTATGGTTACTGGTTGCTAAGGAAATTAAACAGAGGAAACAAAAAGATTGATCTTGCCGGATATGCTGATCCTGCAGAAAAGATCAAAGCAAATTCGGATGATTTATGGACCTAGACACAGTGCAGACGCTCTCAGAAATCTACCTATGAAGCCCAGGTTCCAAAGAAAATGTAGATGTACAACGGAAGGTCAGAAATGTACAACAAGCACATTTTCCTACCTTTTTTACGTTAATGTGCTACGAAAAGACAAAGACACAAATTTTGGTTGAAGCCACATGGCGTCATTTTCTTGGCATTTCTTTTGGAGACTGTGTTGACCTATGACATCACATATCAAAGACATTCAGAACAGTGCTTTCTGAAGCGCAGAGAGGAATGGGAAACATCTCATAGACAAAAGTTCAGCTGTGTTTTGGATGAGAAAGCAACGTTAGAACAGAATTAAAAACTTATTTTGCAAAAAGAGTGCCTTTTCATATCTTCTTGCAACAGTGTCTCCCAAGTTCTGAAGTTTTGGTGTATCATTTCTTCGCAGCTTTTTCTCCACAATATAAAGTTATTTCAAACTTAATGTTGTCACATTCTGACATGTTCAAAGCCTAGATATTTTAAGTGGAGTGTGAAAACTGTGATATGTCACAGCATGTGTGCAGCCGGGCCCCGCCAGCCTACTCTCTATTGTTACTGCGTGTGTTGATGTCTCTCTAATAAGCCTCAGTAATTAGGCTGCTCTTCAAAATCATAACTTCCTTTTGTGTCTTGAGGGCTGGGGCCATTAGACGAACAAAGGAAGTCAAATAAATGGCACAATAGACCCAACTGATTACAGCAGGAGTCACCACTGAGCTGAGCACAGACACACGTGTGTTTGGGTCTATGTTTGTGTCACCTGTCAGCTTAGGGTGAACAGTGCATCTCTGATGAAGCACAAGGATTATGTCATGATTCATCATCATCATCATCAGAGCAAATGTAGCAATGGACTTTATAGTAGTCTCAGAAGAAAGGGCACAGAGCTGTGGGTTTAATGGTCTCTTGTGGCGCTACCAAGCCCCAGTGATCAAAGATGGCGGGTGCTGGCATTCGTTGCAATCGTGGCCGTTACCTTTAGCCTTTGCTAGGTGGGCTACCGTTTTGTTTCCCCCATAATTCTTTGTGCGAGGAGTGGGACATTCTGACCGTTCTGACCAATCAGAAAGGGAGTATCAGAGCAAGCAGTGTGACAATAGGTAAGAATTGCCACAAACTGACAGTTTTTAAAGCTGTAGATGCTGTTTCTGAACACGAGAAGTTTGTGTTTGTATTAATTTGATTTAATTGACCTTTATTTAACCAGGGAAGTTAAATAAAGGCTCTAGGGAAAAAATGCGCTCTAGGGAATGCGCTCTAGGGAAAAAATGCTTTCTATTGTAGCATGTAGAGGGATTTTCACGCTGCAGAACTAGTTGATCTGCCACTTGGGCTGATTTACTGCTACAAACTAGTAATGTCCTATCCAGAATATATAATAGATCCATGGGTGGTACATGGTCTGCTTGTCTCCATGGAAATGGACAAGTTACATTCAGGAGTCAAAAGTACTCCACTTTAAACTTTTTCACTATTTTGACTCATCTGAAGTGCATCAAAGCAGACCTATAATGTAAAATAAATGTTTGAGCATTTGTAGCCAGTATTAGTTTACTCAGCGTTGTCATGAAAGTGATTCATGCATGTCTGAGTAATCGTGTATTGTCCTTGACTATTCACATAACACCCATTTCCACCCACCACCTATTCCCATCCACTTGTCTGTATTTACTTTGGATTACTCTAAAAATGTGGGCTCCAAGTAAATCATGTAGGGTTCAAATTGGCACGTAGCTACTTTCCAAAATTAAAAAGAAGTAATTTATAATGCGCAGCTTGCAAAGTAAAGTTTTACAACTAGAAGGTGGGGCTTGGCAATTTTGAACAGGAAGTCAAGAAACCCGTTTCTGTTTGTAAACTGTTTTAGGTTCAGAAATGTAAACTGCTGAACTACTTACGTATGTCATGAAGTATTACTAAATACACAAAGAAAAAAAAATAATAATAAAAATATTTCAAGTTAAAATTGCTTGATTCTAAGATTTAAACCTATGTTCAAGCATTTTGACTAATTTCACCTTGATTTATTGTATAGTTTTTGTAGTGTAAAAATGTCAAACTTTCTTTAGATGGAAAATCACTTCCAAATTCAAACTTGCAGGAGAAAATGCTTTATCAAGACGTAAAGAGAAAGTTTTGGTTCCCAAACCAACCAAAAAGAAAGAAAGAAAGAACAAATGAACGAACAAAAGAAAGTCTTTTGAATGTTACAACACATAGCAAAATGCCAGGCCACAAAAACTGAGCACAGCAGCATACTGAACAGCCTATTATTTTGGCTCTATAAAATCCACCACTTGTTATGATTAGGCATGAGGAGAAGTCTACAAACTGAGCTTGCATTTTTCAAGATAATTTTGAGCAAGAAGTGTAAACCACAATGCTTTTTGTTATGATATAGATATTGATCCACATAATTTGCCTTTCCGCATTACATTGCAAGTAAACAAAGTAAAAACCAATTGCAATTATTGAATCTTAAGGTTGCATGTGGCTAAAAATACTGCTCTATCTTGACCTCTTCACTGGCAAAGCTAAGACAATCTGTATTCTGTATAAACAGTCGCACAGGGATGTAATTTAGCATAGCCGCTCTAACGCTGAATGAAACGTTTCCGCCAATGAGTGTTTTGATTCTGACACTGATGCATTACAGTCCTGCGTCTAATGCAGAAAAATGAGAGGAAAACACGATTCCCTTTGAGGCGACATCTGGCCGCAGTTGGCCTGAGCGGTCTTCCCGTCTTGGCAGCATTTGTGGAGCTGAAGACCGCTGCTGCTCCTTGGCCTGGGAGCTCTGAAGGTTGAGGAGCAGAGGTGACCGGTCCACTGCAGCCATCTGTCCATCTGGCAGGCTCACATACAGGCTGGGAGCGCTAGAGTGGACTGGCATGTTCCGTGGGTGGGCCGAACTCATGACAGGCTGTGTGCAAAGCTGGCGTGTGATATATGTTTAAGATTCACTGAAAGTTCTTACAAGGTGATAGATTTTAGTCAAGTCTATGTCTTCGTGCTTGTTACATTTTGTCTTTAAAATCTTGAAAGGGACTATATCACGGACAGAGCTTTAGGCAATGGTAAAGGTTGAGTTATGGTCAGTGCACAGGCATGAGACACATTTGGAGATACCATGTTAAAACTTCACTTTTTAGCTTTTTCTGGTTAGTTACAAGTTTCTCTGTAATGTCTCTCAGTGTGGCATTAAACTGCTAAACCCAATGAATTGCAAGTTTAGTTTGTTTATTGTTTATTTTAAAGGTTCCATATTATGCAAATTTCATTTCAGAATGAGGTAACAACTAGAATGTTGTTACCTAAAAATGATTCATTCCACCTGTGTCATCATTACATGGCAATTTTTTCCCCTCGTTTTTTAATCTTTAGCATTGAAATAATACAGCAAAAATACAAGTTAGCACATTTTACAGTATTAAAAAAAAAAGAGCTGAGGATTCTCAGGAGATCGATTCGGGTCAGGAATTGGTCGGAAGAAGAAGTTGCAGTTGTCCAGGGGTGTCGAACTCATTTTGAAAAAGGGCCTTGGGAAAATTAACCTTACTAACCTTTGACAAACTACAAATAATAGTTGTATTTGATTCTTGTACATTTTTATTTAGGTGAAAATTACTGAATATACATCTGCATTAGTCATAAAAATGAATTACTCTTTAAGTTTTAGACAAATCATTTCATTAGGTTAAGACACTCAGATTACTCCTGGCACTAATATAAAGTTCAATTAAACCTTATAAGACCTTGAGGGCCGCATCTGGCCCCCGGGCCTTGAGTTTGACATATGTGGAGTAGACAACTCCTTCAACTTCCCCAAAAGACAAATGTAACCATCACTGCAACTTACAAAGACAATTTATCAATAAACATATTACTTAGTACTTCTTTAATTAAACTGATAAAAAAAAAAAAAAAACAGATTTTTTTTTTAATGGCTGATTTCTAATTTTGCAAAGTTGAGATTACTAAAAAAAAAAAATGAAATAAAAAATAAAAATAAAATAAATACAATGTTTTCAGTTGCAATGAGCAATCAAGCAGCTTAAACAAGGCAAAACATTAGCAGTAGCCTTAAACCAAGGTAGTTTCAAGGTAAGCGATGAAAATGATTCTAGCGGAGCTGTGTACAATTTTAAAACACAGTGAAGCACATTACTATTTAATGACATCACAAAAAGAAACAGCCTGTTTGACAGAAGAATCCAGTCGATATAAGGTTTGCAGGATTTGTGTTAAGCGTGTGTAAAATTCTGTTTTTTATGAAGAAACACCAATGTGACTTGGAACGTTAAATCGACCCTCAGGTCCCCATTAGTCTCTACTCTGAGCAAGACTACTCTTTTTGGCGTCCAGGAGGAAGTGAGAGTGGAAGCTTTAGAGTTAAGTTTATTTTTCATTTGCAGTGTTAAAACGACATTGGAAAAAAGGTGTGAAAAGCTCAAGGTGCACAACGTCATACACGCATCTAAGACCATGAAAGACAAATGGCTTAAAAATTGACAACGGAAATCAACACTGCAAAAATACATGAGCTGTTAAAGGCTGAAAGTGCATTATTTAAAGTTATCACTGCCTGTGAGAAAAAAAAAAAATTCTGCTGAAGCACGATGACACCTACCAGATGGAAGAGCTCAAACATGTCACTGTCCGGGTGATTTGAAGGGTCATTAATTATTGATAATGCCCGAGAAAGATGTCTCTGTTCATAAATGTCCTCCAGGACTGTCAACACCACACTTTTTGTCCTGCTGGCTGCATGCGCCACTCTAAGAAGAGGTCTCTTTTCCTTGACTGTGGACTTACCAAATTACACAGTTATCTCATAACAATTGTGAAGCGGTAAAAGTTACATTACAAATCAGATCTGTGGACAAGCAACAATCATTATTCCTACTGCAATTTATACTATGATAAATGCCTTATTGTGCAACATTTCAGGCAAATAATATTACATTAGCAACAAGTTAGTTGACCATCAATTAGAAAAGCTACTCAGTATAGCTTTAATTCCCAAATACTCAGGTTTCACTGCTGTGGATAATGTAGGCACATTATGGTCGTTCAGACAGTCCTTATTTGAATAAATGTGTTTTAGTGTAATATGCACAGATATTCTTGTATTGTAAAAATGGTTCTCAACACTGTGAGGTTAAAGAATGTCATAAAAACTATTAAGTAAATGTGTTGTTTCTGAGCTTTTTGGTGCAAAATGTTTTCTTCAAGAATTTGCTTGGCAATAATGAATAAAATTGCTTTTCTGTTGTCATAGCAACAGTGATAACTAGCTAGGCTTGCTAATGGAATTTGGAAATCTAGAACATTTTACAACTCATCAGATTGAAAATATATTAACTAAGCATAGAAATGTGATGATTTGAATGGTGTGTGATTCCAAAGTTTTGTCAGTGAGAAATGAGAGAGTGCTGTTGTAGTATTCTTGTATTTCTACCACTGTTTATATGATTTTGTCTTTTCACCTGGCAGATACAAACTCAGTATTCAGCAGTATTTGTGGTTGTTTAGATTTATTTTCAGACTGTAGCTGCTTTGAACTATTTTAGTAGAGCTTGGAGTACTAACAGAAGGAATTGTAATTTGTCTTCATTGACTCTCATTCATTCTTGCCACTCACTGTTGACATTTAGTTGTGATGTCATCTGCTTACACCCAAAATTGTTGGTAATTAAAATATAAGTATAATTCTGTTTAGTATTGATGCCTGCTATACCGTATGTGTACGTCTGCCAGTTTCACACTTACAGCATGGGTCATTAAGGTTTATTGAGGTCTGGCCATTGCTTTTTCCAGGCTGTCAAGTACCTCATTAGCATTCGACTGGCTTCACTTCTGCCAAGGAAAATTATGAGTTTATTGTTCTGCATCAGATTGAAAATGACTTTTGGATGGAATTTGAAATGTATGCCAATATGTTCAAACCTTTTTTGCCAATACCACTTCTGGACAGATGAGGGATTCCATTGACCTGTTTATTTTATTAGCTAAAAAAAGAATCTCCAAAGCTCCATCTTCACCGCGTTTTTCTATTCTGAAAACTAAATCTGCATTGTCCCCTAAGCTACTCCAGTTCCTTGTCTCACACTAAAATAGAAAGCTTGCAATAGTTAGTCCTTGGCGGCATGTCAGAGGGACATTCTAAGTTTGGTGAATACAAGACAGTGCGTCCTCAGCTGTCCCATGTTATGGATTTCGTCCTGCAGCCAAAGGACATCTTGGTTTGGTCTTTGGAGTGTGACATGTGTTATGACTTTAGAAGAGGACAAACTGGGAGATAAGTGTGTGAGAAAAGCTGTCAAGTCCACTCAGTGTTTGAATTAAAATATGAAGTAGAGACTGTATTACAGCGCTTATACGGCAAAAGATTAAGGTCACGATTTCCTTGAAACCAGATTACGATTTAGATTTTACTGATTATTTTTCTATTGCATTTGAGGTCAATTAAAACCTATGCATTTTCATAAACTTCCAAATTCACTGTGATTGGCTAGATCCAGCTCATACCAGAACAAAGACTGAGCAGTGTTGCCAGATTGTCAGAAAGAAACAAGTGATCAAGCCTTTGAAAAAAAAAAAAAAGAGAAGAAGAGAACTCAACTTTTCAGAAATAAATTGTGTGTTGCCTTCTAAACAAGTGTAAATACTGTATGTAGTTCTGGCATATGTTAATGATATTTTTACCATTACAATTTACTTTTAAATGTGAAAATATGCAAAAAAAATCTATGTTCCATATCATTCATGTCATAAATAGATATATTTTTTGTGAATCAAACCAATAAAACTGCCAAAAAATAACATCTTTTATAACTCAAAACTGTCAAAAGTCACAAGCAACTGCAATAACGAAGCCCAAAGTCCAATAAAGTGGACTTTGCAACTGTTAGACTGACCAATAAGAGAAGCAGATGGAAAAACAAATAAAAATAATTGAACAGACAGATGCATCAAATAGAGAAATAGGAAATTACAATGTCACAATTTAATCAAAACCGTCACAGGGATGAGCTCACAATTGATAGCAATACTGAAACATATTTATATTTTTGCATTTTTGTTTTTTACATTTTTGCTTATGTGTCCAACAGAGAAAGCCTAATTGTAGCTAACACTGCAGCAGAGCTGACACTAACTTTAATTACTGTGTCTAAGCACAAATTCAATTTGATAATAGACTTTGGTGGTTGAAAACACTAGGCTTGTTTATTATTATTGTAGTAACATCTTGTCAGTGTTTTGCTAAAATAAATACCAATATGCTATCTTAATCAGGCTTGATAAACTCAACAAGACACTTTCCCAAGGTTAATGAGCTGTAGTGCATCATACTCCTCATAAAATAAAACTGTTATCCTTCTCGCAAGAGGCTTCTCATTTAGGCTTGTGCGATGTTTAATGGCTCATTTCAGCATCAATTTACTGTGTAGAAAAGTCCCTCTCAAAAGCACTCTTTAACTAAGGTATCACTTAAAACAAGCCTGTGAACGACTGCTAATGTACGCAGGCAGCAAAGAGGAGCTTCTTTAGTTAAAAATGTGCAGTAACTGTTGTCACAGTGCTGATATTTGGAACCTGAAGGACAAATCTTCATTGTGTTTGTGTTCAAACATGCTCCTTAGAACATTTGCTTTATGTACAATTTTCAAAGTGTATCACCTGTCCCGCTTTTGGTTGTACAGGCACGCCTTTTGTCCCGTGTCCTGCTTGAAAAGGAAGAAAAATATGGCCAGCAAGGCAAAGAAAAGGAGAGTTTGCAGGTACAATAGGGAACAGACTGAAACACACTCATGAGTCTAATGCAAAGCTATCTACAGTCCAAAATAAGCTGTCACTTGTTCCAAAAATAATGTTTCAATAAAAAAAAATTCTAAATCTCCTATCTGTAGGCTATAGGATCATACAATAATGTTTATTTTAAACAGTAAATAACAGGTTTATTATATAAATTATTCAATTTGTCGAGTTCGTCCTACAATGTCCCACTAAATCCTCAAACCTGTCCCCCTTTTCGGAATTTTTGAGGTGGTCACCCTAATCACAAAGTCTATATGGTTAAATAAAGGTCAATTAAATTCAATTAAAAATATGACAACTTTGTGTTTCCTGTATAAGGAATTAAGTTAGTCCTCCTGCATCTACTGGCTGCAAAGAAAATTACAAAAGAAAAACAATCAGGACAATCTTGCCTCACGTTAATGCTTCATAAATGTTAAAAATGATTTAAGAATTGAAACACAGTGCACAAGATCTCAAACATCTGTCCATGATAAATCTTGAAAATTTATTTCTGAAGCTCAGAGAAAAATGAATTGTATCTCTCAAACACAACTAGTTGTGTTTTTATGACAAAGTAATGAAACAATCTGTTCAAAAACTTTAATAAAGTAAATTTTGTGTAGCCTCTAAGCAAGAGACGAGTTGGCCACTGTTTTTTCTAAACAAAACCACACCATTGGTAATGCTAAACAATAATAATAATGTCTTTGATGTTAACTTTATATTAATTACATTGTATGTTGTTTTCATTTGAACATAATAGCTATCAAAACACTTGAATCAATACTGTTAATAATGGAAAAATATAAGGCATAGTATCATTGAGGTGCCATTTGCACTGTGTTTTGATGTTATAATGTTGTCTTCTCATCTACATTAGTTTAAGGCTCTAGGTTTAGTGAGAAATTGCTTTGGATTTGTACTTGAATAGGCTGAAAATGACAGCTCTTTAGTGGCTCTTTAGTTGTTGTTTCTATACACCGTGTCAGTGTTTTCTCTTCATCTCCAGACATGAATGTGCATCTTATAAAGTACACCTCTGAATAGCAGTAGTTTGAATGACTAGCGCAGCAGGAAAAGAGACACCGAACTGCTCACTTCAGGCAAGCTTCACAATGCAATGCCGACAAGTGGAACAACTGCTCTTGGATTTGCATCAAGACAACATTTTTTTGTTTTATTTATCTAATTTAAAGCTCACTGGGGTATCATATTTGCTGGTAGATCAATTGTTTTTTTTTTTTAAATCTCCAGATCAAGTCTATTGGCAATAGAAAGCTGCTCAGTGTTTTGTGCTGAAAGAGTGACATTCTGCACTGCAGTCTAGATTTGCTTAAAATTACTTGGAATCTGAATTTTAATCCAGATTTGAGCTGTTTTAACTGATTTAAAAGATTTAATTGTTTGTGTAATGTAGAATATTTCATCGGTTTCAAGACATGTTTTAAATAACTTTAAGGAATTTGGCTTAAAAAAAGAACAAAAAATTGCCAATGTGGTAAGAACAGTTTTCTTAACCCATATACGTAAATAATTTGGCCTGGATTAAGAAGCATTGTCTTGAAATCAGCTTGAAACACTTTGGAACTAGGAAAATAATATATGTCTCTACAAAAAAAAGTCAAAATGCTTGACATTAGGTTCAAATCCTAGACTCAAGCAACTTCTTGACGTCTTGAAATTATTTTTTTTTCAAGTCTAAACACATTTGTTGAGGGGGAGCAAATCAAGACTGGAGACAGTCTGGAACATTCCATCAACTTTTAGCAAGTCCTTCTTTAATATTGAGTCTGTTTTATTCAGCTGGTGAAAAGTCTGCATGTTTGAATCATGCAAATTCCAACAGCAAAGCAGCACATAAACAGCGAAGTCAACTGTCCTGACAAAACTTCCAGCTTTAATATTTGTGTCCACACTTGAGAGTGAGGCTGCAGCTCACAGAGGTTGTGCTCAGGGAAAGCACAGATCGGACAGGGAGACAGCAGAGTGCTGGGGCTCCCCTGGGAACCTCTGACACAGGATGTGTGGACCCAAGTGATATGCAGCATGTGGACAAGACATGGTTATTTTCAAATAGTACCATACAGTTCTTTTGCTTTACTGTGCTATACTGTATATTAACTTTTGTAACAGATGTATTGTTGGTCTACCATATTCCATCGTTGAAAAGACCTGGGCGATGTGGACAAAAAATGTAAATCTAGATGTTTCTTTCACATCTTGATAAACGATGCAAATCCTGATATATTTGAAAATACATCTTTGAAGCTAAATCCTTTATTCTAAGCCTATAGCCTGCCAAGAAGGAAGTGCATATTGAATCAACAGTGAAGAAGTGAATTTTGGCAATGCAGACAAATAAAAGATACATTCTATGCATAACTTATTTCAGTACAAATTCAGTATTTTTTTTTTCTTTTTAATTATGTCTATGTTTTAATAGTCTATTCATTTGCTATTCTATTCAAAGACTCTACATTTCTGAATATTTAAAAGACTCATGGCACAGCAACTTCAGACTGTGTGGAGGTAGTGAGGCCTCAGGTCAAATCTTCAACACAGTCTTCGAAAAAACGTAGATATGCAACAAAATGTCAAAAATGTACAATGTGGACATTTTTATGCCTCATTTGCCTTGCCTTGCCTTTACGTAAATATCTAAAAAAAAAAAAAGGGTACAATTTTGGTTGCAGCCACTTGTTGACATGTTCTTTGGGTTAAATGAGAAAGTTTAGGCTTCAAGTTACTAAAATGGGTAAGTTTAGGACTGGGGCTTGGGGTAAGTTAAGATTTACCCGTTAAACCTAATTAAAATGTCGCCTTTTCGTAACATATTGACGTAAAAAAGGCATCGAAATGTCCTCATCATACGTTATCTTCGAAGACTGGGCTGGAAATCTATTGGCGCCAAAACGTGTGGACACTGTTCCTACCAAGATTGTGCTATAACTTTGCATTATTGATATCCATAAACAAGCCAAGTAACACCTCATATTTAGACAGTTTTTACCTGAATAGAATTTGTACATTTCAGCCCGCTTGATCAGACAGTAAATGGATCGAAGTGGACTGAGTGTTTGCTTGTTTGCCTACGCCAACAGCAGTGAAAGCATTTGCAGCAGGGAGGATAATTATTGCTCTGATTTATTACAAGTGATCCAGACAAAACAACAATACGAAAGGATATTGAATTTGTAATTGCGCCGACTCCATTGCGGGGTACTGTTTCTTAGTCACAGCTATGCAAACAAGCTTCTGATTCCAATTGTAAATACATGCAAATCCTCATCTAGTTGAAACACAAGCGACACCTGCGCAACGTTCTTTTTGTTTCTTCACTGTTTTAAGCCAAATCATCAAATATCTACTGCTTTCTTATTCTTTGCAGTGATGTTTTTTTTTTGAAAATCCCCCCTTGGTTTCCCATTACAAAGTGCTATTTTTGTTCAAGGTAGACGGAATGTGGTGCATCGCTAATCTCTACCTGCAGCTCGCTTCCTTGTAAAGTGCATTCGTATTTCTCATTAGGACTTGAGCATGAGAGGAATTAGCCACAGTGAATGAAAGCTAGCCCCGTCTTAATAATACGGCTGATCCAATTTAACAAGAGAGGATTATGTTAATATAATCATAATGTGCCAGAGCTCGCTTTCAAAAAGTGTCCCCAGATGTCCGCACACTCATTCACCTGTTCAAGCTAATTATTACAGTTCAGTGATTTTGACATGGAAGACATTGATCATTGTGTTATCCCAATTAGCTGAGAAATAACTTGATCCCTGCTTTATTAGACAGGATGTTGAGGAATAATTTGAACTTTTTTTTGTGGAGGAGGGTATCCACCTACTTGTCTCCATGGAGATATTATTGCTTTGTCTTACATCTTTTACACTATGGCAGTAAAGTATCTTGTAGAACTATCAATTAGATGATTGGAATTTAAGTGAAAGTCGTTGACACATTATTGTATTTGGATGATGCACATTTCTATGGGACAGAAGCAGAACACAGAAGGGACAGGGTGAATTATTTGGGAGTTGTTTTGAGTATCATGCGCACAGTTTTTCTTTTTTTGTGCAATTTCTGAATACTTCTGAGAGCTTTTACCATGCCCCTTATTGGTCAACTAATCAGCTGACATGTCCAATAACTACTGTAAGCTAAGAAGGACTTTTGAAAGCAGACAAGCAACAATATGATTATGAAGACAAGTGCAGTAGTTGACTGTCCAGAAACATTATGCAACATTTCTTGGAAAATGTGTTGTTATCTTACGTGTGTTATGAAATTTCAAATTAGTTAATTGAATTCACAGTCAAACAAGCATCATCGTACCAAAGTGGAGGTTGTTGTCTCTTTTTCTGTTTTTCACTGTTATAAAATTTGACAGCTTTCTAGAGAAGAAGAAAAACGCACACACCTGCAGACCAAAGAATAGCACAATTGGCACATAATTGTTTTTGTTATGTAAATGTATTGACCTATATTCTCTTTTTTTTATATGAAAGAGCTTATATTATACACATTATTTTATTTAGTGCTAAACAAATTATGAAACCTATTTTGTCATATATATTTTTTTCCTTTTGTTCCCCACTTTGTATTTTATTTTGCTGAGATAATAACAAATACTGTTGACGACAGCTGATGTAATACCATTATATATACTAGAGCACTGGCAACTATAGGGTTAAGGTATTGAACCTATTTAAGCAAATGTACTTTCTTCTTCAGTGCTGCTACTTAGAAGTTGCTAAGACCAGCCCCAAGTCTTAAGCTACCTTATTTACACCCTTTTAAAATCACACGGAGTTAGTCAATGTAGTCAAAAGCTAGTCAGAAAGCTAATGCTAGATGGAAGTAAAATACCCTTTGTATATCTAGACTTTCTCTAAGTTCTGTAGTGACCCAGCTCTGAGCAGTGTGAGCAGAAGTGGTGCTGGAGGGACTGTGTCAAACATGGCTGCAGCTGATACACACATGATTAATGTCAGGTTGACTGATGGTTCAGACGGACCAGGAGCGACTGTTCTGAGCAAACTCCACGGCTGCTGCTCAGATTTGGGCGAGAATAATAATGTTTGCAGGCAGAATTTGAGGAAACCTGCAGACGAAATTGTTTCTCTGGTTCCTTTGAAGAGCAGATTTTTTTTAGGCCGTGCCACTTTCCTTTTGGCTAGTGCAACACAGGCATGTGACTTCTACATGTTATGAGTGAAACATAAAATCTCCTACCAGCGTTTGATTTAGGCCATATCGTAGAAATAGGCATAACCAAGCAGAATAAAGGTGCTATACCAATTTTGCAGATTTAAAAACATAAACAGACTTTATATGCGTTGCTCCCTTAGCCAATGCTTTCTGAGCCTTATAATTATTCACCCAAATGTGTTTTAAGTCATTTTTATACAACTTTCAACAGTCAAAACAAACTAAGCCATATCAGTATGTATAGCAGCTAACAAGATAAATCAGAGCACTTTGCAAATTTAAGTTGGACACAAACGAGACACTGCAAGCTAATTTAATCCATATACAGTAGATACTTTGACATTATATTTTGGCAAAACTGAATATGTGTTATTTACAAAAGGCACAGAGACTTTAAGACTGTTGTGTAAGTTTAAATTGATTATAGGTTTATCTTATAGCTTTCTTGATTGTGGCTACTTTCAGCAAGGATTTCAGTGTACAAAACATGGTGCCTGAGAGTCTTATGTCCTTTATTTGATGAAAGATATTTGATATTCACTTACAAAATTGATGATGAGAAACTGTATTGGACAAACCAAAGATATAGAGTGGAATAACAGCTATCATTAAACCAAAGTTCATGGTCCCCCTTGAAAACGAGATGCTACAACAAGTGTTTTTTGTTGTTAAAGAATTCAAATTTCGGGCTAAAAAAATGTGGTATTGCTTTCTCTCGTTAGCGGTTCCAAGTGACTGGAGCCTAGCCCTTGTGACTTTGGATCTTAGATGGGGAAACAACCTGGACCACTCTGCTACTGTGCAACCTCAGGCTAAAGCTAAGTAGTGAGATGAAAACCAAGATATTTGGCCACCAATGCACCAATCACATTAAAAGCAGAGTCATACATGAGGCTGGCACCCATAACTTTTCTTCTCCTACTTTTGTTCTTTGGTGAAAAAAAAAAAAAATCTTTCTAACACATCACTAGAATAGCGAAGGCAACATCTTTAAATTTAGACTAGCAAATGACGCCCCTGAACGTGTGATGAACACTAATTAACAACCTTTCAGCTTGAGAAAGCACGAGCTCTGCCTCTTCACACATGGCAGCCCCTGGTCCCTGCCTCTGACTGCGGCTGATGTTGAAAACTGGAGATGAGGACGTTTTAAAGTAATGCTCTAGTCAGGTTGGCTCATCATGCTTATTTACGGTCCGAAGCTGATGTGAATGTCAAGGACTGGACTCCTTTTGTTTTTTAGCCAAGGACAGTGTTTCAGAGTATTGCTATAAAACACTTAACAAACCTTTTCACAGTGCTTTAAACTTAACCCAATTACCTACTTAACCTCATTCTAATCCTAACCCTAGCGTTGCCTAGATTGTATTGGACAATAAGCAAAAAGAATGCAATAGTGACCAATAGTGACCATTATGTAAGTATTAGTAGAACAAGATTCCAACAAATGAGTCCACTAGAACAGCAGAAAGCAACTGATACAATTATTTCTTTTGATTATGCTTTCTATAAAAACTAATCTTCAAAGATGGAATAGGTTGTAACCAGTTGATAAAGTGTGTAAAAAGAAGTGCCGGTACTCTTATTACAATTTTAAATCTTTGTCTGGTTAAATTCATGGGAAGAACATGCTGAAGTGTTGGAACTGAGTACCGGTGCATCCCTTCCTAGTTAAAGAACTGGTTACAAAATAGGCACATTATTGAAAAAGTTGTTGCATTTTTTCAACAGCCTGCAGTCTATTTTGCTTTCAAATTAGTGAAAAAATTTAAAAAGTCAAATATCACAGGTTCATTCAGGAAATAACAATCGCATCTTGGTCTTGCAGCAAAAGATCGTGTCTCATCTTTAACTCAAACTATAACACATTGTCGCAGTTGTGGCAAGTCTGACTATGCTTTCACATAACGAGGGTTAGGTAAGAAAGGAGTCCCAGACTGTACATCTGAAGTATGTATAAGGCATTTACTGTAACACAAAAGGTCAAACTATTTCCATCATTATGCCCCATACCTATTACTATCTTCAAAATTTAAAAAGGAATCTGGAAAAAAAAAGCTTCCAAATTCATCACTTTAATGTAGGGCTATTCAATTTAATTTTCCAGAGGGCCATGACTTCTGGGCCGGGCAGTTGCACTATGGCTTGCCATTTTTGACAGGAGGCTGCACCAATTATTCACAGAACTATTTCTATAGTGATACCAACTAATGCTGCAGTCCATTTTTATTGGCCTACAAAATGTCCAAATCAACGTTAAACCACATAACCAATGTGAATCCCAGCATTAAACCAAATCTAATCTTAAAGTGGCCACTATTGTTTGTGTAGTAACCCAAATAATAACCCAGAAATCTACAAACAAGGGAAAATATGTTATTGTAATATTTTGAAAGTGAATAGAGGCCGAATCATGTCTTTGAAGGGCCGTTTCGCCATCCGGGCCTGCCTTAATGTGTCTACGAGTGCTTTTAACAATATAATATTAAATTACTTCAAGTAGAGAGTACACAACAGTTTTGTTTTGACCTCAAGAGCTGCTGGATAGTTGATGATAGTTCTACTCAAGAAAAACAAACAAACAAACAAACAAAAAAAAAACATATGGGTTGGAATGATTTAACTGTATTGCAATAATTCTGATTTTGGCCAGTACAGCTCACTTTGTTGTTTTGAGCGCTTGTCACAGAGGTAAAGTGAAACTGTCCAGGATCCTGTTCAGACCTGTCAAACGCAAGTGCGATGTTGACATGTTCTAGCAGCAGCAGTCAGTCGATAGCACCACTTCATAGAACATCGCCTAACACTTTCATGTAACAGGAAAACAGTTATCCACAGACATATAGCTGTGAAGATGTAGAACTGTGAAGCTATTATTAGCCAAGCACCATGGATGGAAATGAGTCAAGAAGCAGCTCGTATTGTGAACAACTATCGGTCTGTTATCAAATGAAAAGTATCTACCACTGCTATAAAAGTCGTCAAATTTTATTTTTTTTAGGATATTTACCTTTTAGATGTTGTATGGTAAAAACAGACTCTTGCCCACCGTGGGGTCCTTATTTCAGATGGTGAACAATCAGATGACGTCACTAAAACGGAATGTGGTGCTGACTGGGAGCAGGAAGTAAATGCATCCCCGGTGTCTCATGTATTCTTCCCATAGACATTAGCATTAGCCCGAAAAAAACTAAAGTTAATAATAATTTAATAGTTTAACCTTCCAAAACAAAACAAAACAAAAAATACACATTTAAGAGAGGGTGGAGCCTTGTTATAAGCCTTTTTGAGGTTAGAAACATTTTGTGATTTTTAAATACATATTTATTAGCAGTATTTAGAACTGTGTTTGTCTATAGATTTTATAATATCATGTACTGTCTATGTGATTCACTCACTCACCCTTCAACACGCCAACATTCTGTGCAATCTTTGATTGTCCTAATCAGTATAATCGGAAGAAAAAAAAACTTTTTTCTGCGCTGGCATTACAGAAGCCAACCAGAAACTAAACATTGTAAGCTTCAAGCTTTTGAAAGCTTTCATTTGGCTTGTGTTCTAGGACGTCTGCAGCACAATATCACTCATCATAGCCATTGTCTCACTGTGGTAAATCCTCCAGATTGTATGAAAAATACGACTTTTTCAAACTGTCAGATTCTATATGTACTTTTTTCCCCTAATAATGTATTTGTACTGGTCCATTTAAAACTTTGAAGTGCTCACAGTCACTGTGCTGTGTTTTGAAGGGGAGCGAAGCACTTCCTGCCCCCAACTTGAATTTCACGCCTCATCCAGGTCACAAGAGTGAAACCCAGCAATACAAAATAGAAGATACTGAACTTTTCAGACTGTCCATAAACATAATGATTTTGTGGCTTAAAGTAAATTTACAACAGCCATGCTTGTTAAGAATGGCAAATACAATTCTGAAGCTCCTGTGAAGAAATTAGTTACTTTACGCTGACAGAGAAAACTTTGAACTTTTGAAGACCTTATTCATTATGAAGTTGGTCGGGCTGATTGTTATAGTATTTTAAAAACTAGGTGCAGTAGTTAGGATAATGTGGACTCAGGAGATGTGTCTTAACAACTGAGAAAAACTATAATTGTCTAAAACGATGAAATTTCATAACAGTTTAATGCAACTTTGGGACAGCCACTGTGGATTGTATCTGGAACTTTGTTTGGAAATATTTCGCCGAGGTAGCACTTACGTACACTTTTGGGTTTGATGAGCTAACAGTGCAAGCTAAAGCAAACAGCCGGTGCCTCTCTCAGTCCTTCCGCTGTGCTGCATATACAGTAGAAGGCTGTAAAGATGTGAGAGCGGTCTCAAAGGCACATTATTCACAGAAATGAGGAGGCACACTTCCAGAGCCCTCATCTAACGCTGACTTTAAAAGGTCTGTATGCACAATGCAGCGTTCTTGTGGGTTTCAGTGCTTCTACTGTCTCTTTCTTGCCTGGGTTTTGCATATGCTAGCAGGGGTTTTCTATATAATGTCAATTTGGTTCTGTTCTTGATTATTGGTTCATCCATTTTAGGTAATGGTTGTTTACAGAGCAGAGTATACCCCCTCAACTCCACAAACTTATTTCAAACAAACTTTCTGCTGGAAAAGCATGAAAAGAATGGGAGAAAGGAGGGACTGAGAGTGGAGAGCAACAATGTGATTGGTTTGATAGTAGGCAATACTATTTAAACCTCATATACACAACTAAAAGCAAAAAAAAAAAAAAGAGTTGTGTTTTGTTTGAGACTAACTTTAAATAAGAAAGCCAATCATTTCTGGTCAGTTTAGATCTTCAATTAAGAACATTTCCATTACAAGTGATGCTCAGAAGGTTGGAGCTATGTAAAAATGGGCGAATCGGACTAGCTAAAAAACATCAATGCTAGATCTATAGCCATTGCTCTGTCAGGGACAGACAGGATAGTAAGACTTCATTCACCTCACTCCTATCTATTGATAACATGTCTCACTTTATAACCAATCAACTCAATCCACAAATATCAATATAAATCCAGCTTGAAACATGTTAGAAGTAGCTTTACATGCTCATCACAGTGCTGCAGATACACAAGGATCCACTTTCTGTGAAGTTTATCGAAGCTTTCTGTGCATGTGTGCTTTTAAAACACTAATCTGCGCTATAGCACCTCATTTAACAAATAGTAACAAACTCATTGGATCTCTACTAGTGCAGTACTCTTAAAAACTTTGAGCACTTTGGCATTCTGAAAGTCGCATTACTGAAAACGGAAAACAGTCAATGCAATGTGCCGTAGTTTTAGTACCACAACTTTCATCTTGTATCACAGTAGAATGTGAGGATCATAAAATTTTTTAAGAGATTCTCCCTGTACAGTTTTTGTCTCATGTTTAAACATGATCAAAACTCTTATGTCACGACAGTCACAACAATGTTTATTCTTCTCCATTTTGCACGCTTGAGTTTCTCATTATTAACAAATCAGTGTGTGATAGGCAAAGTGCATACAGTTTACTACTCAGCTCGCTTTGGCCCTAAATGGGTCCCAGGTGCACTACTGTGGCCGGTGATCTATCAGAGTAGATTTTTTAAGCTTTTTATAAGATACAATCAGTAAATGCGTACGATTTAAAAGTGACACTATGTAGCTATGGGTTCATTGACATGGAAAGTAAAAATACATCTTTAGGGCATTCATAATGGATAAAAACATGTATTAGGTCATTATGTGAAAAAAATATAGAAAGGAAAACAACATTTCCATGGAAACAAGCAGCAGAAGGGCTTCTTCTTGGTTATAGAAGAATAAATTTGGGGGAAATGGACGCTCACACAAAGCAAGGAAGCACATTATAATAATTATTGTGGTCTAAAAAAGTTTTAAAATATGCTTCTATTCAAGTTTATTTTTTGGCTAAAAAGTTACACGGTGTGCCTATGAAGCACCCAATTAGCTTCAAACCTGGACTGAGCTGGGACAAACCATTGTGAACAAACCCTGAGTAGTTCTTGCACCTATTGTTTATTATTTGTTATGAGCTTATATTGCATTCTACTTCAAGAATCCACTTCCTGGCAATGTAATCCACTGTCAAGGCTATTTACGAAATGCCACCCAGTCACACTATTATTATTATTCCCTGATTAAATTCTTGTCCGGGGAAAAAGAAAAACACTCCAGAGCTTCAGTGCTCCGGCTCTATTAAAAAGATTGAGTATCCATGTTTAACGCAATCTAATGGATGTGTGAAATAAGCCTGGCTATTAATGTGTAATGTATAATTGAATGTTCTACATGGCCAAACTTGTTTACAAGAATAATGGATGTTTCTTGAGGTAACACAGGCAGGGACACAGAGGAAGAGAGAGACTATAGACCACTCATTGGCTTGTGGCTCTTGAAGGTGAGCAGGTTATGCCACAGACGTTAGACGTAATTATCACAATCAAGTCGGGGCTGTTTGATGAGCACTTAAAAGCTAGAGGCAAGCTCATGTTTTAGCTGTAAGCTGTGGTCCGAAAACATCCGGGGAACAGTGGAGGCTTAATTAATTTACACCTTGGACAAGAAGCCAAGCAGTGCTCGTGTCTCTGTGATGTGTCTAACAGTATGTGTGAAGAAGTGCAACACACAAACAAACTATACATCAGCTAAGCAATCCATTTAATACATGTACTTTATGTAAAAAAAAGGAACATTCAGAGTTATCTATTATGTTTTTGTGCTTGAGTTTCTGGATTACTCACATTAAACTAACTTTGGAATTTTGTATATTTTAAGTAATGTAACTCTCCTTTTCATTTAAATCCCTAGCTATATCTAAAGGTACCCCAGATAATATGCAAATAAATTAGTTCACGTTAACATTATTGGCAATTATCGTTTTACCAATAATGATGGCTTAAAGTTGGCCTAATTTTGACTTTAAGAACATCTATTCAAATACCATTTCAAATTATTCAATGTGAAAGTTCAAACCTTTGATGCCCCCTATAGGACCTGGACCAACTCCCTCTCCTGCATTGGTTATCCTGCTTTATGAATCGTTTCCCTCTGCCATTGGACTTCACTGACTTAAGGTTTTAATTTGATCGGATCAGTCCTGGTCACATCTATAGCTTGTTTGTCCATGAGAGTGGATCTCTACTTCACTGTGGTTCTCCTCGAGGTTTCTTTTTCCTGACGAGTTTTTCCTTTTCAAGAAGAAGGGTCTAAAGACAGACAAAGCTCTGGGACTTGTTGTTGGACAATACTTGATTATTTGTATCTGTTTTTCTAATCCTTCTGTTGTTATCAACCAATGACTGTTTCATTGTTGATTTTCTAAAATTTGTATTTGTTATATCAACAATTCAGAGTCTTCTGAGATGACAGCTGTGATTGTGGGCTGCACAAAAATAAACTGAATTGATTGGAATTATTTGAAACCTGAAATCAATCCAAGTTCCCCCTGATAAGTGCTACAATAGTGCAAACAATACATAACATTTTGGCCCTTTTGCATTGTATTAAAATTGATATGAGACAGGTAACTTCTAATTGAAAACTGTAATGATGATTTCTACCTAACTACATGACCATAGAAATAATCAACTGCAAAGTGCCACAAAGACGGACCATATGACCCTATCCATGGAAAGCTGTAGTTAATTAGAGATTTTGGTCAAAATTGAAAAAGAAAAAGTTTATAAGAAATGTAAGTAGTTGGTGTTGCAGAAAAACTGTAAATTCAAGTACAGATTTAGCTCTGAACATGGAGAAATAAATGTGCAGAAGAATTTTCAGTTCATAAGCAAGTCTTGTAAAAATGCTCAAACATTAAGCATTAGCTGTTCGTGAGTCAAGAACACTCACTTGGCACGCTGGTTCTTTTAGTCTATTTTAAGTCTTCTCTTTGTTTGTGGAGGTGCATTGTGCTATAAGGCTGTGTGGCTATAAAGCGATGCCTGGAAGATGCAGGCTTTGTGCTCTGCCTGTGTTCTGTGTGTGCCTGTTCCCTTTTCCATCTGTTGGAGTTGCTTTGCGTGTTTACCTGAAAAGAACAGCAGGGTGGGACTGAGGTGGAGAGTGCATTCTCATGCTCCAATGCGCATTAGACACAGCAGCGGTCTCAGGAGTCAGCCTTTCAATCTTTCTTCTCTCAACTCAAGCCTGTCCTCTGTCCATCTACTGTATGTGTTAGCTTAACATACACTTTATTTTCTTTTCTTTTTAACACTGACTAGAAAGTAAGTATTCTTTTATTGACAGAATCACCCAAGTAGAATTCCCATAAAGGTTGATGGTAAGGTGGATTTGACATTAGTAATCATAGTAATCTTAGCCCTTTGACAACCAGCAATTTGAAGTTATTTTAATCAAACTCCTCCATTTGGACATCTTAAAGGGCCTCTGATAGGTTGAATAAAACAAAAGTTAAAACAAAGTTAGAATAATTATTCTTAGGACTCAATGTTCATCCCATTTTAGCCATTTTCTTGGATTACAAATGTACTTCCTGTTCATAGATGATGATATATAGTAAATTGGGCCAAAACTCTTCTAATGTAACAGGTTAAATGCATTTTAATAGGGTCATTAAAATACTTTCATTGTGAGACAATTGAAAATGTCTTTGTTTCCCTAATGTGATGTCACCAGTTTAGAACTCTGCTGTTTTTTTTCCCAACACATTTACAAACTTTTTTTAATTCTGTCATTTGTATTTACAACTAGTGTTAATCTACAAAATTAAATTAGAATGGGAAATACACAGAAACATTAATGTTTGAGTGATTGAACGATTCAAGCAGCTATAAAACCTGTATTTTTACCCTAAATTTAGCTTTTCCATTATATATCTTTACCAAAGCATAACATGTATTACTTTATTACACAAAAAACAAACACATCTGACACTGTTACTTTAAGGAAACCAAACATTTGACAATAGGTGGCTTATCGATCAGCGTGAATTTTCGCTCTTGCTCTATCCACTATACATCTTGTTGGCCTTGAAAACTGCTTTGATTAAAACAACAAAACAGAAGCAGTTCCGATGTATTCACCACTGACCTAAGTCTAAGAGCAACTGAAGTTATTCTCATTTGAAAGTAACGTCTGAGCTGTAAAGTAATTTCATTCACAAATGTTGATTTAGCAGCATAACTTTGGTTTTTACACAGCGATAAACTCTAGTGAAAAGCATCCACAGCTTTTTCTGCTTTAAGGTTAGGCGCACAACTCCCGCGTTGATAAACAAATGATCCCTCTTGGACATCTGTTAAAAATGAAATGTAAGATACATGGATATTTTAGCATACCATCCTTTTGCTTGATCATTGGAAGTCTTAGACAAATATGGGATACAGGTGTGTTAGTTTGGAAGCTTAGGTGCTTTAGGGACATCAAAGACTGCCTTTTATTTTAGACATACGCAGCAGTAAACCAGGCATACATGTTTTCTAATGAATATGGCACAAGAATGCTGACACAACTCTGTGAGGCTATTGTCTTGACAAAATAAGGAAGGCTAACCACTCAGCCACCACTTATCCCTGGTTTGATTTGCACACGCTTTAAATTGTGTTTGAAGTTACGGGCTGGTTTAAGCTGATGTATAGGTCTTATTGAACTTGAATAAATAAAGGATCAAGATTAGTCAGCTCCTTCCTGCAACAGGAGGATGTGCTCTGCATGTGAAGAACGCAAAAGCATCCTGTATTATGCATTATCTGAGCTATGGACACCTTAGCACAGACTAGTATAGATCCATCGGGTTTGACATGATGAATTACTATTTCAAAACCAAATATAGCTTTTTTTCCCCCCTCTCTCTACCAAAATCAGAGTTTTTTTTTTTTTTTTTAACAGAATAATGACATTGAAAAGAAGGACTTTAATCAGGGACAATTTTGGTAACACTTTAGAATAACTACAAAATAATTAGACTTAATACATTGTGAATTACACCTAAAGAAAGACTTAGTTCATCATGAACAAATGATTAATTAATAGATGAAAAAGTTTATTGATTCTTAGTAACTACTTAATTACTCTGAATCCTGCCCCCTAACCCTAAATCCTAACCTTAGCTCCTTAGTTAAGTAGTTAATCAGCATTAATACATTTTTTATTCATTAATTCACCATTAGTTCATGAATAAATAAGGTTTTATTTATGCTTTATTCATGGTTTACTAAGGCCAATTAAGGTGTAGTTAATATAAAGTGGTACCACAATTTAAAATCTCGGTACCACTTTATATTAACTACACCTAAATTAGCCTTAGTAAAACCTTAATAAAGCATGAATAAAGACTCAAATATTCATGAACAAATGATCAATTAATAGATGAAAAAGTTTATTAATGCTTAGTGACTACTTATTTAAGGAGATAATGGTTAGGATTTTGGGTTGGAGGTTGGGCTTGTGGTACTTAAGAAGTTATTAAGCCTTAAAAAACTTTCTGATTCATTAATTTGTCATTTGTTCATAATGAACTAAGTCTTTATTCATGTTTTAATAAGGGTTTATTAGGAGTAATTAAGATGTAGTTATTATAAAGTGTTACCAAAATCTCTAGATAGGTAAATCTGTAAATGATTGTGTATCTCTTTAGGATGTTTTTCCTATTGAACATCTAATTCTCATTATCAAAGTTGTGTTTGTAATAAAGTCATGAGCTACTTTAAAAGTGTTTGTTGTGAGTGGATGAATCAGTTGTTTATATACTATCATATGTATCCTGTAGCTTCGATCAAAAGCATTATATTGTTCTCGTGACAAGTCTTGCACTGTGATCCTGGAGAAGACAAATAAAGCAAATTACGGAACCTCGTAATCTAAAAGCTGCTCATCTAGTCTGAAAATAAGCTATGCAATAAAGTGTATAATAAAGATAATAAGTGATGCATGGCAAAAATAGACGAGTAAAGCAATTTCATGAAAGATTGTGTGTTCCAGCCTCAAATAAATCTGTGGGAAACACTTCATGAAGGCATAATCTTCCTGTATGTTAACCAAAACCATGTAGCCTAATGATTCAAGTTTAAAATAGACGACAGAATTAACTATTACAAAGGCATCCAATGGGAATCAAAACTTTTTGCTTGTTGCTTTGAAAATCTGGCCTCAAAGTTAATTTCTTGCGTTTCAGAAGCTGTGAGTGACAGATGAATTAGCCAATCAGATCTGTTGTATGAAAATCGGGCTGGTAAAAAAAATATTTTCAAACATTTCTGCAGATTGTATTGCTTGATTTACCCTAAATCAGTCATTACTTCTGCTGTTAATGTGTGTTCTCTCAAAAGCCAACTGCAGGAGCATAGTTCTAGTCTTATTCTTATGTAAACCTATTGATTGCTGCCAAGAATTGAGGTCTGGCAAATCTGTGTTGTGTCAATGCAAACAAACTCCCATCTCCCACTCAAGGACACTTCAGGAGACCAGACGCATGGATCCAATCTCTTGTCTATTACAAGTGATGGACATTCTCTCTAACTGCATTTCCACTCTTGACATTTGCAGTGGATTCTTTCAAAGTGACAGCTGGGGCACAATTTAGTTACCAACTTTACACCTTTAGCCCTTGTTTTCGCGAGTGGTCATCGTGGGATTCGGCCCCATACATCGCAGATTGGGCTCCTGTCTGTCCCAAACTCCATGCTATGCTACACATTTGAGAGCTAACGGGACAGCAACATGCACTTACCCCATCCCAAGGCAGCAGTTCCATTTCCTTAGCTCTTATCTGAAGTGACAAGAAGAAGTTTTCCTGCCTCATGTGCCCGGAGCGCTTCCTGAATTATCTCCCAGCGTTCCGACACCACAGGCTATCTCGGTGTCCCTGATGCCCTCCCCTGTGCTAAAAATATGTTAAACAGAGACTGAAGGCATGGCGGGGAATCAGCTTGTGGGCATGTGGAAGAACTGGGATGTTTTGGTGTTTGTGTGAAATCGGAAACAGGAATGTTGACATGTACTGCAGTTTGTTGGCTGCTTTCTCGACATCTTACATCTGGTTTAGAGTTCGTTCAATAATGAAATCATTAAAGAAGATGCACTGTGTTTCTTTCTAAGGCTGTCGTGTTTATTGTGTTTTTATCGCATTAACGCAAAACTTTTAGAACATGCTTATACTGTATGTACCATTGAAAAGCTTCATCCATGTGCCACTCGATGTCCATGTCTCGACAAAGTCACAGAGCGTGGTCGCTAAATGTTTGTCCACTGACGTTGTTGGAAAAAGTCCAATAGAATTGTCTTTCAAACTCTGGCAAAAACCTTCAAAGGTCTATGTCAAGGCACCGCTAGTTATAACTAACACTTCATGTGACTTCTACACAATAAAAGCCTCATAATCCTCAGCTGCAGAAAGCACTTTATTGTGAAAGAGCAGTGTAAAACATTCTGTGTAATGAGTGAGACATCTCAATATCACGAGTTGGCATAATGTTATTGGAAAGCCTGCAAAAGATTATTTTACACTTCAAGATAACAATACATTCTACAATCAAACACACAATGAACAGGAAGGAAGGCTAAAAATGTTAATAGAATACAAAATGCAATTTAAAAATATAAAATGAAAACACTAAATTAAATGCAATTAATCACAATTTAAATAATTTACCGCTTGACAGCCCTAGTTTTGAATTTGTAAATTGTATTTTGTTTGTCATAAAGCAGGTTTCATCTAAAACAGACTGGAAACAATAAACAAGTTTGTTGACTTTTTGATTAATATTGACTCATTTTTATTGGTGGAAAGTGGCAACATATGACTTTGAACAAGGACCTAATATATAATGAACAAAATGTTGCAGTAATGACCAGGCTTAGTATTTAATAGAAGGGTTAGTGTAAAGGGTAAGAGTAAACTTATATATTGAACATGTATCCATTGTTTTCTATGGAGGCAACATTACACTACAGATACTTCTACTATCTGAAAGTTTTACCAAGGCAGCTGAGAAACACTGTCCCTCCATCACATCCTAGGTGCTCCCCAAGAGCTTCATCCAGTAGCAAAGCAAAGTCTGGGGGCTTCTCTCTATGTGGAACAGCAGCTCTACTCTAAGCACCTACTGTATGACCAAACACCTCATTATATCTCTAAGCATGGGAGTGTTTTGTTTTTGTTTTTTCCCATTCCTTTTTTACATCAAATATTGGTTGAATCCAGGTGGCGATGTTTTCTTTGGGTTTTACGGGTAAATCTTAACCACAAGCTCCAGCCCTAAACTTACTCATTTTAGTAATTTGAAGCCTTGCTGTTAAACCCAAAGAAATTGTTGCCACGTAGCTTCAACCAAAATTTTGGGTTATTTTACAACGTAAAAAAAAAAGGCGTGAAAACGTGCTTATCATACATGGTTGACCTTTCATTGTATATCTACGTTGTCTCCTGAGACTGTCTGTTTTTGTTTTGTTTCAGTAAGTGTTTATAGCAAAAACTTACTCCTGTAAAATTGCAGTAAACCATTTGGACCTTCTACTAGAATTCTCGATTTAGCATACCTGGTCATTTCAAGCATTGATTTAGAAGCTTGTTTGTCGACTGATGCTCATTAAAATGCTTCTTGAAAAGGCAAATATTTTCTCAGGTGGTGTTTTGTGAAAACTTGGGAAATGGCTGCTGTATAATAATGTATTGCCAACAACAGTGAGCTTTCGTGATGAGGAGGGTGTGGGGAGAATGCGAAATGACAAAACCTGAGCTTGACATGCTAATGAGCCATTGATTGGCTTCACTGATGTTTGCACTTTTCCCGCTCTAATCCTCTCCAAGCTCACTGTAAAGAGTCCTCCATCTGCACCCAGCTCTGCACTTTAGCAGCGTGCCAGGGAGACATAAGGAATGTACTGGAATTAGTGACGGTACTGTGGGAGTTTTGTCCACTGGTTTAAGGTTGCTGGTTTCAATCTCTCGAAACATCGTATAGGGTTTTTTACTTAAACAGGCTTCACATTTGGGGATAAAGACATACAAATAACAAAGGACAGTGAGCACACTTAAAGAATGAGAGGCTGACGGTTTGATCCCTGCTTCTGTTGTGTCATTGGCAAAACACTTTGTGGGTGACAGATTCCTTAATGTAATGTAATGTTCACGGAATTAGCATTTCTTTCTATAATATTTTTGGCCTACATACAAAAGAAAGAAAGAAAGAAAATAGAACTAACTACTACATGAGCTAGTACTGGGGTAACATTCAATCAAATCTGACTTTATTTATAAATCAAATTGATTTATTTTTGCATAGCCCAAATTACAACAACTGGCATCTCTGTGGACTTTCCAAGATTGTTAATTAGCAAACATCAGTGGTAGAAAATTGGTCAAAACCAAACAGTGATACAGAAAATAAGAAACAGTGATTGGTCGAGGATGTGAAAGCAAATTATTAAACAAACAAATAATTATAAAACACAGCAGTCAACCAAAGTACTGTAAACACATAATATACTACAGTATAACATGGAAACAGCGAAACGAAGAATAAAATTGAGAAAATATACAAGAGAAATGTCACCATTCACACTCAGTTATGCCAAACATCATTGTTTTTAAGAAGAGATTTAAACATACTGTTTTTATCGAAGTTTTGTGTTTTGTTGAATGTCATTTTAATTTTCACTGCAAACCAATTTCCTTATGAGGACAATGAATTACTACTACTAGAATACTGAGTTAATCGGCCTAACATTCAGTGGAAGTGCATTTCAGAGTCTCAAAGCAGCCTCTGAAAAAGCATGAGTTCCCTTTTGTCTTAGGTACAACAAGAAGGATCTGACCTTCTGACCTGAGTCAGTGAGATATGTATAGCACAAGTAGGTCCTGAAGGAGGACTATTCCTGGATTTTAGACATATAGGAAACAGTGAACACATTTTTGCCAACAGTTACTTTGTCAAAGTTATAAAGTTATTTTATGAAGAAACAATAAATTAAAAACTCTATATGATGACATTAAGTATTGTAGCTGCCTAAAGTAGCTATATTTTCCACAATCATTGCTTTAAAGTTCAGTCTGACCATTTGTAGAAGTAGAAAAGTTTCCTGCCTTTGACTGCAGAATGAGCAAACCTCAGCATTAACTTCTTTAGCACCAACTCTGCCTTTTGTTCCAGATAGGCTCCAACTGGTCCTATTTTTCTCTGCTCAATTAAACTGGCTATTAATTGTGAAAAAGCCGCAGGGAACCTCAGTCACTTGAATTGAATTCATTAGTCAAGCTTTTCATTTTATTGTCAGTAAATGCAAAACAGTAAATGACTGAAATATTTTTTATTCTCAACAACAAAGCAGCTCACCCTCAGCTGCCTGACTGAGGTCTGAAGAGTTCCATATAATGAACCCGAAAGAAACAGTACAGATGAACTACTTTACCCTCAACTTTGAGACTTTGATGTCCAAAAGTACAGTTAACTACCACTTCAGGCGATAGAAAAAAAAAAAAAAAAAAGCATCCAGCTCGATACATTTAACATGACTTTGTGGTGGTCTTTCAGTTTTACTGGTAATTGGGAATGAATGCATTTTTTATTTTTGTTTTAGCATCTATTTTATAACTAAGATGACATTAATGCTTTCACATAACTATTAAGGTTGTAATGATATTGTCAGGGAAATTATCTTTTAAAGAACTTGCAGAATTGTCTTATTTATTTTTATTTTTTTTTTTTTGCTTTATTTTTTATTATAATTATTTTTTTAGCATTTCTGTCAGTAAATCTGCCAGGTTCGGTTTGATTATTTCTCCTACATGTCATTTCCGTCTTTTTTTTCTTCCTCAACGCAGCTATGCCGTGGCCCATTTAGCATCTGAAGTCAAATTACATTAACCCTAAACCTTACACTGACATTATAATTTCTTAAGTAAATATTTTAAAACTAAGGGCCTCATTCATGAAAATCTTCGTAAAATCTGTGCGTAACTTTCACTTTAAGAAGCCGCTGCGAAAACTCTACGTGTGATTCACGACGGGTTCGTAACGAGCCAAATTCCTTCCTAACAGCCTTTACGCCAAATTCACCAAACTACAGCTACGAACGGTTATTTACATAAAAATGAATAATGCATACTTCCTTATATGGCAAAATGGGCCGGACACAGCGCGTCATTCACAAGATTTCTGCTGGAGCAGAGCTGGAAGGAGGAAGCGCTGCTACGGAGGAGGAAGAAAGTGCAGCAGCGCTTTCGCTGATTAAAAACGTCAGCGTCTTTTAAAAATGTCCAAACTCACATGAACACACTCAGAGGAAACATGTTCAAGTCACAGATGTTATGAAATAACGCTGGGCTTTTGCCGTTTATATCGCGTTTCACGTCGCGGTAGAACGCGCGTGTGGGGGAGCGGGGGAGGGGGGCAGCGGCAGTAGAGGGGAGCACAGTCAGAGCACCGTGCGCTCTGGTCCTGGGGGACACAAGGTCCTGAGTCCTGTGGGGTCAGAACACAGAGGCTCTGCGGCTGGGACAGGCTGCTGCAGGTTTATTAAAGGAGTCATTTTTAGCATGAGTGATGACTTTTTTGTTTCTAAAATTGTTTTACATATAATAATTTATAAAAATACATAACCTACAATCATGTAGGAATTAAAATTTTTGACTGAATTTTATAAGAAATAAAAATCTGAAACAGCAGATTTTTTGTTCTTACGAGTGCTCCTCAGTGTTCGTAGGATTTGTTCTTACAGACGAACATTTTCCGTTAAGAACAAATTTTGTGAATGCCAAAAATGTTCGTAAACAGCCCTTAAGAACAAATTTGTTCGTAAGAACGTTTCATGAATGAGGCCCATAGAGTCTAGATAACCACCATTGCAAAGTGATGCACATAACTGTATGACATAACTATAATTGACAAAAAAAAAAAAAAAAAAAAATCAGGCATGTAATGTTATATGCAGCTGTAGATGGAGGTCTCCCTCAATTCCAGCAACACAGTCTCACTAGATGGCGTACTTTTACCATGACACAGAAACAGCGTATTTTGACCACGACTTCACAGCTATTTTTATTACTTATGTTACGCCGTGCATTTAGCACGATATGAAAAAGGGTAAAAATGACACGGGATTACACAGCGTTAAAAAAACACGAGTTTTGGTTGCAGCCACATGGGGACGTTTTCTTCAGGTGAAACGGGTAAGTTCAGGCATAAAGTTACTAAAATTGGGGCTTGGGGCAGGTTGAGATTAGAATCAGGATTTCATTAATATTCATAAATAAGAACACGTCTTAACAACCACGATTGAAATGAATGGGACTGTGACGCATAGTATAATTCGGTAAAAGAGCTGTGAACTCGTGCTAATCATACCTAATTTACATATTGTGTAATGTCGTGGTAAATGTACGCTTTCTTGTGAGATCAGGCTCATTCCAGACATGCCTGCCATCTTATTTTGCTTCAATACAGATGTTTCTAAGTTCTTATAAGCAAACCAAAGTAAATGTTCTCAACAGTAACTTGTTTAAAAGAGACAAGAGCAATGTAAATATCACTAACTCTATATCTACAGTATAATCTAATGCCAGGAAGTGTGTTATTAGCATGCTATGTTGTTGTGAGTTATGAAAAGTGCTACTGAACTAAAATTAGCATGTTACTGCTATAAAAGTTGAACATGAAGTCCTGTTTATGTTTTAAAGATTAGCTCATGAATAAATGAATTGACCCTGTTTGAATTAATTTGACTGTGTGGCATCCATCATTACAGTCATATTATAAATGAAGTCTTTTGGATTTACTGACAATGTTTTGTGCATTTTAATTAAGAAGGATCGATAAATTTCATGGCTTATGACTGTAGCAAGCTGATATGTAACCACATACACATGTCATGAAGCCTATGCATATCAAATAGTGCTGCAGTATCTCTCATGGCATCTATAGCGACAAAGTTTGTCTGCAAAGAGCTATAGAAGTATGTTGGGTGTGTGGGTTTATTAAAATGTAAAGAATTTATTCCTTGGAATGATTTATGTCTGTGAACTCTGCAAAAAACGATCAAAGCTGCTATGAATTTGAATATTCTCTGCCACAGGCCTGCTTTTGCTAGCTGCCTTCAGTTGTCAAAAAGTGCTTTTAAGTCCTCATACCATCACTGTATATCTTTCCATGTGCAACTTTGAGCCATCACTGTCACTTACTGCCCCATAATAACACTGCTTGTTAATAGCTGTCCCTTTTCCTCTAAGGACCGGCTGAATAAGATTTGAAGCACAAAATAGAAGGATTCTTGGCTCTTCTATTAACTAATTGGCACTGTTGTGAGCATGTGGCAAGAACAAGGCAGGGAAAAAATAGTTAGCGCACAAACTGTAAGACAAGATGACACTGGAACGGAAATTCCCAACGGTCTTCTGTCGCACCGTAATGTACTCTGTTTAAACGAAGAACAAAGGATGTAATTTATAGCCTCAAAATGCAAATAAGCAATAGAATTAATTATTAATGTTAAGATAAATACATTTTTTGAGTGATTATATTATAAAACGTGTAATGTGTGTTGCAATCACATGGGAGAAAACCCTTTTAAAGACGTAACAACAGTGAAAAGGTGTGAAACAGTATGATATTGTAGATTAAAGGGAGAAAGCAGGTGACATAAAAGGATAGAAATCTTGATAGGTGCTATTTCTGAATTTGAAAGGTTTGACACCTGATTTCCCAATGGAGACTATATACAATATAGCGTGAATGCATATACGTATTTCCAGGTATAGGGCAGATTTATTGGTCAGATCTGCAGAGACATGGTCACCGCTCTTTTCATTATAGTTTAGATAAAAACTAAAAATACCCACAATAAAATAAATGCAAGATAAGTGTCTATGGAACTTCTAGCCAAAGCAAAAATGTATTCACAACAATAGATATTTTTGTACAACTGCTTAAAAGAGTGTTTGTCTGTTGTTCAGCTGATAAGAGAAAAAAGTGATTGAGGTTGTATAATCATTTTTTAATTGCAGTTGCTCCAGATGCTCTGACAGTCTTGTTAGACGGAATAAAATAAACATGTGTAATGAAAGAATCAAGTATCACTACTTTGTGTAATTCGAGACTTATTAGGCAAAGGGAAGTTTGTCGTATACAGTCATGTTAGACATCCTGCTGTTTGTGAAATGTTTCCTTATATAAAAATAGACCCAGAATCTCTGCTAACGTTGGCTCCATCTATCTGATCTCGGAAATCACAAAACTAGTAAATATTTATGGAAACTTAAGTGGCATTTGTTTTTTTAGTAACAATTACAATTATTGTCAGACAGAAAATCCAACAAAAAGACAAAAAACCTTTGCTTTGGCATCTCACGTATAAAAAACAAACAAACAAACAAAAAAAAACTCTAAAGCAAAGACATAGGACAAGACTATTCAAATGACGACCCGGGGGCCAAAAGCGGCCCACTAAGCAATATGTTGATGAAATATCTTGATGAAACATCAAATGGACTCATTTGCTTGATAAGCAGAGTTTGCTGTTCTTAGTGTCCTTTGCTAAAGTTAGTTCTGTTCTTTAGTAGGCTATGTATCATTTGATCCAGATTCTGTTATACTGTTTAAATTATCAAGATCTTATAGTTGTGGTTTTAGGCTCACATTTTGTGGTCTAGCCTTGTTTAAGGTGTACTTTGCATCTGATGTAATCCAAATGTAGATTAGGTTTAGTCTTGGTTTGGAACTCTGTATATGACAATGAAAAAATAGATAGGAAATAATGGTAGTAATATTTGTTGAAATCAGATATTTAACACTGTTGGAGTTCAGTTTTGTGGTCTGGTTCTCAGAAGCCAAAACATGTGGCCCAATGGTAAATGTCCTACGTCAGAGGTCAGAGGTTTGGATACCTGTGAGATAGGACATAGCGTGAGGAATTACAAAAGAGACGTAAACAAACCTAGCTTTAAAGCAGAACTAAGCAACTTCAGCGGTAGTGCTACTCCTAAAATTGAAATAAGGCCGTAAAACATATAAGCACATTTTACACTGCTAAACAAAAAACAAAAAAAGTAATAATGATCAAAAAGCCAGTGTTTCTTAGGAGAGTAATTTGGGTAGACATGGGTAGATAGAGAAGTTGCAATTGCTGTATTTGCAGCGGTAGGCTGATGGATTTTTCAAAAGTATATATGAAACCAACATAAGGGAGACTTACAAAGACTTTAACAAGGTTAAAATGTTACTTATTACTGCTTTAAGTCTGATGAAGCTTTGTGAATGCCACAGAATTGTATATTCAGAATGTTTTTTTTTTTTTTAGGCTGACAGGGGACAGACTTACTAAACCAAATTTATGAAACTAGAGTGAATAAAGTTCAATGCATCTCCTGTGTTTTTGCTGATAGAACTATGTCCTAATGGTTAAAAAGCTAACAAAATTGGACAATTTTGGTTATACGTTTTGTATAAAAAATATTACAAAGATACTAAAAATAGCTCCATGTATACATTGTATTCAATGCTGTATATGTTGCGGTAGCTTGTCTTGTCTTACGAAAGGTTTTAATAATCTATTAAACCAATGGCGGCAAACATGATAATCAACTCAACCATTCCTTCAGAAGCATGCTAGTCATAACATGTTCAAGTTCAAGTGTTTTAAAGTGATGGGAAGTGAGCAGAAAGAACGGAGGGTTAAACATCGGTTAAGTGCTGATGGAAGCAAGACTACAGACACGTACGTACACTATAGTCTGTGAATACAAAGTGGAGACAGAGGAGAAGTGACGGAGGCATGAAGACAAAGAGGATAGGTGAGAGAATATTAAGGCAGGGGGCGGTACCGGGGGGAGTTATAGCCGCACATGGCAGCAGGCTGAACTCTGAATGAATATTAGAAGGAGGAGAGCTCTTCACTTGGCGTTGATGTAAAGGAGGATGGAGGTGAAAGGAAAAAAAAAATCATAAGTATGGAGAGTGTGCAGAGGAGAGATAGGCGTTCTCACTGGCCCTTTGGGAACAGCTCAGCGGAAGCAGGACAGGTGCGATACCAGGATGAAGTGTGCAGTGGTAAAAGTGTGGTAAGAGATTGGACGGGTACAGGAAGGAGACAAGACACCAACGCATTGTATCAGTGTTTGTGGTCAGAGCAGCTGCACATGGCTAGAGAAATCAGACGTACTGTCTTGCTACGCCCAGATTAATTTAGTTTTAAATGACATTTTCATAATCTTGAAAGACTGGCTTGTCAGAATGTGAGGACACTCAGACATCTTGCCTTGAAAACGTATTTCTCTTGTGTTGTGGCCAAAGACCACAGGTCACATTTAGGGCTGGATGATATTGACACAAATTTAGATCTCAATAGTTTTTGGGCATATCTCGATAACGGTATTTAAGTCCAGACAGTTTTTCTCATTAATAACATTGCACTTTGCCATGATTTTTAATTAATGTTAGACATTAATTAAAAATCATGGCACATTCAACAACAACAAAAACAGCAACCAAAAATGACATCTGTGTTAAATATTATTGGCCTGGAGAATGTTGTCATGGTGTCACGTGAACACAACTTATTGTCAGGCAAATGTGAAATGTTACTTACTAGCACCATGTCTCTCAAAATTCTATACTTACTTGGCTTTTTTGTGTAAATTTTTACTATAAACAATAGCCTATGCCTGATATTCAGTTTTTGGATATCTTGAAAAAAAAAACATTCACAATATTATCTAAAATGTGATATATTGTGCAACCCTGATCACATTGTATCTTAACTTTTACCTCTTTTTCATGTATTTATTTTTTTTAGGCTATACACTCAAAGAATATGTATACTGTTTAGTCCAACTTTGTATCCACTCTTTTGCTACCCAAAGCCAAAAATAGAAAAACTAAAGAAAATCAAGTCAATTTCCAAAAATTCAGACAACTCCAGATGGATTTTGGTTTGCTAAGGAACACTGACTTGTAATTTAAGGCTTGTGCTACGTTCCAGGCAACTGAGAGGTTGGATATTTCCCAGTTAAACATTATGAGTTCAAAACGTACCAGTTGAGTCGACTTATAGGTAAACCACATGGCTAATGCTAACCTGCAGGCTAAACAAAAGTAATGCTTGTAAACTATTAATGAACCTAAAAAATGAAATTGTAGGTGCAGTGGGAGTTCCTTGACCAGCTCCCAGTTACGATCATTGACCAGTTCGAGTGCCATTCGTTCCTTCACTTTATTTATTTTAAATCAAGTGGGAAATGGATAAATATTGTGGTGGCCAAAACATAAGCTAGTTTTACTTTCGCTTTGAGTATCTAGTATATTCTTTAGTTTTGAAATTGAATGCACAGAGAGACAAAGATGCAAGAGATGATTCAACAAACTGTTCAAAACCTCTAAATCCATGCATCAATGAAATTTTGAAGTGAACACTAACATTTGGATACAAATCCAAAGATATTTCTCATTATCCTGTGTGTGTCCGTTATTAACACCTCAACCATTCCAACGTCTAATTAATGCAGATAGCCAAATGCCAGTGCTGATGAAAAGGCATGATGAGGGATTAGCCGAAATAACAAACCCCAGCACCACAACTCCTGCTGCACGATTAGTTGTGGAGACGCATACCTTTTTTTTTTTCCCTGTGCTTCTGTCTTCTGCTTAACGAAGGCTTTCTCCCTTCTGCCATGTTGGCCCTGTTCTTTCCCAGCTTCCCTCCCCTCGTGGTTGTCCTAATTCCATTCTGATAGATGGAGGAAAAGGGGAAAGCTCATTAAAATGGCTTTTGCTGATTGTGCGGCTAGCTGTGTGAAAGAGAGACAGTCTGGTAAAGTATTCTCCAGGTGTAACGAGAGTGTTGTTTAGAGGTACTTTGCCGTAACAATACTTTGGCAGCTCAAATAATATGGCCTGGGAACAAGCTTGGGAAAACAAACAAAATGTGGCTTTTGTTTAGAAACAACTTGTAGCAGCACAATTTGCAGGGTTTTGTTTTGAGTCTTTTCTCCGTGGGGTGGCCTAAGGCTGGCCGCACGACCATAGAGCTGGAAGCAAGATTTCAATTGGAAATTTGTCACATTAAAACAAACATTTTAGGGAACAAATACGCTCGAACTGCAATGGTTAAAACTTTTTTTTTTTTTTTTGTGGTCAGGTCCTTGCACAGATTGGAGCGTATGTCTTTTGTTTTGTTTTTTTCCCCTGGGTTTCTAGTAGCCAATCAGAAAGCTTTGCAACAACAGTAGCACCATGTTCGTGTTGTTCTAGTGTTCCTATGCACAAAAGTCACTTGGCAACAAAGCGTACAGCTGATCTGTGATCTTACTGTGATTGGTGTAAATGACTAGACGCTCCTGGAACCTCTAGACAGAAGCTCCAATGGCAGCTTGAGCAAAGGTATAAAGTGACGCAGAACAAGGTTTTATCCAATGTTGTTTCACTTTTTATAAACGCACACATGAAAGAAAACACTTGATCAGGTAACAAGCACACTGTTGTCTGCGAATTCTGTCGTCTTTGTTCTTTACGATGCAATTGTGAAACAAATAATCGTTGTAAATGTCTTATGTTTTTTTTTTTTTTTTTGACATGTCTAAAAATTTCAAACAATTGTAAACTCCTCATGTTACATGCCCTGAAGAAGACATTTGTCGAAATGGCATTAATCAAATACATTGATCTGCAAATACATCGGAGTGCCTCAGATCTCTCTTTGCTACTCCAGATAGCAAACTCCTCTAGTGTGCAGCTGGCTTTAGAGTGAAAGAGATTGAGTTAGAGAGAGCGCAAGATGTGCAAACTAACTGATTAGACATGTTTACATTGAGAATGATTTCTCAATTATCTAATTAACATGACAAAAACCTACAAAAAGAGTAGGTTGATCCAAAACCTATATTTCCATGGCTGAAAGGGGATCCCAACACACCAGTGTTCGCTAAAATGTTACAGAATGTTCATAGGTTTAAGCAAAATGTCCAATGTTTGTGTGCACCAACAATGTACCCTTTCTCTTTAAGTCTACATAGAACGTATTGGTTTGGCAACTGTATGGTAACGTATTGTGTCAACTACTAAGTGCATTTCATAAAAAAAGGTTAATTGAAGTAATTCTTCTACTTTATTTATCTTTTGGGCAACTTCACTCATAGTAATTTAAACTCAGTTACGCTGTAAGGAACATGAACAATCTGGGCAAAACAAACAAAATGGCCGCCTGCATTCACCTGCATTAGTGAGGAAATTAGAGTAGAGTTTGCCTCATGTCTGGGAGACAAAGGCTGAACAGGAGCTATTGGAGGAGCATAAGCAGAACAGACAGCTCAATAATGTATCAGGCCTCCTTCCTGCGGGCACATCCTCCGACAAACCAGCGCTAACCAAAGCCCGCACTTGTCCGATGTAAATAAGACATTGTTTCTGATGCTTGTGGGAGACAGAGATGCTATGTTTGCATATCAGGCATTTGGGAGTTGTAGATAAGGTAATTTGAGCTGTTCTGTGTTAAATATTCTCAGTTTAAAAACAGGTACAGCCTGTTTAAAATCATAGTGTATGTTGCTAATGTCAGACTCTTTTGCTACATAACTAACATACAGAAGATGTTAGAATTTCTTGCTGTGACAAAGAGGAAAAAAGTATCACCTTCAGCTGAAAAAAAATGATCTCAAATCTGGACAGCACTGTCACATTCAAACTTGTAAATCTACACAGTTTAGTATTTTTGTGTTCATTGCTTATGGAAATGTGAACATTATCTATATCTCATACAGAGATGCTAACAAGTATTTCGCTGCAAGTCCAAGTATTTCTCCACGAGTCCAAATCAAGTCTTTCCCAATAAGTACAAGTCAAGTCTTTCTCCATGAGTCCAAGTCAAGTCTCATTTCCTTGTAACAGCATTTTTAAAATTTTCCTCCTTTTTTTTTTTTTTACACAAATGGCTTGTCAAAATATGTCTATCTCAACATAATCATCAGACAAATGTGACCAGAGTCTTTTCTCACAGGAGAATATGCCTACTTTTTGTTTAACTGTAACTCACTTTGAATGAGGCTCCATCTTCAGCCTAAAGTTGGTCCACTGTACTTACCTCTGAGTGCTGTTGCAGCCATCATCTCACTGTAGGGTCATTTTTATTGATCGTCTTCATAATGCAGGATGTCCAGCTGTGATAGTTGTTAGCAGCCTAGCCTATACCTTAAGCTTCTCTCTCTTCTTTGTTAACTCTTGGTACTCACTAAAACTTCACAGTTTTGGGTAAAGAGCAGTCCTTTCTGATATCTATGCCCAGGGTTACTTCTCTAGTGCAGGTAGACAAACTTTTTCTCTCGTTGCTTTTGATAGTCCAAAAATTCTGCTTCGTTTGTAATCCCAGAGATAGAGTATCAGCCAATCAGAGCGTGGAGGAGGCGGGACATGTGTCAGATAAAACATTAAAAGCAGTTTCTGAAGTTGAGCATTGGCGAATCACAGCACGTGTGTTCTGCTACTGAGTTTTTCTGAGACTGAGCCGATAAGAATTGAACCAAAAGTGCTGAAATATTTATATTTGAAAGTCTTGAGATGTTCACGGGTCCCAAACCATGAGACCAAGACAAGTCCAAGTCTCTGAGGCCACGAGTCCAAGTCAAGTCTAAGTCTCTAAGGCCACAATTCAAGTCAGAGTCTCCTAAAACAAGGAGTTACAAATCTCCAGTCGACATCTTAGATCTCATAGTGACAACATGGTGTAGCTTCGAAGTCAGAATAGTTAAAATTTTTGTCACGATCTGCTTGACATATCCACAATCTTTAAAAAAAAAAGGAATTGTTTACTAGCATTAAAATGATCTATGAATGTGCAAAACTGATCAAAACAACTATCAAAAGCGAAGAGTTTAGTAATGAGCTGGTTGCAAAGATAAAATACTTTGCCTGTGTGAGAAGATAAAAATGTGGATTGAGGAAAATGCTACGGCTGTATTTCTGATGCATCAAGGCTTAAAGAGCTTATGTGCATTCTGTCTGCAATAACATTACTCTCAAATAACATCGTTTGGGTTTATTGAAAATGCTGAAGTTTCTCAATGGTGCCTACATAGAAAAGTAGGGCATTAGTCATCCATCCAAAGTGCTGACGGAGAGCCTAACTTCAGTCTTTGCTGGTGACAGATCCATTGTCGGAGGAGCAGTCGCCATTATTCACCGAGAAGTGCTAAAATACCGCAGGTTACTCACAAGTTTCTCCAGAATTTTGACATCCAAGAAAAGTGGTCCCATATAGCTTGAACTTGCCTCTCTATTCTCGATTGAAGTCGCGCTTACATTTTCTTGTATTCTTGCCCCTCATGTTAGAATTCCAATACAGCTGGGGACAACTTGTTTATATTTCAAAGTGAAGTCGAAAAATCAATGTAACTATAAAATCATACGTTTCTGGATTGTTTTTGCAATGTCATTACAAGAATTTTCTCATACATTTTAATTAATTTAACCCTTTTTAAACCACCTCTACTGAGCTGCCCAGGGCTGCTTACTGTCACTGAGTGTCGAGAGAAGGGGTTCATCTCACTGTGAAGCACTTTGTGACTCTGTGTCTATGAAATGTGCTGTACAAATACTTACTTTAGGAACCAGAGTTTTTAAGTTTAAATGTCATAGTTTAAAATGTCGTAAAACTAATACCTGAAAAATATTTTTTTTTCTGTATTAGCTTAAAAAACAGGAACAACGGAGACGACACCAACAGCAGACTTAAAAAATCTGAAGTCTGAATAAAGAGAGGCTGAAACTGCTTGGTGCAGAATTACTACTTTGGCGCTAAGGGTTAAATTTAATCTATTTTAAGTGTATTTTAAATGTATTTTACTGCGGCAAAGCACTTTGAAATGCGGTTTTCACGAAAAGCACTTGACAAATAAAATTATTATTATTAAAACAATGGGGAGAAAATTCCACATAGAAAAGCCCCGGGATTGAACCCAGGACCCTCTTGCACTGATCCTATAGAGCACTAACCGCACTGTGTTGCGTATTATTTGTTTACAAAAGAAATACACACAAAAAATTGTGTGCTTTGTTTTATTGATACAAGTTCTTCAAATTAGCAATGGGTTGGTAATTAGTTGTCAAGTAAACTGACTATTTTCCCTAAAATTATAATTGAATACTCCAATCATTGATATGTTTACAACTATACATTTTTGTATAGAACCTGTGCTATGAGGTCATTTTTGTGTCTCTGAGTTTGCTTTTGAAGGTAAAACCAATTCACTCAATAAATGAAGTGGATTAGATGAAATAAAACAACACAAACTAAAACAAAGTTCTTATCCTTAAGAAAGATCATTATCATAGTACTGCTATTTTTTGTTATTTAATGTTTTCTTGTTAATGAAAATCAACTTTCAACGCAATGTCATTAAGTAAAGTGGCCAAATATTCCTGAACTTCCTGAAAATGAAAATCCTTTGCTCCTTATGGTATTTGAACTATTTCTGATAAAGATTTTACAATATTAAAAGAAACAAAATCCAATGATTGCCTTGTTCCAATATGATTTTTTTATCGATTACTGAACATAATTGAGACCAAACTAAACTTTTTTTTGCTCATAACAGGGCCGTGCTAGAAAACTTGCACAGTATTATGTTCTGTGGAAGTATTCGGTTAACTTTCAACCCCTGGAAACGACAGAAAAGATGCCAGAAATCCAAATTCGCTCTTCTAACACAAAATATTCCAATGTGTCCTATTTACAAAGGCTGGCGCGCTTCTCTCCCACTGCCATCACATGTTGTTTTGTGTTAGAAAAAGAGAGGCGGCGGCAGCTCTGGAGACTTCCTCCACACACATGCACAGCCAAGTGGAGCCTTTTCAAATGACTCTAAACATTTGCATTAAAAAAACTTACTCAAACTGCACAAACTTTGGACATGGGAAATGCAGTTTTGAGAGTTGAAGTTAGCGATTCTCAAAATGGCCGATGAATAAAAAGGCAAAACTCTTCATCTGTCCAAATTACTGTGCAGTCAGACTTTGGTCCAAGCTGTGAAGAAAAGATAGTTTTCACGTTTTAAAATGAAGACTTCTTTAGATTATGCTCTGGAGCAAGTACTTTTGTTTATTTTTAAGACAAACTTGAAACAATAGCATAATCACTCACATGATTTTTAGTATGTACACAAAAAAAAAAAAAAATGTATGTAAGTGTGGAAACATTGTGAACCACACTACACAAAAGAATGCTAAGACAAGACGTGTTGGACAGGACAGGACAGGACAGTAAAGGTTTCTGGGTAATTGAAGGTGTGGTTTGCTGGTGTGGTTCTGCTCCTTTTTTTATTAGAAGATAATACCAGTCACGTTTTGATCCTTTTTTGGGTGAAGCATCCTTTATCTATGGTTTACAATTATTTTAAATTATTTGAACTATTTGAGCTGTAATTTTGCTTTCATCTGGTGAAATTTGAAGACACAAACCGTATTTTATATGGTACTTGAAGTGTGAAGTTATTCAACACAGGCACATAAGAAAGCGTATATTCTTTAAGTTTAAAATCTCGTGTGATTGGGTTTTACGTGAAAGGGCAAAAAAACAAAAAAAAAAAAAAAAACAGTACTTGACTGTTCCACAATACAAATTCTAAAGCTAAAGTCTGTTTGTGTCAACACAAACAGAACTGCAAGGTTCCTCTGAATAAATGGGATTCGAGCATTATAAAAAATATATATATTGTTAATTTTTCTTGTATTGTCTGTGCTCTTTCAGATAAACATGCCACTTTCTGCGTTTTTCTGAAGGTTACTTCTGCCCTTTTAAATTACCCTATGAGGACAAACTAAATAAGTTATGGTATGATTATTTATAATGTATTAAATAATTAATTAACTGACTGTTTGAAATCTTGTTAGCTGAAACACAGAATGTTATTATTATCGATTATAAATAAATGAAATAGTAATATACAATATTTTGGCATTTATGTTGAAAAACAATGGTTGCTAGACATAACAGAAACATAATGTCTTTTTGCCAATAGAGACTAAAATGAAAGCTATTTTTTAAATATATACTAGAGATTTTTAATGCACTGTAAACCATGCTTTATTACTTTAAACACATTTTCGCTAACCTAATGCATACTTTCCCTGAAGGAGCTTGCTTGTCTCTGTATAAATATTGTTCCTTTGGTAGTATTTATATGTATATGGTTATAAACTCAGTGCATTCAAGTATAGTTTAGCATAATGACAGCAATTTCCCTCAGTTCCATAAAGCGCACATTTCGACACCTTGTACTTTGCATATTTGGAGTGATCCTTGAAGAACTGGGCTATCTCCTGGTTGCAGACAGCAGCAGGAGTGAGAGGAGGTGTTCTGATTGTTTGAAGTTGGCCCTGTGGACATGTTTAGAGATTTGTCGCGTACTTCCATCTTTGTAAGTCCTGCACGGAAGAAGCAATGGGCAAAAGTCCCTTCTATTTGCTGGGAAATGCCTTTATGAAAAATCTTATACTGTATTTTGATTGTTGGACCTCAGCTTCAAAGAGAGTATTGAAAAACTTGAATTGTGTTTTTGTATTGTATGTTAAAGGTCCCTAACCTGGCCAGCCAGATGGTTTATCTCACAATATTTGTGAATTCACAAACATGAGATAAACCATGTGGCCTTCCAGTCGACCGATTGGTTTGAGAGTCCGAAACAGCTGTGTTTCGGCTGACTCACATTACAGCAGCGTGGTTTTGAGGCCCAATCACATTGTAGCAGGGCGAGTTAACACGGGCTATTAGCGCCCCGGCGCCGCCGCCGAGTCTGATTCAAGCTAAACAAAGACGGCTGCTCCCGTGGATGTACGTGTTGTCTGCTGCTTTTGATGCGGTTTCAGCAGAAATACGGAGTAATTTCTTTTTGAAAGAAGAGCTGTATGTGTGACACGTACTTGTTCTATCCCAAGCGGACATCGGATACACCATTACGAGTTGTTGCTGTGATTGGCTAAGCTCAAATAAGGTAGGCTGCTCACCCAATCAGCATGAAGTATTTCACCAAACGCCCCACCTTTTCCCAAACGCTTTCAGCGAGTCAAGTTCCAGATGGATACTGTGGAAGAGCTCAAATCTTTGTTCAACACAGATCCATCTGGAGTGAGTCAGGTTAAAAGGTCCCATGTTATGCAAAAATTAGATCAGTGAGTTTTCAACCATGTTTAGAATATGTTAGAATGTTACCTTATCAAAACATACACACATTTATTTTTCACGTTCATTCACAAATGTTTGAGCAATGCTGCTGTTTCCATCTGCACAGCTCAAAATTCTTCAATCTACCTTGTGATGTCATAGTTTTAGTGCAGCCATTTTAGTCTTGAATGATTAGATTCATGCTACATAAGTATAAGATTGAGTTTTTGTTTTGAATAGTCAGTTCATCAATTTGTTAAGATTTTCATTCCATTTTTTGTTGTGTCAAGCAATCCAGCAGTTTAAACAAGGCTAAAACATTAGCTGTTGCGACAAAATTAGGCAACTTTCAGACTGAAATTATTCAAATGAACATGTGTGGAGCCTTAAGCACCAGGTACTTCTATTACCACTTATTGACATCACAAGGTGGAACAGTGTGTTTTCCGATTGACAGAAGAATCTTATATAATCCATCTTATAATTTATAATGATATATAATCCAGTTCACATAATTTACATGATTTGTTATTTTTCCTCGAAGGGCCAATATAAATGATTTTGCAGTGTTAATGTTGCTTCTAAAAAGTTTATTTGCAATAAGAAAGTGATTAAATTGTATTGAATAAACATGTCTTAGCACAATCAAACTGTTTTAGTGTACTTAGTGACAATCTTTTCAACTTAAAAGGTAAACAACAAATCTCAAAACCTTTTCGCAGGCCAAATGAAATACCTTGAGGGGCCAGTGGTGCCCACTTTGGGTACATTTAACAAAATGCAGCTCCAACTATGATTTTGGTAAAAAAAAAAACTACAATATAACATGGAAAAAATTATCATAAAAAGGCTCTTTAAAACATGTGCTGTATTATCTGTATAATCTTTGGTAATTGACTGTGTGCATGTGAGTTTTAGCGTTAACAGACATTTGTAAAATCTTTAACCTGTCAGGGAAAACACAACTCACTGATCTTATTTGTAATGTTTTCATTTTAGACTGAGGTTGTGAAGACCCCGTATAAATGAACTAAACAGGAAATGAACATCACTACCTCAGTCTAAAATGAAAGAATTCTGTAAGATTCGAACAAGAACCTTGAATTATGGTTGGTTTTCTCAGAAATGTTAAATACTTTACAAATCAGGAAACTGCTTCACCAAAAAATGTGTTTATAAAAGGATGTGTCTGTGTCTAAATGCTAACGCTAAAGCTTGTCATTTTGAAAATATTCAGCTCACATGTACAATGTCAAATTATAAGACTGCTCTCTAACCGCTGCTGCACATTATAGCAAAATGTAGTATTTAACTCTTTAGAAGAAGAAAAAAAACACATTTTCTTTTGTACGTTCCGTCCTTATTTTCGAGAGGAACATTTGCCACCAATTGAATCCCCTGAATTGAATACTTTTTTTCCTTCTTCTTCTCAGTAGTTAATTAAGGCAGCTCTTGCTTTGTCACATTATTAACGGGACTCCGCTGAGATCCATCAAAACCCTCGAGTGGTGAGAATGACTTGGAGAGGAGGAGATGGAGGAGAGAATGGGACACACGGAGAGGCGGGAGGACTATTGGAGAGCATGATTCACTCGTACTTACTCATCTGCTTCGTTTGTAAGAGGCTATTTTGTTCTAGTGCTTAAAATGTTCTTTGACACGCATTACTTAAAGGTTAATTGAGTGTTCCGCTATGCAACGTTTCATTGAGAAACAAGTGCAAAGTGAAAAATGTACTTAATGATATATTACTGTAAAAATGATACACGTGTCGTTTTTCTAATGGAAGGTCTCGTCTAACACCTGCGTGTTAAAGAGATGTTAGAATATTCCACAAAATTAAGCTCCTCAATACAGCCAAACAAACATGTAATAAGGATAGTTTGGGATGATGTCATGGCACATCAAATACACTGAATATCAGGTGCAATTTTGGCTAATTTGCACAAAATGACAGCACATGTTTAGTAGCAAAAATAAATAAAATCATTTAGGAAGTCCTACTAAGGTCAACTTGACACTAGTTTAAGATCTTTTTCCATTTTAGACACGTCATGTCGTAGGAAGAACACAGAGCGTAGCAACAGTGCGTGCGTCACATGATTGAGCGCAGAGTGTTTTCTTTGCGCGGTTATAAAGGTGAAACAACAACAACAATGATGAAATGCCAGTGGATTAAACTAGATTTATAAACGTCACAGGAGAGCAGGGAGTCACTGGAGGCAAGGAGCTGTTTGTTCACCAAACTGCACTAAGTTTCTCCGTTGTTGTTAGCATTGTGTCACATATTCAATTCAATTTTTTTGTATAGCCCCAAATCACAACTGTTATCTCAGCGGACTTTACAAGATGTTGAGCAACAAAATTTGTCAGAAAATCAAACAATGAAACATTTGGTCAATACCAACAAAAACATTTAAAAATCTGCCTGCATTTTCTAAAATGCAGGCAGATTTTTTTTGTTCAACAACAAACGGGCAGATAAAAATTGTCCCAGAGCATCCCCTGTCCGTAGACCCTCCTTCTCAGCAAGGAAAAACTAAAAAAAAAAAACTACCCCAACCCCCCAAAAAATAAAAATAAATTAAAAAAAAAAACACTGGGGGAGAAAAGAGAAACCTTGAAGAGAACCACAGGGATATCACTCAAACAGCTGTGAAAAAAGTTCCAAACACACAGTGATGAACAATTCAGAGGCCCAGAATGCATTAGGGAAATGAGCAAAACATGTGGACTGACGTAGAACATTTAAAATGAATTATTTGTTTACATCTTATGGAAGCAAAATCAGGTGAAGGACTTGTAAGGAGCAAGTGCGTTGAAGATGATGTGCATAATGCTCATTTAAAAAGAATTAAAGAAGAATCTGCATTTTGACTAGTGCAGAAAGCATTACATTTATTTAAAGATGATGAGGGAACAGTTCTTTATTTTACATTTTAAGAGCCGTCGTCTCAAGGCAAATGCATTAGATTTTGTTTATTGTCGCAAATCTAATGCTCAAGCAGCATGTGAACCTCACAATGATGCAATCTGACAAAAAGTTCCAACAGAATCGCCATGACCCCACAGGAGAAAAACGACTCTACGAAAATCCTGACTCTGACCACACCTCCTCGAACTCATAGAGAGGCACATCAAGCTTAAAATCGGGCCAAAACTCCTGAAATGTCTTCCTGAAACTTTAGAGAACTATAGGGAGTCAAGACATTTGTCCACATTGTTTTTTTAGAGGCTAAAAAATAAAGAGGACAAGCAAACTGTAAACAACACGAGTGAAAGATAATAAGTGAACACACTGTTGAGCTGAGATTATGAACAAAACACTCTCATCAAAAATGCTATTGTTAGCTGCTCACCTTAGATTGCTGTCGCTGTAAAAGTTGAATCATTCAGTCTGTTTGATGTTGAATAAAGTCTGTACGATAATTATTAGTCCATAAATAGAGTATGTGCATTTCACATGGGTTTGAAGTGAACAGGGCAGGACTATGTAATGATCGAGGGGTTAGGGCATTGTGGATAGTGTGCTTAGTTAAGACACAACCTTGTTAAGTTCCTATTTAAACTTTTTTTTTTTTTTTTCATGGAGACATGTATAAAGCACTGGGTCAATCCCACTACCAGTACCTTTAAAAAAGCTCATGATAAGTTGCCAATTTCAATCTGTAGAAAAACAAGAGTTAAAAAGCCATTACTGCTCTGTCAGAATATATGAATGAATGATCAGGTTAGAATTTAACATTATACAACATATTCAAGATATTTAAAGTGAAAAATATGGCTTGAGTACAATCACATCACCATGAACTTTGAGCAGTGAAACAACCATGTAGAATTCTGAAATGAAAACAGTAAAAAAATGCATGCAATATAACTTTCGTATAAAGATAGGTAAAAATATTAGTGTGTTCATCGCAATTATGGTCTATCCACCGTGTCAAGCAAATAAAAAATATTGTTGGCTTTCTCAACAACCAGTTTAGGTGCAGTATCCATTCATTACTTTTAATGTATTAGTTAATAAAATATTTTATTCAGAATAAAGGCCAATGTTATAGTTTGAGGTCAAGGTAGGGGTTACTTGTTAGAAAGAATAGAGAAAAAAATACATTATTTTTCCCTAGCAAGTAAATAATCTTGAACCTAGCATTGGCCTGTACTATATTCATAAAGAAATATTCCAATCATAAATTGTCCTTGTCCTCAATCACACAGAAGAAATGAATAGAAACTGTGAATAAACCGGTGAGAGAAAATGTAAAGCACTTTTCTAAGTGTCTGAAAGTGCGATTCATCCTTGCATCTTTACTCATATCCTTGTCAGGAGTATTTTAAGTGTCCTCCATCCCATTGTTCTGCCTTTAATCCTGTTAGGTAACGCTCCACCCAGGCCTGTCTCCATCTCTCGCTGCCCACTCAGCCAAGTCCGGAGCTAAACATGGCACAGAAGGAGAATAAATAGGCCATTGTGTGAACTCAATGTTATGGGCAACCGTATTGGGTGTTGTAAGTTATTTTGCTTATTTTAAAGGAAAAATAAGTTTGAAATAATGTATTATTAATGGAAGAAACTTGTGTCAAGGGTCAAGTGTTTTTTCCGGTTTCACTTTTGCAAAGGTAATAGTTTTTTTGCTTGTTTGGTTGATTTTAATGGCTTCTGCACCATCTCTAAAATGTTTAATAAATCTGGCATTTGTTTGGCACAATTTGAAAAGTTATTGAGTAAAAAAAAAAAGACTGCTTAAAAACTTGAACATTTATGTAAAGTTTATGTAAAGTGATTAGGAATAATAATACAGTGCTAATTTAATTTTCCCTAAATTGATCAAATTTGCTTCTTCATGCGACAAAATGTAAAGTGAAAGTAGCTTTTCTGCTGTTGTAGCAGCTGTGAAGAGCTTAGCTAGCTTGTTTGCAAAAGCTTATGGGAAATAAGACAATTCAGTAGTTGCATAACAAATAATTTCCTCATCAAACAGAACTTATACATAGTGAGTTCAACCGTGAGAGCCTAAATGTTTCTGTTCTTTATCTGCTTTTCTACTACTGTACTCTCATGCATTTTTGCCACTCACTGCTAACATTTAGAAGTCAAAATGTTTAAAGTATCATTCATACATTTATTTAAAAAAATAATAATAATACAAAATCTTATTCTAGTTATGAAAGCTGTTTTTGCAAAGTATTTCAATTTTTCTCATCTATTTTTTTTTTTTTTTTCTTGTAAACATGGTAGTGCTGAAATTCTTGAACCATTATAGTGTTTTGATTTTCCATTTCTCACAGTCGGGACATGACTTGGCTCGTGGCGGTAGGTGCAGGGAGGAATCTGCTGGGCCGGCATGCTCTCATTTGTAACAAGGAGGGATGAGAGTGGCCCATTGCCAAGACAGTGGCAAGTAGAGAGCGCCCAGCTTGTGGTTAGAGCCCCACCTCAACTAGAAAGGGACCATTTCATTTGAACTACGCAGCGTAAGAAAAACAACATATTATCAGCCAGGGTCACATGTCTAGCGTACAAAACAACAACATGTCAGCTCTGGAGGGACCGTCTGCTGTGATTGGCTTTGAATGTTGTGAAGCTTAGGGTAATGGAGCTAAACAGTGATCATCCAGTCTTTAGTTCTGGATGTACAAATTCTCAATATAAATAGTTATTGCCCAATTTCATGTGTGTTTTTTAAAGTAAGACAACTGCATAATATACATTTGGCTCATGCCTTTAAACTCTTAACCCTTTATGCGCCAAAGTAGCAATTCTGCACCATGGTGTTTCATGCTCAGTCTTCACATTTCAGATTTTCTATTTTTGATAAGATTCAGAAGCTTGAAAAATACCAAACTCAACTCTGCCCCAGTGGTTTTATATAATGAAAAACTCTGGTGTCTAAAGGGTTAATATTTGACATTTTCAATATCCCATTTACTATGGGAACCTGTACTTCGAAGAACCAGAGAAATCCCCCACTCAAGAACTTCATGAGATTTCAACTTTCAAAGTGTCATCTGGGTATATGAAGCAATTTAAAAAAATATGAAACATTTCCACTAACACAAGTTCCGTTTATAATAATGACAAAATTAGTGCAAACTTAATATTTTGAGATAAAAATGAAATAGTAAATTCTTATGTAAAGCTGGCAATTCAGCTCAACAGTCCAACTTCAATGTTTGCCATGGTTCCAGATATACAAATATATTAAGGAGGCTGGTTTGAGGCTTTTCTATAACATGGTTGATTTCAGTTCAACAAACACATGTTAAAATTTAAAATTAAAAAAAAATTGTGTTAAGTGTTTAAAGAACTTTCACAGTGTATACAATTTCAGAAACAGAATGTAGGGTTTTATATTGTAGCTGATTAGTCTTTGATTTGCTTTCAAACTTAAAATATATACATATTATTTGGCAGAATAGTGTGTAGGTTAGGACACTTACTGTTTGTTACTATTCTTAGCTCATCTTATAAAATAATAGGGCTGAGCAATATTGTGATAAAAATCTAATCGATGACCTCATCTCTTAGACAATCTACTTTTTTGATGAAATCGTCATATCATATTTCCCTTTTCACTATTCTTTCGAACCTATCTTGGCATAGGTGATATTTTTCTTTGACACAGAACACTAAAAATGCAGAATTTGAGGTGATGCATGTCTCTTTTGTGTAACATGTTACATGTACATCTTCCATTATTAAAGTTTGCATAAATTGCTTAAAAAACATAATTTTTGTTTTCAGTTTGCACCTGCAATTTAGCACCTGGCTTGATAAATCAGTCTTTGAAGCGACTTTTAGCTCTTTTATGTACTGCACTTTTAAGTCATAAAATGAATTAATCTTAGCCATTTTCAGGTTTGATTAATGAAAAAATATCAATGTATATACCTGAAATATGGATTTTTTTTTTATGTTTTCATGTCTAAAAGTCGTTATTAATGTGTGATAAACACATACACTTGTTTTGCACAATGATCATTGTTCAAATTGATCGATTCTTTTATTAACTTTTTCTTGAAGAACTGAGTTTTCTTGTTTCTCTCTAGAAATCTGGCAACACTGGTCGGATTTTGACAGCTGGAGTTAGCTGTCGATAGTTAAATGTACTGTAATTAGCTCAAAGACAATAAGAAAATAAACGATCTACAAGAATCGTAATAAAATCGAAATTGTGATCTGGCTCAAAAAAAAAAATATTTTTTTTTGCCATAACGCCCAGCCCTACCACGGCAAACCATTTTAGCAACATAAGATAAATCATTACCATGGTAACCAGATCACTTCCTTCAGACCAGACTATTTAACAGTAATCAAATAACACAGGACTACATTATTTCTAACCACAAAACACATTGTCCATCTCTCTCCACTTTCCTCCTTTGAACACGTCACAATCAAAGCTCACCAATAACACGTGACGCAATATTCTCGACCTGTTGTGTAACCTGGCAGTACAAACCAGCCTTGCAATGCTCCGTCAACCTGAGCACGGAGCAATTTCACTTCACAAGAACTACATTTCCCACAAGCCCCTGTCCCCGGCTCATCATTTACATGAGGACAATTACAAATGAGGTTGTAGGAAAGCCATGAAGTTGTGGCTCTCTCTTTTTTTTTTTTTTGCCGGAGATGAGGTGGGCGCTGTGAGCAGGTGAGGCCGTAATACTGCCTGCAGCGCTGGAGAAACTGGGTCATGGGAAAGTGAGATGAGAAGTGAGAGAGCAATAGCACAGACTAGTGGAAAAGAGCTGATATAGATGTACTTGAAGAATGCATGTCATAGAAGGCAATGCTTATAAGATAGAAACTGTATTGGCAGCTTTTGATCGAACATTTTAGGGAATTAATAGCACCCATTTTTCTCAATTTGACAAGTTTCTGTGGTATGTTGTGCTACTGCTTTCTCTCACAAAATGTTTCAATATAAACAAAAAAAATAGAGCTAAAAATATGCTTCAGTTTGCTTTTGTTTGTATTACAATGCAAACAAGAAAGGAAAAATGCACAGTGTTATAAATCAATTAAAAAACACCTTATGAGAGAGAGAAAACGAGAAAGACAGAGCGAAAGGATGGGGAGAGAGAGAGACAGAGCAGGGAGAGAAAGAGACAAAGAAAGAGAGAAAGAGAGAAAGAGAGAAACAGAGAGAGCGAAGGGGAGAGAGAGAAAGAAGGAGAGAGAGACACAGAGAGAAAGCGAGAGAGAGAGGAGAAAGAGAGAAACAGACAGAGAGAGCAGGGAGAGATAGAAACAGAGAGAGAGCAGGAAGAGAGAGGAGGAGAGAAAGAAAGAGAGACACAGAGAAAGAAAGAGACCGACAGAGAGAGGGAGAGAGACAGGCAGAGCAGGAATAGAGTGAAAGAGAAAGACACACAGATAGAGATGGAGAGAGAGAGAGGGGGAGAGAGAGAGAGAGAGAGAGAGAACATTAAACAAGATAATTCTATTCAAATTAATCAATTTGCTGATTGTTATAATAGTAGATAATTAGTATAAATACTAATTACAAAAACACAAACAGAAAACAAAAGACAACCCTCACCATGAGCTTTTCTTCCCTCTTTGTGGCAATTATTAAATTTGATCATGCAAAATGTAGCAACATAGCAACATGCCACTAAAGCAGGATGTCCACTGCATAACATTTGATTTATGATAAAACATATATATTTTTGAGGCGTTGCTAAAAATTGTAGGCTGTCTAGATCTCAGAGTTAGAGAGTTAAAGCTTAAAAGTGTCATACGATCAAAGAGGAACTGCACTTTCTGTCACATCATGTTGCTGCGTGTGCAATTGATCTTAGAGAATATACCTCTGCTGTAAACAAGACCTTATACATCCACAAAAACACCTCTAGCATGTCTCAGCTAATAGGTAAAAGTCAAAATCCTTTACCATACAAAGCCTAAAGTCTGATGTTTGTGTAGTCATAATGTATTGAAAACATTGAGCAGCTTTATGTCTATTGATCTAATTCAGTGGTGCCCAACTCATCGATTGCAATTGATCGGTTGATCTTTGAGGCAGTGGAAGTCGACCCAAAGCCCCGTCTGTTCATGCTAACTTTAACCACGACGAGCCACAAGAGCAAAACTAGATATACGAACTACATGCTCAATCTGCATGTCTTGTAGTACGCCAAAAGAATTCTTTAATCGCAAACAGACAAAAATGTGCAGTGGGCAGCAGGGTTAAAACCAAAAGTGTAGACACATTTGGGCTTTTGCAACACATTGACACTTTTATCAAATCATCTCGTTGACAAATCTGTATACTAATCCTTTACAGAACCAAACTGCTGACCTTCGAAGGCAGCCATAACATCTACAGACATCGTGTCTTTCCTGGTCATGACAATTCAAACACTGCTTCTGTCCCTACACTGATACGAATGACCATCCTCTTGAGTTCATCTGATTTACCTAGTCCTTTGCCCTTCCCTTGGCCCTGCTTTGCAATTTAATTCAGCCCAAAGAGCGGTAGGAGGGACGAAGAGTTGCGCAGAGACAAATTTGCATGACCCAAAAACGCCCTGGCGCTCTTCTAAGTCCATAAATCAAAGCGAACGGAAGGAATCCCCCGACGCCGCCATCTTTTGTCCTCAAAGGTGATAAATTGATCCCTAGATGTCTAATAAGCGGCAGCACAGGGCGGCCCCAAACTTTCTAAAGATTTATACGCCGGACAAGTGGATTTATAGTGGGCGAAACGTGAGCGATTTGGAGAATGAAATCTATGTAGCGTATTTGTCCTGTAGTGGTACTCACGAGAGCGCGGCTGGGGAGTCTCACGGGAAGGGTTGGGTCTGTTACCTCTGAAGAAATGATGCATCACTACAAAAGGAATGGAGTTTCTGTCAGCGAAGCGATAAAGATGATGGAATTGCAAAGGTTTGATTTATGAACTTGTGTGTCTCAATCTGAATAAGCTCTCGCGATCAAATTTCTATTTTTAGTTGAGTTATTGGCAAATACCGGGCCTCACATTGTGTTTTTGACAATAAGGTTTGGATGCTCTTCCATCGTGACTTTTTCCTGTCGGATAAAACTGCTGAGCATGCTTTAACTCGCCTATCATGTGTAGTGTAGAGAGAACATTTTCACTTACAATGCCTATAGACTTTGGAACAGTTTTAACAATGTAAAGATAATTTAAAGACTTTACTTACAACTTTTGATCTGATATCATGGCTTTATTCAAACTTTAATGCTAATATTTTATTGCTTTTGTGTAATGTATTGTTGTTGTAAAGCACTTTGGTCAACTATTGTTGTTTTAAAGGACAAATATTATACATTTTTTTTGTGTGTGTTTTTTCTTCAGACATGCTCTTAATAACATCTACTTTAGAATCCCAGGCTCCAGAATCAACAAAAAGAGTGTAGTAAAGTTCAAAACAGTGTTTTTAGGGTAATAAAATATATCTCACAGACGAAACATCAGTTGTGTTTTTGACTAGTAAGCGATTTTAGTATATTTTTTAGTATTATCAACTCAAAAAATGACTTTGCATAATATGTGCCCTTTAAAATGTGCTATATAAATGAAACTGATTGATTGATTGATTGATTGATTGATTGACTGACTGATTTGATTGATTGTCAAATAAACCAATTTGAGACAAATCATGGAACCAACTATCTTTTTTTTTCTTTCTTTTTTTTGTAGGAAATTATTACTATTGTTATTTATAAAAGTAGTTTCTATGGTGCACAATTGTGGTCTCAAAAAAATTAATATTTATCTTGTTATTACGATAATCATTTTTTCATAATTATAGGATAATTTTCTCGTAGTTAGAATTTTTTTTGTGAGTATTATCTTGTAATTATGAGATCAATATTTTTGTGAGTATTAACTTGTAATTACAAGATAATTGTCTCGTAATTATGAGATGTTTATTTTATTTTTTTGTGTGAGTACAATGGAACGCCATAGCTTTCTCTTTTAAAACTTTTTTTTTAAATTATTATTATTTTTTTATAAAATATTATTATAGGCTCAATCAGACCAAACTTCCAGACACCAGGATTACGGCTCAAGATTTTTACCAAATAAATTTTAGACATGATTTAAAATCTAATTTTCCCAATGTGCAGAGCTTGGTTTCACTTGTATTTGTCTAAATCAAGCATCAGTTTCATCTCCACAAAGAGTCAAGTCTTTTGTTTGAGTTTAAAAACAAAAACGGTCTTAGTCATGTATTGTAGAAAAAATGGGTCATGATTATTAAGTGGTTAATATTGTCGAATAAGGATAGTGTGGATGTATTTACACAATCTGCTCGGTCACCAGTCTGGTAACTCAGCAGATGTGCTCTGCAAAACAGCTTGGCCTTTTACTGTAGTTTGCTTCATCTTTGGAATTGCTGTGTTCGCCACAAATTTGCATAATATCTCCACCAGGCAGTTACATAACAGTCATTCAGACAATGTTGAGTCAAAGTCGCGAAAGACAATCTTAACAGCTCGCCGACTTCGCCCGACATTAGAGAAACCTTTTAAAGCAACTCAAGCAGTCACAGTAATGACGGGAGGTGATTCGGTGACAGGAAAAAGCTCTCCTTTAAGAAGATGATCAATGCTATCATCTTTTTCCGACACTGCCTGGAAGAGCTGAAAATATGTTGGCGTAGAGTTTCCCAAGAGCCCACAAAGACACACAGAACTAGCCCCAGCCTCTCCCTTCTCTCCCAGCTAATGCTTTCTTTCTCCTTTGTATCATCCTGTCTCATGCTCTGTTTGTTCTTCTCATCGTCACGCCTCTCTTCTCGCAGTTTTTTAGACATCTACCATACTTCCATCTTTGTGTCACGAACGCTGCCGTCTGGTCCGACCGCGAACATGCTTATCCCGCTCGTGTTGATGAGGTATCCGAGTGATTAAGTTTGCGCACGCTGAGCAGATTATGATGGCCTTTGGGACGAGCTGTTATGGCGGCGGAAGGTTTTTTTGTGTGCACAAAAAGGCTGCTGATTAAAGGGTTTTGATTGAAGAAGATGTTAGTGGAATAAATGTCATAACCTTCAGCATTTTGAAAGGAGTGAAAGCTTGTGTGACAATCTTCTGATACACTCAGGCTGCTCTTTGTTTTAAGAATGTTTTTGGGTGACATATCAATACTTTGAGAAAAATGTTATTGTCCAATTACCTTTTTGAGTTCTTTTTTCTGTATAAATCATGCAATAGTTTTATGCACCAATCCATTATTATTGTCTTGTGTTTGTCTGTGTCAGTGGTTCCCAATCGTTTGTGTCCCAAATACCCCGTAACTTTTGTCCCACATGCCGGGTACCCACTGACTTATGCTTTTACGTACACAAATGGGTTTTGTTTTGTTTTGTTTTTTTATTGTAGAACACTGCCAATTGTTGCTTTTGTATTTTCTTGTTTTAATGAAATGCTGACTTAAAATGTTTCAAAATTATGACAAAATCATCACAAATAATATTTTTATATTAATAACAAATACATTTCACTTTCTATCAAAGTCTGAAGTTATTCCAAGTACCCCCTGGTGAGGGCTCGTGATCCTCTGAGGGTTCACATACCCCTGGCTAGGAAACACTGGTCTATATGCCGACTGATGTTTAATCCTATACTGTCCTGACTAAATAAATCTACGGAGACAAGCAGCAATGGCAAACTGTCAACTGGAAAAGTTCCACAGTTCACCTCGAAGTGGCTGTTGCCTGTGTACTTGACAAAAATGAGTTTTGCCCTCGAGCAGTCATGTTGACTTATGGTCAAAATGAAACACCTGTCTGCATCTTGTTATGCGGTGTACTGTTAGTTGTTGTCAACTTTATCATTGCAGAAAGCCTGTGAAAGTGTTACACTTGTTCATAAACTCTTTGGAGCTAATTATTGGAGTCATAGGAATGCACAAGGAAAGTGCGCAGCCAGTTAGCAGAAAGAGCCGCGGCTGACTGACACAAATTATAGCAGCAACACTAATCAGTGCTGTTATCAGCTAACTACAAGAGTTTATCACCATGCAAAAACAAAAGTTATGCTGCCAAGTCAACATTTATAAAGATTTGTCTTTACGACTCATACACATTACGTTCAGGTGAAAAAATGCATAGAAAAACACTGTTACGTCTATCATACTGGTTCCCCGATTGAAACAGCTAGCTCCCGCACCTTTTTGTTGTTTTTATCAAAGAAGTTTCCTCAGCCAACAAGATGGACAGCGTCTCTTTCTGAAGGAAACATGCGCAGTAGAGCGGAAAGTGACAGTGATAATCTCTCTACACGACATAACAGGTCAATTATGTGCTTAAATATGACATGCGTTGCAGCCCCAGTTCATTTGGTGGTTGTAAAGATGTGTTAATATTTATGAATATTTATGAAATCCTTATTCTAATCTTTAACCTATTTCAAGCCCCAGCCCTAAACTTACTTAAACCCTAAACTTAAACAAAACTTGTCTATTTTACGCTTGAAATATTGTGTCTAGTCTATGCATTTTTATCGCATGCAATATCTATGCCATATATAGACACAAAAAAAGTATACAATTGTGCTCATCATATGCTATTCATGTGTCATGCACGCTTTATTTTTTGAGACTGTGTTGCTCCTCCACATTAATGTAATGCCAGTGAAAATGATGAGTTTGCTTAAATTTTGCTGGTTTTGGGGGTGTCATAACTAGAAAAAAGTTGAGAACCACTACTTAAGTTAGCCTATTCAAAAATTCAAAACTTAACCTGGAAGATATTATTATTTTACCTGGATTTACAAAGCAAACAAGCTATTATCAACACAGCTTATTCTATATATTGTAGACTTCATTCACAAGAATAAATAGCTGCCTTTACGCAACTTTAACTTTTCCAAGTGGAGAATAGCTCATATATAACACTGTCAGCGTCAGCATGACAACTGCAAACCTATGCAAATCTGTCGAAAATATCAAACCTCACTCCTCCGACTCCTCTTTTTAGAAATGACGCTGGTTCTGAGAAGACATATGATGTAGCATATAACTAATTCCATCGACGCCTGACAGTGACGCTGCTGTGCGTGCTGCTGAGGCAGGAGGATACGGAGTAGATCACTTCTCAAATGCTCATTTTTAGCTGCTTGTTTGGGTACAGCACCCACAAGTGACAAGCTGAGCACGGAGTTTCTGACATAATGGTGTCAAACCTGGGACTGTGATGTCGGCCGCTGACAAGTGCAGAGCGTTGCACCTGCTGGCAACATGCAGGCGCAGGCACAAGCTGTTTCTAAAGCAGAGGTAATTAGTGTGTTAGAGAGCAGCGCCTTACACGCTCTGATTAAAAGGGTTTAGACGAAACACAATTAGAGTCCATCAGAAATGTCTGGGATATTCACTACATTACGTTAGACTCTATGTTTAGGCTGCATTCACGGGATTTATTAAGGTGCAGAGGTGGGATTACTAGCCAGAAATTCTGCTTACATGGAAGAACATTATATCACTGTTTCTCAAATTGTGGGGCTTACTCTTATGGTATGTGATTTCCTTTTGAATGTGAGTGGTTTGCTTGTTTAAATCATTGATTCACTTATTTTCTACCACTTGTTTGAGGTCGCATGTGACTGCAGCCTATGCCAGTTACTTTGGACTTTAGACTGCCCAAAGGCACACCCTAGAAAATACCATGGATAGTGACCAACTCTTCACAGGATTAACTTGAACAATAATTCACTTTCTCATTTATTCGCAAGTGTACTTTTATAGCGATAATTGATCTAAACTAGCATGTTTTGGAGGTGGGTGGAAGCCAGAGTACTCGAAGAGAACTCACAGACAAGGAAGTCAGGAAAACCAGAAAACTAGCCAAGTCTGATTTAAACCAGTTTAAACCAGTTGTTTTCCAATCGGTTCCGACCGATTGTAGTCCAATTTTAGGCGTCAACTGAGGCTACAACTTAGCATGTTCACAGACCTCTGCCCATTCCACATTCCAAAAACAAAGTTAATATTTTCACTGCCTGCACAAAGTGGCACACAGACACATACTTAACTGCTTGGTCCTACATGTTAAACACAGTTCTAAATTTTTAAAACAGGCCTAAATGTCTCAGAAAGCTCAGCATGTCATTTAACAGACAATATTACAAACTTTAATAACAATAAACAATATTTAGTTATGCAACATAATGCAGACTGAATCATGGAGTAGTAAATGTGATACAACAGGACATGTCTCTCCAGAATAATCGGTTTACTCTCTTGCATGTAAACTGGAGCAGAACTGGTCTGACTGGTTTGAGGGGAAAACCAAGTATGTTTATTGTTTTTAGCCTAGCCTGATTTCCCTGATGACGTAAACGCACTGAATAACATGGGTTAACATGAGAGATCATGACATGTTGACTTGGTCCGACCATGTGCTTAGAATAAATTCACATTTATGTCGCGTTCAACCTGCTTTTTACCCTAATTTTGGGCTGATCAAATATGACAATGAATCTAGTGGAAATCAAAATTTCAAATATTATTCTACATGATGGGGTGCACGGTAGCCAAGTGGTTAGAGCTCTGGCTTCCCAATAAGGAGGTCGTGGGTTCGACTCCCGGGTCGGACCATATCAACATCTCACGATCTCTCTGGGTGGAGTTTGCATGTTCTCCCCGTGTCACCGTGGGTTTTCTCCGGGTACTCCGGTTTCCTCAAACCGCCAAAAACATGCATGTTTAGGTTAATTGGGCATCACTGTAAATTTCCCTTAGTGAATGAATGAGAGAGTGAATGTTTGTCTGTCTAACCCTGCGGCAAGTTGGCCACTGTCCAGGGTGTTCCCTGCCTAAGGCCCAAAGTCACTGGGATAGGCTCCAGTCACCCGCGACCCCTAACGGGATTAAGCGGTAGAAATGAAGGAATGAATGAATTCTACATGATATTTTATGCAAGACGTTTAAGAGATAGATATTTGTTTTATGTTTTCTCAAACAGAGTAGTGGTCTTAAAAGTTATTTTTGGACTTAATTAAATTTTTTGAGGTACAATCTTACTTTCATATTTAATAGGAGCAGCCATCTTGTCAAAACATCTAATTTTTTAAAGTAAGTAACTTTTTCTCTCCAGAAAAAAAAAATAAATAAATAAATAAATAAATAATAATAATAATTAAAGTTAACTCTAGAAAATAGAAAATACACCTGGCTTCTGGTATTAAAGCAGGGAGGTTTCTCTTACTGTTTTTTTTTTTTTTTGTTTATGATGGTGTTTTGGTCATTGCAAGTGTTGCAGTATACCCCTGACTTGATACCACAAAGTTGATGTGACAATGAATAATGATTTGAATAATTAGTGCGTAGAACAAACCTTTTAGCTTTAGTAAACACAGGAAGAGTTGCCACCTTGTGGAGTTTTAGTCCATTTTGATCACATCTGTTTGCAGACACCTGGAACGGCTGCAACCGTTTTGTTTTTTTTTTAGTCTATTTTTAAAACAGTCTGAAAACGCACTAGCCTACCAGTGTGTGGCAGAATGATGCAATGGATTGTTAAACCAGCAGAAAAAATGATAACACAGGGAAGTAACTCCAGTTTAAAACAAGACATGATGAACTGTGCAAGCATCATTCTTTCTCAACCATCCTCACCATTTCTGCTGTTATAATCTAAACTTTTCGGCATTGCACAATATAATGAAATGTATTTTATGATGAAGCAACCTGCACTAGGCAAATGCTCTTAGTTTAAATAATACACATTTCTACTTTACAAGCTAAACAAATCTGTTACATGCAAGGACCCACTTATCCACTCTCGGTCTCCCATTCGATTAGTAACCAGGGTCTGTTCTGCTTAGCTTTCAAGATCAGGCTTTGTCAAGTTGGTTGGCCATTAAGATAGTTTTGGTTACATGTTGCGACACAATATGCTTCCTAAAAGGAAAAGATTAAGATAGTGTGTTACTTATTGGGTTATGCATCAAGTTTAGTGGAAAAGAATGTTCCTCATAACACCGATCAAGTGTAGTAGTTGAGACCAAGACCTTTACGAGGACACAGAATCCTTTCACCAAGACAAGACCAAGACCACTGTGGGTCAAGACAGAGAGTTTTATAATTGAGACAAAGACCAAGACCACAGTTGATCAAGACCAAATCAAGACCATCTTTGAAATTTTCAACATTTATCTGCGTCCTCATGGTTTTATATTGCAGTCCTTAAGGCAATCTGTGCCCATAGGAGAGTTCACTGCGCTGGGGACATTAACCCCTGGTTCAAGTTTAGCAGAACATGGTGGTAATGAAATGTAGTCTCGATGTCAGTCCTTGAGTCTAAAGCCCCTTTCACACATAGACCCTTACACGGTAAAGTTCCTAGTATGCGGTCAAGTGTGAAAGGCTCCAGAACGGAAACACGGTATATTTTGTCCTGGCATTTGATCCGTGTCGATATCTAGTAACATTACCGGGAACAGTCGCGGGACTAGTCCCGTGTTGACATGTGTGAAAGCGGAATGTGACTGCTGGTACAATCCCCATGGCAACAGAACAACTCACAGACTCACAGAGAACGAAGCACGCTCTTATTTGCTCCTACTGCGCTTCAGACCAGCCTTAAATCTGAGGGATTAAAAGTAATACAATATATCCTGCCCTGAATCAGCTGACCTTGTCACAAAGAAAACACTTGTTTCATTTTACTAATAGGCTATAAAATGCTTCTTGCAAACTCACCGAATGTACGCGCGGTCAGACTGAAGTCCAGAAATCCTCTAAAATGCAGTCTTGACATCCTGCGTAAAGAGCTAGTCCCAAAACCAGACTCCGGCCCTGGTTCACCAAACCACGGCAGCGGGTGGTGTCTTAGGGCTTCCTCCACCTTGTGCATTGTAGTCCCGGTACTGACGGGTCATAGGCTATCCTCCCTTCGTGTGCGCGAGTCACGGTACAGACAGCACAGGGCAGTATCCTCTCCGCGAGCGCACCAGTCCAGGTGCAGACAGCACGGTCCGTATCCTCCCCTCTTGCGCACGAGTCCCGATAAAGACCATGGATCTGTGGCACGGACAGTACGGAGCCTTCTTCCGTGCGCGCAGTGTGGGACAGCGCGTTGTTTATCCAGGTCCAATGGTTCAGCACGATGTCCGCGCTCTGGGAGTGTCCGCAGTCCATCCTCGCTGTGCCCAAGTGTGTGGACGAACTCCTGCGGTCACTCACACTCCTCTGCCCTGACAGCAGGTAAAGACAGAGCTGACGGCTCCTTAGCCGCTCAGGACTATGTTTAAGCCCATCCAGCCACATTATGCGGTGTCCTCCTGTTTCATACAGGCCTCTGTAGTACGCTGCATTCGCACACCAAATACATCCCTGCATTTCTCCCCGCAAATAATGATCAGGTCATTAATAAGCAACCAATGTTGCAAAATAGGCTAATAACCTACATAACATAATGACAATCAAACACTAAACAACCATTTTAAACGAATTTAAAAGTGCTTATGTGCTTTATAGTCGAGTTTGTGCCCAAAGCGTTCCATGTTGCCGAGTCAGGTGTGAATGGTGACAACACGGTATTGTTCTGGGATGATTTGCACTTTAACGGGTCCAATGTGTGAAAGGGGCTTAAGACTAAGACTAAGACCAAGTCCAAGCAAACGAAACACCAAGACAAGTTCAAATGCGTTTGAATCTGAGACCAAGACCTTGAAAAAGATGTCTTGTGAGCAATCTTAAAGGAGACCTATTGTGATTTTTCCAGATATTTAGGAAGAAAATATGGCATATGCAAATCGATAATTCACATTTTGTTCCTTGCAAAACACAAAAATGATCTTCAATAGCTTAGAAACAGAAGCAGGCAAATTGACTTCCGGTTCAAAACGACAGACCTGATAAGCCCCGCCTCTTCATTCTAAAATGTAATTTTAATAAACCACAGATTTTAAATGACAGTGTTGGAAAGTGGCTACCCTACATGTTTTACTTAGAATTTGAATTTTAGAGTACTCGCAAGTAAATGCAGAAAAGTGGGCGGGGATAGGTGATGGGTGAAGATAAGGGATTCAGCTGCAGGAGAATACAAGATTACGCAAACAGAGGTTCACTTTAAGAACAAGAATAGTCTCAAGTACTATTACACTACTAAGATCTATATTTCAACAGAGTTCAATTTTAGATCCATGTTACTGAATAGCTTAAATACACAGCTGAATTAAATTCGAAATTGTAACCCAGTCTACTGTAAATGCCCAGAAATCTTTCTGCTTTTTCATATTTTTTTGCTCATTTCTTTTCTAAAACTATGGATTTGACTTTTACTTTATAGTCAACATTTTTATGTATTTATTTTTACTCAGTGTACTTGTGTATGTATTGTGCTGGGCTTTGTGTTCCTGTGATGGCTATATATACAATAATGCAAATGCCTGGTCAGCAGTTAAATCCTGTTGCGCTAGTCACTTCAGAACGATAACCATGCATTCAATCACAGCAAATAAACTAATAGAGGTTTCCACAGTGCTGCCGCTTGACAGGGAGTTTTTGCGGCCGTGCACAGACATATAATATCTTCACCTCCGCCTCAACATTCTGCCGTTTTACGAGTGGAGATGGTGTCTCTGTTGGTTACTGTTCAGGGGAAGGTCATAAACGGGCGATTTATGTCCGGAGTGCAGTCAGGAATGCTGATGCCATATTGGGCCGAGAGAGGAGATACGATCTGCTTTGACTAACTTTTAATGTGAATTGTAAAGTCTACCACAGCACACTCTAACTCAGGCGTTTAACTGTAAACACTGGCACTGGGAGGAAGCTAGCATAACTGCCAAAGAGAAGACAAACGACCCAAACAGTGTTACAGAGCCTTCCAGGAGTGACGGGTTTAGAATGGTTGTGCAAATATCCGGGTATCAATATAAATACAGTATCCTATTAGTTTTAGTAAGTTGTTTTTTGATGGCACAGATAAACAGTTAAAATATCGAGTTTATTAAACGTTATTGATGTTGCACAAGAGAATTCTGGAGGGGTCAAGCATAGGTTAAGAATCAGGTGTTCTTTAAGATATCATGAAAAAAGCATTTAGAGCAAAAAGAAAAGAGAATTCTAATGCACTCTGACGCTAATATAAATATAAAAATAATCTTGTGTCGGTCTTGGTCAGGGCATTCAAGGCAATTCAACCAATCATGACCAACTATCTATATGTGCAATAACATTATTTACAAACAATGGGTAAAATGATGTAAGTAGTCATTCTCGACCAAGGGTCTCCAACTTTTTCTTCAATAGGAGAGTTACTTTTGCAAAACATATCTGGCGGTTAGCCACTATTCTTAGTGATGGCATGAAACTGAAGTTAAATGGGACACAGTTAGATGTCTATTTGAAACATTAGCCATTATCAGTTTAGAATTGGACACAGTTAGGCATCTTTGCAACAGAAATAGGCAAGCAAGTAAATTGTGTGTAATAAAGCGTGACATGAATGATTGAAAGTCCTTTGGGGAGCTACTTGCGAGTTAAAGGTTGGAGATACCTGTCCTATAGACAGAACCTATGTTACACAAGAACAAGTCTAATATAAGTTGGTTAAGCTCGTAGAGAGAGACAGAAAACTGTTAATGTGTGCGGCTGACAGTGTTTATTGAGACTTGTCCAGCATAACATAAAATGTAGAAAATGTTTACCACTGGTCCTGATCATGGTGGTGCTAAACTACTGAAAACACTGCTCCTAAGAAGGCTCTGCTATTACATGTGGGTTTTACAGTTGCTGAAATTGCCAAAAATGTTTCCAACTAAAAAATGCATTATAGCTAGCATATGGAAATGTACCAATTTTTAAAGTGCAGCAATTCAGTCTAGAAATACTGTAAGGGTCTATAGTTGGGTTAAGGTTTTTTTTGGGTAAAAAGTCTTTTTAAAGTTCATAACGACATGAGTTTCAAGTTGCCATACAAAAATATGTTTTTGTCTGGAACACGTCAAGCGGTTATTGTTTCAGTGACAGTAAAAATAAGTCATGAAGTAACCTCTGAACCCACAGAAAAATTGGACGCCAAAGGATCAAGATCTACTTCCTAAAACAAAGTTGAGATCAAAGTTCAACTCAAACTACTTTTACTTTGTCCAAAATCCAAGTCAGACTATATATAATTTGAGTGACAAGTCCTGTTCAACGAGACTATAGGAATCACAACTCGCAGAACAATGTCTGGCCTTGAGTGTGGCGTCTTCGGCCTCACTTCTGTGTAATGAGACAGATAGAAGATGATTCCTCCGCCGGTGACACTTTCAGCTTCTTACATCACTTTTTAGGACTAATTTGAGTGTGCCAACTCTGCCGGCGGCTAAAAACTGAGAAATGAGGACACTTCATTAGCTTCTGGTCTTTAACAAACACTTGACATACAATACAACCACCAACACTGTTCATTAACACTGGGAATGACACACTGACTGCCCTGCCTAATTTTTCACCGCTCTTATCTACACCTTTACACCACCATTGTTAAGTTATGGGCATTTTAATTGCTATAGACAGTAGTCCATTAGCATAGCTTCTTGGGTGGCCATGGCCATGTTTCTCTAAATCATTAAACTAATTATACAAGCTAATTAATCAGTATGCTTGGAATAGCTGCGTGAGCCGATGCTGCTCTTTGTTGCTGTGCATAATGAAAGAGGTCCATTTTTAGATTGTGAGAAATGAGGGAGGGAGGAGAGAAAACAAAAAAAAAAACAGAAAAAAACTTTGATCTCTAAAGTAAACATGTGATTTTTGCATATCAAGTGCTATAGAGGAGAAAAAAAAACAAATAGTCCCCTTACAGACAGGAAAAGTCAAGTTGGTTTAGAGCTGCTTTGAAGATGACGGCGGTGCGCAGGGGAGAGCGGATAGGTAGTGTGCTGGTGGTGGTGCAAGGATGTAATTAGCATTGTCACCGTTAGCAACACAAACAGGCAGTCATCAGTCAGGGCTCGCTTTGACATTCTGGAGCTGTCCCAGGTTGGAGGCAGGCTTCATAATGATGTGTGTGTTTGTCAATGAGTCCCTCTGTGTGCATCCCGAATGAGAGGAGGCCTGTGTGAGCCTATAGGAGATCAGCCAGTGTCGGTGGTGGAAGTTAGCATAGGTCTGAGTATATAGGACATAGTAGTAAAGTGTGTAAAGTATGTACATTTATAAAGGCGCATTTTGGTGGTTACTTTGGTGGTTGCACTGATTTGGGATTGTTGGAAAGTTATTGGTTCTTTTTTTATTAGATGCAATGTTTTCTGATTGAAGTAGACCCAGAACGTCTCATAATATTTGAAATCATATTTACATAACACTATGACCCATTTTCTAATAAGTTAACCATGTTTCGAGAAGCATCTACCAAAATGTTTACCTCCCTGCATCTTTGTACTTGCCTCATTTGGTAGTTTGAAAAAGACAAACATTCATTAGCTATACTTCTGTCTGTTTTGGGTTATGGTGGGTTATGGTGCATTATGATGCGTTTGAAATTTGAGCGAACAAAGATGTTTACCTTCCAATGCTCACATTGCTGTGCTTTTATTTGGGTCATAAACTAACATGAGTCTGACTGGACCCAAAGTGTCTCTTGTAAAATGTGGATGACACCAATGACAACACATAATTATTATAATTTTGTGAGTCTAAGTCTTATTTCTTTATTCTATTCCTTTACAGAAAATACTAAAACTACTATAAATACTTCATATGCTCGTATTGTGATTGCTCATATTGTGATCAGTTAATGGCCAAATTGTAAAGCCTTTAACCTTATAATATTCTTCTCAGTGGTTGATAAAAATCAATTAATCCCCCATGTGCCTGTCTTCATCAGTGCATAACATATTTAGTCATGCAACACAGAGTTTGGAAAGACACTCCCTGCCTGAAATTATTACTTGTTTTGAGCACACACTTGCAAGTGCAATGTGGGAAAACTGAGTTTATTTTTAGCCCTTCTCATTATGCACAATAGAAAATCACCTGCACAAAGAAAAGATGTTTACTAATCTGCTGGGATGTGGCTCACATTAGAATGAATGTAAAATGAATACAATATCACATATGTAACTTATGTTTTGTCTCTTTGGTCTCCAGGGAAATTCGGAGGAGCTCAATTCTTTCATCTACTCTGGTCCGGGACGGCAAGAGCGAAAAGCTTATTCCAATCAGGTACGTTTGTATTTTTTAACATTTTGTTCACATTGTAAGCACCTTACTTTTCTGGTGAAAAATCTATCACTGTCCTTAGAATGTTTCACAGTGTGGCAATCATGATGTGATGCCGGATGTTCTAGTAAACAAGTTTCATGTTTTGCTCATTTATTATTTTGTTGAAGCAGCACTGTTTGGACACAATAATGTATTTTAGCTTGCAAACCAGGAAGTTATCTGATTGGCTGTGGTTGAATGGTGTACATAGGTTTCATTTGGCGATTTGAAAAAAACTGCCAAAGGGTTTGAAATAGTTACAAACAAGACAAAGCTTTAAATACAGTCTTCCTTGGCAGTATGAAAATGAGATCTTTAAAATATATTGTCAAGTTGAATAGCTAATTTTCAAAAAGTAAAAATTTTACTCATCAATAAACTACATTTTCGACAACTAGCACAGCTTTAGAACATGTTTTTCAGACACTAAAGTAAAGTAGACTTAACGCTGTCGGCATAATCGATCAACCAAAAGTCTTAAAGTGACTAAAATGGATCTGTGTTGCAAGTTTGATAAGATTATGTTTGATACTTAGATGATAACAGCATGCAGAGGGTGACCTGGGTACTCAAGCACCACCTTCACACTCTCTTTCTCAAAACATTCAACTCAAGTTAGAAATCTGGGGCAAACAATGGGCTCAGACATGAACTTTAACAGCCACATCAAAGCCAGACTTTGACAAATTTATCCATGCTTTTGTCTCCAGTAGATTAGATTATTGTAATGAGCTTTAAAACATCCTTAGCACATCCATAATGCTGCTGCTCGAGATCTAGAACCAGGAAGTACAATCCCATTAGTCCTATGCTCTTGTATTGTGATTTTGATGTATCCTTTCCTACCTATAAAGCACCAAGGCGGTTAAATAGTGTACCCACTGGAAAGAACATAGGAGAGATAACATACTTATCTTCATTAAATCTGCCTTGCCTTGTTTAAGTAAATGGCAATGATAAAATGCCTCCAAACTGTAGATCTTGTGGCTCAGAGTCTGCTTTCTCTGTAACAGTTGAATGTGGTGAAAGCAAAATCATATTATCAGCTTTGAAATGTCAGCAGAACACAGAATCCCAGTACAATCCCAGGTCAACCAATCTAATACTGTATACCGCAGAAATGAAATGATCTTATTGCAAAGACCCATATGAATGCAATAAACACCGAAAGGCTCCAACACACTGGATTGACCTGCATAAGATCTCTATTAGTTCCCACTTCTCGGATCTTTAGGCTTGTTAGTTTTGATTTATCACCAGTTCTAGCGTCCCACTGTATTTAATAGGTTTGTGCTTGTCCAATCAGATTTGAGACATGCGTTTTGGATAGAGGCTGTATTGGTGTCACTGCAGTTTGCACTAGACTGTAAACTAATAGTGTTGTTGGAGGATAATGGGACACATAAAGCATGCCAACGCTGCCCCCCAGAGGACAGATTCTATCATTGCTCCTGCCTGACTATTACACTATGGAAATTATGACATAACAACAAGTAAAAATATGAACAGTGGGTGAGGTTTCCAGCTAAGGGGGTCAATTTTGAAGACATCACTTTGAAAAAACAATTAGTTACCAATTAAGAGGCACTGTTTCTGATGGAGAAATCTTTTTGTGTCTGCTTTTGTGATGCTGTGCTTAAAATGTCTCACTAAGTTGATCTAAATGCATGTTAATGTTAAGTTACAGATCATATCTATGGAGAGGCCAGGCTGTTCACAGAAAGAATGTATTGCTTACAAGACATTTTTGAGAGAGAGAGAGAGAGAGAGAGAGAGAGAGAGAGAGAGAGAGAGAGAGAGAGAGAGAGAGAGAGAGAGAGAGAGAGAGAGAGAGAAAAGTCATTTTAACTTAAACAAATGCATGCTTTACATCTTATTGAGATAACCCCTTGTTGGAAAAGTTACATAGAAGCCTATAGCTTAAAAAAATAAAATAAAGAATAAATAAATAAATATATATACTACTTTAAAGTTACATTAAGGAAGTTGTATTATTTTGAAAATATTTTTGCATAGACAATGTTTGCATTCTAAATGTTAGCAGTGAGTGTCAAAAATGAATGAAAGTCAATGGAGACAAATTACAGTTTCTCCTGTAACAGTCAAAACACTAATAAAATATGAAAAAAAAAAAAAAAAAAAAAACAGCTACAAAAATGGTTAAACACTAATGCTATTGACCCTATTTTGTCCCGCCCACTTTTCTAGGATTTGTACTTCCTGTTTAGCTGCATTTAGCCTGTAGACTTCAGATGATGGTTTTATTTTAACTGTCATTACAAATGTTTGAAATTGCCCCACAAGACAGACAGACAAAAACATGTAAACTACCCTAACAGAGCTAAACAGGATGTGCAAATCCTAGAAAAGTGGGCGGGACAAAATAGGGTCAATATGTGACATGTAAAAGGAGAAAATTAGGTAAAATGGTGGTTGAAAACAGAAAGATTTCAACAGCATTTATGTCTCCTCTACATTTCTAACAGGCACAGACTTCAGGATCACACAGTTCCCAAACCTTTCTATGCTTAAATAAGATATTTAGTCTGTTTTTATGACTGCCCTAAATCTCCAAATGCCATTAACAAACAAAATAGATAAACTCTGCAATGTGGCTGTGAATAAAGAAAAACAGTTTTATAAAATGTTTGACAAACAAATATGTGTATAAATATAATATACAAGAATAAAATGATCAAAAGCTAAAAATAAACAAAACTTAACACATGACAGCACCACACAGTGATATATAAACTTCAAACACTGATTCCTATCCTTTCATTTGCTTCCAATCTGCTGCCTGTGTAGAACTTCCAATAGTGTGTTGTTATAGTGGTTGCCCTCTCTTTTGGATCAATGTGTGCCTCTCGTGTCCCCCTGAGGAAGGCGGCCTGATGCTACTGCTGCTGCTGCTGCTGTAATTGGGGCGATAGTGCTGCAGAGGCCACAGAACAAGCACAACACTTTTAGATCTCTACAATGAACTTATCTCAGGGACCTGCAAAGAGATATCAGCAGCTATTGTAAAAGGCAGGCAGAGAACGGACTTTTGGGAACATTAGATTCAAAATACTGGTAAAGTGTTGTTTATAAATTTGATTTGGGTGCTTAAGGTATTAAAAGAAATAAACAGTTTTGCATTTAATAGTAAGCTATCTTTTTAGTTCCTTACATATTGGCAAACAACAGTATTGTCCAATTTGTTCCAAAAGATGACTTATAATTTTGTTTTTATAAAGGTTTATCATTTCATTTTTACACACAAAATCCCTGTTTTTGATTATACTATGTCAAAATGCCAAAAATGCATGAACTATTCCATATTTTCAGCAAATGTATTTATTTATTGCTCTACAATTTCCAAACCCTAAATCCGAATTGAAAAAGAACTAGACTGAGTCACTAGGGTTATAAAATGATTAAAGTGAAGCTCACCCCCTGACTCCACCCAAAAACAAATTTTAAATTTAACAAACCCATTGAAACCATTGGTAAAAGGGAGAGGAGAGGAGCAGTGTGATTGGATTGATATAGAGTCTAGAGATGACATGAGAGACACAGCCAGTTTGTGACTATTTTGACCTGAAACTTGCTATTTTTCTTATTTTGCTCAAAAATGTCAAATCATGATTCAGTAAAACAATGCTGTTTAAACACCTTATGCACAGTTTAACAACCCGAAGAAGTTGTTTTTTGGTTTAGATTCACTTTAAACCAGGGCCAAATCAGGTCTAAAGCTGAAATACACCAAGACTAAAGCAGGAGGTAGTAAAGTAATACATGGAAGATGGGTTGAGGGCCACTAACAGAGCTCTATGGGGGAAACATAACAGCCTTATCACTCACTGCTCAACAACTACAACAACAGCAAATATGTATATAGGTCTATATAGTGTGTCAAATATACAGCAGATACAAAGACATGGAGAAAAATAGTTATTCAAAGGTCCAAATAGGTAAATGTATATCCAATATTGCTAACAGTAGCGGCACTGCCTGGCATATCTTTTACTCCTAAAAAACATTCTGTTTATTTTTCTGACATAAAGTTACACCAACAGCCTTTATTTAGACACAGTTGTGACTCGACTCAAAAAATCCACCTAATTCAGCAGAAAATATCTTAAAAAAGATAAAAAAGTTTAGCTTCCCATTGCTTTAACAAGAAACTTACCCCATTGCTTTCCCACACAATTGCACGACACGTTGACGACTGTATCTACTCAATACATCTGCAAATAGCATGTTATGTTTCACCCATATGCTATAGGCCTTACCAGTGACGATGAATAATTTAGAATATATAAGAAGACAGTACTTTTAGCGTTGTGAAAGCTAAAAGTATGTAAAATGACAGCAGATAACTGTCATTGCTTTGTATCCATCCACAGCCCTTTTTGGAAAGCCTTGTACAAAAACCATTAAGCCATTAAACTTACATAGATCCCACATTTCTAAACCTTCAGAACATGATGTTGTCAGTATTTCTACAGAGTCTCAACACACATAATACTTTACACAGAATCTTCTCACTGTCAGAGAGCTGCTGACCTGGTTTTGGATAGCGATGAGACAAAAAAAACTTTCACAACTCTACTTCCAAAAGTGCTTACTGTAAATGAGAAGTAAAATGCGGTCATGCACAGCCACAACAAGGGAAAAGAGGGCTGCAAATGATAAAGCATCACTGCAGATAGTTTTACAGGGTTATGCGCTTGTCCCATTTAAGAAGCCATCCCTGAAAATTAGCAGTGAACCAGCCAAGCAGTTCACGATGTCAAACAGACCTTTTAGCCTATTATAACTATGCTTTTGGGACTGGACTTTAAACTAAGTACTGCTATCTGCTATAGAACATTAGCACATAGTCTATAGAGTCTTGTTTTTTCTTTGTTTAAGTCCATGGTTTCAAGTCCATACTTCTCTATTGTTTTACGAAAAAAAAACAAAAAAAAAAGAAGTCACAATAGCTGATGATGAGTTCTCTCTGATTAGTTTTCTCTGCTTCATTTCTGCATCCCCCGATCTCCATGGAGACAAGCAGGTCATGCCACCAGACGACGTTTCAAGTTCCATCATGGATTGCCTTCTCAGAAAAACTTCTGGTTTGTCCACTGTTAAAATACCTGCAAGAGAGAAATGATGAATGTCATACTGTGAAACATTTCAGACAAAACAACTCCATTTCTATGGAGACAGGCAGGTGACTGAATCCTGAATCCCAGAGATGTTGCTCATTGCTCTTTTAAGTACATTTTGTTTCAAATTCAAACTATTTTATGCTGATTTGTCACACAATTCAAAATATTCAGGCCGCTATTGAGCTCAACAGTGACCGCCCACGTCCTGGTTTAACAAGTGTGGGCTTCCATGCTAAATCTCTATAGGGGTCTGAAAAAAAAAAAATATGTTAAACATTTGCAAACTTCCTCGGGGCTAATTAGCTAAGTGGGGTGTCATGAGCTACATTTTTTGTTTAAAATCCATTTCTGCAACTTTATAATTTACAAAGTTATTAAGACATTTTGCAGAATTTTAAGTTATAGCTGTGCTTTTTAGACTGAAAACAACTGCGCTGTGGATCTGAGTTAGCGCATAGCTGGCTAGCCTGTGACATGACTTTATTTGAAATTTTCTCTCTTTCACTGTTGAGCTCCATAAATAGGTAAACTCTCTTGTAAAAAAATGTTGCAGACCCGCAAAATGAGATGTCAGTTATTTCCCACTTGCCAACTGCAAGTTCACCTTAGCAAACCCATATTTAAACAATATTACCAATACCAAATGTATTTTAAGCAAACTAGATGATTTATATTGTTAGCGTTTAAGGTCACACTGATTTTTTGTGTAGTAACTCAAAATCAGTTTTGCCCAAACAAAAGTTTATTGTTGAAGTGTTTGGGTGAAAATGAGTTTGCAGCGTTTCATATAACTCTTTATTCCTATAATCATCTTTAAGTTGGTGGCACTAATTCACGCTATGCATAAACACATCGTAGTCAAGAAATACGAGATTGAGAATATGTTAGATACGTGAGCAAAACATGTGGTTCAGTTTGTCCCAAAAAGTAGTCGTTTTAAGTAACTTTGAATCATTTGACTTTGTGTTTTTGTTGGTGGTCAATGGAAAGTTGTTGTTACGTTCTGTCATCTTACATTATGTTGTTATGCTGTCAGATGTCAGTCCATGTCATTGAGTTGTGAAACATGCCATTACATTGGTCCAGGTTGCTATGTTACATGTTTGTCAGTCAGTATTGTTCATTTTGACACAATGGAACCCCACAAAAGATCTTTGTAGTTTTTAAAGTTGGGTTTAGCAGTACAAAATCAAGATGAAATACTGGAATCAGTAAAAGCATTAATTTTATATTCTGTGTGTGTGTACGTTTCATAGACCTCCCCAACCACCATGATTTATTATATGGCTTGAAGGGACTTGGTGGGGTCACACGAACAACATGGCCGTCTGGCATAACACTCTGCTCTTTGTGGACCTGCTGGCGATGGCCGAGCGTGCCAAAACACTGCAGTGTATACAGTAGCTCCAGCCTTTCCAGTCTAGCGCATATATGAATTCAACACAGCAAGCTACAATCTGTAACGCCGGCTTTAATGTGGCCTTATCATCTTAACACAAGGCCGCCATGCTAATCTGATAAGTGTTTGATTTATACCTGTCTTTAATATGTCTTTGAACAGGTCATTTTAATGCAAATGTGTAGCATCATACCAGCAGCATTAGCATACTCTCCGACCTTGGATTATTATTAGAGATACATGCTCATACAGCTAAAATGTTTGTAATAATTTATGTTCAGACGACTTTTGGAGCTGCACTAAAAAGCAATCTTTGTTTTTCAAGCCAGAAAATAATGTGACATTTTGATTTCTGTGGACTGTGGAGACTTTAAAACCCATAGGACAATACATTTTTAAATAACAGAGACTGTTAAATCTAAATGTCAAAAAGAATAAACGATTTATTTTCCATTAATAATGCTCTTCATCCTTCAGTATGTCATTTAAATCTGTACCTTGTTGATCAAGCACAAGACCATCTAGTTAAATAAAAATACTAGTTCCAACACTGATAGCATTTTTTAAGGATGATCACTGAACCATTCTCACATGACAAGTCAAGTCTATTTAACATGAATGCTGGTTTGACTTGAAAACACTATTTTTATGATACTTTTATTAAATGATATGTATTTGCCTATTTTGTCCTTTAGGTTATATTTGCATCAATAGACAATGAATGTATGTGTTTGTATGCGTTTGTTCCTCAGGTGGGGGCAAAAGGGCACAGTTTGGATGGTGAGTGGACGAGGACAAAACGCGGCGGTGGGCAGCGGCATGCAGGCTCTCGTGTGAACGTCGGGTGAGAGAGCAGCCTCAACTCTTCGTAAGTATTGTTCAAATGTAGTGAAGTAGCTGCAACATAAGGGGAAGCAGATGGAGGCTAAGGAGTGGTTTTATTGTAACATTTAAAACTCTCCTCAGGTATTTTAATTACTCATGTCGTGGCTGTTGTGTAGTTTGGGGCGATGTAGATTCTGGACCTTGTTTAGAATATAGTTGCAAGGTAACCATTGTGAAACCGGCAAGGATCAGCTGATTTGGGAATGTATAGTTACACATTGAGCTCACATACTATTTTAATCGATGGCTTTTAAGCTTTTCACACAAAATAGTTTTTTAGATTTTTGACTACAACAAATATCCAATCACTGACTTTATCAAATCTAAAAAATTCCACTCATGACGCTGTAAAATTAGTCTGAACCGCTTCTAAAATGAAACTAAATTGTAAATAAGTTGGTTGGTTCTTAATGAATTTACCCAAAAAGGTTATAGACATCAATAGATTTGACTAAAAAGGTGTCAAGTACCACCAGACGAGGCTGCCTGCATGCTATCAGTCGTACATGAACCACAGCTTGCAAAAGACTGCAAGTTGTTTGCATCATAGCCTGATTAAAATAGACTCTGTTGTAGTGTAAGCAACCAAGTAAAATGGTAGATTTGTAAAATAGCTAACATTTAGCTTTGAAAAGATTGGCAACAACAAACATAAAATAGTAAAAGGTGGGGAAAAGGAAGTTTGTTTGTTTTTTAATCGGTGATCTCAAAATCTCAATTTAGCGATATGAAAGTTATCAAGCATGTACAAACTGTGGCCTGGGGGCCAAACAAGGCCCTCAGACTTTCTGAGGAATTGGTCCAAACAGCAGTAAAAAATGCATTTTGTGCCAAATTTGATAAAAGTACAATTTTAAGCAAACATGAAGCATTTATGGAGTCTAATTAGTTTAATAAGTGTATGTGACTCACTTCTAGTCTGTTTGACTGCCACATTTTATTTATTTTTTGTCACTACAAAGTTTTGTCAACTTGGCGAAATGCTCTGGTATTGTGATAAATTGTAAAATCCAGTGCATCATTACTGTCTCAAATCTCAAATTTGTTGTGCTCAATTTAATGGTAATTTAGTTTGTACTGTTAGTGTCCTTTCTGGGAGCACCGATTGGCTCTTTGTTTAGTCTGGGATTCAAACCTTTTTGATAAAAAACGTTTGGAGACCCCTGAAGTAAATTATTAAGGAACCCAGATTTCACCCAAGGACCATTGAAAGCAGCATAAATGTCACAGAAATCATCAAACAGGCAACAATATTCAGTAAAAACTTAAATATTCTGATGTTTACTTGATGTAGTTTAACCTGTCATATGCAGTGTTTAGTTTTCTTTGCGTATTTACTTTACATTTGCAACTAATGGAAAACCTTTGAACATACCAGCGTTAGAAATAAACATCATACTTTGTCTAAATTGTTCACGACAACAAACTAAGTTATATCTCAATATTATGACATTTAGTCCACTGCTTAGTTCAGAGATGTGCTGAATGTTCACTGCATAAACTATTTTGAGAATGACTTTTGAGACTTCAAATAGCCTTTATTTATGCATCGTGTGACATCAGCATCCTGAAATAGAGCCTAACACGGAGCGCATTTCGGATGTACGTCAGTTAATAATTCAGACATTAGGAATGACTCACATCATATCGGTCACAAAGACACTTTACTCATTTATAAGTTTGTGCAAAGTTTGGATTCTTAAAACAGACAAGTACGACAGAACACCACAAATCAAAGGCAAAACAACTTAAATAATAAATAACATGTTGATTCCCTCTTACAACAAACATTTTCAGAGCCGCACAATCGCAATATATTCAGATGATTGTTGAATTTGTGTCAGTGTCTGGGCTTATGAGACTTCTCGGAGCATTTCATGTGACAGTGTACAGAGGAAATGCAGCAGATCAATAATGGATGAAATGATCTGAACAAGGCCGTCTGGGGAAGACAAGTAGACAGAGGAGAGCCAATAAAACAATGACATGAAAGGATTCGTCTGGAAATAACACAGAACGAGTCAAGTTTGTAGCTACTGTATGAGCTGAAGAAGAGGGACTGGAACTAGCTTGGAATGGGTTTGACTTAGAAGAGTTGCCATAAGTTCAGATATAGGTATATAAGTTAGTATATATAAGAGATATGTTAGTACTACAAGCCTATATTTTAGAAACAAAAATTATGTTGATCTAATAATCTGATTTTAACCTTCTATACGGTAGAGGTTTGCATTATGAAAATAGCTATACTGCTCTTGTTATTTACCAAAGAAAACTTAGATGGACTCATGGGCGTAGCACCAAATTCTGGGCCCCAGGTACAAACTTTCCTGACACATAACCTTGTGCTTATTTATTTAGTTCGATCATGTTCTGTTTCAACTAATTAGGGTTTTATTTCTCTCCTGGATATGTTTTTAGTTTCCACATTGCACACATAATTTCCAAGTGTTGCTGTTAGAGTTTTTGCATAGTTCAGCAGATCAAATTGAAGATTTTTACTGCCATAACTGACTACAAAACAAGATATTTAGTGTGTGTTTTTAGTGTCATTCACTCACATAAAGATGCAAAGAAACTAGAAAGTGATTTGATTTTTTTTTTTTTTTTTTTTTTTTTTTTTCATTTTAGCTAAGTTGTTTTGGACACATTATAATGCTGGAGTAAGAAGCTGTGATAATGTGAAAATATATCTATCTATCTGTTAATAATTTGGTCAATTCATATTCCTCTCTATTAATGTTCAAAGTCAATTTGCTGCGTTCTATTAGAGTGATGAAGCTCAATCTGTGTCAGGCAAAATTACCTGCTTTTGGGGCCCCTTTCCTACCCTGGGCACCGGGGAAACTAGGACCATTTACCCCCCTAGTCTGACACCCCTGGGTGGACTTGTTCTTGTTCTGATGTTCTTTGTGCAAAGATCTTCCCACTTATAACTAGAAACAATCAGTTAAATGAGGCTAAAATTACAAACCCTCAGCTTTGCAACCAGTCTAGACACTTGTTTGTGCTACAAATGGTTTTGAAGCCGATTCAGTCTGAATTTTAGACTATTTAAGTCAGGCAATTTAAGAAAAATGGGCACTATTGATATAGGGTTAAGAAAGAGAGCGACAGAAGGAGAGAAGGTGAAAGAGAGTGAGAGTGTTAGGAATGTAGAAAGTGGCAACAAATTGATGATTGGTGCTATTTAGCTGACATCTGCTAAACTCAAAATACATGCATACATTTGTTCGATTGGACATTTTAGGCTTCAAACTGCACTGCATTAGAGACAAAATAGAAAACACGGCTCTTGCGGCGTGTGTATGTACATAATATGTGTTGCATTCCTTTTCCCCTCAGCTGTTTATCAGAATCAGAAAAGACAGATTAGGAAGTTGCCACAACAATAAGATGCAAATGAAAGCTTAACAAACAGTACAACAAACATGCTGCTGTTTAATCCTTTCTTTAATCACGTATTGTTTGAATCACAGACAATACATCACAATGCATTCAGTTTTGGCTGCATTTAGGGTTTAAGAACTTCTGCCAGTTACAACCACCCGAGCACAACCAATGAGAGCGCTTCTTTCAGCTATCTATGAGAAATATAATACTTCATTTGATTCAAACAGTTTTCGATAGATAGTAAGACAATAATTATCAATTTCAACCAATAAAATAACTACTTTTCTAGCTGGTTTTCAAGTTACAATATACCAACTGTGATATAATGTGATATAATGCAGCTATTCCATCTTTTCTGACAAAAACATTGTTTGACAAGAATTCCTGAAACTACGTGCCTTCAAAAGTCAAACATACCATTGGCTACAGAAGATAATGCCAAATGATTTTATGGATTAATTTCCTGGATTTAACCGTATTGAAACTCCGAGCGACCTGGGATGAAGAAAATCCCCGCCGCGGGCCTGTGCAGTGATGGAGCAGGGAAATACATTCAGAGGGTATAAATATTGCAGAGTGAGTACACGGAGGGCTTTTTGAACCATGAATTATTACAAAGTCCAGTGGCTCGATGCCAGGAGTATATCTCGCAATAAGCTGCAGCTGGGGAATTGTGGGTAGGAGCACACCACAAATAACCAGCAATGACAGAGGAATCCATCTCACTCATCCTCATGTGCTGTGCTTACACTCACGTCGAAGAGGTGGGCAGGAGGTTTTAAAAATGTAGATTCAGTTTTATAGCACTGAATACCAGGAAAACTCTCTTTTTCTCATAGTTGGTGGCTTGTTGTTCTGGGAATTTGCTCAGTAGCACTGGTTGTTGTCTTTGCAAACTGTACAAGAAAATATTAAATTTTTAAGTACCAGATCCAAGAGTGCAGTGACAGTCAGGTACAAGATATTCAATTAAAGGTCCTAGTTTTTTTTTTTTTTGATAAGTAATTTAATAAAGAGAACAATTAAGACAAACAATAGAAAAAACAAGACAATACAAAACAAACCTACATTAGACAACATAACACAATAACAGAACAATAAAAGTGCCTAGAAAAAAATAAAATAAATAAAGAATAAAGGGGGGGGGGTATATATGTGTATATATATACACACACACATACATATAGATACACATATACATAACCTATATAAATACATACATATATACATACATGCACATATATATAACATATATACATGTACACATGTGCACATATACACATGTATGCATACACACACACATAATGAAATAAATTATGAAAAAAAAAATAAATAAATAAAAATAAAAAAGATAATAATATATGTACATACATACATACCTACCTACACGCATAGGCATGTACGTATAAATGTAAAAAATAAATAAATAAATAATAATAAAAAAAAAAAAAAAAAAAAAAAAAAAAAAAGTGGGGGGGGGCTGTCAGAAGTTTACATATCTCATGCTTCATTAATTGCTCATCACAAGCACAGTTGGTACTCTATCCATCCACAATCATCTCTCTGCAGATTTCAAACACTGGTCAGAACATAAGCAATGTCACAGTTTTACAGAGTATCACTTTTTTTTTTTAACATTTACATTAAATTTATATATTTTAAGAAACAGTCCCATTTCAGTTTGTTCTTTTCTGCTGTGGCAATCTGCACAAAAGAAATTTGTTCAAATGCTGCTACTTTGGACAATGAATGGAGCCATTCCCATACCAGTGGTGTATAAAAGGTCCTAGTTTGAAGATAATTGTCTACACTTACTAATTGACTTGAGCTTTACTTCATCCACATATGGTTGAGTAAATCTGCCAGATTTTTTTTTTCTTCAACCTAGTTATGCCATACACCATCACTTTGTATCGGTGGTTATCTAGCAAAAGTTTATATTTTAAAATATTTACTTCAGAAATGTGGGTATGGTTAGTTGTCATAAATTATTGTTTATTAATGGTGTCTTAGCCTTTTTAGTACTTTTTGTTCACAAAAAGAAAAAAAAAAGAAACCGAAATAAGGCTAAAACAATAGCTATAGTTTGTTTTGTGAATGACACAAAACACAACTCCATATATGGATAAAATGAGGAGTATGGTCTGTGCACAACCTACGAACCTGCTGAGAAACATCAGGTACTACATCTGGCTATCAGGAGTCAATAATTAAAAGTGAGATGCTCAGTTGAATGTACGATACTACCTTTCGAGAGAGCCAGCAGGCTCTTTTCCTGACAGACATGGATCTAACTGGACAAGACACTCGTTCAGGAAAGTTCCCCCATACAGCGTCAGAGCATTTTTGGTGACATAAATCTGCTTGTGTTTGGCTGACACTGCACCTATAGTTTTCAAAAAGTCAGATTGTGAAGTTATTTCTCTCTATTTTCACAAAATAAACTGTGTTTTAAAAAAAGTAAGTGCTCAAAATGCTTAAATGAGGTTTAGTCAATAGCTTGGAGATTTATTCCTGCTATCTCCACTCGTCCCACTCTAGCCATATCTCACTGATTGGTCAGAAATGATCACGCAGTCATGAAAGTGGGAGGGACGAGGACTGGGCAATATCATATTGTGATAAAATATTGTGTGAAAAAGTTGAATTTTAAATTATTGTGATATGATTGCACTTGCACCACAGATCATTTTGAAACCGAGGCAAACAGAAATTGTGACAAATTCCCAGTGTTGCCAGATTTTCAGAGATCAAAAGCGACAAGACTTCAACAAAAGCCATAATTACTGTAATTTCCGCCCTATTGAGCGCACCTGAATATCAGCCGCACCCACTAGATTTAAGTAAGAAAAATGATAAAGTACATATATAGGCCGCACTTGTTAATAGTAAGTCTATGAGAATCTATCATTTTGCTGCATTGCCTTATAAGCCGCATAGTTCAAAGCTTGAGAAAAAAGTAGCGGCTTATAGCCCAGAAATTACGGTAACCATCTTATCATTATTAAAAATTTTAAAACACGTTTTGTGCTTCATATTTCAGTCATTACAGGGATATTTTCATGGGTCAAGCATAAAAAATGGCTAAAATTTACAACCCTGGCTTTCAAAATTCACAAGCAACTTTCCAAATAAAGAAGCCCAAAGTTCCTATAAAGATGCCGACTGGGTAACAATTAGCCATTTTCATCTGCTCTCTCTAAAATCTTGAACAAAAGTAACCTATGCCAAGACAGTGGAGGCTCTGCAGAAGCTTAAATACAGAACAAGAAAGAAGTAAAGCATGGAGTTTAAAAGGTAAACTTACACTGTAACCAAAACAGCCTGAAACACACAATTATAACAATGATAAACACTATCCTAAGGTATATCGTCAACTTTATCGTTTCCGCAAATGTTCTCTTTCATACCGTGCTAAACATTTTAGTCCATATTTCCCTGCCCTAGGAGGAACTAGCCTGCTTTCAGGCTATAACAGAATATATATTAAAAAATGTAAATAAATCTTGTCAGCACCATGTATGCGCCAATATCACACGTCCATGCTCTAATGGTGACATTTGTGGCAGGTTAAGTTCAGTATGTTAAAAGAACATACAAGTGCAGGATTTTCCACCGACTGCCACCACCATTGCCTCTAAAAGACCATGATCTGAATGCTGAATGTTGCCTATCTGGAATTTAACAAAATCTTAATCCAAGCACATTAAACTACAAAGTAAAACACCTGATTAACAACACAAAAGCCGTACACAATTGCAACAACCATAGAGTGAGTTTCCTCATTGTTACACGGATTGAAGTCATGTCTGGCAGGTTTTGAAAGAATTTAAAAAGAGTAATCCTTAGTTTGCTTTCTTCTGAGTAGCAGATGTCTGAGAATAAAAGATAATATGAAAAAACAAACCCTATCTGTTTTGTAGCAGATAGCCAGCCGCCTGCAGTCTTCTGTGAATCTAAGCTAAAGCACAAACACAGGATTAAAGATTACAGTGTCAGGAATATTAAAAGGCACTATAGGTGATAACGTTTAATTTGCAGAGATTGCTTTGTTTTGTGGCTAGAATCCATTAATTACCACAAGGCTCGAGCTGTAATTCACTGAAATAGCATTTGCATTATGACAGTACAAGTGTCAGCAAATACTTGAAAGAGTTAAAGTATTACTGCAGTTGCATTACCTGCACTACATAACGATGCACTAACTGAAAAAACAGTCTCAGCTCCGTACCTAATCCACTTACAATGATGAAAAAGGGGATGAAAACAAACCCTTTTTTCCGTAAGAATCTCCTTAATTATTTTGGCTTCAGACAGTTCCACCTCATTTTATCTAGTTGGCTGCAGTTCAGCAATGTTCCAGCCAAAAGTTTGAGCTTTTAGAACGGTCACAAGATGGTGCTGTGGTTCCTGTTTTGTCCCCATTGCTCTCTCTGTGTGTCTGGTTTTGTGAGATGAATAGATATCATTCAATTACATTCTCCCAATTGATAAACAGTAGCATTGAGAAAATAGTTCACCATTAGCATTTGAAGTACTGTCTGAGAAGCATTTAATATTTGAAATTTGTGAAGAAGGTTTAATGTCAACAAATGGTTGCTGTCCAGGAAAGAGTTTGGTATTTACTTATAGAATGTACTTGGCTACCAACATCATCAAAGCTTTAAATGCTCCGTTTCACCTGATGCCATTAATAGAAAGTTTAAAGTTACCAGATATTTTGAATTCAATTAAACTGATTAACTCTATGTTACATTAGAATAAACTTAAGTTTTTAACTTTTTGTTTGTTTGTTTTACCTTTTGTCCAATTTAGAATTTCAAGTCTCCAACTTCTTATGTTGCATCATGAAGAGTCGCTTCATAGTTGGAAAAATCCAAGACTGTTGACAGGCAAATGATTCCAGTGAAGGTGTGAAGAGTTTAAAAACTGTGGGCACTGCCTGTATTTCTTTTTGAAAGCAGAATTAAGGTAGAACTAAGCAACTTCAGCACTAAAGCTCCCTCTACTGCTCTCTTGTGTTAATACACAGACCTATTAACTTGAAATTGAACATATTTTTTTAATATATAATTTCTTGTGTTTGTCTACCTATAGAAAGGCAGCAACAAACAAGCACATTTTACACTGTTAAATAACTAAATCAAAGTGCCAGGGTTTTTCAGAAGAACTGTTGTCAGGTCAGGATGTGGGCGGGATTTAAAATCTGCAAGTGCAGGATTTCCACCGGGAGGCTGCTGTCCTTAAAATACATATGTAACCATCACCATCAGGCATACAAAGACATTTAAGATGGTAAAAATGTTACTTAGTTTTGCTTTAAGTAACTTCAGCAGAACCAGCCTTTTTAAAGGTAGTAAATGCACGCAAACTTTTCCTTCTGACAAATACAAAAATAGTGCTGTCAGGTTTCCCAGGGGTTCTCCTCAAGCTGACATACATTTCAAGGCGTTTTCTATTTGGAAACAGCAGAAGGAGTTAACACATGCTTCAAAGGTCCTCAAAACAAGTCAGTATATAACCATGAGAGAAACTTTGAAAAATTTAACAAAGCAAAATGTTACTTAGTTTTCTTAGTGACATCACAAGTTTGAGTGTTGTTACCTTGTGTCAGTTCTAGTAGAGAATGCAGCCTAAATAATTGCTTAAATAAATGTTGAACAAAGCTAGGTATTATGGTGAGGACATTTCATTTTATAACTGATGGGTTTGATTATGGTGAAGACATTTTAAACTTGGCTGCTTTTTTCCTCTGGCTTTATCATTATTTCAAAGCAATAGACTATACTTTACTCCATAATGTTTAAAATCCACATAAAGTCCCGTTCTTCTAATCCCCAACAGTCACACTCATACACTTCCTCTATTTTCCAGTAGATGGCAGTCTTTCTATACAAATACCCTGCTCCTCTCTCCTCCACTCTCTCATATTCTTCAGTAGGTGTGCCCTCACCAACACCACCACCACCATCTCCCCCTCGCGACGTGAACCAAAGTGACAGCTCAAATGGACTTTTATGTGCTTGTAACAAACTTCACAAGCTCAACCATAACATTTCACGGATTAATATCTCCTACACGCTTCCTTTCCCCCGTATTTCACTTTTGTTCTTGTACCGGGATGGCGTCACCGCTCTGGCATATACACAGAAACACGCGCACACACCTTATTGCCATCTGTCGGTGCAGCGGCCCGTGTCTGTAGCACTGGGAGCAGTTGGGGAAAGGGGGAGAGAGAGGGAGGAAATGTCTGTTGGGTATATGATGCGGTAGTGTTGAATCGTCTTCCACATCTTGGCCGCCCCGCTGTGCTTTTGTCTGTCAAAGCGGTCTCATGACATCACCGCCGACGGGCCCTGGCTTCTGCCGGATGTTCACGGAATATCGTGTTGGGTTTAGATGCAACGTACTGTAAAGAATGGAAAGTGAAGGGTTTTTGAATAAGATATGCATAAAGGAGTGATTAGTTTGTTTTTTGTAAATGGTGTTGGATTGTATTCGTGAAAAAAAATGAGTAAATGAAATGTATTTAAAATGTAGTGGACTGTTTATTTGCATTATGGAAATTAAACTACTACACTTGGCGTAGGTGACAGCATCAATTCAAAAATAAGTAAAGTATAAGGTATGATTCTTTATTAATGGCAAAAACAGGTTTAAAAAAAAAAAACTTGTCTTACCAACGTACTTTTTTGTTTGTTTGTTTGTTTTTGTTTACAAGACACCAAAACTTTCTGCAGGTGAATATTATTTAATACAGGTGAAGCTACGCTAAAATTAGCCTTATCTTTCATGACAAAATACATGTTATAAACTGTCTCTTGCCTGGACCATGTGACCTTATGACATCACATGTTAGAACATGAGCACAACTGAAAAGTATATCGTTTTCTTTATTTATATGTGATTGTAAATAGGGGTAGGACTCAACAAGTAACTTGTTACTTTTCCTACTCCTTTTCGTGGGTCAGTTAGTTTTATATTGTTTGTATTGCTTGAATAGGTGTTTGAGGTTATGGCAAGTACAAAAGCACAAAACATAACAAAATTTTGACTCAATTTGTAATTCTTATAGGCTGTATTGATGATTTTCATTAGTTTTAAAGTCAATCTTGTAGTTGCATTGAATAGTAACAATCTTGTATGGTAGAGAAAAACAAAAACAAAAAAAAACATCATTAATAATGGTAATAATAAATAGATGAACTGTGAACATATCGGAGCCCAAAAATGGCTAGTTAACCTGCCAGTCAAGAAAAGATAAGATAAAGATAATTGTCCCACTGAGGGGAAATTGTAACAAACAATAGCAATGGTACAATACAATACAACAATCGTAATGTTCACAACCAGTGCAATGGTAGAAAATAAAAATAAAAAATACAATAAGTATTCAAAGGCAATAAAAAATAGGCATACAAAAGTAAAGTTAAACTCACTATGCTTCCAGTGTAACATCTTTGTCCCAGTAAACAGTGGAGGAGACGGCACTGGGCAAAAATACAAATGCTGGATTTGAAAAGAAAATCCACTTTCTAGCTTTTTGGAGCTATGGCTTCTCAAAATGTATAACTAAAAAATATTTGTCCCTTTTTTGTGTGTGTCCAAACCAAATGCTATATCATAATATCATTTTCTACACTAAAATTTGTGTGTTGGGTGCACAGTAATAGAGTGGTTAGAGCTTTGGCTTCCTAGTAAAAAGATTGTGGGTTTGACTCTTGGGTCAAATCAAGTTAACATCTTATAGTCTCTCTGGGTGGAGTTTACATGTTCTTCTCGTGTTACCGTGGGTTATACTCAGTACTCCGACTTCCTCCCACAACCAAAAACATGCCTAAATAGGTTATTTGGGCATCACTATAAATTTTCCTGGTGAATGAATGAGAGCATGAATGGTTGTCTATCATTATGTGTTAACACTGCAATGAGTTGGCCACTGTCCAGGGTGTTCCTCCACCTAAGGCCCAAAGTTACTTGGATAGATTCTTGTCACTATGACCCCTAACAGTAACACAAGGTAGAAAAGAAATGAATGAATGAGCTAACAAATGTGTCTCGTGAGATCTTGTCACTTGTAGTCAGTTTAATAAACCTTCACAATTAGAAAGCTAAAATCAACAAAAGAACAATTTTTCATGTACAATTTGCCAAGGTTAGCTGTTTCCTTTAACGTATCAGCTTCAAATGTACAATCCAATACAGAGTTTTAATACTGTGGGCAAACAAAAAGTGCCCTTCTTTCTTTTCCTCACAACAGCTCCAATAATGTGAACAAAGCTGCCCGCCCTCTCTTCGTCCACACCATTTAGACAGCAAGCCAAAGTGCCTTCATAACTGCGCTATATTCAAGCACAGTGATAAGAAATGGCAGCTATCAGCAGGCGATTTCAGAGCCGCATACGACTGTTATTGTGTGTGCGCATAAAAATTGATTTATGTGGCCTATCACTTAGCCGCCACAATATGCGGATGAATACGGGCCTAATATAATATTATGGAGCGAGTGAAGAGGGCAGAGAAAGGGCTAGGTGCTGCCTCGAGGTGGAAAAAAGTCTCTGGTCAAAAAGCATGGACACATAAAGGGAGAGTCACTGTTGCTATGCGGTGCTGAAGGCATGATAAGGTTTGCAGAGTTGAGATTATTTAAATGTTAATGTGTGAAAGCAAATTCGTTTAAAATCAGAAGAAAAATACCAGTCACCTTTCTGTAAAGTTGATTCAAACACTGCTTTGAATAGTTTCACTTACTTTTGCAGCTCTGTCTACAAAGAATGTGCCATTATATTCCCATTTTTACTGTTCTGCTTTCCATTCACACCCATTTTATTTATTTTTGTTTGTTTGTTTACTGATGATGTTACTTTCAGGGATTGGATTGTTTTATGTTGATACAATATCCAATATTTGGCTTCTTGCTGAGGCCAATAGCTGATATTTGCCAATACCATTTTTTCCATATTAGAATCCACAGGCAAGGCTCAGAAGATCACACATTTACTTTGCATGTTAGAGAAAAATTAAAGTAAAATGTTTGATTTGGGATATTAAATATTCTGGGGCAACTTAATTGTTTCTTTTATTGTTTACTCTTTATTTTGATGAAACTATTAGTTTGATGATGATGAAATGGCACTGAGAAAGAGAAATAATAGAGAACCTTCTCTAAAAATCTCAATGGCAATATTTTTCCATATAGGGAGATACCAAAATATTATGCAATACTGTTAACGTGATCAAAATTAGAGGTGGGAGTGAATCAGTGGGTCCATACAGTTCAAATTAGGTGCATCTCAAAGACAAGTAGCGGCCTAAAAACTCGAGAGGGTCTTATGAGCATGAATCAAAAATAGTTGAGGCACACTGATTATCAAAAACAAAAGCGTGGGACGCCTGTGTTTTGACTATTGTATAGGTCTTCTTTGAAAGCCCTGAAGAAGACCTATACTGAAGACGACAGACTTTAATAGAGAACTTTTATTTTTGATAATCAGTGTGCCTCAAACTATTTTTCTACTTGACTGTAATACGATATATCACCCATCCGTAGATTATCACAATTACATGCATGAGATTTCTCTCTGATTGTTCACACCTTTGCAAGTTGTGACAGGAAAATATATAACATGCACAAAGGTAAGGTAATATAATGTTAAATACTGAGTAGGTTACGACAAAATGTATTGCAGTTTGTCTTTCAAAGTTTTGCCATGCACAGTTATTTTACCAGAGTATCAATTCAAGTTGAATTTAGTTTGCGGAGTCCAATGTACATTTGATAATATTGCTTGTTCCTGGAAGTATGTTTGTCATTGTTGTTAGCATGTGGCTATCTGCCTTTAGCATGTGGCTATCTGCCTTTAACATGTGGCTATCTGCCTTTAGCATGTGGCTATCTGCCATTTTAACAACTTTAAAAATCAAAAGCGCTTTGAAACGCATTGTGTTATTTAGAGCAGACCTGAGCAAGCTGCAGCCCGGGGGCCAGATACGACTGGTTTAATTTGGCACAATGCCAGTTTTTGTAAAAAGTGTTGCTCTTGATATTTCTTTTATTTTGTTGACTTTGCTATAAAACTTGCTTGTTTTCAAAATAGTAAATTCAAAAGTGTGTGTTTGCAAAAATGTGCTTGTAATAATGTACATTTTTTACAATAATGATCGCGGCCCTCCGCTACATGTCTGGATTCAAACATGGATCTCGGGGAAAAAATAATAGCCCACCCCTAATTTACTGTAGAGGCTCTCAATGAAGTATAGGTAAGATAGCAAAAATCAGACTAGTCTAAAATCATGTTTATGTTTGTGAGATGGCAAAAATCAGGCATAGCACCACACAATTATGTGTCATCTTTCAACAGCTATGTAAATGAACCCATTCCTACGTCTTCATCAGAAATTGGTTTGTTCTTTTCCGTCCACATGGCACACTTAGGCCTATAATATATCTTACCCATCTCATTTCACACCATTACTGCAGAATAGTAGTGTTTTGGTCCTGTTTTTCTACATTACGTGCCACCGAGAATAAACAGCCTGGGCACCTTAGCTAATGTCCTCATGTTTACTTGTTGGCTTGGCGCTGGTGTCTTGTCCACATGTGTAAATCAGGTCCATTGAGAGAGCATAATAATGATGAGGATGATGACAGCCAATGCGCAGGGGAGTGATACAGGGACACATGAGTTATGGGCTCAGGGACGGCGCCCACCACTGAAGAGCTGTGCAAATGGAGAAGCACTTTCACCAAAACACACAAGTCCCCAGATGGAGCTAATGCTGCAGTTGGCCAGCGCGACGCCCCAAATGAGAGCACATTCGCCGCTCAAAAGCCACAATCAAACTATGCGGTACACATTTTAATTCCAGTGCAAAGTCGACGCATATTCCTCTGTTATGACTTTAGAGACGAGCCCCATCAAAGACTGCGACGCCTTTGAATAATTATCTTAGCTATAATGCAATAATTAGGGAGACTATATGGAGGCTGTACTTTGAGTATATTCATCTTCTACAGCGACAGGTTATTCCACAATTGAATAAATGTTCATTAATGTCAATATAGGATGAAGAGAAAGTGGATTGTCTTTAATTCAGTAATGAACTAAAAGGTCCTGCATCAGGCTGACACAAGATTTACCTTTGCTATAACTTGACAATGTTACAGTGAAGGAGTTGTTCTAAAATGTGATGACAAACCAAATGGGAGACAAAAGCCAGATTTTTGCAAAGGAAAACTGAAGAGTTTATTTGCAAAAACAGGGTATTTTCTAAAATAATTGATGGCTTGCAGTTTTGTACATGTATAGCAATGTTTTCAAATGTACTTTAGCTCAAATAAAACATTATTTTAACTCTCCCTGATAAATTTTATCCAACATTATATAGTCTTTGATAAAACATTTCTTTTGGGAAAACTTTACAAACACAGATGTCTGTTTTTGCTATTGAAATATAAATATTGACTTATCCAAAAGGTAAATGCACAAATGGGGCACCTGATTATTTGACTTAGTGAATGAAGCCAACATAAATCTATACTAAAAAAAAATACAACAATATCACTTCTAGTTGCTTCCCATTACTGTATTTACTGTATGTAGAGTAAAGTTCTCCCTCAATGGTGATGGCATTCTTTTGCCAATGAAAGTTTAGTACAGCATTTTTGAGTTCTTAATCAAATTTTAAAAATTTAAAAATACTTCCATATTAAAAACCCAGATCTACGTTAGATGAGTTTCTAAGATCTTCTGCATAGTAATCATTCACATATTATTTGAGCATTTTTGCAGCACATCAGCCAAGATCGCTTTCAATTGTTTCCCGTGTCATTTCCTTTGCAGTAGACAGAGCTCTAACTCAATTCATTATGTGGGAAACTACCATGGCCTGTACTACACTTTTTATTTGTTCTGGTGCATGAATTTTTTAAGTGGAGGAGCTCAGAACCATGTTTGAAGTACACAAACAAACAAAAAGTACCCTATTTGTCCTTTAAACCTATAGCTAAAATTAGTTTAATTTAAAATGCCTTAAAAATGCTTTTTCATAGTGAGTAAGAGTAGGTAAAGCAATGGCATCTCCATAATAAAGTGGTTGCATCCTTCACTAAAAATCTCTTTTAAAATGTTTGTCATATAGAGTGTTCAGCAGTCAGTCTTTCTATGCGTATCAAACCAGCATGAGTCTCCCTAATAAATGTTCCCAAAGGAGACAATAAAGCAGTGCTGTTATCTTATTTTAGCTCATCTTATCTTGTCATTGAACTTATTTTGTATTTGTGACGCATCACAGAGAACCGTGTCTCAAAGTAATCACAAAAGCATAAAGCAGTCACTAGTTTACACAATCTAAAATAAATAGCTAGTCTTTTCTCTATAATGTTTACAGGAAATTACTGCAAAAATGCTGAGTCGGAGATGTTTTTAAATTCCGGACTGGCTCACATTATCGACATAATGTTTATAAAATGCCAGGACAGACAAGATGATATATACATGCATGCACTTAACTGGATGACCTGCAGTGCATTTTCATTCACTCCCGAAGCTACAGCGAGCATTCTTCTTGAGACATTAAAGTCCCCTTTGTGGATGAGCGATCATTCAGCGGCATTGATCGTCAGCCATGATAATATAATCAGGCATAATGCGTGACAAGGCTGGCCGCTCCGATAGATCAGAGCTGCTGACGGCGGAGCTGTGCACAGGTCATAAACCCTCACCTTCTCTGTTTGACCCTGCATCAATTTGCCCCTTTCCAATATGAATGCAAATAACAATGCATTTTGGATGACATGTTTATGGTTATCTCTCCATCTACCGCTCGCTCTGCCTGCTGCCCCTAAATGTGCTGATGTTACGGCTCTAATGGGATTCCGAAAGGCAACCTATTGCTCGCTAGTGGTCACTTTACGGTAACACCAGCCCTCCCTCCCTCGCTCCAAAACCCTGCCCCTTGTTTGTGGCCGGCAGAGGCAAAGATGGACTAAACAGTTGTTTAGAGCCAAAACCACTAGGGAGGCAACAGTACATCCTCTGCTGTGATCAGATAGAGATAGAGAGAGTCAAAAAGAGACTGAGAAAGTCTGCCTCAACAATTGGTAAAATGGGTACCACTTTATATTAACTACACCTTAATTGGCCTTAGTAAACCATGACTTAAGCATAAATAAAGCCTTAATAATTCATGAACTAATGGTGAATTAATGAATGAAAAAGTTTATAATTGCTTAGTAACTACTTAACTAAGAAGCTAAGGTTAGGGTTTAGGGTTAGGGGGCAGGATTTGGAGTAATTCAGTAGTTACTAATCATTAATAAGCTTTTTCATCTATTAATTAATCATTTGTTCATAGTGACTTAAGTCTTTATTAAGGAGTTATAAATGATTTATGAAGCCTAATTATTCTCTAGTTATTCTAAAGTGTTACCAATGAAATGTCCCGTTTAATACATTTAATAATAGAGTATTTTATTTTGCATAGCATTGTTAGATGCTAATTTTGCAAGTTAGTATTAATATTTACATAATTTATGCATAGCAATATTGAAATTGTGCTAAGTCAGTATGGAGTACTGAGAACATACTGATTTTCTTATTTAATGCTCTGAATGCACTAGTTGCAGACTGTTGTGTACAATTATGTGAAAAAATAAATATAAAGTGCATAGGGCAGTACTTCTCAAAGTGTGGGGCGCAGTCGTTTTTCTGCGTCCTTTTCTCTCCCTCGAGCTCATAAACAGTCCACAGAAAATCTCTTCCGCTGCAGTTTGCGCAGGTGGCACAAAGAAGCGAGGTCTGCTATACTGACAGAGGGACAGAGTCTGAGCTCCACCTGAGTTTTTAAATCATCCAAAAAAGACCCAGGAATCAAAGAGATACGGCCCGTTAAAGTCTTCAAATCAAGAATGGCGCTGACACCTCATTAGCACGCGGAGAATCAGCGCTCAATCAGACGCGATGGACAATTTTTTCCATTTGTGTTTGTAACATCACAAACACAAATGGAAAAAATTGTCCATTTGAAAAGTTTGAAAATGGGATTGTTTTACTTGTATATTTAGTACGCACTCAGCTGGTTTTAACCAGGACTATCCCAGAACTGGACCAGGTTGGTCAAAAACAGAACTACGCTTTCTTTATTGTTTTTTATTGAACTACAAAATAGATATTTTTTTAAATAATAAAATTTTGTGCTAAAATTATAATCTAAGCCAAAATATCAGAGACAGACATTATTTTTTCTACTTTTGCAGATTTTCTTATAACTGGGTGGGGGCATTGATATTTTGTTCCATCTTAAGGGGGGCATGGCAAAAAAAGTTTGAGGAGCACTGGCGAAGGGCATCAGGTGCTCTGGAGTACACCAGAGCCTACCAGCCGCCAGCGGAACTTGGAATTAAGACAATGGGAGGCAAAAATTGTGCACTGAATTGGTGTTTGAGACCCACCATCCCATTACACAGGCAGCAAAAGCATTCTCTGGGCGCACAGTGACAGGAGAGAACCAAGACAGAACACAGGTATACACAGATACATGAATTTGATTATTCACAACGATAAAGCAAAACCATAAACTTTGGAAACAGTTATGAAAATAAATTATGTTCCACAATTCATAAGCTAGTCAGTCTATATTTCAAATCAAAAAGGATACTTGTTGGCTGAGCTGACAAACTAATACATTGTATACACGGGCACCCAAAAAGCAACCCTGGTGTACCAAACAGCTCGAGCCGGCCCTGCTTTCTTCGCTGCCATCACTAAAACACAAAGTCATGCACATCCCAGTCATGCCATACACCTTTACTTCCATCCTGAGTGACTTGTGCATGCATTGAGCTGATAACTACTGTGGTTCATTTTCCCCATGGCAAGGCACAGTAAAAAAAAACGAGGAGTAATAATTGCTTTGGGGGGCAGTGGGGGTGCGAGGACGGCTAAATATGCTTGATTGCCTCCTAAGCTCGGGTGCTATGTAATGAAATATGGCTGCAGACAGTGGTTCTGGTGCGATAGCTTTCTTGTCACTTTTTTTTTTTTTACTTTACGTTACGTCGTTTTGTGTTCGTGTCTTTGTGCAGAGTGCATCAAAGGCTCCGTTGATGTCGAACATTTATCTTGAGCTATTATGTAATAATTATAAGAAGCCAAATCCAGACTAATCATCACATCAAAACAACAGGCATTCTAATTCCATTCTAAGATTTTCTTAGTTTGTTTTGTGTGTTCGACTGTGTGAACAAAAGATAAAAAGAAAACAAGATAATTTAAAGGTGCACTGTGTAACTTTCTGGAGGTGAAAAATCAACTACACAATTTAGTGAAATTAAAAAGTAAAATCTATACATTGGGACTTTCTGAATATAGAAGAATAAATTTTATGTCATAATATGAAAAAAATCTGCTAAAGGAACAGCTTTTCTGTGGAAACAGACGTGTTCGGGCCCTCTTCCAAGCCAAACAATAGACTTTTTTGTGGCCATGCAAGCCCGCTCAAAGTAAAAACACAGATTTTTATTAATCATTTAGTGTAACAAAAGCATCTAAATGACAAAAATTAGCATTTATTCAAGTTTATTTTTTGTCAAAAAGTTGCACAGTGCACCTTTAACTTAGCAAATGGTGGAGTTGTGTCACACAGGTAGCACTTCAGATTAATTACTTACGAATTTATATGTATGGTAGAATACTAGCCAAAACTCAACTTTTGGTTTGTATTATTTGGTCACAATCGAGTTTCAATCAGTCAACAACTATTCTGGGGTTCAGGCTTCTTCTATACTTTACAACGAGTGACCTTCATTGCATCTCCAGTTAAATCCACACTACACTCAAACTAGTTTAACTGATCGTCTGTCATTTAGAAGAAGAAGAAACTTCTCTCACTTCTAATTAGAAGAATTTTGTGCTTTGCTCATTGATTCTGCAGAAATATGCAATGTTTTTCCAGTCTCCTTTGGTTTTATTTTTCCTTGTATCCATGTTTGTTTTGGTACAAAAGACTGTGTGTCCTTGATTAGCCAATCTAACTGTCAATCATAAACACTAAAATTTGGGAGACCATTCAAGAACATCAAAACTATTCCAGAGTTAGAGCTTAATCCGATCATTATTTCTGTATGAGTAGTTTTAACTAATAATGACTCAGGTTTTCAATACAATGTACCAACCAAAGTGTTGTCCAAGTCTCACCAGAAGAAGCTCAAGTACCACCAGCAGTACACTCACCAAAGTTTGAGAAACACTGTTCTGTATGTTTATATTAACCCTTTTGTCACCTTAATCCAATTTGAAATCAAGTCCCTGCGTGCGCACCCCGCCCGTAGAAAGAGCCACCGCTTATATAGACAACTCACTACAAGAGTTTATCAATGTACGAAAACAAAAGTTATGCTGCTAAGTCAACATTTGAGAATAAAAATTGAATCCTACGACCCTTAAAAGTTACATTTAGGTGACTGAAAAAACGGTTAGAAAAACGCTGTCTCAAGCTTCGCGAGACAGACTTCTTTCAGATCGGTTCAGACCTGATTAAAACAGCTAGCTGTCGTCCCATTTTGTTGTTTTATTCAAAGAAGTTTCTTCAGCTAACCAGACGGAGTCTTTCTGCATAACGCATGAGCAGTAGGGCGGAAAGTGGTGTTTCCTGCTCTAGGCGCTATACTTTGGCACCTAAATGGTTAAAATAAAGATGGCTATCATTCTCATCATCTAAAGCTGGCCAACATCTCTACTGTCATTTACCACTACACTGAATATATTAACCAGGGTTGTTCATTTGTAACTTGTGCAGAATTGGTGCATTAAGTCATTCCAGTCGTTCATCATTCTTGAAAATTCAGTATCTTGAAAAATTCCAGCCTCTACTGTACCAGCAGTTGTATCACGAGAAAAAAAATATATACATACATTTTTGGATACAAGATACAAGGGATGGGTGGTATATCAGTATCTTTATTACCATAGTTTGATCATTTCTGTGTCGTCTCAGTGAGTCAGTTCCAATTTGTCCTCAAAACCTAAATTATTTTGAACATTAAGTAACTGCATGTTAATATAATAATGCAAAGGTAGATATTTGCTACAGGAGGCCAAATAGATAGCAATATATATTTTTTGTCCATACATTCAATGTTAGCGTGCTTATGTATGGAAAACAACATTGGCATAAGCAATGTTTTGGCTAATTATGATTTGTTCAGTACTAAAGCATTTGGAAAGATTAGTCGAATCTTCATCTTCTGGTAAAAAAAAAAAAAAAAGAACCTTATCTCTAAATGAAGATTTTGTAATGGCGCTAAAGCTTACTGTTGGTCTCCCCAATGGCTAAATGAAGCTAATCACTTACAAGAACAAAATACAGCGGGCGACAAAACAGACTGGAAATCTTTGCAGCACATTTTGTCGTAGTGCGTTTGTTGTTCTGAGCATCCCACAAGCCTCATTTGCCATGCTACTTCAAGGAAAATGTAATTACATGTGTTTTCATTCTAATTCACACAGCCAATCGATAACTAAGGCTAAGACTTTCTCCAGTGCTCATCCAATTTTCACTTCTTTTGACAAAAATCTGCTTCTACAAGAAATAACGTCTACACATTTGGTATGAAAGGCTGGTACAGAAATGGACTAATTAAATGCATACAATGTGTTTGGAAAATACAGCAGTCCTAATTTGTTTTTTAAGCTCTTTGTAGAATTTAACATAGATTTTTGGTTTGTTTTTTTCACAGTTCTCTTTCCTGAGACGTCAACCGCAAGATGAGGCCTCCAGCAGGTAGGACACTATCAGCTCACACTGGCGCCAGGAACTTTTAATCTGTAGTCCGCAAACTTAAGAGGCAGTGATTGACAGTTTACTAATGCGAAATTACAAAGAAAAGGTTATTTTCAAAACACGACACATGCTACTGGACTGAAGTAGAGGTCAGAGTTTGTTCATGAAAGAGCTTTTGTTGGTTTAACGATTTGTTAATGAGATGAATGTTCAGATAAGGATGAGTATGTCTATGTTACCAGTAAAGGAACTGTCATTCTCTAATTTGAGTCGATACTGAATTTGAAACAAACTTTGATAGACCCAGAAGCTTTTACACAAGCATGCAAACATTGTTCTTTGACTACAGCAACACCAACGAGAACAAACAACATTGTGAGTGCTAAAATGAGAATTTACTTTTTGAACGTGTTTCTTAAGATAAGCTAAGCTCATGATTCCTGAAAATATTATATTCATCTGCTAATAAACTTGAGCAAACAGCTAAAAATCAGAAAAAAGTTAAGATCAATTGATATAGAGAAAAAAAATGTTTTATTTATTTGTTTTATTGTGTATTATTGACTGAAAAGTATAGTTCACATGTGTTCTTCAACTTCTAGACTTTATTAACTCATTTGGTCAACTAAGACTATAACTAACTTTTTAAACTTTTTTCTGGGTGTTCAAATTATGAAAATATAGTCAAGATAGCAATTAGCACGACTGACTCAAATTGGGGGATGAGTTTTCCTGCTGTGATGACAAACACCATACACGGCGCTCTTGATATTCATCGTCTTTTATTCACAGTCATCAGGGACTTTGGATGGTCACATTTCTCTTCAGCGTGCAACAAACATCAAAAGTCAGATTTAAATACTGGGTTATTTGACTTTGAATTTTACTGGTCATGTAAGGGCAAGTATGCAAATACATGGCCTTGTATTTGTTTTGACAGATTATACTACAAGTTAGGTATTCATTGAATCTACATTTACTCTGTGCTCTGTAAATCAGGGCTATTTAAATGGCGGTTCAGGGGCCAATTGAAGGTCCGCTAAGCAGTATGTTTTGACCCAGCATGAAAAAATAGGCCATGAACTAGACCGTATTGACAATGTGGTCTGGTTCGTTACCTGTTTTTAGCTATACCTTACTGTACTATTCATCATTTATACCCAGATTCTGTTATGCAATCCAAATGAACAATCCCTTATGATCCTGATTAAGTCACGGTTCAGCATTTGTAGTTAAGATGAGGTTTACCTCTGATATAATCCAAGGGGCTGGTGTGTTTCAAGTCCAGTTGTTGTCTAGGGTTATTTCTTGGCTTAGTCCTGTTTTTATGATTGATTTATTCCGTAGTTGTCTCAGTAAATGATTCCATTGTGAGTTAAAGATAATGGAGGTAAGACACATTTGCAGTTCAATTTTGTCGTCTAGCCCTCAGACCACAGTTCTCCAACAAATATGGCCCAATGATAAATGTAACTGAATGCCTATGACATCACAGATCAGGGACATTCAAAACAGTGTTTTCTGAGGCTCAAAAGGGATTGAAAAATATCTTTATAGCATATTTATACTTCAGTCCCACGTTCGTCTTTGTAAAGTTAACAACACACTCCCGAAACTCTCCCAAAGACCAACTATATCTAGTTCAAGAGGAAGAATGTGTTTTCAGGCAGAACTTTAAGATGTCATCCAATATCATATCAAGGAGCTGAGCCGAATCTTCACTTGGGCTCAGGCTCTCTCCTCCCCTGACCTGCCCATAGTGAAGACGGGAGAGAATCCGAGTAAATCTGGCAACCCCAAACCCCTTTAAAGCGAAGGGAAGTGTGAGTGGCACTGATGGGACCGGACGAGGAGGCTGCAGCTGTGATGGCGTGCTGCAGTTTCCTCACAAGCCTGATTGATAGAGTGTGATGAGACTGTCACAGAGCAAGGGGAGGAGAGGAGGAGGAAGAGGAGGAGAGGGAGCGGAGGGCTGACCACAGAGTACAGATAGAGAGAAATAAATCTCACAGCATGTGGAGGATGAAGTAGGGGAAATGAAGGGGTCTGAGGTGGACAGTTGACAGACAAAGGGGAGGGGCGGTACAGGTGAGACCGGAGACGGGGCACGGAGTTGGATTTTTCAGGTAAAATGAGACAAACTTCTTGGAAAAAAAGTTGGAATAGTTGGGAAATCAAGCCGTGATTTTGCGACTAAACTCAGAACTATTGGCAGCACTTCTTCTAATCCAGGCATATTCAAACTGGTCTCATCAGTGTTATTGAAGAATTGGCCTCAACAGCAAAAATAAAAGCATTTACTTATAATGTTTAAGAATCAACAGGCAGTTGATTGTGTAATATAACTTTTTCAAAATACACCCAATATTTATTCACTGGCTGACCACTTTTTATCGCCCAAATTGAGCCTTCTTTAAGTCCATGTTTTGTGGCCCATTTAAACTGATAGTCACCTGTAGAGAAAGAGCACAAAATCAGCAAGTCGTCAGGGAAACTAAAAGGGAAAGTAACTAAAGCTTTGGAAGTAAAACAACAGTTAAAGTAAAGAAACAATTTGTCAAGTAGAAATTAATGCACCCATTGATTAATTTCCTAGCACTGGTTCTTAGGATTGTAGGTGACTGGAGCCTATCCCAATGACGGGATAGTGGCAGGGTTTAGCACATAGAGACAGACACAGACAGACCATCATTTACAGTGATGACATGCATGATTTTAGATGTAAGCAGAAGCCAGAGTTTCTGGGGAGAAAACCACAGAAACACAGGCAGAACATGCAAACTCCATCCAGAAAGATTGTGGGCTGTTGATTTAGGGCTGGGCAATGTGGTGATTTAAAAAAAGAACGCAGGATTAATTCCTTTGATAATCTTTTTTTTTTTTTTTTATGAAATTGTCTTTCAATAATTCTTCATTTCCCTATTTATGCAAATGTCGGTTCAAATGCAACTTTTTTACCACGTTTTTACAAATCATTTTTTCTTTGAGTGAGTGACAGTTGGATTTAACTAAAATGTCTATATTTCTTTATAATTTCATTGTTTTCATTGTCTAACTTTTTGTTTGTCCAGTCATCATTCTTATTAAAATCTACAAGGTTGTTTGAAAATTTGGGTTTCACCACAAAACCTTGAGTTGAACTTTAGAAAGAGGCAGCTGGTTTGATTTACAGAGTAGATGAATTGTGATCAAATCAAAATTGTGATCTTATGCTAAGAAAGTGGGAAAATCTTTTGCTCAGCCTATAGTGTCCAAAGAAAACTTAGATATAGGCTACAACAAATGCCAAAAATGTGTAATAATAACCACGTTTACTTGCCTTTTTAACGTCAATATGTTACTAAACACCAAAATGTAAAATAACCCAAAAATTTGGTTGAAGCCATGTGGCAACATTTTCTTTGGGTTTTACGAGTAAATCTTAACCAGCCCTAAACATACCTGTTTTTCGTGACATATTGCTATTAACAAAGGCTTGAAAATGTGCTTAGTGTTTGTTTTTGACATTTCGTGGTATACCTACAGTCTATTTTCTTCAGAGACTATATTGCCCAGGCTTGTGTTGATTTGGTCCGAACTAGGATCCAAACCAGCTGCAGAAAAGACAGCACTTTAACCACTCTGCTATATAACAAACTTACATCATGCAGACAAATCCTGCTTGTTTTATGCACTTTAAAGAGAGCCTGAAGAAAAGGAGAAAAAAAAATCCATGTTACTCTCCAAACATTTGAGCGTTCAGTGGCGTGCTTCTATGCAGGAGAAAGAGTCCGTGTTTCCCACCCTGTCTGCGCTGTCGACACGTTGGGGGGCTTATCAGACTATCTGCACCTGCACCGGGCACAACAACAGCACAATCCCGGGACACAAGAATCCTGGCAGCACACAGCGCGGCGGCTCAGCTAAAGCCTGTTCTGGGAATTCCACACTTACACACTTCAGAGTAAAAAAAAAAAAAAGAAAGAGAAAGAGAGAGAGTGCAGGTTTAGGTTTTTCTGCCTGCCTGAAGAGAGAAGGCTGAGTCGTCACAATGAGCAGGTTATTATTAGTGGGATGCATGTGAAGAAGCATGTACCTATGTGTGTGTGTGAGCCAATGAGAGAGAAAACCAGGACTTATCTGTGCAAGTTTGACTGCTCTCCTCCTCCCTGACCTATCCTTCTTTCTCTCTCTTCTTACACCTTCTTTCCTTCTCTTCTACCCTTTTTGTTCTCTCTCTTTTTATCCATTTCTATCCATTCTAACTCTTTCCCTGCCAATGACGTTCATTTCCGTCAATGACTTTTTATTAATAAGAAGATAGAGCTATAACAAAAAGCTGCTTCTGGAGGCTGGCTTTCTTTTCAAATGGATTTCAGGCAAAACATCTTGAACTAAAAACATTGTTGAGTGAGTTTAGAGCACATATTTGATCTTTAAAATGAAGAAAAGTACTCGGAATATCCAGCTGGTCTAGAAACTTCCTCTTCCATGAGCGATCCAAAAGTGCTCAGAGTAAGAAAAACAACTGTATTTCTTCGTGTTTGGAGGGTTAAATATGATCTACTGTATACCCAGTGAAAGAGGCTGAATCTAAAGTAATCTGTAACACAGTTTTTGTTGGTTTAAAAATAAAAAAAGACTCTTCGTTCTCATTGCTTTAATCTTGTAAACCTTGTTTGTTTGTTTTTTTATTATTATTATTATTCTAAAAATGGTATTCCATTGTACAGACTCATATTCTTTTACCAAAAAGTAGAACAGAGGAAAATAACACTGACATAAAGTTTGATTTAGAAAAAGGAAATAGTCTCTAAAGTTTGCCGTCAAACGCTGAAATCTAATGAAAACAAGGAATTTCAAATGCCTAGAAAAAAGGAATGAATTCATGTAGAATATATATATATATATATATATATTTTTTTTTTATTTTTTTTTTTAATTAGACACTTCATGTCATGAATCCATGGTGCACATAGTTTTTGTGGAGCTGTGAATATGGTTTAAAATGAGCCAAAAGGCCCGGCCAGGAAGGAAGGTCAAAGTGAGAATATGGCTGGCAGTGAAAGACTTCTTTTTTTCTCTACTCTCTCATATTTGTGTTCTTTAACGTTTCCCTCCTCTCTTTCTTCTTCTTCTCACTCTCTCATCCCTTCCCTCTCTTTTCCTTTGGTTTCTTTTACTTGTCTTTCTCTTCTCCATTCTTTCTCTCGGTCACATCCTTCTCAGTTTTTTGTTCTTTCCTCATTTCTGCGCTATATTCCCTCCTCTTTCCTCCTAATCTATCCTCTGACTCATCGCCACATCTCTCTCTCATCGTCACATCTCTTTCTCTCTTTTTCCCCATTTTCCCACACTCTCCTCTCTCATGTCTCTTCTCTCCAGCATCTTCCTTTCTCTTCTATTCTACATTCTCATCTTTACTTCTTTCTCACTTTCTTGCAACACCTATACTTTTCCCTTTTGTCATTCATTCTTTCTCTCTGTTTTCTCTCTCAAATGTGTGTCCATCCTCTCTGCCCCAGATGTACGATAGAGAAACAAACAATAGCCGAGAGAAACAATGGCTCTCTGCTTGGCCAAAACCCACAGTCAGAAATAGTGTAGGGAGTGGTCTGCCTGTGTGTACCCATGATGCAGCATTAGCAGGCCGTTTAATAATATTTGCCACGGCGCTTTCGACTCAGAAGGTTTGGAGGAAACTGGGAGGTGCTTTGCATAAACTCAAAAGACGTGCAATATTGCTGTTGCTTCTTTGGGAGGAAAAAGTGCCGCTTCTCTGCTCCTGCCGGATATGAGAATATTCAGCCAGCGAACTGGAAATTTTGCCAATATGAATGATATTAGTGACAACCATATTAAAATGCTTAGCTTTGCCAAAATTAATTCCGTCTTTCTGCAGTGAGTCTCGGAGACATGGCTTGAGGGGTTAGTTGAAATCACATGGCAATGAGAAAAGCTACAAAAGATGAAACCACAGTCTTTTATTAAGAGTCTTTTGTTGTGATTTTCTACCTTAACACGTACTGTGCCTGAACCAAACTGAATGAAGGCTACATATTAGTACCTAATGCAGTCTGAAACTCCAAATTCTTTGTTACGATGAGTTTAAAAGCATTTTTCATAACTTATACAAGTCAGAGTCAACATGCTAACACCAATAAACATGGAAACAGTCCACTGTGGAGTGTTCGGACAACCAAACTTAGCATAAAGCAGTAATGTTTTCATTCATAATGTATACACAATGGGCTTTAGAACAAAAAGTATATCAATATTATGCTGATAAAACAGGCATCTAATTTTGGCTACTAGATTTAAACCATGAACAATCCAAAGCAGCAAAATGTGGAGAAGTATCAGGTTTATAATCTACACATCTTGAATTATAATTTCAAAAACATTTTATTTTATTTATTTTTTTTTTTTTTACTGCAAAAGAGTTGCCTGGATGATTACTGGTAAATACTGTACTTGTAATATACTGTAAAGTCAAAATACTTCTGAATAATTGCTCAGGGTTAAAATCTTTATTAAAATCTTATAATCTCCATTTGTTTAATGGAAATTTTCATTACTGTAGTAACAAGGCAATCCAGATCTCTATAAGACTTTTCACACATTTTCTGTGATTTCTACTCAACAACAAGTTGGCCACTGTCCAAGGCAGACTGCAAACTGAGGCCCGGGGGCCAGATGCGGCCTTCCTTTCAACGTGGCTCTTGGCACATTTTTTAAACAGAATAAGTTGGTTTCAGGGCAGTTCAAAACCAGATTGAGGGCAAGAGGCAGTTTTTCCTACTTAACATACTTTGATATGACTTTATTTCAAAAATATATAAATATTTATCACATTTAGTAAGTGCTGACTTCTGCAGTGACTAGACCCATTAATCTTTTGTGTTACAAAAATAAACTGCATTTAAACAATGTTGATTTTATCTGTCCTCACCTGATTGAAATAACATTGGCTTGCAGAATGTTGTGATGTCCCCTAAAACCAACCTATATTTGTTACTCTTTGTATTTCTTGTATTTGATTGAATTTACTATGGGACATGTGTCATTGCTTGTTGTCCTAATATTATCACAATAAATAGTTAAAATAGTGCATTAGAAAACAATTGCTTTACAAAAATGCTAAAAACGATCATTTGCTACAGGAATGACTGCAGTTCGGCTTTCTATCACTTATCTGAGTTCGTATATGGCTCACAAGAAAAAAAAAAAAATGTCTAGCCCTGGTTGACGGTGTTCCTCCGCCTAAGGCCCAAAGTCACTGGGATAGGCTCCAGTCACCCACATCCTTGAACAAGCCTTAGAAAATTAATGAATTTCTACTAGTGACACTTTTTTTTGTTTATAAATGACAAAAGCTGCTCTCTGTCTATAATAAATATGATTGCCCTGTATGTTGTGATTTCACATGAACAGAACTTACAGGATTTTAAATATCTTTTCTTTGTGCCCACATATCTATTTCGTGTTTGTATTTCATAAACGTGAGAATCCGACCATTTTAAGTGCCAATACGCCACAAAATCATTTCAATTACGTCGTGTAAACACCATTAGAACACAATTCAAAGCCCGGACTGAAATTACAGACAACAATGCTCTCCCTGATTCTGTTAGTCGGTTCATCAAGCGTCGCCGACATACAATTGCTGGCAAATCTTAAAACACATCTATAAATCTCTTATTTGCATAATTAACTGCACCAGCACGAAAAGCCATGTTCATTATGTAAATACAACTCTGCAAATTAATTTCCAGTGTCAAATAATGTAAAGGTTATTCATATGAGGAGTACACTTGTTTGATAGCAGGGGAAAGGCCTGTGCTAATATGAATAATGCTAATTACAACAAAATATATGCTAGAGTCATCAAATTTAGCCCCAAACCAATGATTATTCAGCCCATGTTTGGTCAGACTGGTGTTCCTGTTTGGAGAGCTAACAGTTCTGGCAGTGTAGATTACACTTTTTAAATAAAATGAATTCCCAAACGTAAATCCTTAAGGAGGGGTTGTCTTGAAATATTCATTAAATGCTAAACGAGTTAATAAGTGACTCGATCGGTCACAGGCAAGGGCAAAAAGGAGAGCACTCGAGCTGCGTTCAGTGGTAATTCAACGTGAAAATACCTTGGCTTTATTGGACAGTTATTATTCTTTGCTGTTATTTTACACAAGACCATAAAATCGACAAGAAAAAGAACACATCATGTTTGTTGTGTTGTTTGTAAATATTTTGCAGTCAATTTAGTACTGGAAGATGCACATATAATATAGGACACAAAACAGAAACACAACATTAAACTTTGCATTTCTATTGTCTGTATGAGACAAAAGTGTCAGCTGTGTCAAGTTTTTGCTTCCCTTATGTCAAGTTGCATATGCTTGATAAATGAGGCACTATATCTCCTGACCACCTCAGTCTTGCACAAAAACATGTTTGAATCAAGTGATCAGAATATACCTGGTTTCAAAAAATGTGTGAAGGTGACAGAGAGAAACTGCAATTCACCAAATCAAGTCAAAATTAGAAGTCCATCAAATAAGGGAATGTTTTATAATTAGGGGGCATAAATTCATTGATTTTTGTCATCAATTCACGATATTTTACAAAGTCTGCACAGAAAACGTAGATGTACAACTAAATGTCAAAAATGTACGATACGCACGTTATCACGTCATGAAAAAACAATTTGTAAAATAACCACAAAGTTTGGTTGAAGCCTCCTGACGACATCTTCTTTGGGTTTAACGGGCAAGTTTAAGCTTCAAGGTACTAAAATGAGTAAGTTTAGGACTGGGGCTTGGGGTTAAGATTTACCTGTTAAACTCAAAGAAATGTGTATCTATGTTTTCTTCGGAGACTGGACTGTATTTTCTTGAGCAATTATTGCATGAATACATGACGTAATCATGCATTAGTTCATCATGAATCATCACAAATTGGTATGAATTCACCATGAATTATTGTGAATTTAAAGAAGTTTCAATAATTAATTCATTCATAAATTACACCAATAATTCATGTATTGAACTAATGCATGAATACATCATGAATTCATGATATATTCATTGAATTCATGTCCCCTTATTAATAACAATGCTGTAATACCTGATGTCTTTGCATTCGTAAATTAGTGGTATGTCACTTTGGACCCCTAAAAATAATTATAATAATAATTTTATTTACTTGAATTATTTTGTTGTTTGAGCAAAATGGACTCTTGTGTCTTAGAGAAGGGCCAAGTTGTGTTCCTTTTTCTTTAATATACCACCGAATGGCATTAAAACTGATGTATGTTAAAAAATGCCCCAAACTAGTTTTTTAACTTCCTAATAAAGCTAAAACAGAAAGTTACACTGTGTCACTTTAACAAAACACATCTAACAAAAGATAAGCTCTCTCCCCTTGTTAATACTAAAAATGTACCTATAGTATGTAGAAACTGCATTGTATAGTTACAGCTTTTGCCCTTTCGATTATTTGATTACCCATAAAGAAAAGTTATTGTAAAAAAAGTGGAACGAATATCATCCCCAAGCTCTAGTCACTCCACTCCAAGTCGTTCCATTTTCTCTACAAAAAGGATGCATTTTTGCCATCTTCTGAATGATGTTTACTAGTACTATCGACAAGTTGGGACATTTTAGAGTGGGAAATGTCAACATGTCTATTCCGGAGCAACACTGTCAGGGCCCGGGTGGCAAACAATGGGGGAAAGATGGAGGGCAGAGATGGCCAGAAGAAGCATTTGGAACATTAGAGTGGTTGAGTGTCAAGTTTGGAAAAATAGACATGCCACAAAGGGTAAAAGAAATACGAAAAAGTGGATTCCATTTGGCAGGGACATAATGATAGCTGTTAAACAAAAGACTGGAGAGGCTAGGAACACAAAAGGAAGCCGGCGACAGGACACCAATGGATAGAAAGACAGGCAGAAAAAAGAAAGAGAGAGAGAAATGAGCATCCACCTGCGCCAATAATAGTGTTGACATTCAAGTCTGTGACAATGGAGCGGGCTGAGGCAGCATCGCGTATGCAAATAAAAAGAACACATCAGGAAATATTAGCTGGCGTCAGGACTTTTTCAGAGCTGAACACTGAAAACCACTTGACCCAGGCCATCCCGTGAGTGCTCAGGGTGTTATATTGTATGTGCCCAGGCAAGTAGTTGACATCGCAAAACAAGATGATTTGCCACTCCGCTTTTCATGCTAACCGCCTGTGTCATTCTTGCATTGGCGCTGGAACATATGCGCAGAAAATTAATTACATTTGTGATATGACAAGAAATTGATATAAAGGGACCACTGAGAGTGGACAGACTATAACAGATAACTAGTAAGGCAGGTAATGTATGTATTTAACTGCTCTGAGGTCTTTTTGTTTTTGGCTTTTTTGATGCAAACTATTGGCAAATTTGCACCAAGTACAAATGACATAGCACTATTGGGGTTTGTTTGCCTTATTGTAGGTGGTTACTTTTTTGCTTTAACCACTTTGTGTTACATTTTATGTATGAAAAGCGCTTTATAAATAAAGTTTGATTTGATTTGATTTGAATGTTTGTTAGACATTTTGTAGTCCAGGTAGAAGAGCGTAAACATGTGTACTGTTTCTGTGAGGTAAACTTACAAATGAAAAGTCTGCTTTAACAACTCTGATTGGTTCTGGTTAACACAAGGCTTTATCTTTGTTCGCTGATTCGCTGACCATCTGCAGTTTTGCAATACTTGACCTATAATAGTTGGAGTGAGGTGAAGTAGCTGGCGCCGGCTGGGCTAACAAATAGTCACAAACTGATCTCTGTGCTCACTGCAGTGACCCAATGGTATGTAATTTTAAATATGACATATTCATGGACCTTCAGTCATTACAGTCAAGTGTGTCTGATTACAAACACCTACTGCAGATATCTGTTCAGACCAATCATACTGCTTCTTATACTGTATCCCAGACTAAAACACTGCCTCTCACTCTGATTTGGAGTTCTTCCGCAATGCCTAGTTTGATAGCTCTGTTTGAAATGTGTTTTTAGACAATGAAAGGTGATAACAGATTGAACATGAAAAAAATAATAACAGGCAAAGTAGTTGGGTTGGGTTGGCGGCGATACTTAAGTTAAGAGGCCTGTGTGAAAACTTAGTCAATATCTATTTAGAAGTGGACACAATTAGGCATCTAAATATACATTTATAGTAGAAAATAGGCATGTAATAAATTAAATTTGAGTATTAATTAATCATAATTTGTATGATTCCAAAATCCTTTGACGAGGTACTTGGAAGGTAGTTGCAAGTACTGGTAGTCCCCGAGCTACAGGCTGGAGAACCCTGGTCTATACACACTTCAAACTATACAAAGAACATTAAGTATTCATCATTCCACAATTTCTTATTCTCCATAATGTAAATGTTAAAAAATTATTTACCTTAGGCATTCTTTGTGCATAAAATGATCACGGTCACCAGTTGAGGCTTGTACTGTGAAGGAAGCAATGAGTGAACTAAACTGCAATATTTATTACATGATTGTAGGATTTGAGTGAAGAAGTTTGACATGCATTTTCAGCTATTGTTCAGTATTCATCAAATTTGTCTCTTCACTGATCAGAAGTAAACTTATATTATGGACACGTTTTGCGCAAAATTGACTTCAAATGCTTCCTCATCAAAAACAGTGGAGTTTTGTATGTGAGATACTATTCTGTCTCACTCTGTTCTGAATTTTCTAAATTTGTGGTGTCATAGGTAGATTACAGGGGTTTCTGCAAATTACACAACAACAATGCTACAAGTTTGAGTCTGTAATTCATTCAGATTGTCTTGCACCATTAGCAAATCAGGGAAGATCTGTTTGATTATTTCCTTTGAGTAATTGCCTTTGCAGCCAGTAGATAGAGCTGTAAGATGTGGGAAAAACATGAATGCCAAGCTTAAGCTTTCATATGCCAAACTAAAGATACCCAAGAGCATGTTTAAAAGACAAGAACAATGCAACAATTACGTAATGCATGCATATTTCCTGAAAAATTCCGATTCTCCATTGGAATTCAGACACCATCAAAACCCCGTAGTCATGTTGAAGGTGATTTATGACAGACATATTCTACTCACACTTCCCTTCCTTTGATTCCTTGTGTCAGGCTAGCTCGCATACCCAGGTCAAACATAATTCAGAATGTTGAAGGATCATTAGTCGGCAGATTCATTCCTTTGATGCACCCCGCGTGGCCCTGCGGAGCCTATCGATCATAATCAGACGTGGACGATCAGGCATCTCACCCTTTTTTATTCCCTTTTAAGTGCTTTGCGGTCTTTTGTATCGAGGAGGAGAACTTTCTGTCTCTACGGCGCAGTGGGGTTTGAAGGACTACAGATTTCAGCAGACCTCCCACCGCGCCATAGGTCAATACTTATTATTGAAAAGCCAATAGTCAATGGGTCCAACGGAGGAGTCGGTCAGGATGTAGTGACGGATAGCAGTGATAGTTTGGTCTTGTCGAATGCTTTATCTGGATTCTTGGGACAGCAAATTAGGTTGTATGTTGAATAAAGGCCAAAATAGCTCCAAAACGCAGATTGATTGGCCGTTTGCCATGAGTGCTTTTTAGCTCAGCTCCTTCTAAATCACTATCACTACTGCCTTTATTGAGTTGCCCGTACGAAACTGCATTTGGCTAATTCTTCCAGGACTTGCAATCCAGTAGCACAATCATTAGCATTTTGTTTAACTAGCCCAAGTTATATTCTATGGGTTAAACAATGAGGTTACATGCATTTCTTGTTGAGCAATCATGATATTTAACCACAGTATAAACACAAGTGATAATGTTTTATACAACTTTTTATAACGGTCATAAAATCTACATTTTATGGTTCTGTTATGCTGTAATATAGGGGGAGTCTTCAGATGCTTGGCAAACGGTGAATGAAAACATAATCACTCAGTAACTTATGTGAATTATGAATGAACTTGCTAATGTACTGTGATTGTGTGGATTAAAGTGAAGCTAAAATCCCTAAACTTTATCTACAAATAGGCTGCTGGAAAAGCATAAAAGAAGGTGAAAACAGAGGCTGAGAGTGGAGAGCAGCAGTGTCCTTTGTATGTGATGATCAGCACATACAGTAGTTTTGTAGGTTGGAAACTATATCTTATGTCAGATTCTCAATAAATTTCAATGTTGTTTGTATTGCAACACAGCCTGAATCATGAGAAGGTTTGTACTTCCTTTTTGCATGTCTATTATAGGGCGTCTCTCTTTTCTATTTGTAAAAAAACGTCAAATAGAGATGCTATTTTCTTAGTGTCTTCAGCCTTCTGCACACTACAGTTACAGTAAGTTTTGGCCTGATTTCAAGCCTGATGTGTCCCTCTACAAGTAAGAATTTTCGTACGAGATTTTTTTGTCGTTTCTCTCCTCATGTCTGCGTCACTGCGACTCTTTTTGTCAGGGTGCATTATCCCAAGGTTCACGTGCGAGGTGCACAAGCACAAGAACCGCTACAACAGACAGTATCTGTTGCAACTACCTTGTGACGACGGGTCTTAAAACAAATAAAAAATACATATCTGCTCGCTACTGTCCTCCCCCAAGTTTATGTCGTCTCTGTTCTTGTTCAGGATGCGACTGTGAGACAAATTATCATTGTAAATGTTGAGATGGTGTAATCCCTCATTCGTTCAGGAGTGATCCATAGAAGACAGGCTTCAAAGATCTCATCTGGACAGTGTTTCGAAGATCAAGATGTTTTGACTCTTATCTGAAAGTCATTTTCAATCTGAGTTGAAAATGACTTTTGGATGAGAGATTAAAAATTACTTTTGTAAGAGAGTTGAAACATCTTGATCTTGAAAACGCTGTCTGGATGACAACTTTAAAGCCTTACTACCATTGTAAATGTCCTTATGTGTCCTGTTCTTTTTTTTTTTTTTTTTTTTTTTTTTTTTTTTGATGCGTCTTAAACCCCTAAAGTGTCCAGCCGGCTTTACAGGCTTAAGTTTGGGTTGAAGCCACATTTTCTTTGCGTTTAACAACTAACTTCAGGTCTGAAGGTACAAACGGTTAAGTTTAGGGCCAGGACTTGGTTAAGATTAGTATTACGAAGTTAATATTCATAATTACACATTTTTACATTCACCATAAAAATAAACTGGGACAGCAACGGGTATCATAGATAGATGGGGTATACATACACATTTGAATTTGCATTTTATACATGTTTCAGAGAAATCAGGTTGTGCAGTGAGACAAAGTTAGCTTTTGGCCTGAAACTTGCAAATTTGCTCATAATAAAATTGTCTAAATTAGTCCAAAATCATAGTCCAAGATTTGTTAAGGCTGTCTCTACGTTATGGTTAATCTGAAAGCCAGACTGATAATTGTCAAAATCTGAGTTCATGTGAGTTTAAAAATGTAATTTAAGTGTTTTAAAACAAAATTTAAAAACTTTTGATTACAAATGGTAAGTTCAACATTAATGATTCAAATCTAGATTGCAGGGGATTGGCTGTGTCTATTTTAATTTAACTTTCTTGTCTGAAAATAAGTAATTGGAGTCAAAGGAAAATACATGCATCTGATCAAAAGTAGTTGGACAGATTTAAATAGTATATATAAACTTGTTTTTGAAGGTCTTGTAACTAAGTTTAAGTCCTGATGTTCTTTGTCCAGGTTTACTCAAAATTGAATAGCTATTTTGTTGAGGTTGGTCCAAATGAAAACATGTGAGCAAAACTTCTTTAACCCATGGCACTTAGCATTCAGCTAACTTGAAAGAAAAGAAAATATAGCTTCAGTGTCTCGTGGGAAATTACATCCATTTCTAAACTGACAGAAGCACTTCAAAGGTAAGAAGCTGCCCAACAATAATTGAGGCAAGCCCACATTTATTTATCTCTCTGTATCTAGAATCATACTGCAGTTTGAAGAACCAGCCATTCTTCTGTTGACTCGGTGCATTAATATTAACACAAAGAAGTCCCTTTCAATGTCCTTGTCACTTGTTCAATCTTTAAAGAGAAAAAACATTAAAGGGAAGCAAGCGAATAATTTAAATATTGAATGAAAAGGAAAAATAGGGAGAGACACGGAGCGCAGACAAGCTCCAGCGACTTTTAAGTTTGTATGGGAAATGAGATTTGGAATATGACAGAGCGGCTAATATCCTTTTCGCCCACTTCCCTCGTGCGTATGCTAATGCCCTGTCTTGACCACTAATACACAACGGGGCGAGGGAAAGTGGGCTAAATGAAACCAAGGTGGAAGCTGTGAATATAATTTTGAATGCGCATAAGCTAATACAGTATCGTGTGTCTTGGATCATTTGGATGTTCTCATTTGAATCCACACCTGTGTCATTCACCAGCCCCTACGTCTTAACTTAATTTCATGGTCTGTAGGTTTGGGGAAAGGATGGTTTGGCAGTAACCTGTACACTGAAGGGAGAAGGGAAGAGAAAATATACAATAGCAGGGCGGTAAAATGAAAAGAGGAGACCGGGACAGGTTTGGAAAAAGGGGATCGCATAAGAAAAGTATTTTCAGGTGGGCAATGTGTCTGTTTAATAAAATGGTCTTAGATGCCAAATGCAACAAAATGTGCCTTGAAATCCCAATAAAAACATAGAGTGTCTGGGTCCAGTGACTACTCACACTGAAACCGGATTATGCACAAAGACTGCCGGCCAGAGGTTACATTAACCGACAATTTTCCGTCATTTACCGATTGTAATTTGCTTTGACGGAAAATTTTTAAGGCCCTCCGTCATTTTGACGGATTGAAAATGAAGCTGCCCTTTTATATAGTCTACTAATTGACCTGGATCCCGACCGGACTCGCGCTTTCCCGCTCGCTCAAACTGAGGAAGCAGCGAGGGACAAATGCTGCTTTCAATCCCATTCATGCGCGCGGCAGCCGCGGCTGTTCCGTCAGGGAGGCCGCTAGACTGACGGCTGCAGAGCGCACGGGGCTGTAGCCTCCGCAAATACGTGACCTATGAATCTGTAAACCTGGAGGCTGCGGTTTTTACGGATCACATGCTTGCTACGGAGCGCGGATAAGGCTTCATTCGACAAAAACAGCGGGATGGACAGAGTTTTATCGGCCTGATTTCAAGAGGATTTGTGTCTATGACCATGATCGCTCGACAGACAAACACTGATGTTTATTCAGATTCATAAACTTAGCGGAAAGTGCCACCTGCAGTTCCTTGGTTTGTTGACGCGCTCACATCGGCTGACATCAGAGAAACTTTCCCGGAGGAATGAAGGACTGACTTTTACGCAGGAGAAATGGAAATAACACGTGGCGTTTGGGCAAAATACAGTGTGGATTTGTGGAGAGAAGTGGAAGTTTGTGCTTCAGGTAAGAAATGCAGAGCCACATCAGTCACAATGAGATTGTTGAAAGTCAAACGGACACAATGATTTTTGCAGATGCTTTAATGATATCTTAAGAAACTATTTATGCAAAGTTCAGTAATTTCTTTGTCTTGTCTCATGACCCGTGCGCTTTGTGCAGTCTCTGTGTCAGAAATCAGCTAAAAAAAACATAGGCAGCAATAAACCTACTCAACAAAATTATGACGGATAAAAATCCCTCATGACGGATTTTTTTGGACCTTGTCCGTCACAGTGACGGATTGGAATTAAGTCTAGTGTAACCACTGCTGCCGGCATCACAAGACCATGAGTTCATAGGGGTTCTTGCTCAACTTGGAAGTTTATGTCTCTAATTTGGATGTATTTGCATTATTAGCAGTAGCGTAAAATATAAATTTTTTTTAAACCATCGAATATACTTCACTAGCGCGCTGGAAAAAGTTCCTTTCAACGGACACATCTCCCTGGCTCGTTGGACCGGACGGATTGCCGTGTGAGTGCCTCTCATTACTTTTTAAAAAAACTGAAAGCCTTCGGTGACTGGACTGGGCATAGGCAAACTAGGCGGTTGCCTATGGTGAGGGCGCCAAATTGCACCCTTAATATGAAAATCAAGTTCTACTACTCATAAGCAGTTTGCCAATTTTTATTTTGTGTAAATGGACAGATGTTAATTTAGTTATGACCACAAACAGCTGGGGCCACATTACAATTTGGGGCCCGAAACAAGAGTATCTTGGTGAGGATATATACATAAAAGAATACCACTGTAAAAAATACTTAAATTGGTCAAAAATACTCCAGATTATAGGAAATTGCATCTATTATCTTCATTAACAAAATCAAACATGACCATGACCTTGGTGTCATGACATATACAGAATTAAATTCAGAAAAAAAAAAAAATTATACAGGTGTTGAGGGGCGGGGGTGGTGTAGGTGGTGGGATCCAAATGAAATCTTGCCTATAGGTGCCAAAAGTGCTAGGGCCAGCCCTGGGACTGGAGCCTGGACTGGATTCAGTGTGAGCTTGTGGATAGTTAAACATGCCCCTGATCACTTTAACTTTGAACATAAAGCCATGTGTTTCTTATGTCAGGAGTTGAGTTAGAGCTCCATCTATTGGCTACAAATGGATTTACAGAAGAGAAATAAACTGTGGCTACCAATACTTCTTTATTCAAAACCTGCTTTCTGGGACTTTTCTGAGAGTTTTATCTCACAGAGTTTAGATTTGAACATTGTCAAAGCAGAAGGCCTGTTTCTTCAGGAGTACTGTTCTACATTTTCGCTCAAGTTGAAACACTGATTGAAACTAGAGATAAAAGTGCTCAAGGTGATCATCACCAACAAACTTTTTAACATATTTTATCGTTATTGGGCTTAAAACATTTTTTTTTTTTATACAGTTTATGTTTTAGGACGCAAAACTGTTCATATAAATATATTGGAAAGTATCCATTACTTTCTATTGGTCAGACTGGTGTTGCATGCAGTCACGATAAACAGTATTTAACATTTTAAAAACAAATCCAGGCAGCCAGTGATATCATATTATAATCACATTCAAAACCATAGTTTCAGAGGTTGGAGTTTGCATGTTCTCCCCGTGTCACCGTGGGTTTTCTCCGGGTACTCCGGTTTCCTCCCACTTCCAAAAACATGCATGTTTAGGTTCATTGGGCATCACTGCAAATTTCCCTTAGTCAGTGAATGAGAGAGTGAATGGTTGTCTGTCTAACCCTGTGGCAAGTTGGCCACTGTCCAGGGTGTTCCCCGCCTAAGGCCCAAAGTCACTGGGATAGGCTCCAGTCACCCGCGACCCCTAACGGGATTAAGCGGTAGAAAATGAATGAATGAATGAGTTTCAGAGGCTCAGGGAGGGATAACCTTATAAACATAATTCATTCAGTGAAGTTAAATACAACTCCAAAGGCCTCATTCTTCTGATGTAAACAATAAATAATTAACTCATCATGTGCAAAACCAAATACTGCCAATTTAACACCTAGATGCCAAAATGAGGCCTCAGGTGTTATTTTTGTGTATGTGAGAGAGCAATGTTACAAATGCTTTACAATGGTATGGAGTTCATAAATTCAGTTCCTAGGGTCATGTCAATCAAACGATAATGACAAAAACAAACATGCAAATCTATCTTAGAGAGAAAAGGATCGAGCCTCTTCACGTGCATTAGTAATGACTGCGCCACAGCCCGGGCAGCACAGTTGTAAGAGAGCTTCAAGCAGCTGGGGCTACAATAGCATAGAGAATTGGACTCCCCACCTCATATTAACCTCTTCACCTTGTACTTTCTGTTAACAAAATACATTAAGCTCCGGTGGCAGGCTGACAGTGGATCGAGACGTGAGCGAGCAGAGGTGAAGCCATTTTGTGGTAATGCACTTCAATTACAGTAAAGGCGGCGGAAACAGTGGAGTTAAAAAGAAGAATAGTGATAGTATGGTTAGCCATTTGATCTGATCGTAGAAATAAGAAACACAACTAAAACAGCTTGCAATCCCTGTACATAAGAACTGAAACGTGTGATTCTCAATCTATATTCCCTTATAATATAAAAATACATGTCATTAATACAGTCAGGATTGGGTTTCTCTAAAGAGTCACATTTTTGGAGAAACACAATGATGTGTGACCTGGTTTTGACCTTTGACCTTGCCTTTTAACCTGCTCCACTGTAGGCGGATATAAGAGTGCAGACCCTCAAGGCTTTTGTTTGTTGCCCTTTTATTTTCTCCAATTTACAAAAAGCTGACATTGAGATAAAATACAACAGGGAAAAGTCACAATAGCAATATTTTGATGGTGTTGTTAAAGGTCCTATGTCCCTGTTAGAATGTTGTTAACTTGTCAAAAACATACCTGCAGTTGTAGTTTGTTTCATTTGCGCAGGTTTGGTTAATACATACGGCGCTCCATAGTACTCACGAAAAAAAAATATTTATCTCGTAATTACGAGAAAAGATCTCGTAATTACGAGATAATTTAAATGGCTTTTCCCACATTCTGTATACCCACACGCTTCATATAGGCTAAGCTAGTGACTTTATCCACAACGAGTAATCTTTTCTGTGCTAGCTTGAGGTTTCTAAATAGCTAAGATGTACTTGTGGATTTTGTTATGTTAAATTAAGTGCCTGTGGTCTTCACTGCAATGTTTGCGGTCGATATATTTTTTTTTTTCGTAAGTACTATGGAGCGCCGTAAATACATTATTAGGCTGTCTAAATTTTCAAATCTGTAAAAGCTCTGTTTCTCAAATCCTGAGTTTTATACTTAAAAAAAAAAAAAAATGCAGTAAACAAAAGTACATTGGTGTGTGGTAGTGCATTCATGGAACCTCACACAGAAAATCTCCCAGGATCTCATTCATAAAACTTTGCGTGTAATCCTTACTGTGTATACATATGAACAAAACACAAGGTTTTGATCATTTCTCTCCACACAGATCTCTTTCTGCCTCATCTCTGAATCCTCAGAGGGAGAAGTTAAGCATTTTGGATTGGATTCATCTTTTCTATGTCAAGTTGTCATTTTAAAAATCAACATGAAAATTGGTGTACAAATGCTTTATACCCACGTCCAGGACAAATAGCCAACCCACCCATAGTGTGCTCTAAGTCTTTGTTTCTTAACTCTTTTCAGTTCCCAAAATTACAGATGTAAGTCTTCACAACCCCAAACACAAATGTAGGCTCCCCACAAAGTAATAATGTAGTATTTAGTCTGAAATGTGGTTTTATTTCAATATACAACTACTTAAATTCACTTGGTAGGCAAATGAGAATCTACACTTATTATCACATTTGAAATGTGTCAAATGTAGTTTAAGTTCTCACTGTTAAATTTCAATTATCATCAGGGACATTGAAAAATCATTTTGCGACCCCCTAGTTTAACACTCGGGCCTAAAGTGTAAACTCCAGGTGAGAAAAATGGGAATGGCTGCAGGCAACCAACCAGGACGTACGTCACTTTTCCACCTTAGTTCCAGTTCATAGAAATGAACCGTCTAATGCAAATGTTTCAACTTTCTGCCTCTGATGTTTTAGAGATAAGACAGAAAGAGATTTGTGTTGAGAAAGATGAGAAGTTATCAAGTTTGTAGAATTTGGTATTCTCTTGGGACATACACTTTCAGTAAGAATTCCACACAGGTTCAGGTAGAAAAAGTTGTCATCTGAACAGCATTTTCTAAGATCAAGACGTTTCGACTCTCAATCGAAAGTCATCTTCAAACGGATGGAAGTGACCTGAGACTGGCTGTATTTATACTGGGTTTATGAAAGACTAAAAGTGCAAATGAAAGAAAGCACAACAACAAGGATGCATTTGACAACAAAATATGTTTTAAATTCTCAATAATGGTGATTTTCAGTGAGCCTCTATAATGTACAGCCACATGGGGGACAAATATGTTCAATGCAATATTTAGCTAAATTCCCAAGCTGCTGCAAATGCCACTGTGCTGAGTTTTAATGACTATGTTTTGTTTGATTTGTGCATATACATATTTCAGAATGCTTAGAGCAACCTCAGAGAGACTTTTATTCACTAAACCCAAACAGACATACAACACATTTACTAATTAAAATGTCTTACCTTTGCAAAGCGCTACCTTTTTCCCTTTGAGTCATTTCTTGTCATTACACTTGCCAATAGAGGAAAAAGCTGCTTTATTTTAATTAATATGGTATCTCATTCCATTGGTACACTTCCCTTGAAATATAAAGCACTTTGGCAGATAAGTAAAACCATAATGAATATGCTAATTACTCCTTTTATATTCACAATCCTACAATGGCTTAACATTATAATAACAATTGAGCCATTTCATATAGGCTTTAATAAGTGCATGTAATTACAGAAGTGGGAATAACTGGTGCGTCACTAGACAAGTCATCTGTGAAGTTCAATAAGTGATGAAAAAAAAAATGTATGGATAAAAATGTACTTATGGGTATAAATAAATAAATATATATATGGGGATTGTACACTCTTTGGAAAACCTAAGTATTGGGAAATTAAAATCAAATTCTCAGGTCTTGAAAAATGCAAAAAAAAAAAAAAGAAAAAAAAATGTCTGTGGTTCAAGAGTATCAAAGGAGACCTATTGTGATTTTTCTTGTATATTTAGGAAGAAACTATGGCACACCCTGATCAATAATTCAAATTTTACTCATTAAAAAACACAAAAATGATTTAAAGCGGCTCAGAAATAAAAAGAGGTATATTGACTTCCTGATCAAAACCATAGAACTGATAGGCTCCGCCTCTTCATTTTAAAATGTAACTGGAATAGCCACACATTTTAAAATATGTTTTTTTAGTTGTGAGAAATGGGGCTATAATCTTAAACCCTACACGTTCTACTTGGAATTTGAATTTTTGAGAAATTGCAAGAAAATATAGAGAAGTGGGTGGAGATAAGTGGTAGGTGAAGACAGGGATTTTCTGAACACTGGCGCATCACCTGCAGGACAATATAAGATTTCTTAAAATCTTGATGAGATTAATGATGAGAGAACTGTACAATGGTACCATGGTACCATGGTATGGTCTTTAAAAACTACCATGTTGCAGAAATAATTCAAAGAAATTCTTAGTCTGTGGATCCACCTTGGCGCTGCTTGGCTATGAAAAGCTTGGCGCTGACTATCCTGATGTGAACAGCTGCTTTGACGGTGACATAATCTACATCTAATAGACCTAAAAGCAGGGCTGGGCCATTAATCAAAAAATCGAGAGATTGAATCGAATCAAACTGCCATCTTTATGGTGGTGGGTTTTGAATCGAAAGAACGAAAACTAATCTTTTGTTTGTAAAAATGTGTAGTTTGGAGCAAAAATCAATATTGAGGCAGAGTATTGATACATAGTTCAAAAAAAAAATCTAATAAATTGGATATATTTAAAGTGTTTGCTTTGTTTATGTTCATGAATGGCATTTTTCATTTGTTTTTCAAAAGGTTAAACAAAATTAGATACAAATTTTGATTAAATGTTCCCCAAATTGCCCAGCCCTACCTAAAAGTACTGTCTTTATCTTTATTTTTTTCACATACTGCCATTGTATTGCCATATATTATTGATACATTGTCCTCACCTTTATGTATAGATAAACATGTGAGACTGAAAATAGTATTGCTACAAAAGTAATAAAAAAGTAGTAAAAAGTACCTTGAACTGTCCTAATTCTCCAGCATATTTCTACTATTACCTCAATTGTGTGTGCTGAGGAGAGCGGATTGACACTTGTTGTCAGTCTTCATTGCTTCTCCAGACGTTGGACTGCCCCAGATAGAGACAGACTATTTCCTGGAGTCCTGGGTGACTGTCAGGCTCTGTAGACCATGAAAGCTCTATATGTGATGCCCAAAAATTACTCCATCCTGCAAGTCACAAAAAGTGGACTTGGGAAATTGCAAGGTTCAAGATATATCTCTTAAACAAGAAAAAGCACATAGCAGGAAAAAGCTGGGGATTTTGAATGTATTTTATAAAACATCAATTTTATTATTATCATGCAGTCTTTTGAATGTTTAAGTAAGTTTCTTCCTGGTTGGACAAACACAGGAGATACAATGGCACAATTCTAGCTGTAACTGTATAACATGGTCTCCACACTTATTTTGGAGGATTTGATCTAACCACGACATCCACATTAGCATGCTTTTGGATCATTTTGCCAAGTATATGGCAGCCGAATAGTTCACAATTCTGACAATCAAGGTATCAGAGAGTTTTTTGTTTTGTTTTATGGACCAGAAACGTCAATAGTCATTATAGGAGAGCACAAAAAGGTGGAGGGGGGTTTGGGGGTCCTCCCTCGGGAAAATTTGAACCAAAGTGATTATATTTCCTGCATTTTGATTTATTTAGGCAGTCTACCAAGTAGACAACATACTGATGAAATAAATAATAGCACATACGATTTGAGTTAAGGCAGCACTATTACTGGAAAAGGTAGTAAAAATACAGTTTGCGTTTTATATATTTCATGATGGCCAAACACTTCCAAAGACAATACTTTATTTTCTATGACATCTGGCTGTTTTTCTTATTTTCCATAACTGGAAATTGGACGGAGAAACCCTGTTACAACTAAATTGAGATCATTTGACAAATGCTCCATTTTGCTGAATACAAAATGTACTGAAAGAATATGGTGTGTGCCTACATTTTGAGTTTTGAATTTTGTGTATTACTGACTAGCTACAGCATACTCGGTTTATTACAAAACACAAAATTGATCTGATTACAAATATAAACATTTGATTGTAAAATGTATCTGTAAAGAGCAGCAAGTTTAAAACTTACTTACTATTGTTAGAAAGTGGCTACATGACAATTTTAGACACTACATGTTTGTTTCAGTACAGACACGTGGGTAAGGATAGATAGCAGGTGAAAACTTTGTTTTATTACTCGAACATCATCTACAGGACAAGATTACTAACAGCCCGATATTGCCCTTTTGTCTTAGCCGGTCTTAGCCTTGGTCTTAATTATTCCTCTGTTGGCCACTAGTGGCTCTCTCCAAGCTCTATACACTGTCAGTGTAGAAGGTGTGGCTCCAGCCAGATGTGAGGGTGCAGTTTTTTTCATTGAACCTGACACATGCTCACGCCTGTGACAAGTGAGCAGCTGCTTTAGGATCACAGGCAAAAGAGAACTGTAGCAGCAGCTTCAGTTTGGAAAAAAACTGTAACAATAGAAATCTATTTGGTGAAAGTCTATTTACTTGACAGACTTTAACAACTTTGTCTAAAAATGTGTCTTTTCTTTTTACATAAAGCTTGTTGACTTAATAAAAAAGATAATCAGATGTGAGAGTGAACATGGGACATGGGTCAGTGTGAATGCTATGGAAAAGCCAAAGAAGCCATCATGTATTTTTTAAACAATTTTTTATGTGTCATCGCGTTAAAAAAATGTTGGCCTCATTTTTAGACAAAGTTGTTAAAGTCTGTCAAGTAAATAGACTTTCACCAAATAGATTTCTATTATTGCAGGGGTTTTTTTTTTCAAACTGAAGCTGCTGCTACAGTTCTCTTTTGCCTGTAATCCTAAAGCAGCTGCTCACTTGTCACAGGCGTGAGCATGTGTCAGGTTCAATGAAAAAAACTGCACCCCCTCACATCTGGCTGGAGCCACACCTTCTATAGAGGGATTTTTTGTTTATCAACACGGGCGATGCGCGCGCACCCCGCCTGTAGAAAGAGCCTCCGCACATACACACAACAGTGGAAACAAGTCAAAAAAGCTCCGTTGTCAGCCAACGTCAAGAGTTTATCACTTTGCGAAAACAAAAGGCATGCTGCTAAGCTAACATTTATGGATGAACTTTGATCCTACGACCCTTAGAAGTTACTTTAAGGTAAGTGAGAAAAACGGCGAGAAAAACGCTGACTCAAGCTTTAGGGACAGACGTCTATCAGACCGGTTCATACCTGATGAAAGCAGCTAGCTGTCGTCCCGTTTCGTTGTTTAATTCGAACAAGTTTCCCAATGTAAACAAATGGGGAGGCGCGCTTTCTGCAGGACGCAAGCGCAGTAGGGCGGAGAGTGACGTCGACCCAAAATCCCTCTATACTGACAGTGTATAGAGCTTGGAGAGAGCCACTAGTGGCCAACAGAGGAATAATTAAGACCAAGGCTAAGACCGGCTAAGACAAAAGGGCAAGATCGGGCTGAATATGTCTACAGTACAGCTCTTCGTAAAGTAAATAAAGGAGTGATCACTGTTCCAACATGAAGCACAAATGTAGATTTTACATACCGATTGCTTATGGAGATGTGCGGGCTAATTATGATTGCTTTATACGTATCTTGGGGGTATTTATAAATAAGCATAGCAGTAACCATTAAACATATTAGCAGTAATGGTAATGATTGTAGTAGCAATATACAGTATTTTCATGTTCCTACTGGAGGAAAAATCAACAGCTACATCCACCCACAAGATAGAGGTCAGAGGTCAAGGTGAATCAGGAGTGGAAAGTGTATTAGTTTCACAGAACATTTTTATGATGGTTCACTCATTCAATCAAAACTAAAACATGACTCATAACAGGGCCTTTTTGTATAGTACAGACTGAAGTGGTTCAGTCTGATTTTATTGAAACCAAAAAATGTGGATAACAAGAATGAGGCTATTTTCAGCAATTAAAGAAAACAAATGTAATCATTCGGCTCAGTATTGACATGACTGATCAGTTTACAAATCCTTTAACAATTCACAAACTGCATTCATGTATTATACAACTAACCTTTTTCTCAAACGCCAACACAAATAAAATTATTATATCAACCAATAGTTCTTTACAGCAGATGTTTCTTAACTTTTTAGACTGGGACCCCCAATATAGCCATAAAAACAGCTCGCGATCCTCAGCAAAATGAAATAGATAGAATAGTTTGTAATAATTTCAAGTTGGAAAACGATGAAAACTAAAATGTATATACCTTAGTATAATATTGCTTCATATGACTAAAATTCATTCACTTTCAGGTAAAAAACAGACAAAATACAAGGTCATAATTATGTGATAATCATAATTATATCTTGAAATCTTGTTGTGACTTACTGGGGGACTCGATCCGCACTTTGGGAACCATTGCTTTAGAGTCTGCATACTTTGAATGTAAATATTATATAAAAAAAAAAAAAAAAAAAAAAAAAAAAATGAGGACACAATAAACATAATAGTAAATAAAATGACAAATGCTTTGGTACTGATTTGGTGCTATCAAAAATTAAAATATAATGCATTTAAATCTTTCCTTTTAATATGATTTTTGTTTTCTATTCATATATAACACCACAACATACTCCCTTCACCATAAACTTTCTTGTTGCGGCTTGA